>JAQSEB010000014.1:0-1200000 GCA_030063045.1 Pratylenchus scribneri | reverse complement strand
AAAACCACCCAAAAATGTGAATAGGGGAGAGGGGGAATTGGCCGTGGAAACCATTGAAAGTCATCTTTAGACCCTATTTCCTTTTCCTTTTAGCCAGAATATCCACACCAAATCCGGTGACATTCCCAAAATGGGGAAAAGGGAATGTGAGCCCGCCAAATATGGCCACAAAATTGAATTTACTTCGGCACATTCCTTCCCCCCCCAAAAAATGCCATTTGGCCAATATTTTCCCATTCCTTGATTTATCCCCTCATTTTCCCTCGGTTTTGCTGATTTATGCCCTTCTTCCTTCCCCCCCCCCCCCCCCCCCATTATTCCCATTATGCTTTTCCCCTTTTTTGTTGTACTTGGTAAGCAAAAAATGCCCCCATTCCCTAATTTAATATTTTCCATTCATTCATTTTTAAACAATCCTCCAGCATATTTTCCATTCAACATAAAATTCCCACACATTTCAACAGAAAAAATATATTTTTTAACGAATTGCGCAACAAATTAAGCGAATAAAACGGAAAATTCCTCAAAGGCTAAAAAAATGTTCCAGCAAATTAATCTTCCTTTGACCGGTTGGTTTTTTACATTATTCATTAGATGCGCCCCAATTTAACGCCTAGCCGACTTGACGCCGTAACTCTTTAAAGTCTGAATCAATGTGGCTAATTTTATTATCAAATTAAAGAGCAGACAGTTTGCTATCTAATGATATAAATTTTAGTTAAATAAATTGATTCATTATTAATGAAGGTGTACTTAAAAACAATATACTGAAAATTTCACGAATCATAATAAAAACAAAGTCATTTAATGATTTTTTGGTCATACGTTAATCAATTCTGAATAAATTTATATAAAATTAATATAATTAAATAGCCAAAAGTCTGCTCTTTAATATGATACTAAAATTATTACAATTGGTTCAGTCCTTGACGAATTATTATAATAAAATGGAATATATATGATAAACAAGTTGGCTGCGCTACTCCATTATTAATTTTTATTTAAAAATGCAAATAATTCGCAGACAAATTCAATGCCCTTTCATTGCGCAGCAACACAAATTCGTCATCATTCCAACAATCATCAATGCCAATGAATGGTTTACAAATGCTAAAACAACAAATTCCGCCTCCAACTTCGCCAACGGCCAAAAGAATTGCCGCGGAAAAACGAGTCCGAGAAAGGCGAAATGCCTTTAAAATGGGCGGAAAGGCAAAAATGATGGAATGGCCACACGAAAATATTTCCACAACAATTTTAGAGTCGTTCATTGGGAAATGCTGAGAAAAATATTTTGAGTGTTTTGGCCCCTTCAAGTTCTCCAATTCGAACACCAAATTTGGCTCGCCGTTCGGAATCAATGAACCGGCATCAATTGAATCCACCGCCAAGGAATGGAATGGGAGGAGGGCAAATTCGAAAATCATCTGATTCCATTTATGGAATTGGTGGTGGAAAGGTGCCAAAAACCAATTGAATTCCAAAATAACTCCCAATTTATTTTCATAGAGAAATAACCAAATTGTGCCAATGGATGGTGGAGAGGCCATTTCTGCCCCATCTCAACACATTGTGAGGCCAAAAATAAATGAATTTATATTAAATCACCATAAATATTAAAGATTCAATTCTGTTTGGACAATTCCCGTGGCGACCTCTCTGCCCGTGTTTTGAATCGAATGGCCCATAAACGACCCGATTTTGCACTTTTTTGTGCAAATTTGGGCGTTGAACTTTGGACCCAACTCGGAGACCAATTCCGACAATTTTTGGCCGATGTTGTGGCAAATTTGGCGAGCACGGAAAAGGCATTAGAATCGGATATTTGTTTCGAACTAAATGCTCTATATTTCCTCTCAGATTCGCCAATTCTCCATGGGCTTCGGTGCGGCCCAAGTTAATTGGCGTTCATTTGGATTCAAGGCTGATTTCTTCGCTGAAATGGCCAGCGCATTGACTACAGAATGCGTATTTTTGGATGGAGCTGCTCATCCGGTATTGAGAATTATTCTACGGATATTAATTTAATTTTGTTTATTTTATAGCCAACGGACGCATTCGAAGCATGGGCCGAATTGGTGGAATTAATGTTCAGCGCAGTCCGTGATGGATATTATTCGCAAGTTCGACAATTACGGCGCAACCATTTCTCGCTTGGATACAGCCAATCCGTGATGGCCAAAAGAGGTGTGGATAGTGTGATTGGAAATGGAGGAATGAGGCAACATAGCCATCGGGAAAAAGGGCACAGTTCATTGGAAACATAAATCAACTTTAAATATATTGCCATCCCTTTATAATATATTTTTGGCCTTTCCCATCTCATTGAATGCTGAATTCATGAATAAAAAATAAATTTAATTATTTTCTTCATCTTTCAACCATTCAAAATCATCCTTTAATTAAAACAAAAAGAAAACTCAAAATCAAACTAAAAAAATGCATTAATGTAGTGGGGATAGGCCGAAACCCATCACCCGGCTAATCCCCGAATCAGAGAGACTAGCACTTGAAAACACAAACAGGCGGAATTATTCTAAGCGAAAACACAAACAGGCGGAAATATTTAGCAAAACACAAACAGGCGGAATTATTCTAAGCGAAAACACAAACAGGCGGAAATATCTAGCAAAACACAAACAGGCGGAATTATTCTAAGCGAAAACACAAACAGGCGGAATTATTCTAAGCGAAAACACAAACAGGCGGAAATATTTAGCAAAACACAAACAGGCGGAATTATTCTAAGCGAAAACACAAACAGGCGGAATTATTCTAAGCGAAAACACAAACAGGCGGAATTATTCTAAGCGAAAACACAAACAGGCGGAATTATTCTAAGTGAACACAAACAGGCGGAATTATTCTAAGCGAAAACACAAACAGGCGGAAATATTTAGCAAAACACAAACAGTCGGAATTATTCTAAGCGAAAACACAAACAGGCGGAATTATTCTAAGTGAACACAAACAGGCGGAATTATTCTAAGCGAAAACACAAACAGGCGGAAATATTTAGCAAAACACAAACAGTCGGAATTATTCTAAGCGAAAACACAAACAGGCGGAATTATTCTAAGTGAAACACAAACAGGCGGAATTATTCTAAGTGAAACACAAACAGGCGGAATTAGTTAGGTGAAACACAAAATAGGCGGAATTAATTTAGTGCAAGACTGGCATGAATTATTTTAAGGCAAATTAATATATCTGTCTGCACAATTTTCCTCTCAAATAAAGCTCAAATCGGCTACAATTTTTAATGCGCTAATTTTATTGTTTGTCCATTTCTTCAAAAGAAAATGGCCAACATCGGCGGGACTTTTATCCTTTTTGTCTTTGTTTGTTTATTTGACCATTTTGACAAATTCTTTCTTCAATTTGACTTATTTTGTATAAATCTTTTCTCTGCCTTTTCTCCCAAATTGTCCAATCAGTTCATAAACCATTTCCTCCCATTCGAAATTGTCATTTTTGCCTCTTTCTTATCATTTCATTCTTTCAAATTGTTTAAATAAAATGAACAATATAATATTAATTTCTCTCATCAAAAATCAATTTGAATGCTTAAATTTTTATTTTATTTGCTTTTACCCCATTTCTCTCCATCATCAAATAAATATGCTCATTTAAACAAAACAATTTCCTTATTTTTCCGTGCCAACTTTTTTGATTTGCCCCGAGGCCCACCCAATTCCTCCACTTTTGCCGTTCCACTTCAAACTTGAATCCCCTTTCACGGTATATATTTTCGTTGCCTTTGACAACCACAATTGTGAATTTGAGTTGGGGACAACAAAAAATGGAGAAGTGGAAATGATATTATATAGCGCCTGAGGGAGAGGGGGAATAAATGGCACCAAACAAAAAATGTTGGCTAATAAGGTTTCCCACTATAATGGGAATTTATGTGAACATTTGTGAGCATTGAGTGACAAAATTAATATGGGGGAATGGTGCCAATGCCAATGCCAACTTAAACTCAAATTGGTCAGGCACGAATGCGCACAATTTCCCCGCATTGCCCATTTCCTTGTGTTATATTGGCCAATTTTTTGCCAATTTGGGCAATTGTCTGAATATAAAAAATACAAAATTCCCCAAGTTTTTACTTTCAGAAATTATAAATTAATTTATTTTATTATTTTATTTTCATCGTCGAATATTCTCTTCCACTGCCAAAAATGCAGAGTAAGTATATAATTAAAATAATCTAAATTGTGCTATTGAGGCTAATATTAATATCCTCCTTTAATATATTTCGCATTTTTTCCATTTAATCCAAAATTAATCATCAATTTAATTAATTTAGTCCATTCATTTTTTTGTGTTCAATTTTTCCTTTTTATCCTTTATTGGTTCATCTGCAATATTTGGAAAAGCATTTGGCCCATTCATTCAATATTATTTTTGTTTCCTCTCCAAATCATGTCTTCCCTCCTTCCATCCCTCAATGGCCTTTCCCCCAAAAAGAATGGAATGAGGGAATGGGCCAATTGGCAAACAAAAAGTCCATCACCAACCCAACAGTCCGGTCCAGATTTTCGGATTATTCCCGTCAGCCTCCATTTTCCGTGCTTATCGCTGGAACTGCGTGAATTGTGGAAAGTTGAAATTGGACGGGAGGGAAGAGCATCCAACCAACCAATCCATTCTTTCACGGGAATTTACCCTTCAATTCATTCATTCATTTATTCATTTTTACTCAATCAAAGGCCAAGAGTGTAATTCAATATTTCAATCCAATTCCCAATACTGCGTTCCAAATTATTCAATCGAATTTCGATAATCTTTTTTCGTTACTCAATTTTCTTCCAATTTCCTTATCATTTAATCAATGATTCTTTTAATTATTCGGAAGCAATAAATTTACCAGTAGCCAATCCTTAAAATGCTTTTCCTATTTTTTATAATTTTTTATTATATTTGCTTGCCCCAAATTTGCCCAAACTTTTTATTGCTTTTGTCCGCATTTTATTCTTTTGGCGACACTGGCCGTTCATGCAAACATTCTAAGTCCTCATTTTGAATTGATTTAAATGTTTTTGGCCAATTCTTTTGCAAAAAAATCTATCAACAAATACTAGGGAATTATTTAGAAATTTTTAATTTATTTTTGCACGTCATTTCCCTTTTTATTCCCCAAACTTTCTCTCATGTCCTAAAAGTGATCATACATTTCTCCACCCCTTTTTTGAACCATTATTGTTGCCTAATATTCATTCCTTATCATAAGAATGAATTACAAAAGGGCAACAAAGGCCAAAAGATGATTGGCCGGCCCATCCAACATTTTCGAGTGAATTGTTGAATGAATGAATGAATGGAATTGTGCTTTTCCCAAAAAATCGACTACCTCTCAGTATCATTTTTATTGTTATTAATTCGGCGTTTGCATTGACAAAAAAGCCGTCGATACCCTTTTATAAAAATTGGGCGGATGGATTAATTCTTCGCCGAATATTGAATTCCCCAATTCGATTTTATTCCCACATCCAATTCCCCAATTTAATGCAATAAAATCTCTCTAAAAAATGTTTTGAGGCAACTTTCATCAATCCAATTGGAGTGCAGTTTTACCCCACAAAATATTGCTCATATCGATGATGATTCTCGGCCATTTTTTAACCTATTTCCATCTCAAAATATGATTCATTTTCATACCAAAGAAGCATTTTGAGGCCTTCGATCTTTTCGTCTTTTGAAAGGGGAAATTGCCATTTAAAAAAAGACCAATCTTCCTCCATTTTTTGTTCCCTCCAAAAATGCAAATATTTCCAATTCGAATTAATATTTATTATTTAATATTTGTTCCTTTCACCAGATTCATCGCCTGAAGGGCCAAATTTGGAGGAAGGCCAAGAAATTACTCAGGACCAAAAAAATCTACCTCAACATAAAAATAATCATCAAAGCGATCAAAAAACAAAAGGAATAGAAGGTAATAAAATATTTATTAATGATCTCTTTCTTACATTAATTTAGAAGGAGAAGCAGAAGCCAATTCCGCAGTTGGATCCCCTCGGATATTATTGGAACCAAATCAGGAGGAATTCCATCAAAAAATTGGCCAACAAATTGTTGAATCCGAACAAACATCAACAAATCCAATAATTCGGCCTTCGACCAGTGAAAAGGCAGAAACATTCAATTCATCAGCAACAGAAGGACCAAGTCCATCTTTTGGCTCTTTGGAGACAGAAAGGGAATTGGGAGAGGAAAAAACAACAAAAATAGAAGAAAGGGAAAAGAACATTGATCAAGAACAAAATTGGCATAAACAACAAAATGAGGTGGCACAAAGTGGCCATCATTCTTTGAGCCACCAACAACCGAAAAAGACAGGTGAAATTAAATTGGAGGGATAAAGATGAAAGGAATAGGTTAAAATGGGATTAGACGTTGATTTATTCTTGAATAAATAATTCGAAAATAAATACGCACATTTATTTAGGCCAAAATTGGTTTGCCAAAATGTTTCGTGGTGGAATTTGCCAATGTCTTTTTGGCAGTAATCCATCCTCCTCGGGCGAAACAAAGGATGCGCAAAATCCGTTGGAGAAAAAAGGCGGCAGCGGGGGACAAAAAGATAAGAGGGAAAAGCAACGAATTGTGCGAGCAAATGACCGTGCCTACAATGCACAATTTGAATATGCCGTAAGTATATTATTAGGATGTCGAGAAAAATGACTAAATGTTGGAATTTTAAAATATTTATAAATAATTAGGGCACGAGGCTGATGAGTTTTGATTTTTAAAATCCACGAAAACTTCTTATTTTCATTCCGGAAAGTTTATTTAATTTGTGTTTCATTCCGGAGAGTTTATTTAATTTGTGTTTCATTCCGGAAAGTTTATTTAATTTGTGTTTCATTCCGGAGAGTTTATTTAATTTGTGTTTCATTCCGGAAAGTTTATTTAATTTGTGTTTCATTCCGGAAAGTTTATTTAATTTGTGTTTCATTCCGGAAAGTTTATTTAATTTGTGTTTCATTCCGGAAAGTTTATTTAATTTGTGTTTCATTCCGGAGAGTTTATTTAATTTGTGTTTCATTCCGGAAAGTTTATTTAATTTGTGTTTCATTCCGGAGAGTTTATTTAATTTGTGTTTCATTCCAGAAAGTTTATTTAATTTGTGTTTCATTCCGGAGAGTTTATTTAATTTGTGTTTCATTCCGGAAAGTTTATTTAATTTGTGTTTCATTCCGGAGAGTTTATTTAATTTGTGTTTCATTCCGGAAAGTTTATTTAATTTGTGTTTCATTCCGGAGAGTTTATTTAATTTGTGTTTCATTCCGGAAAGTTTATTTAATTTGTGTTTCATTCCGGAGAGTTTATTTAATTTGTGTTTCATTCCGGAAAGTTTATTTAATTTGTGTTTCATTCCGGAGAGTTTATTTAATTTGTGTTTCATTCCGGAGAGTTTATTTAATTTGTGTTTCATTCCGGAAAGTTTATTTAATTTGTGTTTCATTCCGGAGAGTTTATTTAATTTGTGTTTCATTCCGGAAAGTTTATTTAATTTGTGTTTCATTCCGGAGAGTTTATTTAATTTGTGTTTCATTCCGGAAAGTTTATTTAATTTGTGTTTCATTCCGGAGAGTTTATTTAATTTGTGTTTCATTCCGGAAAGTTTATTTAATTTGTGTTTCATTCCGGAGAGTTTATTTAATTTGTGTTTCATTCCGGAAAGTTTATTTAATTTGTGTTTCATTCCGGAGAGTTTATTTAATTTGTGTTTCATTCCGGAAAGTTTATTTAATTTGTGTTTCATTCCGGAGAGTTTATTTAATTTGTGTTTCATTCCGGAGAGTTTATTTAATTTGTGTTTCATTCCGGAAAGTTTATTTAATTTGTGTTTCATTCCGGAGAGTTTATTTAATTTGTGTTTCATTCCGGAAAGTTTATTTAATTTGTGTTTCATTCCGGAAAGTTTATTTAATTTGTGTTTCATTCCGGAAAGTTTATTTAATTTGTGTTTCATTCCGGAAAGTTTATTTAATTTGTGTTTCATTCCGGAGAGTTTATTTAATTTGTGTTTCATTCCGGAGAGTTTATTTAATTTGTGTTTCATTCCAGAAAGTTTATTTAATTTGTGTTTCATTCCGGAGAGTTTATTTAATTTGTGTTTCATTCCGGAAAGTTTATTTAATTTGTGTTTCATTCCGGAGAGTTTATTTAATTTGTGTTTCATTCCGGAAAGTTTATTTAATTTGTGTTTCATTCCGGAGAGTTTATTTAATTTGTGTTTCATTCCGGAGAGTTTATTTAATTTGTGTTTCATTCCGGAAAGTTTATTTAATTTGTGTTTCATTCCGGAGAGTTTATTTAATTTGTGTTTCATTCCGGAAAGTTTATTTAATTTGTGTTTCATTCCGGAGAGTTTATTTAATTTGTGTTTCATTCCAGAAAGTTTATTTAATTTGTGTTTCATTCCGGAAAGTTTATTTAATTTGTGTTTCATTCCGGAGAGTTTATTTAATTTGTGTTTCATTCCGGAAAGTTTATTTAATTTGTGTTTCATTCCGGAGAGTTTATTTAATTTGTGTTTCATTCCGGAAAGTTTATTTAATTTGTGTTTCATTCCGGAAAGTTTATTTAATTTGTGTTTCATTCCGGAAAGTTTATTTAATTTGTGTTTCATTCCGGAGAGTTTATTTAATTTGTGTTTCATTCCGGAAAGTTTATTTAATTTGTGTTTCATTCCGGAGAGTTTATTTAATTTGTGTTTCATTCCGGAAAGTTTATTTAATTTGTGTTTCATTCCGGAAAGTTTATTTAATTTGTGTTTCATTCCGGAAAGTTTATTTAATTTGTGTTTCATTCCGGAAAGTTTATTTAATTTGTGTTTCATTCCGGAAAGTTTATTTAATTTGTGTTTCATTCCGGAGAGTTTATTTAATTTGTGTTTCATTCCGGAAAGTTTATTTAATTTGTGTTTCATTCCGGAGAGTTTATTTAATTTGTGTTTCATTCCGGAGAGTTTATTTAATTTGTTTTTCATTCCGGAGAGTTTATTTAATTTGTTTTTCATTCCGGAAAGTTTATTTAATTTGTGTTTCATTCCGGAAAGTTTATTTAATTTGTGTTTCATTCCGGAAAGTTTATTTAATTTGTGTTGCATTCCGGAAAGTTTATTTAATTTGTGTTTCATTCCGGAAAGTTTATTTAATTTGTGTTTCATTCCGGAAAGTTTATTTAATTTGTATTTCATTCCGGAAAGTTTATTTAATTTGTGTTTCATTCCGGAAAGTTTATTTAATTTGTGTTTCATCGATTTAATTTGGTTTTATTCTAGAAAGATTTGTGTTTTCCTGTTTGTATTGTGTTCCATATTCCATTCCAGTTAGATTTGTGTTTTTTCCGGATTTCTGATTCAAAAATACCATTCAATTAATCGAAAGTATTATTAATTTGACAATACCCTGAGGGAGTATCGTATTAATTTGAATCCCCATTTCCACATAATTCAGCTGACCAATCAAATTCATTTCATATTTTTTCCACAGGACAATTTCATTCGAACCTCCAAATACACTTTGCTCACATTCATTCCCTGCAATCTCTACCAGCAATTCACTCGGATTGCCAATTTCTATTTTTTGGTCCTCCTCTTCCTTCAATGCATTCCACAAATTGCCTCCGTCCATTGGATGTACACACTGTTCCCATTGAGTTTTGTGCTAATGTGCAGTGCCATCAAGGAAGGATTCGATGATTTGGTGAGGGCCAAGAAATGGAATATTAAATTAATGCAAGAATGGGATTTAAGCAAAGGCATCGAAATGATCGGCAAGTGAATATGCGGATTACTTATGTGATCAGAAATAATCGACGATTGGCGGTGGAGGAATGGATGGACGTGAAAGTGGGCGACATTATTCGAATGGACAATGAAAGTTTCATTGCTGCCGATCTTCTTTTGGTCATCTTTCAATATAAAATTAAATATAAATATTTATTTTCAGCTTTCTTCCTCAGAGCCCCACGGTCTTTGCTATATTGAGACGGCGGAATTGGACGGGGAAACGAATTTGAAAACGAGGGCCGCATTGCCGGAAACGGCACCATTGGGAGATTATTTGAAGGAAATGTCCGAATTTGATGGTCCATTCACAAATAAAAAATATTAAAAATATATCCAATTTTTAGGCACCGTCATTTGTGAACCGCCCAACAACAGATTGGACCAATTTGAGGGTCGACTGGAATGGAAGGGCAAAGTGATCCCATTGGACAATAAAAATATGCTATTGAGGGGTTGCCGCCTTCGGAACACTCGTTGGTGCTATGGACTGGTGGTTTTTGCTGGAAAGGACACAAAATTGATGAAAAACAGCGGCGAATCGCCGATAAAAAGGACCAGTTTGGATAAATTCCTCAATTTGCTCATCCTTGGGGTAAAACATTTTATTAGGCCCCTTTTAAAGGCATTTAGGACTTTCAAATGACATATCTGCCTTTGGTTGTTTCCTTATTGAGTTTGGACAACAGCAGAACATGTACCGGAAGAAAATTTATTGAAATGTCCAAAGGAAAGGAAAGGGAGGACAATTACATATAAAATTAGGAAGAAAGAGTGAATTACTGCATTTGAGATTGGAATGAATAGTTGAACCTTCCCTGAATCAATATACAATTTAATGGACTTCCTCTCCTTTTTTCTAATTACTTTGGCAGATCAATGCCATTTTTATAAATTCACATAACTCGTCTCAACCAAAACCATACTTGACAAATTTTTGGTATCATTTTAAAGGGAATTGTCTGTTAAATTCACATCAAAATGATTTTGTTTAATTTTCCTTTTTTAATGTTTAATTTTGAATTTAATTTATTATAAGTCAATCTACCGTCTACTGTCTACTCCTATTTCCAATAGTTCTGTTTCGTTCTTTTATTTATAATTCAGCAAGGAAACAAACAATTCGAGAAGGCGATATATCATAAGAAATCCCTCCAAAGTTTCCAGTTTCCACTATAAAATTAATTACTTTATTTCAATGAAATTCTATTTTTAAAATTACCCGTTTTGAGTGTAAATAACCGATCATTTCCACCTAATATTCCCTGTCGCGTCCGGAGGAGATGGAAAGAAATTGGCTCAAAGGACCCCCGGACGTGAATAATTATAATACAAACTCATTTTACCAATTTACAAATTTATTTTATCGCATTCTCAAAACTAGGAAATTCAAGCAGACAAAATGGGTAAAATTGTGGACAACGCAAGAGCAATGGGGACAGAGCAAAAAGGGGAAAAACAAGCGCAAAGAATGATCCCCCGGAGGGGGCCGAAGAAAACAAATTCCACGGGTTTATATAGAGGGAAGATGATTCAGCAAAATAGGATCAAAACAAAAACAATTTCAAAACTTATTTTCGCAGGATGCGACATTCCCTATTGTTCTCATTTTAATCATTTCAGATTGTCCTTTTCCTTTTGGCAATGTGCCTGATTTGCACTTTGATGACCGGATTCTGGGAGCACATTGTTGGCCGACATTTTCGCATTTTTTTGCCCTGGGACGATGCCGTCCCCCATATGAAGAATTTTAGCACAATTCAATTGAGTTCAATGAGCCAAAGTGAGGAGGACGAGGAGGTGAGGACAATTGCACCTTCGCAAGTGTTTTTCATTGCCGCCCTCCAATTCTTCTCATATGTGATTGTTTTGAACACTGTTGTGCCCATTTCCCTATATATTAGGTGAATGAATTATGCAAATACTAATATTATAATTAATTGGAAAAATATCTTTTTACCTACCACATTTTTTTTATTTTCCTAAAAATAGTTTCTGACTTCTAATAAATCAGAAACCCGTTTTAAACCCTACAAACCTTAAACCAATTTGTAGATCTCATCGAGACGCATCGAATGGTATATAAAATATGAAATTTTAGGCCAAAACGGAAATAACGGTTTAACTTAACCAGCTTAGATTTAATCTAAGAATTTTTATATCTAAGACGCGTTTCGATTAGATTTACAAATTAATATAAGGTTTAAAGGGTCTAAAACCAATTTCTGATTTATTAGAAGTCAAAAACTACTTTTTGGGGTAAAAAAAAATATAAAATGGGATAAAAATTGCCTTTCCTCTAAACAATTTCCCATTTTAAATTTAGTGTTGAAATGATTCGATTGGCCCATTCCAAATTCATAAATAATGATTTGAAAATGTACGACGAAAAAACGGACACACCGGCCCGGGCAAGGACCTCAACACTGAATGAGGAGTTGGGCCAAGTGCAATATGTGTTCAGCGATAAAACTGGCACACTAACTCAGAATATTATGGTGAAAATGAATTATAATAATAATCAAAAATTGAATTAAAGTTGTTCAAAAAATGCTCAATAAATGGCCGAAGTTATGGGGATTTGATGACGGAAAGGGGCGAATTGTTGGAAATTGATGAGAAAACCACACCAACATTGGATTTTTCCAAGAATCGATGGCATGAACCGAATTTTCGTTTCTATGACAAAACATTGATGGAGGACACGAAAAGGGGTTTGAAGGAGGTAAATTAAATCAAAATGACAAAAATGATGGATGGCACATTTCTTTGTTAGGTCCACGAATTCTGGCGCCTTTTGGCCATTTGCCATACAGTAATGCCGGAAAGGAAGCCAGGAAATGTGCTGGAATATCAGGCACAAAGTCCGGATGAGGCAGCTTTAACATCGGCTGCCAGGAATTTTGGATTTGTTTTCAAATCGAGGACACCCCAAACAATAACGGTGGAAGTGGATGGGAAAGAGGAGGTGGGACAATGGGTGAAACAGCCTAACTTGGCGCAGGTCGACTTATCGCCATTTATAATAACTCATCAAAAACTGAAATAATTTTAATGGTTTTAGTATCAAATTAAAGAGCAGATTCTTGGCTGTCAATTGATATTAATTTTATTTAAATTTTCAGAATTGATTAAGTTGTGCACGAAAAACCATTTAAAATGACCTTTACTATGGGTTAGTAGAATTCTTAATAGTTGTTTTTTGGGCATAATTTCATCAATTTTGAATGAATTTAAATAAAATTTATATAATTGGATAGGCAAAAATCTGCTCTTTAATTTGATATCAAAATCATTAAAATTAGTTCAGTCCTTCCCAGGGTCGCATTTTTTGGTCGAAATTCTGAGAATCATTTTGAGAATAGTGGTATTTCCGAGTTATAACCAAAATGGAAATACGACAATTCTGGGAATATCATTAAAATAATACAATTTTGAGAATGATTCTAAAAATAAAACTCATTTCCATTCTCAGAATATACCTTAAAAATGAATGAAAAAATGAATTCTCAAAATATTTGGAATTTTGGAAATATTTTAAAAATAAAATTCATTTCAAAATCCATTTTCAGCCTTATTTTAAGCATGCATTCTTAAAATTGGTCAAAAAACGATTTTCAAAAGACCATAATTCTCACAATCTATTTTCAGCTTATTTTCAGCGTTTATTCTCAAAATTGGTCAAAAAATGATCTTCAAAATGGCACCAATTTTCAAAATATTTTGAGAATATTTCGAGACAAAATTTTCATATTTTGTGCCAAAATAGGCCAAAAAATTGTGTTCAAGACGCAACAAAGTTCCCGCGCATCCGGTTTTCGAGAATCCCTGGATCCCGCGCACTAGGGAGTCCCAGAGGATTTCGAGAATCCTAAGATCCCGCGCACTCGGGAGTCTTAGGACCTCGCGCGAGTCCAATCCCAAACGGCTAATACGCCGGAAGCATGCCCCATGAGGGGCAGAAGCCATGTCTTCCCCTTATGAATCGGGGTGCTATATGGGCTGAAGGGTAAAAAAATTTTATGAGAAGCACACAATAGGAGGAAATAAACAGAGCCCATCTCTGATCGTCTAACAGAAATAGTACACATTTTACCATTGTAAAAAAAGAACAAATTAGAAAATATTCTGAAAATTAGTTCCAATTTTAAGAATATTTTATCATAAATTTTCAAAATTAATTCTGAAAATGAGTAGAAAATAAAGGGTTAAAATCTTACTATTCTGAATATATTCTGAGATTTCTTCCATTTTAAAAAACATTTTTATTTTGATTTTAAAAATATTTCTGAAAATGTTTATGAAAATAAATTGTAAGAATAGCTTAATTCACAACATATTCCAAGAAATCGAGTATTCTAAGCCTATTTTTAAAATAAATATATCACAAAAATATTCTGAAATTTATAATATTTTGAGAATTTATTTTCATATTATTTTCCGAATCATTTTCAATATTCGTCTAAAAATAGATTTCAAAATGATGAACATTTAATAATGCTTTTTAGAATTCTTTTATTCTTAACATATTTTACAAATTAGATTATTTTTATAATATTTCCAAAATTTGATGAAATCCTCAAAATAATTTGCTCTGTATTTTTTTTGGGACCCTGGGTTGATGAGTGACAAATTGACCATAGCAACAAGTTGAGTTTCCCTCGGGGGTGGAATTAGATGAATTTTCGGATTATTATTGTCTTATTTAATAATTAGGTGTACGAAATGTTGCATATACTCGATTTTGACAATGTCCGAAAGAGAATGTCCGTTTTGATCAGATGCAAAAATGGCAAAATTAAATTGTATTGCAAAGGGGCGGACACAATGGTTTGAATATGGGCAATAATTTTCATTAAATTGTGAATATATTTCGGACAGATTATGGAAAGAGTCAGTGCCAGGGAGACCAGCGAATTGTTGAAAAGTGCCACCAATCAACATTTGGACAAATTTGCCACCGATGGATTACGGACACTTTGCGTGGCTTACAAAAATATTGAACCGGAATATTGTGAACAATGGATGGTTAGAATTATTGAGAAAATGAATATATTTTACATTTTTGTGCAGAGAAGATTGAAGGAGGCCAGATTGGATATGGCCAACAAGGAGAAAAGGGTGGATGCCCTCTATGAGGAAATGGAAAAGGACATGCTTTTGTTGGGTGCCACCGCAATTGATGACAAATTGCAGGATGATGTCCCGCAAACAATCGCAACATTGGCCGCAGCAAACATCAAACTTTGGGTGCTCACTGGCGACAAAACAGTGCGTTTTAAAATATTATTGCATTGGGATTAAGATCTGTAGAGCATTTTGATAACAAAAGACCAAACAAAGAACCAAATTTTGATGTATTTTAATTATTAGTCCTAATCTAGGGCTAAAAGTGGTTTGAAGCGAGAGTTGGGCCTAGGATCTCACCTAGTGCCTTCGCCGGAAGCCTAGGCTACTTATGGCCCAAGGAATGGGATAGTGATTTTACATTATTCTTTATTAATTATGCGGAAAAATGATGATAATAATGTGAGGGACATGGTCAACTGGGCGACGTCGCTTATAGCTCATTAAGGGCTAAACCGATATTGATGATTTTAGTGTTAAATTAAAGAGCGCACTTCTGGATATCGATAGATATAAAATTTATTTAGTTTGGTTAAGAATTAGCAAAGTTGTACTTAAAAAACCCGTGAAAAGTTTGCAAAATTACTGGTTTTATTTAATGGTTTTTTAAGTATAACTCTGCTAGTTCTGAACCAAACCAAATAAATTTCATTTATCGATAGCCAGAAGTGCGCTCTTTAATTTGATTACAAAATTTTCTATATCAGTTTAGTCCTTATTGAGCTAGAAACGCGGTCGCCCAGTTGGGATGATGCCCAGCTGTAGCGTACCGTAATGTGAAGGGTAAAAAAAGCAAAAGGAAACGAAAGAGTGGGTTTTTAGAAGGCAGATTGGGGCAATATTTGATTGATGGGGTGACAGGGCGATTAAGGAAAAACTGTGGGTACAGTAGGACGAATGGGAAAGGCCCCTTATTAGACTTTATTGACATTTACATTTATTACCTTTCTTTGACTGAATATTTTACAAATTTATATTAAATTCATTATTTTTTTATTAATTTGAGGACTATTTAATGGTAATAAATGTGTTTATATACTAATAATATTCACTTAAAATGGAATTAATTCGAAAATTTTATTTTAAAGGAAACGGCCATCAACATTGGCTATTCCTGCCGATTGTTGACCGAAAATATGCGGGAAGTGTTCATCATTGATGGGAAAGATGAAAAGGAGGTGGAAGTACAATTGAAGGACATCAAAAGACGAATTCAATCCACCAAAAATAATCAAGTGAGTTCCGAATTCTAATCCTCAAATATTTTTTGTCATTTTTTTCCCATTCCGCACCCTAAAACTTCCCTTAGGGCAATTTAGGCAAAATTGGCAATATTCCGAATAATCCACTGGAGAATGGTGGAAGCCGGCATTTTGCCGCAAATTTGGCATTGGCCAATGAATTTTTGGGGAATTCCATCATTGGTAAAAGGAAGGAAAAAGGTTCATCGAAAACATTGCGACGAATTTGCCCAACAAATTTGTTGATTGGAAGTGGACAATTATGCAGCAGTGATGAGGAAGAGGCCAACGGGGTACAAAAATATATTGCTCAACAAATTGCATTGTTGGAGCAAAAAGAATTGGAGGAAGAATTGGCGGATTTGGAGGAAATGGAAATTGAGGGAATTACGGAAATGGGCGGTGGTGCCAAAAGACCGATAAAAAGGAGGAAATCGGCATTCGATGAACAAATTCGAATTATGCCAAAATGGAAAAAGGCAAATGAGAAAAAGGAAATTACGGCGGAAGAACGGGACATGGACGATTTGGTCATTTTTGAGAAAGAATTGAATTAAAGTTGCGCATTTTTGAATATTTTTGGT
Source organism: Pratylenchus scribneri (assembly GCA_030063045.1). NCBI lineage: Eukaryota > Metazoa > Nematoda > Chromadorea > Rhabditida > Pratylenchidae > Pratylenchus > Pratylenchus scribneri. The sequence continues at coordinate 1,183,243 of JAQSEB010000014.1, read as the reverse complement.
TGCCAATGCCGCTGCCACATGCCGCCAATTTCCACTTCTTTTTTGTTAATTTAATTAACGTAACTAATAAATAATATTGGCCTAATCATTATTGATTATTTTGCCATTTTTTAATTTGCTAATTTTTGTTGGCCCTCAAATATATTCCCTCATTTTTAATATTTCATTAATTTCTCCTCATTTTTAGAGTACAATTGGCGCCAGTGATTTTTATTTGCCGCCGAGGACTCCAATCCGTGAACTTTCTCCCTCTCGATTGGAATCACCACCACATGGCCATGGCCAGGGCGGAAATGTCCGATTTTCGGCGTCCTCAAAAAGTCCTCCATTTGAGCAAACAACAACATTTCCCCCAAATGGTCAATCCATAAAAGAGAAAAATTTGGAACAATTTAATTTGTCAAAAAAAAATATTTAATAAAATGACTAAAAGATTGTAGGAAGCCTATGCTGGACCCACAAAAAATGTATATTCATCATCCAATCACATCATTGGATTATTTTTTGGCTTTGGTTTGACCAATTCTAACTTAGTTTTGAAGCAAAATCAAAAAACGGTTCAAACCGTTTAATATCCTTTAAATTTGGCCAAACCATGTCAAATTATAAACAAATTGATGCAACTTTATGAGATCTATCAAAAGGGTTTAGGAGAAACCACTGAACAATTAAACTTGGCCATTTTCAATATTATTTTCATTTTCAATAATTTTTTCGACAAAATAAATACTTACTACCCAGGGAAAATTGTCTTAATTTACATCAAATTTAGGCATGATGAATTTATTGCAAGCTGAAAATGGCGGCACCGGTGGAGTCCGATTTTCGACGCCACCAATGGATGGAGGCGAGAATGGCCAAATGGGGAATGGGGCAGTGGAATTTGTGGGGGCCGAGGATGGAGGATATGCTTTGGTAATCAACGGTGATTCATTGGGACATGCACTGAAGAGGAAATATGAGAAAACATTCTTGGAGATTGGATGCAGTTGCGCGGTGAATATCCCTTCAATTAAGATTAAGACAGGGCCAATTTGGCGCCATTTATTATAACTCATTAGGGACTGAAACATTGAACCAATTTTGATTATTTTAGTACCAAATTAAAGAGCAGATTCTTAGCTATCCAATGATATCAAGATATTTTTAAATTGAAACTAAAGTTGTGTCCGAAAAAGTATTAAGAATTTCGCTAATACATATTTAAATTAATTTTAATGCTTAAAAAGACAGATTGAGGCAATATTTGATTGATAAGGTGACAGGGCTAGAAAAAAGTTGGGATAAAGTAGGATGAATAGGAAAGGCCCTTATTAGTCACAAATTCAACAATTCTAAACCAATTTAAAATAATTTGATATTATTGAATAGCCAAAAGTCTGCTCTTTAATGTAAAATTATTCAAATTAATTCAGTCCTTAATGAGATATTATAAACGGCTTCAATTTGGGGCGGACACCCTCCATTAATTCTCCCTTTGTGAATTATTTACTTTCATTCAGTCGGTAATTTGCTGCCGTGTCACTCCACTTCAAAAGGCCCAAGTTGTGGATTTGGTCAAGCGAAATATAAAGGCCGTAACATTGGCCATTGGGGATGGGGCCAACGATGTGAGTATGATTAGAACGGCGCACATTGGTGTTGGAATATCCGGTTGGCCTATTTAAGCCAATTTGAATAATTCCAATTAATTAATTTTAGGCCAAGAGGGAATGCAGGCTGTCCTTTCCTCCGATTTCTCGATCGCCCAATTTCGTTATTTGGAACGCCTTTTGTTGGTCCATGGCCGTTGGTCCTATCTTCGAATGTGCAAATTTTTGCGTTATTTTTTCTACAAAAATTTTGCCTACACTTTGACCCATTTTTGGTATTCATTTTTTTGTGGATTTTCCGCCCAAGTAAGTCACCAAAATATGCATTAAAATATATTCCTATTCCAATTAAAATAGACCGTTTTTGATCCATTCCTCATTTCCCTCTACAATTTGTGCTTCACCGCTTTGCCCGTACTTTTCATGGGCATTTTTGACCAGGATGTCAGCGACACATACAGCATTCGGTTCCCTCGCCTCTATATTCCTGGCCAATTCAATTTATTCTTCAATATGCGCATTTTCATTTATTCAATCATTCATGGAATGATCAGGTATTAAAATAAAGTAGAATATTTTTTACCAGCAACAATGACTTCTAATATATTAGAAACGTGTTTTAGCCCCAATAAACTTCATACCAATTTGTAGATCTCATCGAGATTCGAGACACACCGAATGGTATATATATATATAAAATGTCATTTTTGGCCCAAAATTAAAGGGTTAAACCAAAAATTAAAAATATGGGTTAAACGGTTTGGCTCGATCAATCTCGATTTAAACTAACATAAGAAATTTTTAGGTCAAAAGAATGTCTCGTTGAGATATACAAATTGGTATATGGTTTGTAAGGTCTAAGATCGTTATCAGATTAAATAGAAGTCGAAAACTGTTTTGCCTGTAAAAAACTTTTTGTCAGTTAAAAATAGTCCAATAGAATTCCAATTTTATTTTTTTAGTTCTTTGGTCCTCTTTTTCGTCCCATTCGGTGCACTTTTCCACGCTGTTAATGCGGATGGCCGTGACATGAATGATTATTCAATGTTGGCATTCACCTGCTTTACTGCATTGGTTTTGGTTGTGAACGGCCAAATTGCCTTTGATACAGCCTATTGGAGTTGGTGGAATTGGTTCGTGGTGATCGGCTCACTTGGCTTCTATTTCCTCGTTGTTTTGATCATTTATGAATGTACTAAAATATTATTATTTTATTAATTCCCTCTCAACTTTTCAAGTTTTGCCAATTAGTTGGCTTTATCCCTATGTGGCCTTTTCCAATGTGGGGGTGGTTGGCCGTGCCACTTCTAATTTCAGTTTTTGGCTTTCATTGTGTATGTTTCAAATGTTGTCATATTGCAGTAAATATTGGAATAAATTCTGAAATTATCAAATCAGGGCTAGTAAGTTTTGGAAATTCCGGCTTCTACATATCATACAGAGCCTAAAATAAGCTCATTCAATTTCGAATTTAGTTATATGAAATTTAATTTTCAGACAGGAATTAAATATTAGACAAAAGTTACTAAATCCGAAACCGGTTTTGGTTTAAACAATAGTTTAGTTTTTCAGAACAAGCTCATTTTGGATGGAAATTGGAATTCTCTAAACTAATAAATCTACTATTCCGAGTGGAATGAGATTCTCTATTATATTCTAAAAGCCTAGAAGCCAAATTTTCAAAATTTTATAGTCCAACATTCAGTAATATATTCTGGAATTTACTAATTTTCAATATTTTCTATAACCTAACCCTAATATTCCCCTCTATTCATAGTGTTAATTTGTGCCATCCTCCTTTTGCCCGTTCTCGGCAATCGTTTCTTCTGGTTCGACACCCATCCTTCCTATGCCCAACGCCTCCGTGTCCGCCATCATCTCTTCGGGGAGGATGAGGCCGAGCCAAGAGCACCTTCGGCCAAACAACCACTGGCTAGTAGGACAGCAATGACTCGATGCCAACGGCGGGGTTCCCTTCGATCCGGCTATGCCTTTTCGCATTCACCCGGATTTGGGGAACTCATTGCCAAGGGAACTCTGTTCAAAAATTTGGAGAATCTCCGCATTCCTTCATTGTTCGTTCATTTTCTTTTTAATCTTTTTTTATTCATTCTTTTCTCAGTCATCGAGGCCAACATTTGGGTGATAAAATTCATCCGGCCAAAGATCCGTCGCCAATTCGCCGTTTTTCATTGCTCAAAGGCCCATCCACCCTTTTGCCATCCATACTTCATCCACATTCACATCATTCCGATTCAAATCCATCTCCCCAATTATTAATTCCACCTTCCAATATGGACAATGGAGCCTGTAGTTCGGTGACTCAATTCTCGCCCGGGTCCTCCAATGCAACAACTACAACCCACCTTCCGGCCAATCAGCCAATTGGCAATGAAAAGGCAAAAACACATTGGGAAATATTTAATTTGTCGAAAAAACATTGCAATTGCCGAACAGGGGTGCCATCTCCAAAAGTCAAAACCCCGGCATTCGGGTCTAAAAACCCGGCAAAACTCCGGCAAAAATTTTCAAAACCCCGGTAAAAACCCGGCATCTTTTAAAACGTGTTAAAATGCAATTTAGTAAAAGCTTGTAAAAATTTTCTACTTCAGATTTATATTTTTAATTGACTTTTTGAGCATATTTTTAATTGACTTTTTGAGCATGTGCGTTATGAAATAAAGATATCATAAGCTTTAAAAATCGGTCTGCCGTCAAAAAGTTTAGCCAGAAAAAGCCGCGAAGGAAGGAAAAAAATTAGCTAAAAATGGCCCTGATAGGTAGAAAAAGTAGCTAAAAAAGCCCTGATAGGGAGAAAAAATAGCTAAAAATGGGCCCTGATTGGAAGAAAAATTAGCTAAAAATGGCCGCGCAGCGAAAAATTAGACCCAAAAATGGCCGCGCAGCGAAAAATTAGACCCAAAAATGGCCGCGCAGCGAAAAATTAGACCCAAAAATGGCCGCGCAGCGAAAAATTAGACCCAAAAATGGCCGCGCAGCGAAAAATTTAGCTAAAAATTTAAAAACATGGCAAAACCCGGCAAAATATGAAAAACCCGGCAAAAAACCCGGCACTTTCAAAACCCCGGCAAAACCCCGGCCGGGACATCAAAAACCCGGGAAATGCCGGGTTTCCCCGGTATTATGGCAGCCCTGTTGCCGAAAAGAGTATTGAAAATGCCGAAAGTCGTTTAACGGTTCAGCGGTTTGTCCTAGACCCCCCTAGTCTATAACCAATCGATAGATCTCGTAAAATAGCATCATTTGATTATGTTTTGGCTTTGGGTTTAATCATTTCTAATTTAATTTTGAACCAAAAATTAAAATGGGTTTGAACGGTTTAAAACCCTTTAATATTGGCCAAACCATAACAAATTATATATCATTCGATGCGTCTTGACGAGATCTATCAATTTTGAATAGGATTTGGCGCATTAGGACAAATTGCTTTACCGTTATAAGCTTTTCAATGTTCGGCAAATTAAATACCATCCAAACCAAAATCATTTTGAATTAAAATATTCCCAAATTATTTTCAGCAAATCCCCCCTTCCTATATTGTAAATTTGCCTCATCAACATAATCGAGGTCGGCGTGGCACCGTCGATTCATTGATCATCGAACATCCTCCAGCTGAAATCGTTAACGATTCCTTGATTACGCAAATACCGGCAAGAATTCCAATAAATTTAATTTAAATTCATTAAAATATTAAAGGAGAAATATTTAATTTATCGAAAAAAATTGTAAATGCCGAAATATTGCTAACGGTTCTGAAACCTGTCCTAGACCAAAAACCTTATATTCGATCGATAAATCTCGTCAAAATACATCACATCATTTATGTTTTTTTAATCAATTCTAACTTAAGTTTGAACCATAAAGTGTTTAAAGTTTTTTTTAATTTACAGACCATAAAAAAATTCGATGCATTCTTGACCAACTTTATCCAATTGGTATATAGTTTTTCGAATGTATTATAAACCCCTTAAACCAGAATAATTTCGGTGTAATATCTGTCATTTATCATTTTTCGTCAAATTAAATATCATCCTAAATAAAGCACTTTGATTAAAACCAAAATATTCGCAGGTAAATGAAGAAGAAGAAAATCAAATGGAAACGGGAAGGCTTGGCACAAATCCGGCCATTTTGGTGCCATTGCGGGTGCCAAGCCCAGATTTGAGGAACACTGCCCACAATTTGGTGATTAATGCGGATTTGGATGAGGAGAAACCATTGCCCTCAAATTGGTTTAGCCAAATATATTTTGACAATAATTTAGTCCATTTTCCCACATTTTCCCAATAGGCAATATAATCCTTCTGATGGCACATTAATCATTCCCGAATTGGAGCAACCGCTACAAGCGGGCACAACAATCAACAACGGGGGAGGGAATTCGACCAAAAAGACATTTATTAGCAAAAAGAGACGTGACATGCCACATTCGGACTCAGCATCCTCATCATCATCCAATGGTGGAAATTTACAAAAACAGGTAATTGGGAGTGTCAATGTCTTCCATTTGTCCTACTGTACCCCCAATTTTTGCCTATACCATAATACCAGTTACCCTATCAATCAAATATTGCCCCAAGTCTATTTTTTAAATCAATCCTCTCCCTTCCTCTCATCTTTATCCTTTTGAGTATATTTTTTTGCAACAAAAGTACTTTTCGACTTCTAATAAATCAGAAATCGGTTTTAGACACTAAAAAATTAATACCAATTTGTAGATCTCATCGAGAGGCGTCTTTTGACATAGATTTCTTAAGTTTAAATCGAAATTGAACGAGTTAAACCGTTGAAACCATATTTTTCAGTTTTTGGTTTTAAACTCTTTAATTTTGGTTGGCCTAAAACCTGACATTTTATGTAGCATTAGATGCGTCCAAAAGAGATCTACAAATTGGTATAAGGTTTGTAGTGTTTAAAACCGATTTATGATTTATTAGAAGTCAAATACTATTTTGATGCAAAAAATAGTATCCTTATCTTTTCGCCCCTCCTTTATTATTCCCTTTTTATCATATAATTGATAAATTAATAATATATATAATCATCTAAAATTTCCTCTTATCCTTTTCCCGTTCATTGAGCCACTTGGGGTTTAAGTCCCCGGCGAAGACCCAAGGCGAGAGACTAGGCCCAACTCTCGCTCCAAACAATATGTAGATTAGGATTAAATGGGATATGGGAATTATAATAATTATTCTTTTTTTTTATTGTAGCAGCAACCATCAATTTTGGCAAAACCACCGCCAAAACCGCAAAGGATCCACCATCAAAATAGGCCACAAACAACACATGGAACATTTAAAGGAAAATTGAAGAAAAAATCGACCGAATTGGACGAAAATGTGACAAAGACGGCAGTTGTAGAAGAATTGAAAAGGAGGACGGAAAAAGGCAAGGAAAAGAAGAAAACAAGCTTTGGGGTGGAAAAGGAAGGAAAAAAGGCCGCGCAAATGAGGAGAAATGATGGAATTACATAATCAAAAACATTTCATACAGATATATTATTATAATTATTGTTTTTTTTTGTTTTTATTGGCATTATTTGCTTAAATTATTTTTGAAAATCAATCTTTGATTATGATTTACGAATAATTGAAAAATGCGCCGATATGATTGTAAAAAATACATTGGGGCTGAAAATTAGTCTAATTTACATAGAATTGGAGGCATATTTTGGCATAAATGTATAAAAATGGGTCGATTTTGCCTATAATTGTGGCGAATTATTCAGAAATGTGATCTTTTGATAATAATTTGGAATTATTATTCCAGAGAATGGGAATCCTTCCCTTTTTTATCTGCATTTTATATGTATATGAACAATTTGACCTAATATTATTGACTTTGAAAATTTGTAATTACTTCAATAAATTTAAGAAATAAAAATTAATTTAAGGTGAAATTATTATTGACAAAATTATTTTAATGCAATATAACTTGGGCCACAACAAAGTACCAAAATGAGATAACAGAACATTGCAAAAAGTGAACTTTTTGGTGGAAAATGAGAGAAGGCAGATTGGGGCAATATTTGATTGATAGGGTGACAGGGCAATCAGTCACATCATATTCACAAAGTGGGGGTACAGTAGGACTAATAGGAAAGGCCCTTTTAGGCATTATTGGCATTGAGAGGTGTACTTAATTTTTTTTAATAAATTGTGTTTTCTAAATCTAAATTCGCTTGTTTTGCACAAAATAATTCCGGCTATTTTAGCCTACAAGGAAATCGATGAATGATGGAAAAATTAGAGAAAATTACCTTACATGTCTTTAATAATTCACATATTTAAAAAATTGAAAATATATTATCTGAAATTTGGAGGACATAATATTGATATGAATAAACATGATCATTTTTAAACTTTTATTTCCATAAAAAATATCAAATTCCCTTGTCATCACAAGTAATTACAATAATTATTTTGTAACAAATTGGCATTTATGATTTTCTACATTATTCTTGTTGAATGTTGACAATTAGAAAGAATGACAGAATTGGTGAAAAATAAAGTAATTAAATTGAGAATGAGCAAAGGTATATTTAATTTGACGTGTTCTATGGATATTACAAAGCCCATAATTTTGTATATTTCCCATTTAAAATCATTTTTTATACAAAAATATTGCTAATTCCGTTGGGATACTATTTTTTATATCAAAAATCATTTTTTTCCATCAAAAAACATTTTTTCCATTAAAAGTAATTTTTGGCTTCAATGAAACCGGTTTTAGACCCTTCAAATCTTATACCAATTTGTAGATCTCTTTTGGACGCATCTAATGCTACATAAAATGTCAGGTTTTAGGCCAACCAAAATTAAAGTGTTTAAAACCAAAAAAAAAACCGGAAAATATGGTTTAAACGGTTTAATTCGTTCAATTTCGATTTAAACTAAGAAATTTATATGTCAAAAGACGCGTCTTGATGAGATCTACAAATTGGTATAGAGTTTCTAGGGTCTAAAACCGGTTTCCGATCTAAAAAATATTTTGATATAAAAAAATATTTCTCATTCTATTAATTAAAAATGAATTCATCCAATTCATCAACAATTGATCCTGTAAGTTTATTTTTATTTTAATGATATTAATATTTAATCTGAAGATTTATTTAAAATATCATGGTGTTGGCTTTTCTCCATCTTTGGTCCTCAATTTCACGCCAACATTCATCATTTCCATCATTGCCATTCTTCTCAATTCCTCTCTCATTTATTTGGCCATTAAATTCAGGTCAATGAATTTATTAATTAATTAACATTTATTCTCATCAAAGATCCTCTCTCTACGGTCCATTCAATTTGATGATCGCATTCGAATCATTTGGGGCTGTTTTATACGAATTTTCCTATATAATTCGTTTCCCAATTCCTCTGTTCGGCATTAATTATATTCGGGCTGATCCAATTTGTTTCATTCTTCAATCCACACTTGCTTTTGGGATGGAAATTCAATTCGTTTCAATGTTTGGCATTGGCATTGAAAGATTAATTTGTGTCCTCTTCCCAATTTGGTCAATTCCCGCCCAATTAATCTTTTTTTTAAAATATTTTAGGTTCAAAATGGCATCCCAAAATTTACTCAAATATTTTATCTATTTTGTAATTTTCATTGGAATTATTTGTGGAATTTACGGATATTTTTGTCTCTTTAAGGACATTTTTGCTGAACTCAAAGGGAAGTAAGCGAATATTCAAAATTAATATTTAATAATTATATTTAAAAAAGGGAAATAATGTGCACATTGGGAGATGGACAGGGATCCAATTTTCGGGCTTTTCAATTAAATAAATATTTAATATGGACTACTGCATTCATTTATATTGGCATTTGGCTGATTATGCTAAAGGCAATCATTCAGAAAAGAAAGGGTAAAAAATACAATATTAAAATAACATTTAATTTATCAAAAATTTACCTCCTAGTTATTTGGTCCTAAATGCTTAGGCATTATGGTAATTTGGTACTTGTATCTTTTTTATATACCTTTCGGAAAGTGAAGTGTCCCCTCTATGGGTCATCGTCATCGGGATTAGGGTTAGGGTTACGGATATGATTGGGTAAAAATCATCTCACGTATCCCCTAAACCTAACCCTAACATCCAAAGGGACCCTTCACATTTACCCTTCTCATGAAAAAAGTGGATGTAGATGACATAAGTACCATAATTTCTATTTTTGATAAATTACAGTAATAATTTATCATTCAGTTTTGAACACATATAATTTGCATATTCTCAAGTCGACTTCGGCCATAATGTTGGTCATCATTTTGGGTTGGATGATCCAATATTTTGGCCCATATTATTCCACCTTCATTGTAATTTCCCCTGAAGCATTGTTCATTTATGCAGCCCGAATGGTTGACATTATGATTATTGCCGGAGCAATGAATGCCCCAATTTTGTTCACTTTCAGGTTAATTTTATTTATATTCATTTTATCATTTTTTGTTTATTTTCTCTAGCAAAGAATATCGAAAATATTTCACTAAAATTTTCCCATTTCTTCGGTGGAATTGCAAAGTAAATCCTGCTATTCCCAATGTTCAAATTGCTCAACAAAATAGTAATCCGCTGGCAACAATTTCGAAATAACATTGAAAATCATTTATAAAATTTTGATTAATTTCATATCAATTGTATTCTATTTTGATTTTGTAACAAATAAAGATTCAAAATAATTCCGCCTGTTTGTGTTTTCGCTTAGAATAATTCCGCCTGTTTGTATTTTCGCTTAGAATAATTCCGCCTGTTTGTGTTTTCGCTTAGAATAATTCCGCCTGTTTGTGTTTTCGCTTAGAATAATTCCGCCTGTTTGTGTTTTCGCTTAGAATAATTCCGCCTGTTTGTATTTTCGCTTAGAATAATTCCGCCTGTTTGTGTTTTCGCTTAGAATAATTCCGCCTGTTTGTGTTTCTCCTAAATAATTCCACCTGTTTGTGTTTCTCCTAAATAATTCCGCCTGTTTGTGTTTCTCCTAAATAATTCCGCCTGTTTGTGTTTCACCTAAATAATTCCGCCTGTTTGTATTTTACTTAGAATAATTCCGCCTGTTTGTGTTTCGCTTAGAATAATTCCGCCTGTTTGTGTTTTCGCTTAGAATAATTCCGCCTGTTTGTGTTTCACTTAGAATAATTAATTCCGCCTGTTTGTGTTTCACTTATTAGAATAATTCCGCCTGTTTGTATTTCACTTAGAATAATTCCGCCTGTTTGTGTTTCGCTTAGAATAATTCCGCCTGTTTGTGTTTTCGCTTAGAATAATTCCGTCTCTTTGTGTTTTCGCTTAGAATAATTCCGCCTCTTTGTGTTTTTGCTTAGAATAATTCCGCCTGTTTGTGTTTTCGCTTAGAATAATTCCGCCTGTTTGTGTTTTCGCTTAGAATAATTCCGCCTGTTTGTGTTTTCGCTTAGAATAATTCCGCCTGTTTGTGTTTTCGCTTAGAATAATTCCGCCTGTTTGTATTTTCGCTTAGAATAATTCCGCCTGTTTGTGTTTTCGCTTAGAATAATTCCGCCTGTTTGTGTTTCTCCTAAATAATTCCGCCTGTTTGTGTTTCTCCTAAATAATTCCGCCTGTTTGTGTTTCACCTAAATAATTCCGCCTGTTTGTGTTTCACCTAAATAATTCCGCCTGTTTGTGTTTCACCTAAATAATTCCGCCTGTCGTTTAGAATAATTCCGCCTAGTTGTGTTTCACCTAAATAATTCCGCCTGTTTGTGTTTCACCTAAATAATTCCGCCTGTTTGTGTTTCACCTAAATAATTCCGCCTGTCGTTTAGAATAATTCCGCCTGGTTGTGTTTCACCTAAATAATTCCGCCTGTTTGTGTTTCACCTAAATAATTCCGCCTGTCGTTTAGAATAATTCCGCCTGGTTGTGTTTTCGCTTAGAATAATTCCGCCTGGTTGTGTTTTCGCTTAGAATAATTACGTCTGGTTGTGTTTTCGCTTAGAATAATTCCGCCTCTTTGTGTTTCATCTATATAATAAATCTTTCCAGAATAAAACACATTAATCGGATGAAACACAAATATTTACGGAATAAAACACAAATCTATTATAACTTATTTTTAAGTTAGGCAAATGGAATATTAATTTTCCACTTATTATTAAACCAAATTTAGTACAAAAATTATTAATATAATATTAAATTTATTCGAGCGAAATGATGAATGAATATAAAAAAAATGATGAGGGAAAATTGGGAGTGGATTGTCAAAAATTATTTTAAAAAATCAAATCAAAAATATTTGATTCAAAAACCAAATTAGCAAAATGCTGCGATAATTGTGCATAGAAATATAATTAATTAATTAATTGGGAAAATACATATATTCAAAAATTGAAAGGAAGGAAGAAAATAAATCCAATTTTCTCAAAAATTATTTTAAATTTAATCCATTTCCCTCCAGAAAGATATAATTATTTTGGACCTATTTTTCCTTTAATTATTATGGCAATAAAATTCAATGAATTTGAAGAAAATTGTGTGGTGAACTAAAAAAATAAATTGATAGAAGAAAGAAGAGAAATTATGCGCAATTTTTTGTTGTGACTAGAAAGAACAATCCCAAAGGAAAAAATGAAATTGGATTTTGGGTGTTCTGCCTTTAATATGTGGTAAAGAATGCGGTGAAATAAACAAAAAATAAATTCAAAAAAGTGAAGGGGAATTAGTTTTGGTTTTGCCATATACTTATAATTGGAAGAGGGAAAAGCAATTCAAAAAATGCAAAAATGTGAGGAAATGAAGCAGTTGTGGATGAGATTTTGAGATTTTTATATGATTGGATTTGGATGAAAAAAAAAGGCTGAAAAATTACAAAAATAAAACAACGCTGAAAATGATTTGAATTTATTAATTAATTAAATTATAAAAATGAAGAAGGTATAATCATTCTATTTTTGTTTTTATTTAATTTTGGGATTGTTTTCTGCTGTTTTGTTTTGCTTTTGGGTGATCAATAGAGGCCGCATCCACGTAAATTGTTGGCGATGATCACATCCGTGACCGCATCAAACACGAATTGAATATTTGTTGTGTCCGTGGCGCAAGTCATGTGGCAATAAATCTCCTTTTTTGTGGATCGATTTTTGGCCTCGAATTGAGCCTGGATGTAGGCGGATGCCTCGTGATAATCGGAACGACCTTAATGGAAAATATATGTCAAAAATGGATGGAGGGAACAAACCATTATATTCGGGGAAACACACTGTAAGTGGTGATTTTTTGATTTTCTCCTCGAATAAATCCTTTTTGTTGAGGAACAGAATAATTGATCTGTAATGGATTTGTGAGGTAACAAATATGAAATGGAAAATACTCACGTATCCGTGAACCATTTATTGTTGCAAATTGAATCGAACAGCTTCAATGATTCGTGCATGCGATTCTGCAAAATATGTTGGATGAAATAATTACTACGATAGCAATGAAAGAGAGGGGAGGGAATGACAAGAGGATAGAATTAACTATACTACGATACTAAAGAAAGGAGAGGAGGGAAATCAGCAGAAATCACAAATGAATATACCCTGAGGATTTTTAGCCCATTGAAAATTCAATCAAAATTACCTTTGAGCCCATTCTTTTTTTATTTGCTGATTTTTCTCTTATACTATATCTACAAAAGTTTCAATGCTGCATATTTAATATTTAAATTCAATGCTCAACAGATTTATTTTATAAAATTGCAATTAGGGACATTTCTAGGATGGAAATTAATTAGTTATTATTAATCGAAATTTGCGGTCCCGAATTTTGGCTTTTACCAATAACGAAATTTGTTGTCACCCATCCTCCGTGCTCTTAAAACCCTAACTTTGCCCTAAATTTTACTCTTTTTTCGTTATATTTATTTATCTTTTTTGGTAAATGTCAAAAATTCAGAAAACGGATTAATTTAGATTATTTTGGTTGCTTTACCGTTGTCTCGTCCTCATGCAAAACTTGATCATATTCGGACATGGCAACGCAGAAAATGATGGCAGTCACATCCTAAAAAATATTTCCATATTCAAATTAATTGCCATTTTGTGCAAACCTCAAAGCAATGAATCCATTTTTTCCGTTCCGATCTTTGTCCGCCCACATCGAATAATTTGAAGTTGAGATTTTTGAATGTGAAATGAACCTAAAAATGTGATCAAAATTACAATTAAATAATCAACATTTATTTATTTTATTATTTTACTTCGACAATGCCGGTTGTTTTCACTCTGGTTCTGAGTATGTCCTGCTCAGTTGGCTGATAATTCGATTGGCCCAAACGGTCCAAATCATCGAGGAAACTGACAACAAATATTCATGAATTTATATTCACAAAAACTGACTATTTGGCGGAATCATTCAATTGATATTCATTTGAACGTGAAAAGCACTCTTGAACGCCGGCATCGGCCCAAAGCCGTTTCATTGCGGCCAACAATTCGTCACTGAATGGTTCGGTGTCCTCCATCCTGGCCACAACATCCATTACCAATTTGGCATCGGACTAAAATTGGGGAATTATTTTCGGCAATGCCGGCAGAATTCACTTCTCTATCGGGTGCTCCGAATGGGATTGAAAGATTGCCCATGGCACGGAGGATGGCCACCAGGGATTGGACAGTGTTGCTGTACACAACCGGTTTATACTGCTTGTAGTCCTCGGCAGTGAAACCGGACTCATGGATGATTCTGTGGAGGGGACAAATCAATCAATTTTCATTCAATTCCCTTGAGGCAATATTTCAATAATTATAAGGGCATTTCATTTTTTAAAGAATTAGCCAATTAAATTGGTTTTTAAAGATAATTATTCAATTAAGATCATATAGGAATTAGAAATAATTATCCAATAAACCTTGGCTTTTGGTTAGTAAATTTGTTAATATTTTATAAAATGTTCAAAACATAAATTCCACTGTCAAATATTTTCCAAATATTTTCAATTCCTAACAAACTTTTATAGCAGTTTTCGTCAATTCAATAATTTTCAACATTAAAAATACTTTAATTTTCCTCTAAATAAATTGTTTTGATTTACTTCATTTGTTTGACAATTGTCGATTTGCCGGATTCGCCTGCCCCCAAAAGCAGCAATTTAATATCTTTGGAGGCCTACAAAAATGAATTATAAACCCAAATCCCTCCCAAATTCGGCCTACATGAACAAAATCCTCCTTCAAATTTTTTTCGATCATTTTGGAGCGTTCCAGGGCTGCCCGCTCCTCCTGACTCATTGTGCAGCCCATTTTGCCGAAACACGCGGTGAATGTCTCCGGCTTCAGGATGGGAGGCGTCGTCTTGGCGGTGTTTTACTTTTTGTTGAAAAGGAAGCCGGCCAGAGGAAAATTTTATGGAATTTTAGTGCGCAATGTTGCAATGGCTGCTTCCCAATGATTTTTGGTGCTTTTGAAAATATTTCAGGAGCAGCTGCAAATTTGCCCTAGAGGCCGAATATTCCAATGATTTTAACAATTTTTTCAATATATTCCTTTCTGTTGTTTGATCACAAAAATCACTTTTTTTGTGGATGCTTTCAAAATGCTTCTTTTCTTCAAAATTCGATTTTTTTTCTCGAATTAAATAAAGGCTTCTTTTGTTCTTTTTTTTAAATCAACGATGAGAATGGAGGTGAGGAGAGGAGGAGGGTGAATGGCAGCTGAAAAAAATGGGATAAAAGTTTGGAAGGAAATATTGAAAAAAGTGACACGAAAATTGGCAAAAAATAATAATTGAATCAAAATGTTTAAAATGAGCGAAGTTAAATAATCAATTTAGATTTATGGCATTGTTTAATAAAATTGGGGCTTTATTCATTGAAAATGGGTCAAATTTTGCACGCAAATGAAGGCGCCCAACCTAAAATCAACCCATAAAAATAAATTTAGGCGATAAAAAATTTAAATTGAAGTGGAAAATGAAATGCCGGAAAAAGATAAGGAAAGGATTTGTAGTTTTAATATATTGAAAATATTATATAGGAGAATTTTTTGTGTTGATTATTTTTGGATGATGTAAGAAATTGAATTTCCCAATTATTCCATTTTTAATATTTAATTTCTCACTATCAACAAATACGACAAACAAATTATTAAAAAATTATTGGCAATTTTGAAGGATTTTATGATTTTTAATATCGAAAGAAGATTAATGGTAATGGAATTTGTTTATGGTAGGAGATTAATCCAATTGGGGAATATTTTGATTATAGTGAGGGATGATTATGGCCATAAGGCCATCATAATTAATTGACCAATTTGATGGGAATATTAAGTGGATGATTTTATGGCAGAAAAATTTGTTAGATTTGTGTTTTCCGGTTAGATTGTGTTTCATTCCGGAAAGATTTGTGTTTTCCGGTTAGATTGTGTTTCATTCCGGAAAGATTTGTGTTTTCCGCTTAGATTGTATTTCATTCCGGAAAGATTTGTGTTTTCCGGTTAGATTGTGTTTCATTCCGGAAAGATTTGTGTTTTCCGGTTAGATTGTGTTCATTCCGGAAAGATTTGTGTTTTCCGGTTAGATTTTCTTTCATTCTGGAAAGATTTGTGTTTTCCGGTTAGATTGTGTTTCATTCCGGAAAGATTTGTGTTTTCCGGTTAGATTGTGTTTCATTCCGGAAAGATTTGTGTTTTCCGGTTAGTGTTTCATTCCGGAAAGATTTGTGTTTTCCGGTTAGATTGTATTTCATTCCGGAAAGATTTGTGTTTTCCGGTTAGATTGTGTTTCATTCCGGAAAGATTTGTGTTTTCCGGTTAGATTGTGTTCATTCCGGAAAATTTAGTATTTTCTGTCCCCAAAAAATCCAATGGACCATTTTGTGCCGTTCTTCTCCCAACTATTTCCCCCGCAAAATGAGTCAATGTCCCAGAATGGATTAGAATAATGGTATTTATGAAACTGGAGGAAAACTGCAAAAAATGATGAATGAAAAAGGATTGTTGGCCGGGAATGGAAAAAGGGGAGGAGGGGGAGGGGATTGTGCGGACGGGAGCCGATTGAGAATGAATAATCGGCGAATGGAGCAAAAAAACAACAAATCCCTTGATTGCCCCCACATTGAATGGAGGTCAAATCAATTTATTTTGGCAACATTTTTATTTTAATTTGGAAAATTGGTTGAAATTAATTCCACATTTCCAACAAGAATTTGTTTTGCTGCCACAAATGTGGCGGCGGCAATATAAAAAGGAAAGAGGACTTTGGATGGGAAAAAGTCATCATCATTAGCCCTAAAGGGGCGAAGGGCACATCAATGGCTGACACTGGAAAATATTCCGCCATCATCATTCTTTCCAATCGGAGGCCATTTGGCCGGATGTGAAAACGAAGAAAAAGGGTGGGGAATGGAAATGGCCAAATGAATGGAGGAAGGAGGAATGGGGACCATCCCCTCATCCATTTTGAGAAGGAGGAGAATGGAATGGAATTGAATATAATGTGCCAAGCGCAAAGCCACAAAGAAGGGTCGACGACTACACATATAATTAAAAGTTCGGGAGTGGCAAAAAGCTGATGAGGGAGGGAAGGAATGCGGGGGCAACCATTGGCTTTTGGGCAATGCAGGGAAATACCAAATTAAGAGGGGAAAACGAAGCACACAGTGAATGCCCAGAAGGCGATGGATGAAGAGCCAAGAATGAGGGGAGGGGAAGGGCACAAAACCGATATAGGAGGGTGGACAAAACTTAATGGTGGAATGGAAATGCCGAACGAACGAAAGAGAAGTCGAAAAGGGAAAGTAAGCACAGATGGCAAAAGGGAAAAGAGACCCGCATTTCGCCGTTGGCCAAGTCGTCGTCGTATTTTATTGATGGCTAAAAGGAAAGGAAAATGAGGGGGCAATGCCACCGCCGCCACTCTTTCTGTGGCCATTGCGGTCGTGTAAACCGCTGGAAATTGGAAAAGCCAATAATAAGCGCAGCTGGGATGGCAAAAATGGGGAAATATAGTGGGACGATGAGGAATTGGCCACAAACTGAGTGAGGGGAAAAGGAGGTTTGAAAGAAGAATGGAGGAAGGGGAAAAGGGCGCAGTGGTTGGCGGAGTCCGTGGGGAAATATGGGTGAGGGTTTTGAGGAAAGGGAATGTGGCTGAATGTCTTGAAAATGAGGGAAGCATGGCGAAGGAAGTGAGGACTGAGGAGGCAAACCCTTCGATGGCAAAATGGCCAAAAAATGGGGAATGAACACAAATTTTGGCTCTTCCAAAAATGAATTCTTTTTGCTGACATTTTCCTCACTAATAAGGTGGGAGGGGAATTCCCGGAAGGAATTTTATATGCTTTTTGCAAAGTTTTAAGCCAAATGCAAAATTTTGGAATGCAAAAAGTCATTTTGGGTGGAATAAGGTTTTGGCCAACAATAATTTTATTTTACAATCAATTTGAAATTGATTTCAATCATTTTTGGATGTTATTTAACAAATAATGCCAAAACTAAAATTGTTGCATTTTATGGCCACAAATGGATTGGAGGGAGGATTAAATGTTTCCTTCTTCGAATGCTCTGCCAATTCCAAATTGGCCCAATAATCCCCATGCGGGGATGGATTATTGGCTAACCAAAAAGCACCAAAAGCCAATTCATCCATTTGGCCCCCAATCTCCCCCCCCCCCTTCTAAATGGTTTGTGTGGCCATTTCCTTTGGCCCTCTTCCTTCGTTTTTCGTTGTTTTGTTTCGTCAAAGCCGCCACCACGCATTTTTGCTTTCCGGCCATCTAATTGTTCCCAGAATTGCCTCCTTTTGTCTGGGCAAAGTGAGGAAAGAAGGGAATGAATTCCTCACTTTTCCCTCCCATTCCATTCTTCCGTTCACCATTCCTCCACCTTCCATTTTGCATTCCAAAATTTCCGTCTCGCTTTTTGACATAATAAAATACGTAGAAAAATGTTTGGAAAAAAACGGAAATTGAATGAAAGAAGAAAATGGGGAAAGGAGGGAGAGGGTGGCTGGTGCAAAAAAGTTAATGGGGGAATGCGCAATTTATTTGTTTTTAAGTGAAAATAAATTCAATAAAAAATGGGGAAATAATTTGCTGCCTTTTTAATAGGGCATGGGTCTTGGCATTATTATTCATTTGAGGGTGTGAAATAAATGTGCAAAAGAGGGATTTGCGTGCCGTCATAAATGGAATGGGTACTGCCACCCTAATAAAGCTGCTTCTAAACAAAAAATGCTCAAATGCCGCAACGCGTCCGGCATGCCCATTTTTCCGTTGAATGTGCCGAAGAAGGAAAGGCGACGGACGCCAGTCACAGGGCATCGATTTGAGGGTGCCGGCGGTCAAGAGTGGCCGGAGGGGAAAAGCATTTTGTGCCGTGAAAGTTGTGGATGGAGGCAATGAGCTCAATGTTGAGTGGGGAAATGAGCCTTGGGGCGAGCTGATGAGGCCAAAAATAGGGGCAGAAGTAGAGATGGTCAGAGAAAGAGAAAACACAAACGGAGTTGGCCAATTTTGAAAATTCGGACGGAGGGGAGAATTCGGACATTGGATGGATGGAGGCGAGCGAATGGAATTTAGTCAGTCCAATTTAGGCAAAAACGAGAATGGCACTCTGACTGTGAGTGAGATAGCTTTGATGGTGGGAAGAGAGGAGGAATATGTGGCCAAGACACATTGCCATTGGCCAATATTCTCAGTGGGGGGAAAATGGCGCAATGTGGGATGAAGAAAAGGAAGAATGAAGGGTGGAAGGCGTACTGTCGGCCGGGAGGGGATGAAGCGAGAATGGAGGAAAAGCCTAGCCCTACTCATTTTGGGGACACTCTCGCCCGAGTACTTCCGGCGCGTCAGTTTGGTGGCTGCTTTTCCTCTATTCAAGTGTGAGAAAAAGACAAAGAATAGAGAAAAGAAGGAAGAAAATAATGCGAAGAAGGAAAGGCAAAAGTATGGCCAAATGCTTTTTCTCTATTTGCCTTGCTTGGAGAGAGGATGGCCGTGGGATGTTTGTGGCCAAGTCAATAAATGCGAAGCAGCGAATTGGGACTAGGAAAAAAGTGGGCTTGCTGGGCTTTGGAAGAGTGGGAAGAAAAATTGACAGACTCGAAAAAAGGCAAAATGGGGCCAAAATGTGCAGAAAAAGACAGAAATTTGAATAGCTTGAAATTGGGAAGGGCCAATATTTTTGGTGGGGTGAAATTTATCATGAGAGTCACAAAAATGTGGTGGGCGAAAAAAAGTGTTGGATTCCCCAATGGATGGAGAGGGGAAAGTGCAAGCACAAAATGCGGATGACAATGGCCAAAACATTGTGAAATGTTGAATGAAATCGAAACTGCGAGGGAAGGGAGAGGGAGAGGGTATGCCGTGACAAATGGCCAAAAATGGGGGAATTTATTGATATCATTTTATTGGTGATTAATTTTGGAATGGATGGTCTACAAATCCCACCAGCCACCCAAAATCCAATCCATATATGGGAATATGCCAAAAGGGGAATAATGTTTTGGCCCAAAAATGGGATTATTCTCTCTTTTTTTTGTGTGTTTTGCACGTTTGGTTTGTGCTCTCTTTGGAGGGGAATTCGATAGGGAGAAGGGAAACAAAAAATATACGAATCGATGTTAACGAAATGTTTTTAAAATGGAAGAATTAAATGAAAAAGAAATATTCAAAATAATGAATTTTATTTTAATAAATTAAGGAAAAAAGGCTATGGCAATATGAAAGTTATTAAGCCCAAAATGCCATTCATTTGGCCAATTTAATTCATTTTGGGCATCAAAAAAATAATTATGAGGGCAATGGAAAGAGGAATAAGGATAAAAATTGAAAAATATTTTTGGCTTCGCCAATTTTGTCCAAAGACAATTTGGGTGGATTGGTTTTTGAGGGCATTCCATTCGTTCAATCCAAATTCATCCATTTTGGATATATTTGCCTTCCTCCTCCTTGATTGGCCCCCATTTTGTGCCCTCAGGCAAAATATTTCCCCTTTTTAGATAATAGGCCGCCATCCATCGAATTCACATTTTGCATCCACACAAATGGGTCACCACTCACAAGGTGGCGAAGGGTAAAATCGGCCAAAAATGTGTGAATTACGGATGGGGAGAATATCCAAAATTGATTAATATTTTGGAAAATATTCAAATTCAATTTGATCAATTTTTGATGTGTTTTCCTTTCATTCACATTTTTTGAATATTCCGTCGGAAATCCGCCCTCTTTTACCTCATTTTGGGGCGGCAATGAGGAAATTGGATAAAAGGGAGGGAGTACTATTGGACATTTTTGTGGAGGAGGAAATTGGGCCAAAAGAAAAGGGAAAATTAATGAAAGAATGGCATGAAAATGAGCGGAGGCCAAGAGAGGATATTGGCCCATTGAGGATTGCGTGCTTTATATTCCCGTTGTTTTGATAATATTTTAAATAATGAATGAATGCGGAATGAAAAGTAAAAGAGAATTGGCCTAGGCTGGGAAATGAAAATATTGAAGGCAAAAATTTGCATATTTTCGAGGGAAACCAGCTAATAAGTTTATTGGATCCATTTATTCGTCCATCATTGGATTGATCATTTCCAAATAATCAATTAAATAAAAAATATATTTGTTTGGATTTTTTCAACAAATTGGTTCCTTCTGGCATTTCACCAATTCTTCCCCTTACCCTAAACTTCACTTTTTGCCATTCCATCCATCAAATTGCGTCATAAAAATGAACTTTTTCAACAATTTGAAAGAAATTGAGTAGATGGAAAATAAAAATACAAATAAATCAATTGAATGTTTAAAATATTTTAAATGGCACGAAATGATTTTATTTTTTGGCGAGGATTTTTGAGAGGTTCAAAGCAAATTGAATTGAAAAGGGAGAGAGGTGGCACGGATTCCCTTTTATAGGGCAATATATGGGAAGGGAGGGATGATTGCCAAGGGAAGGTGGGGACAACGAACTTTCACGGCAGGGAATTGGTCGACGGCCAAACACACAAAACATTATTCAACAAATTCACGTCATTCCCCAAAGGGAATGGAGGGGAACATTTTGGCACAATAGGGTGGTTGGAAGGGGGCAAGGTAATTTGGATTTGGAGGACCCGGAGGGGATTGTTGGGTTGTTTTCCTGTCCTTTTGTGCCATTCTGCAAATATTGTTTTGATATCATTCATAATAATGCAAAAATTGGTGCATAAAAATGGAATGGAAATGGAACCAATTTGGAATGGAATGGCATCATCCGAATAAAATGTGAAAATTTTGGACAATTAAATTTGCAAAATAAATAAATAAATATTTTGAGTAAAATTGGATTTAAATTAATTGGAGAAATCGATGAGAATGGGGAAAAAGTGGGCCACAACATTCATTCATTTTGCCTTTTATGATTTGAACAGCTGCGGGGTATTTATTGGGATGGATTTTGGGATTAGTGGGTGAAATTGAGGTAGTGGGTGGAATGAAATGACAGTGGGAAATGGATGGCCAACTCGATTCAATGCAATTGGCCATATTCCCCCCCCCCCCTTTCATTCATTCACATTGAATGAATTTTGAATTGACAGGTTGGATGGAAGGAAGGGGAAATGCTGATCTCGGAATGATGGGACCGGAGGGAAAATGACTAACTAGATGGAAATGAAAGACAAAGGCCATTCCATTACGGTATGCGACGTTTTGTGGCGGAACAGTATAACTCATCTTAATCTGAACCGTTTTGAATGTATTTATATAGGTTTGATTTTTGATAGATCAATGTGCATTGTCTATCTAATGATATCAAAATCATTTTATATTATTCTAAAAAAGAGAAAGTTATGAGCCATTGAATAAAAGTGGGCAAAATGGTGTCAATTTTGAAGGTTTTTTGATTTTTAAAAAATATATAAATAAGTTTTATAATTTATTTTTTAAATGGGCGGAAGAGAATTTTTGCTCTATTCAATGATATAAAAAACATTCTAAAGCATTCATTAGACGCCAAGCTATTAGTTTTCGCCACAAAACGTCCCGCTCCGAGTCCATTAATAGGCTAATGCAGCCATTTTGCTTTTCATTTTACTGCAATTTAACAATGTAAAATTGTAAAAAATGCTAAATTCGTCCATTTAAATGGTGGAAGATTGGATAAATTTTGAGATTATTTATGAATGAATGCCAAAATGTCAATTTGTCAGACTATTTTCGATGGGAGGTAGGATATTTATTCCCCCAAATGGTTGATGGCACATTGGCCGGCACAGAATTCATTTTATGATGATGGCAATACGAAGGAGGGTTGGGGGCACACATTAATGCTCTGTCCGGCCAATGGCTTGGCATTGGAATAGAAAGAGTGGAAGGAAATGGTGTGGGACATTCATTCATTCATTTTGCTGTGCCATCGTCGAAAAAAATTGATTTTCTCGAGGGACGCCCATTGTGGATTGTGGCTGGGGAAAAGGTTTTTGGAGAAAGGAAACCGGAGGGGACCGAGAATGCAATTGGCCATTGAGTGAGGAGGGAAAGGCAGTGGCCGAAGATTGGATTCATTTGATGAGTTCAGCAGCTTTCGGAACAGGCGTTTTCCGTCCCCAATGCAGAAAAAGCTTCTGTTTTTTGTTGATTGGCCATTTGATGGGAGAATTTGATGGGCTAATTGATGAATTTTGCTGGAGGAAAAATTGGATGGAAATGGGAGAAAAGAAATTTGGTGATTTAATGGGGCAAAAAGTTGACATTGCGGAAATTGTGGCCAATGAAATATTTGTGAATTAGATGAGGAAATCCATAAAATTGGCATTGGCCTTATTGATAAACTAAACATCTATAAAATCCACTGAACTTTCAACCCATTTTTGGTGCTTTTCCTCCTGCTTCCTTGAATGAATGTTTTTCCCATCCCCTTCACCCTCCATTTTGGGGTTCATTTCCCACTGGGCCCATTGTTTCGTCCCAAATGCGTCATTGGCCCCATTTTATCCTTTCTTTTCCCTTTTTTGGCCATTCCTTCCGAGGCTAGCCCATTTTTCATCCTTTTTTTGCCCTTCTTCTCCATTTACCCGATTTTTTCAAGCCCATAATGGGGCGGCTGGTTTATTGGGGTTAACCCAAATTTGGACATAGCAAATAAGGGGAATGACGGAAAGAAGGATGGGCTATTCCAAAAAAGGGAAATTTAGGCCAAAAATGGGAAGAGGAAGAAAATATGACATCCTGCTGGCTTCTGCTGGGCAAGAATCTCATTTTTGGGATTGATGAATTCCCAACAAATAGTTACGGGCCAAAATGGAAGCAAACTCGAATTTAAATAAATTCTAAATTATTATTTTGACCAAATAAATGATTGGTTTTTGTGGGAAAAGACAAACAAAATTGAGCCCACATTTTGTTTTGTTGCCTCCGCCAATTTGAAGAGCATTTGGATTTGATTTGATCCCGCAGTGATGGGCGACGCAAAGATCAAATATTGAGTATTAAAGGGAGAGAAGGAGGGATTGATGGGAGCTGCTGGTGACCTACTGGGCCAAGAGGAAAAGCCTCCGCAAAGAAGAACGGTGGCGGTGGGCCAATTCGTTTTGGCTTCTTGGAATTGAAATTTGATGCCATTCTTCGAGGGAAATTCCACATTTTTACGTTTAGAATGGATTGGCCCAGGGAAAGGACAAAAATATTAAGTAGGAGGAAATATTGATAGAGGGAATCATAATAACAACAAATATTGTGGGAAAGTTAAGAATGCGACATAATTGAGGTGAGGGAGGCATTAAAATAATTGTTTCGAAAAATGAAAGAGGGATTCTGCGCAGTAGAATGGAGAACCATCATGGCATAATTTTCGCTGAAAAATTTGTAGAAAATTTTCCTTCCATCCTCCAAAAATGGAAGGAGATTGATTCAAATTCAAAGCAAAGCAACAAATAATGGTCCTTTTTCAAATGAAAATATGCTCACCATCACACCAATTCCCTCTGTTACAATGTTTATTTTGTATTTCATTCTGGGAAGTTTATTTATTGTTTTTCTTTTTGTTTCATTCCTGAACGATTTATGTTTTCCGGTTAGATTGTATTTCATACCGGTTAGATTTGTGTTTTCCGGTTAGACTGTCTTATTCCAGAAAGTTGTTTAATTTGTGTTTCATTCCGGAAATATTTGTGTTTTCCGGTTAGATTTGTGTTTCATTCCGGAAAGATTTGTGTTTTCCGGTTAGAATGTATTTCATTCCGGAAAGATTTGTGTTTTCCGGTTAGATTTGTGTTCCATTCCGGAAAGATTTGTGTTTGCCGGTTAGATTTGTGTTTCATTCCGGAAAGATTTGTGTTTTCCGGTTAGAATGTATTTCATTCCGGAAAGATTTGTGTTTTCCGGTTAGAATGTATTTCATTCCGGAAACATTTGTGTTTTCCGGTTAGATTGTGTTTCATTCCGGAAAGATTTGTGTTTTCCGGTTAGAATGTATTTCATTCCGGAAAGATTTGTGTTTTCCGGTTAGATTTGTGTTCCATTCCGGAAAGATTTGTGTTTGCCGGTTAGATTTGTGTTTCATTCCGGAAAGATTTGTGTTTTCCGGTTAGAATGTATTTCATTCCGGAAAGATTTGTGTTTTCCGGTTAGAATGTATTTCATTCCGGAAACAATTGTGTTTTCCGGTTAGATTGTGTTTCATTCCGGAAAGATTTGTGTTTTCCGGTTAGATTATGTTTCATTCCGGAAAGATTTGTATTTTCCGGGTAGATTGTGTTGGAGAAATTTGTGTTTTCCGGTTAAATTCTATTTCATTCCGGAAAGATTTGTGTTTTCTGGTTAGATTGTGTTTCATTCCGGAAAGTTTATTTAATTTGTGTTTCATTCCGGAAAGTTTATTTAATTTGTGTTTCATTCCGGAAAATTTATTTAATTTGTGTTTCATTCCGGAAAGTTTATTTAATTTGTGTTTCATTCCGGAAAGTTTTTTTGTGTTCTTCAACAACATCTAATATTCGATGTTTTTAATATAAACGAAATGTTTATATATTTTTTTTTTATTTTCATTTACCATAAACAATTTTTATTACAGTAATCCGGCATGAATCGAACAAAATTTTATCGAGTAAAAATATTAATTTTTTCATGTTAAAAAGGGAGATTATAAAATTTAACTGCTGGGATGATGGATTTGTAAAAGATAATTCACTACAATTTTGTTGGGGGAGGACACAATTTGTGCCAAAATAAGCAGAAAAAGCAATAAAAAGGCCGAATTTGATTAAAATTAATTTTGGAGGTGAATTGCGAATTGGCAAAAATTTGAAGCAAATTTTCAACTAAATATTTAATTGACTGGCATTTGTATAATTTCCATTCGATTTTCATTTTTCGGATCACCAATTCCCGCCTCCACCTTGATCCTTGACTGGCGCACTCGGGTAAAGGCCTTTGCCGCCATCGGTGGTCCTTCCCTGTAAATTCATTTAAATTTCAATAAATTCATATTATTAATTTGTTATTTAATACTTAAATTGTCTCTCCTATTTGTTCTATAATAAATTGGCATTTCCAATTGGATTAATCCCCTCTATATATTTTGGCAAAATTCACCTTTCCATCATCATTTTGCGGCACTGGATCATAATACGGTGGCGGCGGTGCCCCACCTCCTCCGCCTTGTCCTCCTCGCTGCCTATTTTTGCCAAAAAAGTTTCCAGCCACTCCGCCAATTCCGCTTAAAATGCCGGCCAATGGCAATCCGCCAAAACGGCCACCACCTCCTCCTCTTCCTCTTCCACCACTTTCGGGATGGTCTCCACCAACTTGCGGATTTTCCCTTAAATTTAACAAATTTTCGACCATTTTTACAAATTTTATTTACTCATTTTTCTTGCGGAAACAACAAAAATAGAGGCAACAGCAGCAGCAAACAATTGGAATGATGATGAAGAGAATGATGGCCAAAATGAGGAGCCAATTCAAATTGAATCCTCCACCGCCTCCTCCTCCTCCCCGAGTTGGTTCCGGCCTTTGAGGTTTTGCCGGTTTGAACGGTGTTCCTTTGGAACGGCCATCGTCCGGTGTCGGCTGTTGCTTGGAGAGGGCCCTGTCCCGAATTGAGCGCAAAACATTTTGAATTCCCTGGGCATATCGATTGGCCCGAAAATGTTCTTTCTAAATTTGTAAATGTTCCGAAAAAATGTCATTCCCTAATTTTGCCTCTGCTTTGAATAAATCACTCATTTCGGTGCCAAAAACGGGCACTTGTGG
Source organism: Pratylenchus scribneri (assembly GCA_030063045.1). Taxonomy (NCBI): domain Eukaryota; kingdom Metazoa; phylum Nematoda; class Chromadorea; order Rhabditida; family Pratylenchidae; genus Pratylenchus; species Pratylenchus scribneri. The sequence continues at coordinate 1,156,472 of JAQSEB010000014.1, read as the reverse complement.
CATTCGGGCCACCCAAAATGTTCGATCCTCTGCGGACATCACAACCATTATTGCCTTTTGGCATTGGGCATCAATTTGCCATCTTCTCAACATATCATTGGCCATTGCCCTGACGGCCTAAATCCAAATGGTCTTTTGGCCACATTCCCCCGACCAAAATACACTAAACCTCATCATTTCCGCCTCGAACCCTTTTGGCCAATGCAACTGCCGCCGTAATTCCCTTTCGCTCGCAAAAATTCCGTCCATGTTCCTTCACAAGATTTCCATTTTCAATTCAACCCTTTTCCGGCCAACCTGTCTTGTATTGGCCTCCAATTGGCCCAACTCATAATTCAGCCTATATCTTTCGGATTCACTCAAAATTGCATCCGGATCACAAAGTAGGGAACGCGATCGCATATTACATCGTTGCCAATCGCCGGCCGTTGGATTTGGATAATTGGCCGGTTCCCATTCCTGGCGATGTTGGCCAAAAATTGGCGAATAAAATTGGAAAATGCAAAGGAGCAAAAATATCAAATTGGCCAACATTTTGGCCAAATAAATCTAATTTAATTAATAATTCAATTATCCTTTCGATTTTGGGTCAATCAATTTTATTTGTGAACTTTGACATCGAAAACGAGAATAAAAGGCCAACAAATGGAGGCAGCTGGAGTGGAAACGTGTAAAAAATAGGAGGAAAATTCCATCTCGATGCTTTGGCCCATCCATTCATTCATTCATTTTTATTCAATCTTCGATGTTTTTCACCGCAGCTGTTGTTCCCCTCTTCCCCCTTTTTTCAAGCAAAACCATTCGATATTTGGGGTTTGGGGCCAAAATTGTGGAAAGAAAAATATCGGGAAAATGGCATTGAAAGGGAAAAGGAATGGAGGCAGAGAATTGGAGAGAATATGAAAGGATGACACATTCCCCCAGGGGGATTTATTGTGGACACTTTTTGGGAATGGAAAAAGAGGCCAAAATTTGGAATTTTGATGGAGATGATGGATTAACAGAATTCAATTTTTGGGAAATGTTGGAATCCAATTTGAATGAATGGCCATATGTGCTGAATTTGGACCATTTTGGCCATATTTTGGCATAATTTGGCCATAAATCAGTTCATTTTAAAAATATGCTTTTTAAAAATATGAGTGGAAAATTTTTAAAAGAATATTTTGATTATAATGAAATGGATGTTTTTATTAAAATACAATAAAATGAAACAAGTTTCCATAATGGAGAGGTCGCCCTCCAAATTTGTGAAAGTAAAAGAGGTGACTAAATAAATGAATGTGAGCAAATATTGTGTTGGTAAATGGTGAATTTTGGGAGCAAATAATGAAATAATGGACGGGAGGGAGGGACACAATCAACCATGCAAAAATAGGCCCAAATTTGATAAAAAAATTGATGAGAAAATTGGTCTTCCATTCTAAATTTTGGGCAGAGGACTATATAAATTAAACTTTTTGGGTTAACCGAAATTTGCGGTCCCCAATTTTGCAGCCTTTATCAAAAAACACATTTGTATTTCAATACCCATCCTCTGATTTCTGAAGTCCAAAACCCTAACAATAAGAGTCATCATCCAAATCTTGGGTTTCAAAATAGGTTTATCATATATTTGTTATTATTTTGATAAAGGGTCGCAAATTTTGGGGCGCAAATTTCGCTTATGTTTTTTTTATTGGGAAAATGATCAAATCGAAAACGTTTTAATTGTTGATCACAAAACAATCACCCATCCATTCATCCCATCCTCCTTTATCCATAAGTGGATGTTGTGCTGAATGTTGTTGATTTGCCACTGGCTTTGTGGCCACCATCGCCAATTTTTCCCCTTTTCCGGCATGCCCAAAGCAATTTTGCCAATTTTTCCCGAAATTGGGTTGCAAAAAGTGTGTAGAGGAATGGATTGAATGCGGATTGGAATTGGACGAGTGCACTGGTCAACAAAACGAATTCGAATGGGAGAGGAAGTGGACGGCCAAAAATGGCACTGTAAAATAAAATGGCAAATTAAAATGAATTTTCGTTGGATTGGATAAACGGTACTTATCGGTCGTCTCTGTACTCAGTTTTTGAAAAATTAAGGATTTTCCTTTTGAGTGATTAGATTAGGATTAGGGTACGGATATAACCTCTCCCTAGATGACCCAAATTAGGGTTACCGTTAATTTTCCTCAAAAACTGAATACAGAATAGAAATAACCGAAAAGTACCGGATTGATTTACCCCCAAAGGAAGTAGGCGACCATTGGTGAATAGCAAAGGAAGAACAATGCCACACAAAGCATCAACATTTTGACCACACTTCGACGGGCCTTCAAATTCGGTGAGGAAGGGGAAGAAGAAGAAGTGTTGGATTTGGTCGAATTCCCATTTTTGATTTGGCCAGCAGTGGAGGAATTGGCCAATTCTGGGTTGCCATTTTGTTGGACTTCGGCAATTGTTTCCTTCAATCTGGTTTCCAACATTCTCCGAATCATTCCTCCACTGGATCGATAATTCAATGAATTTGCCGTCGTTTTATTTTCTACCAAATATTTGAATATTATTCAAAAATATTAAACAATTTACTATTCTTGTGAAGGAATCCATTATTCTCCCAGAGGACTCGACAAATTCGACTGTACAAAAGGACGGAGAGAAGAATTGGGAAGGCATAGGTCAACACAAATTCGGACCATTTGTAGATTAGCCAGGCCAAACTTTTCTTTGCCAACGGATTCCGACAAACTCGCACTTTTGAAAGAATTTTATATTTAGGGCTGATAATGATATTTGTCCGTCAATTCATATCACAGAAAAGATCTAATAACCTCCTACCCCCCCCCCCCCTTTCTCACAATTATTCGGCAATGTGAATGTTTTGAACAGCACCAAATATGGGAATTGATAGGCCATTGCGAATGTCCAAATGCCGAGAATAATTACGGAAATGCGGGACCGAGTGCACCAAAATGAGGCATGCATTGGGTGGACAATGGCCACATACCTTCACAAAATGAGTTTATTGGAACAAATTTATGGACAATGTCCCCACCTTTCCACACAAATTGCCAAATAAGTTAGAATGGAAATGACGAGGAAAACATTGCCCAAAAAGCGGGCAATTGGACAGAGTTGGCTGGCAAAATGCCATCCGGCATCACCGTACACTGTCATTGATAGCCAAAAAGGGGTGAATGCCAGCAAATAGAGGAGATCAGCAATTGCCTAAAAGGGATGGAGGAATTTGTCAAAATTCCCATTTAATTGGACCAAATTGAGCAAAAGTAAATTCATCGGCGATCGACGCATTTTTCGGTCCCCAATCACTGCCAAAACCACAAGGGCATTTGCCGTAACACCAATGGTTGTGACTGTGCCAATTAGTGTGCCAAATACGATGGAAAAATGCAGTCCAACTTCTCTTCCAATTCCGACGGTGGAATTTCCATCGCTGCTGAAATTCCCTCCCACATTGGTCGATGTTTCATTCATTTTGGTGTTTTTGTTGAATGGAAAATAATTTGAAAAACATGAAAATTCACTATTAAAAATGTGATGAATTGTTCTCAAAAATATTTGACGAATTCCCAAAAATGGGTGGGTGTTCGCTGACTTTTGAAAATCAAAAGAATGAAAATGGGTTGAAGGACACTTTGCCTTTCCCTCTCAATTGAGTGCGAATGAGGATTGGAAAAATCAAAAGTCCTTTGGCCACATTTAAAAAGTGTCAAAAAATGTGTTTATTTTTTGAAAATCGGATATTGTTGTTGTAAACTTAGGTATGTAGATCTTCTATTAGTAGCTCTGAGGCTATTAACTTATACAAAGACCCTTTACAAAGGCTCTTAATAGAGGGGGGCCTTCTAATAGAGGATTTATGATGGTATTTTAGGGGATGTTTTAGACCTTCCGTTTCCAACATATAAATCCAAACAAATATTCATCATTTCTGCCATCCCATTATTCCATTTGGCTACCAGCGTAAAAAGCCCCTTTTGGCTTGAGATTATCCTCTCCTTTTAGGTGAACATGTTTTTTTTTCATCAGTGTGACTAAAACATCTCTGCCGAGTGATGGAGGAGAATTTTTGAGATTTTCCAAAAACCGTTGAATAAATGCCGAAAACGATATAAAAGGAATAAAGAATGGGAATTGAATTGAATTGCGCATAAAACAACAACAAATTTACCTAATAGGAAATGGGAAAGAGTGGAAAATGATTAAGTTACGGCTTACGGATGATGAGTAATGGATGGGAAATGTGAATTGGGAGAAGGGAGGGGTGGGAGGATGCGCGCAACTTCCCCCTGAGGCCATCACTTTCTTCTTTACATTATTTTGCTCACAAATTAGCTGCCGTGACCGGCGACCATGAACACTACAACGACAAATACCAACATAAATTAAAGGTGTATTTTTATTGGAAAATTTACTGCGCAATTTACCAGCAGTATTTTGGAAAATGTTTTGAAAATTTGTGCAAATTTTACAAATTCATAATCACTCATCGCGACAGTATAGTGTCTATACTACAGTAATCGAAATAGCCTACGGCGATTTCCACACTGAAGTCCAGAATCTCGGTCTCGGTCCTTCGGAGCTCCAGTCTAACATAAGTGGTCACAGTGCCGTTGGAGATCATCCGTTAATTCTTCGCCCCCTCGGGGTTCATCACAGGGGAACTAAGGTGCCATTTCTTACTTTTTTAATTTTGGGCCTATAAAAATTTTCTCCCAAAATCCTCTGATGGCGAAAATACAAAATAAAACAAAAAAAATACAAAATTAAAAATCATAAACCGCCACTGGGAATCGAACCTACGATCCCTCCTGCCATTCCCCCATACACTAAAACGAGCGATATATCAGTGCGCTAAAGGGTCATAATGGCGTCGCCCTTACAGCTTCCCTATGGTCATAAAGGAATGTGTGGAAAATCAAAATTTGCATAAAACTCTCTGCGTAGATTAGAAATAAATTTAAAAATAAAATTAACTTTCCAAACTACTAAAAAGTAAAGACTACAAAATCGAGTTACCCCCCCCCCCTCCTACTCGTTGAATAAATAAAAATAAAAATTAATTATATGCCAGAATTTTATTCTTATTTTAACAAAGCAAAATTTTATGATGATGTGTCAACAGAAAATTTTAAAAGATCCCATACATATTTGTAAATGAATTAAAATATTTGGAGTGGAACAAAACAAATGAATGATTGAAATAAAATTATTTTATGATGAGAATTGATTGGTTTTGATGAATTTTATTTGTGTGCCATAAATAAATGTTTATAAGAATAAAGTGAAAAGAAAATTCAAAGCAAAGTTGGGTAGGTGGATGTGTGTCAAAAGGCATTTAAATTAAATGAAGAAGAAAATTGTTAAAACATAAAATAAATGAGAGATGCATTTTAAATGATTTGATGAGAACACAACAAAACAAAGTCAGCAAAACCCGTCGTCTCCTCTTCTCCATTCTCTTCCTTCATTCAATATTGTGGCGGCTCGGCATCGGTATCCTCCATCTCGGTGTCGGTCGACTCATCCTCCTCCTTTTCGGGCTCCTTTTCCTGTAATTTTAAATTTATTTAATAAATAAAAGGCAAATTATGTTTTTACCTGCTGTTGTTGAGGCTGTTCATCTTCCTCCCTTTGAATTGTGGTCACCTCTCCAACATCATCCAATTTGTCGCTTTCCTTCTCTCCCTCCTTCTTTTCATCATCGCCGACTTTTTGTTGCTCGACCTGAATTTTTTTTAAATATATTTTCATCAAAATTGCCAATTCCAAACCTTCTCATCAACATTTTTGACCTTCTCCTCCTCTTTGCTTTCCACCACATTTTCATCATTTGTTTCTTCCTTGACCACCGTCTGTAAAATTAAATTTTAATTATATTGAAAATTATTATTAATTTTTGTACCTCCTCTTCTTCCTTCGGAGTTGTTTTCACCTCCTCATCGGCACCAACCACCAAATCATCATTTCCCTTCTCCTCTTCCTCATCAACAACTTTTTCGTCCACTTTCGGGTGCTGCTCGACCTAAATATTTAAATATGTTCTGAATAATTTTTGGCCAATTTCAAACCTTCTCAACATCTTCTTCTCCTTCCTTTGGCTTCACCTCATCCGTAGCATCATTTGCGAGGCCATTTCCTTTCTCCTCTGCTTTTTCGTCGACCTTCTCATGTTCAACCTTAAATAAATAAATTTATTTTTGATTCAAATTTTTCATAAATTCCAAACCTTCTCGACCTCCTCTTCGCCCTTCTTCTCTTCCACTTTGTCTTCATCCTTCGTTTGTTGTTCTTCCGTTTTGGGACGAGTTTCTGCCTCTTCGGTTGTTTCCTCCTTTTTTGGTGATGATTTAGTCGGCGACAAATTGGTCGATGGAGATCCATTCCCACTTCCAACACTCACGTTGTCTCCGTTCCGGCGGTGTTTGTGTTCGCGAGCCGCAGTTTGATTGATTTTGAGTGTTGGTTTCTTAGAGAACATGGGCTAAAAATAAATTTTTAATGATATTTTAAAACAATTGTGTAAAACCTTCAATTTGATGCCCTGAAATTCCACATCCTTAAGCAAGTCAATGGCTTTGGTCGCATCCTCGACAGTAGGAAATTCAGCATAACCATATGCCTTCGGTGTCGGCGGTCCATTCAAGTTGGAAGTCATGGTATATTGAATATTCATGTCGATCAGCCGAGGTGTCTTTGAATTGAGCAAATCGTTCAATTCCTCGCGTTTCACTTCAGTACCAACATTGAGGACGATAACCTTTAATTAAAACCAAAAATGAGATTTTTATGAAATTAAATTTACTCTGGATGGAAGAGGAGCATCGCCGTCACCATTTTCATTGTTTGAAAAACGGCCACCACCAAAACCACCATTGCTGTTGTGAAAAGTCTAAATTTTTAATAAATTAAATTACAAATTTTTAATATATTTTTGAACCTTTTGTGATGGTTGTTCCCAGGGTGAATTCCCAAAACCATTTTGCTGCGGCTTCTCCGGCTTATCGTTGGTGTTGAAATTGTTTGGTTGGGCATTGGTATTGTTGCGTTGGCCATCCCCAAAGAAATCATTTCCAGTCGATTGAAAACCGCCGCGACCACCACCGCGTCCGCCTCCTCGGCCTCCGCCACGACGAACACCAGCATCTGGATTGCCCAACAGTGGTGAGTTTCGGCCGCTGTTGAATTTATTCCCATAACGCTGTCCATCTCTTTCTTGGCGATCATCGAAATTGTTGGTTCGGCCAAATCCATTCCTAAAAAACATTTGAAAATTATCTCAAAAAATTATAAAACAAACATTCCACAGCCGCCACGGCCACTGTATCCACCGCCTCGACCACCGAATTGTGCGCCTCCTCTGCCATCACCTCTTTCCCGACTTTCACTTCGGCTATTGTCCCCCCGTTGTTGGAATCGAGAATTGAAGGCACCATCGCTGCCTCGGCCACGACCACCACCAATATTTCCTCCACCATCTCGGCTGCGATTATCAAATCGATTTGAATTGAACGATGGTGGCCCATTGCGGTCGTTGGATTGATAATTTGAACTGAAATATTCTTTTATGGTTTATTCCACAGGATTAAAACTAACCGTCCTCCTCCTCCTTGACGCTTTTCGCCTCCTCCCCATTGTTGATGACCATTTTCTGCCGGTGGTTTATCCGCTTGCTGGTCAGGATTGGCCGTCTTGTTCGCATTGTTGCTCTTCGGTAGTTTTCCCCAACCATCCTGAACATAATTCAAATTAATTTGAGTAAAAAATATAATAATAAACCGGTTCTTCGTCCCAAACTTTGGAAGAACGGCCCCACGGATCATCATTGGCTTTTGCGGTTGGCTGATTCTGCTGCTGTTGATTCCCGCCGTTTGCATTCCCCCATGGATCGTTGTTTTGACCGGTGGATGCACCATTGTCCGTGCTCGCTCCCCATCCGGCAGTGGTGGAAGACTGCTTTTGTTGTTCCGGTCCATTCACTCCATTCACCACAGCATTGTTGTTTGCCCACGAATTGTTGGTCTGAACTGCCGGTTGTTGTTCGCTTTTCTGCTGATGAGTCACGGTCTGAGCAGTTTGAGTCGGCAAAGTCTGGATGGCAGCAGGTGGTGGCTGTGTGGTTTTTTTTACTACGATTGGTGCACCGCCTTCCGCCATGAACTGAATTTGGACGGGCGCAATTGCAGAAAAGACTTCCCTAAAGAGTTTTCATTTGATTGATGTTTAATTAAAAGAAAAAAGCAAACTTCTCAAAACAAATTGCACCGTTCAGACCATTCTGAACACGTTGAGCTGCTTCAGCGGTTGCCATCTTAATTTTTGTATTTTTAATACATTTTAAATAAATGAAAGCAAACTTGGACGAATGCGATGTCTTCTCCGGATGTGAAGAGAATTTTTGAGACGTGGTCTTGAAATGATTTGCCGCCTGGATCCTGTGCATAATGATTGACCAACATGCGCAGCTTTATTGGAATTAGAAATGAATTAATTTTAAAATGATTGATCAAATCATACCACATCAAGTGAAAGACTGGCCTGCCCATTCAAATTACTCAAAACCAACAGATCGCGTTCATTGCTGACTTGAACTGCTGATGTCGTCTCGACATTATTCCTTCAATTAATAAATTTTATATTAAAATTACAACTTTTAATTAACTTGTTTTCCGTCGGTTGAGTCTTCACTGCCATTGGTGGTGCTGTTGTTGTTGGCACAATCTTTGGTGGTGGAACGGAATAAGGAGCTTTCGGCATCGAGACAAGAGGCAGAGGCTTTTGAACCGGAGCAGTTGTCGAAACTGGAGGAGCCTTCGGAACTGGAGCTGTTTTGTAAGGAGCCGGTGCCTTCGGAACGTATGATTGTTGAGTTGGTGGAGCCATTGCGCTTGGTGGTATTGGCACTCCCCATCCATTGGCCGAATCGTTCCCTGAGTCTGTCTGGTCAGTTGCGTTTTCAAACCCATCCCATGCTGCGTTGTCACATCCCCAACCAGCCATTTTATTCTTTTTGAAGATAAGCTTTGTCTTTGTTTTAAACAATTTATTTATCTGAAATTTTGTGGTTTTCTCTTTGTTCTATTTGATTAAAAACGTTTTTAACTATGAATTTGAGAAATGGGCATGGGCATATTTAAGAATGGAAAAAATGGAGAAATTTGATTGGGGATAAGGAAATGAAGTTAGGAAGATTGGTGGGAGAGTTTATATAGTGACCGACAGCTCACCCTACCCTACTTAATTCTTTATTATACAATCATTTTAGCCTATCATCTTTTGCTTTTGCCTTCTTATATTAAAAAATAGAAGATTGGATTGCCCAATTTGAAAATGTGATGGCGTCCATTCCATTTCTATTCTCAATTAATGCTTTTAGCTTTTATTGATGATGGGGATTGGGGAAAAAATTTATATCGGTGGTGTGGATGTGGACAGGGATGGGAATGGACTGCTTGCTTTGCTCCTGAGATCGCAGAGCTCAATGGAGGGAGGACGAGGAAAGGTTTACCCGCCACTCACGGTTCATGTTTATGGCGGAACCTTCGCTTTGGGCTTTGGGGCGATATTTTTATGTAAATGAATTTTTTGTCTATTCTAATTTCTAAATGGGCGGGTTTTTGGGTGCATAAAATATTTTTATGATATTTGGAGTGTTTTAAAAGCATCTTGTTTTTTTTTCATATTTTTTTGGCAAAAATTTTACTTCGAATTCAATAAAATTGAATATTTTAGAAATCTTGCCGAAATTTGGATATTTTTATTTTGGCAATTTTATGCATACTGCATGCATATGCATACGTTCTAGGTACCTATATTAAATTAATCATTAATCAATAACAAGATTAAGGATAAGGATCAACGAACGAAATAACGATCAATCAAAAAACAAAAATTTTATTTTTCCATAAAATGATTATTGATCCAATTTTTTACATTTGCATGATACCCGAATTTTTTAAAATTTTCATGAATAACTCTTTTTTTGCAGAAGAGCGAAGAGCCAAGTCCAGAGCAAGGCAACAAGAGGAAAAGCTTAATTGTCCCTCAAAAGGGGCTGAATTTTACATCAAATTTTCCTCTACATCAAAAGGGGCTGAATTTTGCATCAAATCGGGGGAATTTGTTTTTCACGTTGTAAATAATATAAAACGATTTTGGGACATTCCTGGGGTGCGCGGAAGTCAAAAAGGAGGTGCTCGGGATTATGCCGGATATAGGGGGATTAATGTGATATAGGGGGATTAATGTGATATAGGGGGATTAAGGTGGATATAGGGGGATTAAGCCCAGAAATGGATTGGAAATGGCTGGGAAGGCCACTAGAAAGTCGGTGAAGTATAATAGAGGCCCGGAAAGTGCGCGGGATTTAGCCGGATATAGGGGGATTTAGGTGGATATAGGGAGATTAAGCCAAGAAAAGAATTGAAAATGGCTCGGAAGGTCACTAGAAGGTAGGGGAAATATAATAGAGGCCCGGAAAGTGCGCGGGATTTAGCCGGATATAGGGGGATTAAAGTGGATATAGGGGATTAAAATGGATATAGGGGAATTAAGCCGGAAAGTCTAGTTAGGGGCTAGGGATTAGGGTTATGGTCGGCATGGGATTTAGGGGCTAGGGGCTTAGGGCTCGGAGCATTGGAATCTCGCGAAGCCGGAAGAAAAACAGCCTAAAATAGGACTCGAGCCCATCTATTTGGGGCTTAATCCCCCTAAATCCACGTATATCCACCTTTATCCGGCCTAATCCCACTTACCATCAGAGCCTTCGGCCCATATCCCCGACCTTTCTATGGCCTTCCGGGCCATTTCCCATCCATTTCGGGACTTAATCCCACTATATTTATCCTTATCCCCCTATATCCGGATATATCCCGCGCACTCTCCGGGCCTTCGGCCCACTTCTCGACCGTCCGCTGGCCCTCCGGACCATTTCCCATCTATTTCGGGGCTTAATCTGGCTTAATCCCCCTATATTCACCTTAATGCCCCTTATCCGGATATATCCCGCGCACTCTCCGGGCCTCTGTTATACTTCCCCGACCTTCTAGTGGCCTTAATTTATATTTAAATTAATTATAGATATTATTATTGATAAAATATTTATTAGAAATATTTAGATTGGATCAAAGACGATCATGGATATTTGTGTTGAGAAGAGAGAAGAGGAATTAATGGGAAAAATTCAAATTCCCGCCCGATTTGATGCAAAATTCAGCCCCTTTTGATGTAAAGGAAAATTTGATGCAAAATTCAGCCCCTTTTGATGTAGAGGAAAATTTGATGTAAAATTCAGCCCATTTTGAGGGACAATTAAGCCGCACGTGGCAACAAGAAAAGAAGAAAATTTGTGATGAGAAATTCAACAAAAATTATTTCGGCGGTTCAATCAAGTTTTTCTCAACTTCAACAATTAAAAAATGTCAAATTATTATATCACAATCACTGCTCAACAATGAACAAATTTATCAAGCCATGTTTGGATTCTTTTAAAACAACGTTGGAAGAAATTAATCCAAGTTCCTGTGTGGAAACTGCTTTACATTTGCAAGGAAATCAACTCATAATCAATGAACGAACATATTTTCTGGATAAAAATGTATATTTGATCGCAATTGGGAAAGCAGCAATTGGAATGGTCGAAGGAGCTGAACAAATTTTGGGCCAACATTTAATTGCCGGCATCGCTTCAATTCCGGATGGGACAAGAATACCTGAGAAATCATCCACTCTCTTTCTTCATGGTGCAAAAGACAATTTACCGGATGAACAATCATTGCACAATTCCAAGCAAATTGAAGAATTTATCAATGAAATCAAAATGAAGGCCGCAGAAAATGCCAACAAACAAATCATTCTGGTTTGGTCATTTTTAAATTGATTAATCAAAAAAAATTTTCAGTTTTTAATCTCGGGTGGCGGTTCCGCCCTTTTGCCTGCCCCAATTCATGGAATTTCTCTGGCGGAGAAACTTCAAATTATTCAACTTCTCCAACGTAGCGGTGCAAATATTCAACAATTGAACACCATAAGGACTGCGCTCTCAAGACTTAAAGGCGGTGGCTTAGCCAGAATTGCGCATCCAACAAAAATGATCAGGTAAATAAGGACTATATAATATGAATGATTAATTTTTATTATTTAGTTTAATTATTTCGGACATTGTCGGTGATCCAATCGAGTTGATATCCAGTGGACCAACTGTTATTCCAAATGAACCAAAGTAAAGTAATTTTTAATTAAATTATTAATTGAGTTAAATGAATTGAATTTAAGAGATCCGATTATTGTGCTAAAAGAATTGGGAATTGCGGACAAAGTGAGCAAAAATATATTGAATGCATTGGAGAAGTCAAAAGAACAACATTTTCAACAAAATATTGATGTACTAAATTTGATTGTGGCCAACAATACAAAAATGTTAGAAGCACTTTCCCAAAAATTTTCTGCTTTGAATTTTCTACCATTGATTATCACCAACAAATTGGAAGGGAATGCAACCATTCGGGGCACAGAAATGGCAGATTTGGTGGTCAATTTGATGGGTGAAGAAAAGAAAATTGGAAAAGAATTAGCCGAAAGATTACTTATCGATGAGAAAACCCGCTTAAAATTGGAAGAATGCATTAATCAACAATCAAAACCAATCATTTTACTTTTTGGTGGTGAAACAACAGTGAAATTTGATGATCAAAACAAAATTGGCAAAGGCGCAAAGGGTGGCCGAAATCAGGAATTGGTGCTGGCTGCATTTGAACGATTATTATCCCATAAAAAGGTTTGCCAAAATTAGATAAAATTCAATTATGATAAAATTTGGTCATTTTAGGAAAAAGGCCAATTCAAGAAGAAATTTGCAATTTTCAGTTTGGGAACAGATGGACAGGTTCATCACCAAATTATTATTGATTAAAATTTAATTAATTTAGGATGGCCCAACTGATGCGACTGGTGCATTTATAAGCAGCGATGAATTATCCAATCAGAATGAGTCAATGTCAAATGATTTCAATTTGCTTTGTTCAAAAGTGAAAGACAATTTGGAAGCGAAAAATTCCTATGCTTTTTGGAGTCAATTCAATGCTGGCCGGAATTTAATCAAATTTGGAAAGACGGGAATGAATGTGATGGATGTTCAAATTATTGTGATTTTACCGTGATATTATTTAATTTATTTATTCGTATTCTATTTAATTTGTTTGTTTACTCGGTTGCCAATTTTTACCATATTTTTATTTACTAGAATTTTAATAAACATTTATTTTATATATTTTTTATTCGATCGAAAAAATGGTTCAATATATAATTATTGGATTTTTGATTGGAGAATACAATAATCACAGCTTGGAGTGGGGATGAGGGGGAGAGTCATAGGAAAATGAGGAAGGAGGAACGATGAAATAAAATGGGAGGAATGTTCGGGGAATTCCAATTGAAAATGAACAAAAAAAATAATATGAAATTATCACCAGAAAGAAATAAAAATTCTAACAAGTCTCTCAAGAAAACATGAAATAATAAAAAATAAGGAAACAAAACCATGTAAAAATAAAGAGGGAAATTCGGATGGGATTGGCCTTAATAAAATAAATTTATTTTGCTGCTTTTATTCATTTAATAATTGTTTGTTGCCCGTTTTTGTGTTGTTTCTGCCATAATCAGCCGTTGAACAACCCGGTGAAGTGCACTCCGGATGATGGGCTGCTCTTCGGATTCAATGAGGGAAGTGAGAGAAAGACGAAATTCCAGGCCCAGCTGTTCAAATCGTTCATCCGGCAAATCGCTCGTCCGGTTCAAAATCATTTGTACAACTCAAAATGAATTGAATTAATTTATTTATAATTATTTTAATTAATACCTGTTAGCCAATAACTGCGGAATGTGTCCGAATGTGAGCTCAAATAATGTTCAATTGCATATTTTACAGTCCTAAAATTGAAACAATTGATAATTACAGTGAAAAATATTTTTGAAAACCTTTGAAGTTTTTCCTTGAAAATTGGTAACATTTCCGGCTCATTGCATTGTGCATACAATTGGAAAATAATATTCAATGCGCAATGGATTGAATGGGCTTCCATTTTTTGCAAATTTGGCTTCGCCCTTCCTTTGAATGTTGCTTTCCACACCAAATTCCGTTGGGCGGCCGAATTTGCGGATAAATGTTGGGCCATTGCGTGACTTTTGAGTAGGCATTCCACCAAGGTTAATAAATTTTGTGTGGATAATTGTTGGAACATTGCCTAAAAATGTAAAAATATTTTTTTAAAAAAATTATTAATTAAACCGGTAATTCCCCAATGGAAAGTGAATCCTCGGATTGATGACAATTTTCGGCATCCTCAACGGAAGGTGGATTCCTTTTTGTCGGCGGTCCTTCGACCCGAAATGCATTTCGTCCAAATAAAATGTTCGAAACTGCGTCCACCGCTTCCAATTGAACAATGCAACGAGTGATTGTGGAAAGGAGGACACAATCCTCAAATCTATTGCTATAAAAATGGCCGAAATTATTTAAATATTCTCCAATTTTTATTTACTTCTCTTCGATTGAAGGTGAACCGGAATCAGGTGAAGAACTTGGACCAGCCGAAGAGGAAGGAATTATGCCATTTTGTGTAGGCAATTCGGACATTTTCTCCACAGAATGTCTAAAAAATTATTTTGTAAAAATTAATTTTACTTTTATTTTGCTTACAAATCCACAAATGAACATTCGAATATTTGGGCCAATTGTTCCACTGTTTGATCCCACATTTGTTTGGTAAATTTGTTTCCATTTGAGGCGACCAAATTTTCGAAACAATTTATTGCCGATCGGGCCAACAGCTCATTGCCTTGTTGGATGCACCAAAATAATTGTTTATAAACTTCCGGCAACATCAGTGGGCCCAATGAGGTGTAATATTCGGAGAAAACGTCCACAATTGCGTAGAGGGCGTGATTGCAAGTGGTCACCATCCATTCATTTTTCTAATAAAATTTAATTAAATTAATTAATTAAATTTAAATTAATTTAAAATTAAATTTAAATGGAATGAACCTCCATTAAATCGACCTTTGCTCTGGTCAATGGTGATGGTTTTTTCTTGTGTTGTTGTTTTTTGCCATATTTTGGCGGCTCCTTTTCCTCAAATATTTCCAATTTTTCCATAACTTTGCTCATCAATGGCACTCGCATATAAACCTTTTTCCCCTCCCTCCTCCCTTTTATCACCAATTCTTTTTCCTTTTCTTCTTTATTTTCATCCAAAATTGTGGCCGTTTCCAACATCTCATTCCCAACATCATTTTCACATAAATTTGGCCCCTCAAAATTTATTTTTTGACTTCTTCTCTCCACAAAATCTTTGCAATATTCTTTTAGGACTTTGGATGTTTTCTAAATGTCAAATGGATTTGTTGAAGAACTCAAAACCACCCAAAAGTATAAAGAAAAATGAGGTAAAGGATGGTAAAATGGAAAAGAAAAGGTAAAAATAACCCAAAAGAAAAAAAACAAAAATACCGAAAATTTTAAAAGTTTAATAAAATTAAAAAACCTCATTTCCAAGTTCACTAATTTTGCCAAAATCAAATATTCGAAAAATGATTTTGAACAAATCACTCCATGCATCCGCGCCAAATTTGTCCCCGTATGATTTGACCAGCTCAAAAAGGACTGTCAGCGACCGGGTCCTCACGTCCAATTTGCATCGTTTTATTATGCATGAAAGCTCAAAAATGATTGGAAGCCAACCTTTGATCCAAATTGGTTGACCTTCTGCGAAAATTTGTATATTTTGGATATATTTATTCGATTATTTACTTTGTCCGGTTCCCATTGTTTCCAAACTTCCACTACAATTGCCCCAATGTGAATTGATCAATTCTGAATGTTTGTCAACCAAAGCTGCGGCCAATCGAATCAACCGAATTGCCTGAATTTTAATTAAATTGGATTAAAATGTGAAATTATTCAACCTCCATGCTTGTATCGGGGAATGCCGGATTGCAGGCAAATTCAGAAAGACATTTGATGGAATCATGGAAGGAGTCCGGGGAAAGTTCGCCAAAATGGTTTGGAAAAACATTGGCTAAAACAAACAAAAATAATTATTTCCATCCAATAATTTATTAAACTGACTAATAATTTCGGATGTTGTTGTGAATGCCAGCTCAATTATTCGTTCATCCTTTTCGGTGGCGGCCATTCCAAATAATGAGAAAATATTCTTCCAACCCGATCGAATTTTGTCCGCATGCGAATGGACCATGTGGGCAATGCAAGTGACGATCATTTCTCGGCTGGCCAATGAACGATTTCGATCCATTATTACTAAAATAAGATTAAATATTAATTCAGATTATTTTTTGGCTCTTTTTTTAAATTGGATTAATACCTAAGTTGTGAGGTATTGGCTTAAACGTTAATCGTTAAAGCTTAGATTAAAGTAGATTTAGAGCTGAATAAAGGTTTAAAAATAAGTTCAACCTAATTTTTGAATGGGATTTTAGAAAAAAAAATTTTTGAAATTGCAAAGGGGAAACAACCCTTCAGGTTTGCAAAATTGAGGTCACTGGTTCGAACCCTTTCAGAGAAAAATGAATATTTTCAGGGTTTTTAATACCTTTTTCCTTAGTAGGAAATTTTTGACTCAGTGGGTAACCCTTCAAATATGCAAAATTTAAAACTCAGGTTCGAATCCTCTCAGAGGACGGTATTTTTTTCGGACATGATTGTCACTTTTATACATTTTATTACAGCAAATTTCTAGAACTTTTTACTCATTTTTATTGGATACAAAAATTATTACCTTCAAATGGATGGAGAAATTCTTTTTGGAATCGAAAATTGGGCAGCTCCCCTTTCTCCAGGAATTTCATTGACAGCTGGCGAAGTGCTTCCAAGGCAAAATGCGAAATATTTCCATTTGAACTGCATCCGGCCTTAATTAAAATATTAATTTATTTTCATTTTAAATTAAAATTAACCAAATTGAAATGCTCGCCCAAAATGGACCAAATCATTGACCATTCAATGCGAATTCGGCCCATATTGTAGAAGGAAATTTCCACAATTTTTTGTAACATGAACATTGATGGACCACCCGGTGAGCACAATTCCTCCAATGAAACTTGACAAAGTGCCCGGACAAAATTGATGATGGCATCGCCGGTCAATTTGTTTGAATCTTGGAAAATTCTGAAAACAAAAATTCATTAAATGTAATTAATTTTGAGGGAAAACCTGTCAATGGCCACCACCACATTTTGGGAAGAAGTTTCGCCCAAACAATGTTGAACAGCATGAATGGATTTGTTTGGAATGTTGAACATTGTTTTGAGGTTTTCTTTAAGGGAAATCAAGTCCAAATTGATCCCCAAATTGTTTGGTATGAATTTTGATTGAATTTTCAACACTAAATTTTATTTTAATTGACAAATTTAATAAATTATTAATTTTAATAAATATATTAGAATTTACCGTGATTATTTGTGCCAATGGATTGGACCAATTCCAATTGACTGATGCATTTCAGCACATCATACCAACATTGCTATAAATATTTACAAAAATTAATTTTAATCCAAATAAAACCTCCAAATAATTTCCATTTTCGACGCCAATTTGAATGAGCAATTTGATGGTTTCCACATTCTTTTGGCGCATTTCTGACAATGAACTGTTGGCGGTGAGCAGTGTGAATTTGGTCAAAGTTTGGACGAATGCTTCCCGTTGAATGGCCAATCGAAAAAGGCAGGCCACACGGACACCGGCCGAAAATCCTTGAAGGCACCGACTCCAAATGGCCCGATCCTCGGAGGATTGAAGGCCAATGCTGAATGCGGCCAAGCAAAAAGACCAAATCAACTAAAATTGAAATTAATTTATTTAATTTAAATTTCATCGTTTTTGAACCTCAAACATCAGCTGGACTTGGTCAAAATGTGAGGCAGTGGTGAATTCAGTGTTGGCCAGGGTGGCCGCCTCCATCAAGGAATGTGCCACTTGCGAAATTGACTCCAGCTCCAAATTTTGGAATAATTTCCTCTGACGAAGTGAGGCCGTTGCCGCATCTAAAAATGCTAATTGATTAAAATAATTTATTTTAAACGAACTCAATTTGGGCCTTTTCAAATTGCTTGGTTTTGTTTTGATTTCATTTGTTGAAATATCATCGTATATTTTTGAGAGGAATTCATCCGGTAAATCATCTTGTCCATTTATTCCTCTGTTCATTCGAATATATTCCTCCTTTGTCATTTTTCGTTTCACCTTAAAATCAATCAATTTATTTCCCATAGATTATTTTGGATTCGTCCCAACTTGTCATTTATTATTATAACTCACCAAGTACTGAACCAATTTTAATGATTTTAATATCAAATTAAAGATCAGACTTTTGGCTATCAAATAATATCAATTTTAGTTAAATTGGTTCAGAACTGATGAAGTTATGCCACAAAAACCACTAGAAATGACCTTTATTATGGATAGAAAAACTTTTGAGTGGTTTTTTGGTCACAATTTCATTATTTCTAAACCAAAATAAATTAAATATTATTTTGTAGAAAAAGTCTTCTCTTTAACTTGATACTAAAATCATCAAAATTTCAGCCCTTGAAGAATTATTTTAAACGGCGGCAAGTTAAGGGCTACTCCGGATTATATCCCAATTTTCAGACCTGTGGATTGTGCAAATCCGTTGTCAACATTATGATTGAATAACTGAGCACATATGCCGTGTCGGCCGATGCAAATATTTTCAATTGAGGATTGCAATCACAATATCTAGAAAAAAATCAATAAAATCGATAAAATTCAAGAAAAAACCTGCTAGCGAATTTTTCCATAATTCTATCGATTTTTTGTGCCTCTCCGGGTAGACGAAATTTGTTCAACAAAGTGCGCAGCGCATTCACAATGTTCACTCCGGCAAAATCGAATGCATCCACATAGGCGAACATCACCCGTTGATTGAATTCATTGCCATCGCCCAAATAGTCGCCAATCACCGATTTGTCCAGCCTCTCTTCCGAATGGAAAAATCGGGCAATGTCCAGCGGTTCCGGTCCAATGAAGCCGCGCTCGTTCAAATATGCCAGCCCCTTTTCCGGTTTTTTCGCAAATAGCTCAATGCCAGATTCAATTAAACTTTTTTGTTGTTTCACCTTTTAAAAATTGGTAATATTTTATTTAATTATTTTTGTCATCAAAACCTGAACAACGTCGGCAACCGATGAAAATGATCCGCCATTGGCCAATTGATTTTGTGGTTCTTCGGCCCCATGAATGGATTGTTCCCGGCCCAAGTCCATTTCTTCATACCAATTCACTAAACATTTCAGCGCCTTCACCAAACAGTCCAATGCCATTTCGCGCATTCTCCTTTCCCTTTCCTTCATTGCCTGTTGGCCATGGGTTGGTGAGGATGGGTCGGAATTGTAGCTTGACTGAAATTTTAATAAATTTACAAATAAGCCAAAATAAAATGGGTTAAAGAAGGGTTTGTCCTACATTCAAAAACCATATCAAAATGGAGAGCTCATCAAGATGCATATGCATCGAATGATATATAATTTTTTAATTTTTATGGTTTGGTCAAAATCAAATAGGTATTAAATCGTTTAAACCGATTTTGGTTCTTGGTTCAAAACCAATGTTAAAATTGGTTAAATTTATGCAAATTACTAATCAAAATATGCGTCTTTCTTATAAGCTTGGGGGTTTAGGATAATTTTAGAATTAGAAATATTACAAATTTTTTTGGAATATTCAGTCAGTGGTATATTTAGCAATTTCACTAATTAATTCGGCAAATTAATTTTTTTTAATTGAACATACCGCAATTTTGGATAAATGGGCAATGAGCTCTTCAAAAATGTTGGCCGATGTCATGTGGCAATCATAATTCACATAAATGTCCACCACACTTTGTGCATTGTCGAATATTCTGTTGATTGCATTCAACACTGCCCATTTATGCTCAAATGAACTTGATGGACTTTCCAGCATGGAAATTATAATTTCCTTGAAGAAAACTTCCAATTGCTTTTTCAAATGTGTCTTCCAATTGTTAACCATTTGAACGAATATGGCCAGTGCCTTCTCAAAAACACTTATAATTGGTGAGACGGCATTGTGGGTGAGGGCAACACAGAGGAAATGTCGAATTGCATAAACAAATGAATGGTTGTCCGGCAATGGAACATCGAAATTTTGAACAATTAAAAGGATCATTTCCAGTGACAGTATTTTTGAACGCAGTTCATGGCTTCTTAAAAAAATAAATTAAAATATTTTATTTTTGTTGGGGTATAGAGGATTCGCAAAATTTTTAGATAAAATCGATTTCAATCAATCTCTATTGTCTTTTCTTCTTCCTCTACTTATGGTTTGGGAAATATTTAATTTGGCAAATAAATTATTGAAAATGGCAAATAGAGTATTTAATTTGGCAAATAGGATTTTTTGTCTCAAAAGTATTGAAAATGGCAAATAAATTATGGAAAATGGCAAATAGAGTATTTAATTTGGCAAATAGCAATAAAATTATCATTGCGTAGGAGGTGCGCGGGATTTAGCCGGATATAGGGGGATTAAGGTGGATATACTTGGATTAGGCCGGTTTAAGCATAGAAATGGAATAGAAATGGCCCGGAAGGCCACTGGAAGGTCGGGGAAGTGCCTGAGAATGCGGGGGATATAGGGGGATTAAGATGGATATAAGGGGATTAAGGACCAAAATGATGGGATTAAGGCGGCAAATGGGTAGGAAGTGATGGGGAAGCCTGCCGAAGGCATGTGGGCTGTCCAGTGGTGCGCGGGATATACCCGGATATAGGGGGATTAAGGTGTATATAGTGGGATTAAGGTGGATATGGAGGGATTAAGCCCGATTAAGCCCTGAAATTGATGGGAAATGGCCCGTAGGGCCAGTGGAAGGTCGCAGTAGTGCCTGAGATTGCGCGGGATATATCCGGATATAGGGGGATTAAGGTGGATATAGGGGGATTAAACTCCGAAATGGATGCGAAATGCCACGGGAATGTCGGGGAAGTGTAAGAGAGGCCCGGAGACAGCGCGGGATAAGCCCCGGATATAGGAGGATATACGTGGATTAAGGGGGATTAATCCGGATTAAGCTTAGTTAGGGGCTAGGGATTAGGGTTATGGTTATGGGCGGCATGGGATCTAGGGGCTACGGGTTTAGGAGTTCGGAGCACGCGGGATATATGGGGATTAATGTGGATATATGAGGATTAAGCCGGATTAAGCTTAGTTATGGGCTAGGGTTAGGGGTTCGGAGCATAGGAAACTCGCGAAGCCGGAAGCAAAACAGCCCAAACCGAGCTCGCTTCCATCGATTCCAGGCCTTAATCCGGCTTAATCCCCTAAATCCACCTTAATCCCCCTATATCCGGGTATATCCCGCGCACTACTGGACAGCCCACATGCCTTCGGCAGGCTTCCCCATCACTTCCTACCCATTTGCCGCCTTAATCCCATCATTTTGGTCCTTAATCCCCTTATATCCATCTTAATCCCCCTATATCCCCCGCATTCTCAGGCACTTCCCCGACCTTCCAGTGGCCTTCCGGGCCATTTCTATTCCATTTCTATGCTTAATCCGGCCTAATCCAAGTATATCCACCTTAATCCCCCTATATCCGGCTAAATCCCGCGCACCTCCTACGCAATGATAATTTTATTGCTATTTGCCAAATTAAATACTCTATTTGCCATTTTCCATAATTTATTTGCCATTTTCAATACTTTTGAGACAAAAAATCCTATTTGCCAAATTAAATACTCTATTTGCCATTTTCAATAATTTATTTGCCAAATTAAATACCATCCCTTATGGTTTGTTACCAAAAGAAAGTTTAGTCAAGTCGGTTATCCTTTCCGTTTGTAAAATTTAGGTCATGGGTTCGAACCCCCGTGGCGGCAATTATTTTTTTGTAATAATTTCACATACCTATACCTTGATGATGCCACTTCGTTTATTATTTTATTATAGGTCTTTTAAGTTCGAATGAAATCGATTTTATAGAAAAAAAATTTCGGGTCTCATCATCTTTACACTAAACATTAACTCTATTTTAATTTTTACCTTGGATCTTGATCGTCCGGAAGTTGCTTTATGGATAATTTGCAAAGTGCCCTGAATATGAGGAATGCGTCCTTCTCTTCCAATGTGGAAAATTCCAATTTTGGTTGTTGCATTGGAGTACTGCCCCCACCGCCATTCACATTCAATGTGCCCGAATTATTGTCATTATAATGATTAATTGAGCCATTTGGCATTGATGAATCAATTGGACTTGTTGGAAATCCATTAATGCTCAATCGGTCAGTGGTGCCGGATGAATGTCTCGACCGTTGTTCTCTTCCATCATTCATTGAACTGCTAACTTGATAAACCATTGAATCAACCACATCTTTTATCACCTAAATTTGATATTTTAATTTAATTTTGTTGACACTATTTTACCGCTTCCTCTTCCCATTCCAATGTCATTCCGTTTCCGTGACCATCTGATAATATTCTCTCCATACTATTGAAAACATAATTTATTGTTTGAGTCAATATTCCCTTTGCGGTTGATTGAATTATTGGACTTTTGCTGGCCAAATAAATATTAAACGAAGTTCGAACAGCCAACAAAAGGGAACTTTCATGAATTTTGCATGTATTGCTGAGGATAAGTGCCAAAATGCCTTTAATAATTTGCAATTGAATGGCATCATCCGTGTGGGGTCCTTGGAATGGGGCGCATATAGTTTGAACAACACCTTTTGTAAAAATATTTATTATTGATTATTAAAATTTGAATTTACGATCAATTAGCAATTGTTCAGGATTTTCATTGTCCCTTTGATTTCCAATCAAATGGCCATAGGAAATTAGTTTCTATTAATTAAATAAATTAATTGCTATTAAAATCAATCAAAAAAACCTGCAACGAATCCAAAGCATTCACAACAATTTTTGTGGATTTGCTTTGGCATGCCTGACCGAGAAAATATTTTTAAAATAATTTTAGAATAAATTTACCAATTCAAATGGAAGGAAATAATGGTCTGCTAAAAATACAGCGCTGCTATTTGGAAGAATGGCGGATGATTCAACATCGGTGGATTCTTTTTGACCCAAACTTTGCAATTCGAGATTGAGTCGTTCTAAAATTGATTTAAAATGGCAATTAAATTTAAATCCAATATTTTTTACCTAGCGCCTCCTCGCAAGCTTTTTTCAATTCTGCATTTTCCTTCCTTCTTGTACCCGTCTCATTTAATATTCGCTCAATACTTGCTCTCAAAAACATGTTGCTTTGGTGCTTTTCCAGCTATTTGTAAATCCACAAATTGAAAATCACATGCACAGTTTGATTCGATTGTGAAAAATTCGATATTAATTCTTTGATACTGAATGGTTGAACGTTGAAGTCAATATTGAAGAAGAAGTGGATGACGGCAAAAATCCGTTTATAATTTAGAAAATTAGGTAGTTCAATTTGCTTGTTCTCTGAAATTTGTAGCAATTAAAATGGATTAATTTTTAAAAAAATGTGAAAGATGAATTGATGTGGAATAAGCGAATAAATAAAAGTATTTTGCATTAAACTACTTAAGCTTTACGCATTGTTCAATGAATTGAATCGTTTTGTTTTTTACCTTTTGTCTTTTTTGGTTTTTAAAAAACCAACAATGTAAAAAACAAAAACAAAATGCGTGCGGAACGTGGGATCCCGGATCCGTCATTTATTACTGGTTTAGCCCGAAGCGTGTAAGTAAATAAGTCGAAATCGAGACTCGAGAATCGAAACGAGAACGAGAGTGAAATTGAATAAAACGTGGTAAAATTACATTATGCCAAAATTGTTTATATTTTAAAATCCGAATGAGTGGAATTAATAATACAGAATGAACAAATGAAAGAACTTCTTAAAATGGAGTTGTTAAAAAAGCTGCCGATGAATGAATTAGGTATGCATTTGTTGTTGGAATTTGGAGGAAGAAGATGAATGAAGGTCACTGGATCGAAACCCAAAAGTGGATGACTCTGCGCGGGATTTGATGAATGGGTAAAACCGGCCGGCAGAGATCTCGTCTAATTATGTTTTTTTCTGCAATCGATGTCCCAGATTTGGTTTTCGGATATTTTATTTATGTTTTCTTTTTAAAGAATGGAAATGAGTTGCTCAACATGGAAACATGCACTTTTCCCAATTATTCTATTAAATATTCCATTCAATTTTATCAACACCTATACTATGACCCACAACAATTCCCCTTCAAATTCCATTCCAAAACCGTCTTCTCGTCGTCCAAACATTGTCGATAATGATATGGATGTTCGCCGATTCCATCCGGTAAACCTTTCAAGACCATCCAATTCCGATAATAGGCGGACTGATCATCTTTCTCGTCCTTTGACGACTCGAAAACCCATCCAAATCCAACCGACTTCTCATCAATTCAAAGAATTGAATCCTATTAATCCATCCCCTCGCCCAGCTCAATGTCGACTTCCTCCAGATTTTTGGTGTGATGATCCAAATGTGGCGATTGAATGCACTGGAAAAATGGAATATTGCGAAAAATACAAAAGGCATCGACGGTCAAATAAATTCGATATAAAGTTGGTGGAAATTATCAATTTGTTTAGTAAAATTAGCTCAGATTGGCATTCGAAAGTGGCTGTTCCGATTCTCAAAAGTTGATTGTCCATCGGCTATACCCTCGGGTGCTCAGCAATCCGGAAGTGGCCGATGCCATTGATTTCAAGGCCCATCCTTGGGGACTTGCCCGACGGCAATATGGTTGGGTCCTTTCATTCTCATTCTCCTCATATACCGTATATTCTTTTAGATCAAAATGTCCGTTGCCATCATGGCTCCAGGGAATGCTCCGGAAATCGACTTCTTAGCTGCGTACTTAATTTCAATAAATGGGATCAGTCGAGAAAAAATCGAATTCTTTTCTGTTTTATGAGCCATATGATGGCTCACGGTGATCCGGAGCCTGGAATGGTCGATTGCCTCAACAGATTTTGGGCGGATCAAGCAGCGATTAGGGAAATAATGTATTTGAAAAAGGAAATTAAAATCACAAAATAATTTAAAGGGAATGTGCCCAATCAATGTTGGCAAATCAGCTTCAAATGAATGATGAAGAAATGACGGGCAAAATTTTGTTGAGGCGGCCAAGATTTGTGCCATTCTTTTCACTAAACAGGAAAAGTAGCATTCATATGCAAGCGCCTCTTCAATTGCTTTTACCCGAAAAAATTCGCCATTGGAACAGAACAATGGCCAAAAATGTGAGTATGGGAAATGAAAATGACTCAAATTCGCACTTTTATCTAGTTAATTCCTACGGCACTTGAAGATGGAAGAAAGCAAAAATATCCACAAAATAATTCTTCTTCCCAAAATTGTGAATTTCCTCCTGAATTCTGGTGCATCGATCCGTCAATCACGCAAAATTGTTTCAGTGCCGATCTTTGTTCTCAATTCGAAAATGCCAATTTCAATCGGCCAATCCAAATTCGAATTATTTACAATTCTCAATTCGATGCCTCCAGGGAATATTTGCTCAGATATTTGAGTGGCCAATTAATGAATCCAAATTCCGCAAAATTTGACGAAAATTCTAAGAAAATGCGAATTGAATTGGAGCCGGCACATTTCACAAAAAGGGCATTGAATGAATGTGGGGTGGGCAATAATGCTGGATTTATGGGAATTGGACGAGGATGCACTAGACGAATTTTGGAGGTGAAGAAGGAGGGATTACGGGAATAATTTGAATTTGAAGATTTGCATTAGCCAAAATGTGGAAAATGTGGAAGAAAGAAACAGACTTCTGATATGCCTAAATTCAATTCCAAATGAATTGAATTCGGAAGAAGTTTTCAATAATTGGGCAATGAATTGCTTTCCAACATTCGAAAATCGAGAGAGAATATTGTGAGTCTCCTAATCTAGCGATCTAGGGCTGAAGTTGTTCGGGTCGAGAGCGTAGCCTAAGCTCTCAGTGGCTCAGTGAACGGGATAGGAATGAGACTTCGACTTTAAAAAAGGCAGATTTGGGCAATATTTGATTGATAGAGTGACGGGGCGATTGGGCAAAAATCTGGGGTACAGTAAATTAGGATGAATAAAAAAGGCCCTTATTAGGCATTATTAGGCATTGTTGGCATTGACAGTGAAGAAAATACTTATAATATAAAATTGAGCTTAATTATTATCAGGCAATGTGCCAGAAATGAACGAATATGGATGGGCCACAATGCCCAAATGGTGCTTAAACAAAACCAACGGGCATTGAGCCCAGAACCAAGGCGATCCGACCCGTGGATATTGGTCAATGGCTACAGCCTTTCAACCGTACAAAATTATGCAAATGTTTTGGACCAGATGATTTGTCTTTGGTACAGAGGAAATGGACATGATCGAGAAAATTGTGGCCGATGCGATTATGAACCATCGCATTGTTAAAATAAGCACAAAATATATACATTTTATGAATCTAATTTAAAATTTGCAAACAGTCCCAGAAAAATAATTCGATCCACAAGTAATGTCATCCCATCTTCCGGGTTCACATCCAGTCGGTCCACATCCGGTCACCCACATCATCGTTCAATCCCCGGGATAGGGAATTCGATCGGGTTGTTGCGGATAGCCGGTGCCCGTGTCCGCCCATGTGGCAAAATCAACCGGGCTTCCGTCGAGCCAAAAGTCCGGGTAGGCGCCCCAACCCAGACGAAGGCCAATCAGAATGACATTTATGGGTTCGGTGGCCATGACCAAATCTTTCGGACGAATTAATTAATTCTGTGGTCAATTGAACTCACTTAGGACAAAATTATTTTCGGCAGCACTGTGAATTGATACAATTGAGGAATTAAAAATGGAACAGAGTCGTTGGAATTGGATAAGAGTGCCGGCCATTGAAGTGTCAATGAATGCCTTCAAAAGGCCAATTAATTTAAAAAAGGCAATTTCCTACTTGCCTTATAGCATTTTCCATTGAAAGCAGTCCATCCAGCCGGGCATCCTTTGCAGAAAAAGCCACTCGTTGGCACAAAATTTGTGGCTTGCGTACAATTCACATCGTACCATTGACCCAGATATGGTCCGTAGCCCATCATTCGAACACAATTTCCAACTATTATTCAATGATTAATCGCCAATATTAATTGTTTTCTACCATTTATTGGTTGGCAAAGTATAATGGTATTCAATATTCATTCCATTTATCATTTATTCTTGCAGCACATATTATTCGATAGATTGCATGTTGAGCCTGCCGGACAAGTTTTATCAGTGCCAACACATGGACCTTTGTGATGTGTGAAAATAAATTACCACATTTCCTCCTCCTCCCATTATAGTATAAGTCCCCTTCAAGCTTCAATAATAGCCTCTTTGAGGATTTTTATTTACGGAGAAAAAATGAAAAAATAACTTTCTCTTAGAAAGTCTCTGAAAAATAGCAGCCTCGAGGCAACTCAAGAAAAATACGGTATGTGATACGTTCCCTTTTTCTCAATGATTTTACCTGCGGCAACCTTTCCAGCCGGACATTTACAACATAAATTTCTTTGTCGATTACACACAAAACCTTGACCGCATGTGCCTAATATGCAAGCGGCGAAGGCTTCATCTCCATCACAAGCAGCTGGAAATATATAAAAATAAAAACAAAAAATGGTGGAATTGACTTCGCAAATTAATCGGGCGAAAACGAAAAGGAAAACATAATCGAAGAAAAAAGCATTGACTTGAAGTAAACGAAATTTGATGGAATATTAAAATAAGAATAAAAAATTGGAAGGATATTGGATTGATGAGGGAAAGGCCTTTCATTATCCTCCAAAAATGAATTTAATATTTTGGCCATCAAACTCTACAATTATAGCCAAAACCAAAGTTGGAAGACAAACAAAATGAAAACAAATAAAAATCATTTTTGGTCGAAAAAATGCTTAAAAATGACGCCAAATACGGAATACCACAAACCCACCAATTAAAACCCATTATTGAATAATTCGTAAATTTGATTCAGTGTACGAATTTTATCGAAAATAAAATGGAATATTAATACAAAATATTGGATTACAATATAAATTATGCCGTCTTTTAATTAATTTTTGCTGTCAATTTTAAGCTCACTCATCAATGAATTTGATTGAATCACATTTCTTGTATTTATAAGGCTTTTTTCTTCCATTTTAACCCAATCCATTATCGTCAACAAGGCCTTGTTGTATTTCATCCTGAAAATGTGTCAATATTTAATTTAATTTTTTATTAATTTTTGACCTCCTGCAATTGATCCTGTTTTGTGATGGCCGACAATATTTGTTTTTTGCTAACTTCCTGCACTTCCCCGGCCAAAAGGAATTCATCCAGAATAAAATATGCCTTCTCAAAATTGAAAATAATGTCCAATTCGCAAACACTGCCAAAATATTTGTCCAAAATTTCCACATAACGATGGATAGTTTCCAGGCAAATTAATTCATTATCAGTTTGTTCGATTGCGCACAGAAAATAAAGAGATGCATATCTAAAATGCGAATAAATTAATTTTATAATAAAATTACTTAAATAAAATTTTAAACCGGTTTCTGAACTATTCGGTTTTTAAACCGGTTTCTAAACCAATCTGACTTTAAACTTCTTTTAAACCATTCAGTCTCTAAACCAGTATTTTAAATTTACCTTTTGTAAACAATTTTCTGATCTTTATACTCCAAAAAGGCGCACATTTTCGGCTTTCTGGCCAATATTGTTGTGATCAATTCACGTGTTATTTTCTTTTTCACCTAAATTTTTTAAATTATTTTTACTATTTTAATTGCAAATTCAACTAACCTTGTCCGGATAGGCCACATACCATTTCTGCAGCCGTAATTTGCCTTGCCTAGAGAATAGTAACATATAATGGATCATCTTTTACAAAAATTAAAAATGATTACATTTATTTGATTAATGTAAAATTGATAAAATGGCAATCAATTTTTAAATGAAATGAATTAATCTATGTCCAATTTTATACAGTCAAATCAAAATGAAATATAAAAAAAGCTAACAGTGAAATGGGCAAAAAATAAATATTTAAAATAAAATTGAATCAGCAGAGCAATTTTTTCTGACAAATCTCCCAGGCCATCCTCTCTCGGAAATATTTTATATGTTCTTGTGTGAATTTGATTTGGGCACGGCGAGAGGCATATTCAGCGAAAAGGCAGGCAAACATTCCACAATCGCACATATTCATTTGAGGTGGAATATCCTGAATAATTTTTGTATTTATTCGAAAATTTATGTTAAAATTTGTACCTTGCGGCAGACAAAAGACCAATCGTTGGTCTCAAATTGTTGCTTCCTTTTGTCCATGGATTCTTCGGCCAAATATTTTCTAAAAAATTTAATAATTTTTGAATGTAAATTTTCAAAAGTAAAAAACCT
The DNA here is from genome assembly GCA_030063045.1 of Pratylenchus scribneri. Taxonomy (NCBI): domain Eukaryota; kingdom Metazoa; phylum Nematoda; class Chromadorea; order Rhabditida; family Pratylenchidae; genus Pratylenchus; species Pratylenchus scribneri. Next base: position 1,126,997 of record JAQSEB010000014.1, on the reverse strand, counting down.
AAGCAAATCCAAACACTGCTGATTTTCGCCAAACAATGAATCGTAATAGTCAATTCGACGATTCTCAAAATCGATAATCTGTTAAAAATTTGTTTATAAATTTAATTCAATAACTGATTAATTAATTACCGCCATGCACCAATGGTTGCCCAAATGGATGGGTACCAACAGCATTTTATGCTCAAAAATGTTCACTTTCCTTGTCCATCGTTTGACACCGGCAAATCCAACTTGGCACAATTTTTGGTAGAAAAATGTGTTAAAAGTGTAGACCTGAAAATAAAATTATTAAATATTATTCAAATTAAGTTACTTTTGGCAGATTCGGATCATTAGAATTTCGTTCAACAATTAAATTCAGGAAGAAATTGATAACTAAAATTATTTGTTTAAATATTAATTTTAAATTGACAAATTTTACCTTCATCATTGAGCCATTCAGTGCCAGAAAGTGTCAGCAAGTCCTTTCGAGTGATATCCGCCCCAAAACCACTGACGAAGACTTCAGTTGGCGATTCTCTTCGATTCCAACAAACATGGCTGACGTGTATTTTTGCATGCGGTGGTAACTCTGAAAAATAATTTAAAATAAATATTAGATTGTTTGAGTAAACCTGGAAATTCTTCACGTGGTGGTGCGCGTCTTTCCAGCCGAAGTCCTTCAATTTTGAATCGCAATCGCTGTTTTTCTTCATCCTCAATATTCCGAATATGGCGTGCCTTTTGTCGATATTCCAATTCTTTTTCGAGCTCATCAGCAACACGCCTTAGTTGTTCCTTCTCATCTTTATGTTTTTGGTCACGCCATTTGAGTTTTATTGAATCGGTCCAGTTGGTTCGAATTGGAAGGTAATTTGTTGTTGAAATCGAAGTCGGGGCAGTTTGCGTAATGGAACTTGTGGTGGTCTCTTCCTTCTTTTTGGCTCCAAAATTGAATGACAAAAGATTGGCCATGAGCGATCGGTTCTGATCCAATTGCATTCGCGCTTCTTGAAGTTCCTTTTTCAATTGTTGGTTCTCTTGGCTCAATAAGTGAACATTTCCAATTGATGATGATCCATTTTGTTGATGCGAAGTCGAAGTATCCATCATTTGTTCGATTTGCATTCGGCCGGAGTTGAGGACATTGTTATAATTATTTGACGAAGATTGTGCTGTAATTTGTTGATTAATTTATTTATTAAAAAATATTTTTACCTTCACGGGAGGATGTCAAACCATTGTAAATATTATGCGGTTGAACGTGATCAAAATTATTATTCAGTCGATCGTTGTTGCCATTTAAATTTTTGTTGCTTGACAAATATGATGAAAAAATTGTTGGAAAACCATTCATCTTATCTTAATTAATTAAATTCCCTTTTCAGTTCAGACCCTTCAGAAATTATTGATATTAGGTAATTTAGTTTTTAATTTTGTGAGGGAAGAATCTAATTTCAACAAGTCATATTCAGATAATCTTCAACAGAAATTAAATCAAGAAAGATGGAAGACAAGACCCGACTCTGAGATTTCTCAATTTAATTATTATGATCCGATCCGGATCGTTTGTAGTGATTTTAAATCCATAAAATCTCTATCCTCTATAACCAAAAGATCTACTCTATTTCTCTATATTCCTATTCTCACTCTATCACTAAACGCTATCCCAATCTCTAGCAGACATAAAAATTTAGATGTTTTGGATCGTAAATCTTTCTATGATGTTGAACCTTAATAAACCTTTTAGTTAGCTTGATTTTGCAATAGGACAAAGGAGTATATTTTTGGCTTGATTAAATTATTAAACTTCTTCCGTTTTCGATTTTAGTGAAGATTATTAAAGCACCTCACCTAGCTAGATTGCGTATCGCGTACTCCGTACTCGCATCGCTTTCACATTCTTCACCACCACATCATATTCATTCGCATTCGCACATCCATATCCATTCACAATCCACATCCACCGCAATCAAATCTACAACATCATATCATACATATAGTCTATCATTCATTATCATCATCATTCATCACATAGATTATAAAATAATCCACATCTTAATATGACCCCATAAGTTCAAACAAAGTTGCTATTTTTTATATTGAGCGTGAATATTCTAGACCATTTTTTCACAAGTTAAGTCTTTTTTAAGCGAACTCAATCAGCCCTAGAATTTGGCAAAAAATAGGTTCAATATAAGCATAAAACAGTTTTAAGCTAATTTTCAATTTTAGTTAACAAGATTTTTTTACTTTTCTGAAGTATTAGAGTAGAGGGTCATTTCTTAATTTTCAGACATGCCTTCCAACCTTTCAAATAATTTTATTCAATGTATTAAATGCAATAATACCAACGGAGATTTCTATCGACTGGAGAACACTCAACATGCTGGCTATTGTTCAAATTGCTTTACACAAGTTATTCGTCAAAAATTTTCTTCGTGTTTGGGCCGAAATCGGATTTTTAAAAATTCCTTGGTGAAAGATGTTCTACTTATTTACATACCAAATCAATTGGAATCCATTTTTCTGCTGAATTTTACTCATCTCGCAATATGTGGACAAGACGATCATCGAAAGCTACGCATAAATGTTAATGTAAGTTGGAAAATTTGCATTTTAAATGTTTTAATATTTTCAATAAATTCACAGGTTCTTTTACTACTGGAGAACGAAGAAAAAAACAATAAGCAAATTCTACAAAATATTGTGAAAGAAAATCAATCCGAATGGAGGTGGTATGCAACGCATTTATCAAATATTTTTGGAAAAACAAAAGTGCTCCCACTGGAAGATGTCCTGAATGACAATACAAATGATCAATTGTTCACTGAAGAAAACGTTATTTTTTAATATTATTAATTGAATTAATTTCCAAATTTTCAGTTGGCAAAATTTTCCTTATTATTAGCCAATTGTCAATCAAAATGTATTCGGGATGAATTGCTTCGATTAATCAGAACCAAATTTATTCTTCAAATTGCAAATTCATTAAATTGCTCAATCGTGTTTTTGCCAGAAAATGCGGATCAACTTGCGGAAAATGTATTAAATGCAATTTGTTTTGGAAGAGGTTCAGTCTTTTAATTTCTTATTTTAATCCAACATTCTTAAAGGTTCAACAATTTCGGATATTTCTGCCATATTGGACACTCGTTTCTTGGATTCACCAAATTTCGCCTCAATTCAATTGGTCCGGCCATTACATGATATTTCACTGAATGAATTGGAAGCAATGAAAAGACTCAATTCTGATTCTGATAAAAAGATTTTTGAAGATACTAAAATTGTTGAAACAAATCAGAATGGAGGTAAATAAATTCAATGCATAATAAAATATTAATATTTGATTATTAAAGGTGTTTGCGTTCAACAACTTACGGGCCAATTTATCAATCAACTTCGACAGAGCGGTTTTCCAGCAACGGTTTGCAAAAATTAATTATTTAAAAATTCATAGATTTATTAAGATTTCTACAATTTTGAGTGTGTCAGCCAAAGTTGAGAGTGAACGGGACGGAACAATTTGTACACTTTGTTTTGGGCGATATCAACCAAAAATTGAATCTCTCCAAAGGATTTGCTGTTCTCCTTGCAATTCCTTGATTAATGAAATGAAAGAGGAAGGGAAAACATTATTAATAAATGAGATTTTGAATTGTTGAATAAAGAAATTTATATTTTATTGTTTATGTTAATTTATGGGTTGAAACCAAACCCTTTTTTATTTTTAATTTACATTTGTTTCGGGTGCAGATTTTCTGCCGAAAGCTTTAGGCTAGTTGATGCATCTTGATGTACTCTATAAAGATCAAGCATTATAGAAATTTTCTAAAAAATATTCTTTCACCAATAAGAAAAAGAAATCTTTCTGCTAAAAACGCTATCCCCATTTAGATTCACTATCATTAATAATAATAATGTTAATCTTGGTCAGTAATCAATCAAATTTGATTATTCCAGATTAATTTTGGTTAACAGAAAACAAATGTTTAATTCCCAACTATCATCATTTCCCAGCAACAACCGAAATTTAAGCGGCAATAGCAGTGAACGATCTAACAGTGATTTTGAATTAGTCAGTGGAGGCTCACAAAAAATTAGCATGGAAAGTGGTTCAGCATCACCCACAGAAGAAGGTTTATAATTAAAATAGAAGAAAAACCCTAAAATTAGTATTTTTAGTTCAACCTTCGCCACCGAATAATGTCCTCAATAATTTCGAACAAATTCAAATTCAGCAGCAGCCAATGTTGGTGGAATCAAATCAAAATCAACCGATAAATCAATTATTGGTCAAAGAAAATGAACAATTGAAGAAACAACTTGAAGGAGTTCAACGCGAATTAGACCAAAATCGTGCAATAATGGCCAAAATATTGGCTTGTCAAATCGAAGGAAAAAAGAAAGAAAGACAGGAAGCAGTGCTCAGAAATGCAACGGCAAGAATTGTAAATCTCCAACAACGTGACATTTGGGATGAGTCAAATTATTCAAATTTTTCATCATCACCTCCAACGCCGCCAATTCCGCCGAATGCCATTCTACAAAATGGACAGCTGAATCATCTTCAATCTAACAATTCTTCACATCAGCAAGAACAAGAGGTTAGATTAATTAAAATAAAATTGGGTATGTTATTGGGGAGGAACAAGGCGATGAAGAAAAAGAGGATGAAGATGATGATGAGAAAGAACAGAATGGTGAAGATGATGATGATGTCGAACAAAAAGATGATAAGGAAGAAATAAGAAGAAGAATATGACGAAGATGAGAGTGATTTTCTTTATCGTCTTCTTCTTCATCGCCTTGCCCTCTCTCCAAAAAAAAAAACAAGAAAGAACTTAAAATTTAACCAATCAAATTAATTAAATTTTAGGAAATTCCCGCTTTTGATATGTGGCGCGAACCTGACGAAGATGAAGAAGATCCGCCTACTGAAAATGAAGAACATCAAAATTCGCATCCTCCATTGAATGATATTTGGCGGGAACCGGAAGAGGAAGAAGAATATGTTGAAGAAGAGAATATGGCAAGAAATGATATTTGGGCCGAACCAGTCGAGGAAGAAGAAACACCGAATGAAGCGGAAATATTGATTGATTTGAATTCGGCAGAAAATACCAATGATGGAATTATTGGCTCTAATGAGAACATTGCCAATCCACAAATTCCATTTGACATTATAGTTGATGGATTTAATAATGGCAACGGTCAAAACAACAATATTATCAACGAAGAACGACAACAATTGGAAGGAATAATAATTGACCAACAACATCTTGGAAATTACAATGCTTCTCCCGACCAAGACCAACAATCAATTATTAATTCGTGCGATCAATATTCAATTCATTCATGCGGTAATTTATTTGAATAATATTTGATTTGGCGAAAAAACATTGAAAATGACAAAAAGATTAAAGTGATTCAATGGTTTGTTTTAGACCCCAAAAATTCTATACCCAATCGATAGATCTCGATAGATGAAGACGAATTGTTTATTAATAATTTTGTATAGGTTTAACCAATTTCTAATTGGTTTTGAACCAAAAATCGTAAGATGGTTTAAATTAATACCAATTTTTTCTCGAACCTAAACCATGACAAATTATATATAAATCGACTCTTCTTGATTGGATCTATTAATTGGAATAGGTTTTTAGGGTATATGAGAACCCATTGAACTGTTATTAATCATTTTGCCATTTTCCCTATTATTTAAATTTCACATTAATTCCGTAAAAAATAATTTAGATGAATACGAAAGTGCATTGAGCGGCCATTCTCATCAAGGAACTCCAATTCCACCGATTTCATCTTCTCTGGACTCCAATTCGAATTACCCTGCCTTCCCAGCTTCTCATCGTTCATCTTCAACTTCAATGTCGGAATTGGCTAATCAAATGTCGAACATTTCCGGCATATCCTCATTGGCATCGCATGGACAGAACCAATTCCCGCCAGCCCATCAAATTGTGGCAAATCTTCTTGGGGACCAAAGACAAAATCATTTCGATCCATATTTTGGTAAATTAAAAAATTATTAAATTTAATTAAATAATTTAAGGAATTGGACATCAAGAAGAGGACCAGCAGGACGAAATTAATCGACAAAATTCATTGCAATTTGATGAAATGGCCCAAGAAATTGTCGACATTCGGGCTGAAATGAGAAATGAAAGCGAAAATATTGGAGCAAGGTAACCTAAAAAATTATTTAAATGCTATTTAATTTGCTGAAAAAGCATAAAAAATGCCGAAAAGGATTATAACAGTTCAGTGTTCTGTCCCAAACACCGAACCTTATACTCCAATCCATAGATCTCGATGAGAAGCATCGATTGATAATTTGTAATGGTTTAATCAAAATTAAGTAGTATTAAACCGCTTGAACCGCTTTTAGTTCAGAACTAAATTAGCCAACTTAACCAAATCGATTAATTATAAAGTTCAGGGTATAGGACAAACCACCCACTCAATCTATGACAAATTATATATTTCTTTATAATATTAATGCATTTTTATTTTTGCAGAATCAGCTATTTGGAGGACAGATTCGTAGATTTCCAAAATGCACATGCATTATTTGATTTGAATATTCGTTTGGACCGAATTGAAGAAAGAATGGATTTATTGGACAATGCTGAAGAAGAGGTTAATCAATCAATAATGTTTTTATTAATTAAAATTAAAATCAAATTTTAGCGTAATCATCGAATTGCTTCAAATGATTTGGATTTCATTGGCCGTTTGCTGAATTTGGAACAAAAAATGCGACGCATCGAGGAAAGTGGCATGTTTCGGAATGCATTTTTGATGGAATATGCAAATCAAATTGGAGTGAATAATTTCAATCAAGAATTGGTTTGGAAAAAACAAAAAAAATATTCTAATAAAATTTTCAGTTAATTCGTGCACCTTTCACCTATTCCGATGAATTCAAACAACTCATTTTTTCGGGCACTTCTCTTGGTTTCAATGGAATTGTAGTGCTTGGAACGGCAAAAATTCGAAATTATCCGGCCGATTTTCTTGATTCAATCATTCGGGTAAATTTTTCTTGTATATTAATACCCAAAAACATTGGTGACAAAACTTTTTATATATAATAAAATTTGGGTAAATCTCGGCTTTCTTGGGCCAAATTTTATTAATAGTTCTACTAATCGAATCACGAATAAAAAAAATTAAATTCTACGGTGTACGAAAGATATATTCAAATTTGGGATTTCTTTATGTCCTCTTTATGATATCATAGGGCAGTTGGATGGAAGCGGCCAATATGATCATTTAGCATATTGGTATATCGCTTGCTTTAGTCTATGGGCAAATGGCAAAAAGGTCTCGGGTTCGAATCCCCTTGGCGGCTAATAATTTTTTTATTGTTTTTTAAAATTTTATTTTGGGGTTCAAAATAATGTGGCCAAAGGCTCTTTCGGTTTCAAAATCATTTAAATTAATATTTTTATACATTTTAGAATGCAATCAATTCACAAAATTCGGGAGAAATGATTCGATTCTTCGTCATAAATTTTCCATGGGACCAAAAGCCACAATGGCCTGAATGTTTGACCCGAATTGAAGTGGAAAATAGCATTTTCGATCTGCCGACCATATCATCCGCACATCCAATGCATCTTCTTCAAATTATTAAGAAAAGAGCAATTCGAGAGGATAAGGTAAAATCCGGATTTAAATTTATTTTTAAAAATATAAAATTTATTTATAATTAAAGGTCATCTACAGCTTCCGCAACGCTTCCCTGGCAAAATTCGTTTTGGAAGTTTATTTCGATTTGAGCGAGGATATTTACCGTAAAGTGCGATCCTTCACAATTCGTTCGATGTGAGCAGATGAATTAATTTGACGAGGATTGAGAAGCAACCAACTAAAAAACACTCTGATCTTTTTCTTTAATTTTATGTATTATTCATTTCCGACTAGAAATCAGCTCAACTAAAAATGTTTCCTTCTTTTTGACTTTAATTTTATTAAATCTACTAAAATCGGACGACAATCAAACAAATATTTTATTCTGCAATGCAACACATTTACTTATCATTCATTCTTTAAAACAAACCATTTTATTCAACATTTGTTTGAAATTGAGTTTAATTCTTTGATGAATAAATTATTTTAAATCACTTTTGGCTAATTCAATTGAAGATTTTAATAACTGAGAAGAAAAATAATATAATATTTATGCATGGGAAGAAATTTACTTGGGACAATAAAAAATGAATACCGTATTTCCTCGATTAGTTGCCCCGAAGCTCTCTTCTAATAATAACCTCCTTTTTTGAACTTTTAAGATGAAAAAAGTACAAAAATATGATTTTTGTCCCCTTTGGAGTCTCTCTGAAAAATAATAGCCTCAGGGGCCATCAATGAAGATAATACGGTAATTGATGATAGAAGGGTAGAATTGTTTAATTATGGAATTGTTTTGTGGGAATAATTCATGGCCGCACCCATCCACCGAATCCCTTCTCCAATTCCTTTCCGGCTGCCATCAACATCGATTCTGAATTTGGTGGACCAACAATTTGGACGCCAACTGGCATTCCGGTGGCCGAATCCAATCCGAGTGGACAAGCCAATGAGGGAAAACCGAGAACATTAATTAATTGGCACAATTCCAAATTGAAAGGAGTGAAAATATTCATATTATGGAATGGGGCGAGTGTTGGCCAAGTTGGGAGCAATAAAATGCCATTTTTGCCAAGTGCATGAATTATTTGATGGCGCAATTTCTCCAATTTTTGTAGCATCTTAATGAATGAATGTGGATTGGATGGAGTGGAAAATGGGAAATATTTAATTTATTGAAAAAATATAGTTACCCAAAAGAGAATTGAAAAAGTATAATAATGTATTCAGAAGTTTGTTCTAGAAGACCCTTAATTAAACTCAATCGATAGATTTCAACGAGAAGTATTATTTTTATAATGGTTTCGCTTGTGTTAAGTTAATATTAAAGTAGTTTTGAACCGAAAACAAAAGTCGGTTTAAACTGTTTAATAAATTTTGATCAAACTATATACCATTCGATGCGTTTTTGACGAGATCTATTGACTAATAAGTTTAAGCTTTGTGAGATTGTGAGTCTTAAACCACTGAGCAGTTACAATCTTTGTCTTTTCGACATTTTCAATATTTGTTTTCAACAAATTAAATATTATACCCATGGGAAATGTCCTGTCTCAAAACGAAAAACTTACGAATTCTTTTTCTTGCTCATTTCGAGTTTCTACAAATGCCTTCAAATAGGCGAAAATATAGGCACAATTGGTAAACTGGGAAGTGCCATTCAACAATTTGGGGAATTCTTTCACCAATTCCGGCACACTCTAAAAATGATTTTTGCCAATTTTTGGTTAATTCAAAATACCTTCGGTGAATTTCCAAAGCCCATTGCCCCCCAAATTTCATAAAGATGATGGGCCAATGGGAAATCAACCTTTTGGGCCACAATGTTGAATTCAGTTTCAAAATATCGAACAGACTAAATGCGGAGGAATATTTAGTGATTGTTTCGACAATTCAATTTTAAAACCTTTTTCAATGCTTGTCGCATTTCACCGTGTACTTTTTCACAAAACCAAATGTTCAAATCATCCATGTAAAATACTCGAATTTGGCTGAAATCAACGCCCGGTTCCATCTCATATTGGGGTTTTCCGGCCATAACCTTTGATTGAAGAATGAAAATACAATAATTGGGGAAATATGGTGAAAATACCCCAAAAATTATGGGTAAATCTTCGGCATAACGGCACATTGGGCCAATATTCCATTGGGCTTTTCCTTCGGCTGTTTCGATTGGAGGCTCAAAACCATCCAAAGGGACCGAACCTAATTGTGTATTTATTGTTAATTTGATGGCCTAAATTGAGCATTGGCACCTTTTGTCCCTTTCAACCCGAAAATGCCGCACATAAATGCAGGGATTCGGACGGAACCGCCCAAATCATTGCCCACACCAAAAATGGAGCCTCCGGCGCCAATCAATGCTCCCTCCCCTCCACTGCTTCCACCGGGGATTCGTCGAAAATCGTACGGATTATTTGTTCTCCCATACAATTGATTTTCGGTGCACCAATTCATGGCCAATTTTGGCAAATTTGTTAGGCAAATCAAAATAGCGCCAGCTTCGCAAAGTCTTTTCAATTATTTTTGTATTTATTTAATACAATTTGGACACCTTTCAATGACGGGCGAATCCTTTTCCGGCGGCGATTTCTTCAAATTTGGCTCATATCCGGCCACCGTAACCATTCCTTTCACATCCATATTGTTTTTGAAGCTGAATGGAATGCCCAAAAGTGGTTTCTTCACGGCCAACTATTTTAATATTTTGACATTAATAAATTCTTTACATTCCCTCCCAGGTATGCTCCAACTTGTCGCCGTTAATAATAACTTATCAAGTACGGGACCAATTTTGTTGATGTTGTTATCAAATTATAGATCAGACTGTTGACTATCAAATGATATTAATTTTATTTCAATTGGTTCAGAATTGATGAAGTTATGGCAAAAAAACCATAGAAAGTTCACTATTCCAGGTAAAGATCATTTTAAAAGGTTTTTAGGGCATAACTTCATCAATTCGGAATAAAATAAATAATAATTAAAGCCATTTGATAGCCAAAAGTCTGCTCTATAATTTGATATCAAAATTATTAAAATTGGTTCAGTTTTATTAAAGTTATTAACGTTGCCAAGTTGGGACTTCCCCTCCCTCCCTCATACATTCCCATATTCCTCGGAATGTTCATCCAAATTGGCCAAATATCGATCAACCCTGCGGGCCTCATCCAATGCCTGTTCAAAGCATTCGGCTACAATTGCATTGATTTGGGGTTGAATTCGACGAATTCGGCCAATATAAGCGCTGATCAATTGTTCGGAAGTGATCTAAGGCCAATTCCCAAATTTGTCAAAATCAAATTCACAAAACCTCTTTCTGCCGAATTTTTTCGGCCGCCTTTTTTGCGGACAAGAAAAGTAGGGGATTTGCCAATTCCTCTTCAGTCCAACTGACTTTCGAACGGGTTTTGAGCAGATTAAATAATTCAAAAATTCGATTGACGGCGAAGAAATAGAATTGGGCCAATAAACTCAACAGAGGGAAGAATTTGTGAATGAAAAAATATCGCAACATTTGTTCGGATATTATTTCCTCAAAATTCTTCAGAAAAAATGAGGAAATTATTTTAAATTAATTTATTTTTAGCCAAAACCCAATCAAATCTACCTTATGCCAGTAAATTTTGGATTTTCCAATGATTCCCATACAAAAATGCTTAAAATTCTTGAAAGGAATTGCTCAATCGAAAAGAGATATGGCCTTTCTACGTATTAAAAAATTGGTTATAAAATTCTGAAATTTTGAATTGAACTTATTAAATAAAATGAGAATGGAATATTTATTTTTATACTTATGGGAAAAAGTGGGGGGGGGGGGTGGAAGGGATTTTGTTTACCATTCATTCCGATTCAAACTCCATTCCGGGGATTTAGAGGGGTATTCGGAGAAAAAAAGGCAGAGGACTGTCATAACAACAAAAAACTGGTTTTATGGGACAATCTTTGGTTGAACCAATTTTTGGCTAAAGAGTGGGGAAGGAGAGAATTGTGCGATTAACCGGATTAAATTCATCCTCTAAATGGACGATTTGTAAGAAAAATTATTTTTTGTATTGAATATTGGGGGTGTTCTTTTCGATTGAACCAATGTGGTGGCCGAATGGGTGCGCAATGCGCATATCCAATCTGCTTCTTTGGGAAGGAATGAAAATGGCAGAGGGAAACCAACGGAGTTATTTTCGTGGCCTTGGGCAACCGGTGAGCGAGTCCTTCTTCAATAACAAAACAAGTCAATATACGATATCGATAATATTTGTTTACCTCTAGGCTTATTATAAATAAATGCTCTGGGGCTATAGATTGGAATTGGAACGACATGATGAAAGGGGGAAAATTAATTAGAGAAATGCTCAATCAGTGTTAAATGAAAAATATTTAATATTGCTAAATAATAAAACTAAAAGAGAATAATTGTATTGCGCAAAAAAATCACAGGAATATCGAAATGGAAATATATGAGATCAATCAAAATTATTTAATTCATTATTAAAATGTTTGTTTTCCTCTCTTTCGTCCATCCATTATCCCTGCAAAACAATATTTTGGCCATTTTCGGCTTCCTCCTTTTCTTGTTCCTCTCGCCTTCTTTTCAACTCATCGCAACATTTTTTGTGGATTGGCCAATCGAAACGTTGACATTCAACGGAACAATAGAAAAGCTGTTAAATTAAATATTCCAATCATTTATTGTTTTAATGAATGAACTTTGCAATTTTTGCATCGTTTTTGTGCGGATGGAATGGCACAAGTTCGACAAAAATGGGCGGTTTGAACAAATCGAGGGCCCAAAAGGGAGTGGCAAAGAACGGTGAATGCGGGCGGTGGATGACCAAATTGGATTTGGCCAAATTGTTTACTCAATGATTGCCAAAGCATCTTCAATAAAAAAGTACACCTCTTTTGGTTTCACTTCAACGCACCGATTGTTTGTAGGGAAATGCGGCAATGGCTTGCCGAATGAATTGCTCCTCATTTTGGCGGACTGCATTTTCTGGCCGATCATTCAGTAACATTCGGGCAAAATTCAATGCCAATTTTTGCTCATTCGTCGATTCTTCTTCATCTTTTTCGGGGTTTTCCGTCGTTTTTCTTTCGTCCACATATTTGAGCAATTCGCGAAAAGTGTGAAGAATTAACCAAAGTTTAATGGATTGAACCTAATTTGTGCATAATTTTGAATAAACAATGAATCCAAAATGACCTCATTTGGTTGTTTTGAGCGAAGTTGCCGCTCAAAAAGTCGATCAATTGTCCAAATCGCCTTTTTCCGATGTTCCCAAATTGCTCCATTCTTCTCATTTTTGGCAATTTCCAAAACCAATTTGATTGGATGAAATGAATGTGTTCGGGTCAATTGATGGATAAATTGCACAAATTTGCGTGGATATTGTGGAACACTGTTCTCCCCTTGCGGATGCAAAATTCGATCCACATCTTCAATGCCAATATGACTGCTAATCACACCGACGCATTCATGTTGCCCTCAAAATATTCACATAAATCCGGGGAAATTCCCTCAATTTAAATACCAACAAATGCGGCCAATTCCCCGGCCGTTTTGCCAATCATATTTACGGCTTGTGGATTGGCACCGGCATCCAAAAGCATTTGACAAATTCGTGGCTTCCCTAATAAATGATCATTCATTTTTGTTGGCTAAATTCCACCCAATTCTCCAAATAACCTGCCAATGCCGCAAACATCAATGCGGTATAGCCCTGGTCATGTGCCCGGTTGTCGGCATTTGCCCCTCGGGCCAACAACATTTCCACCAAATCCTGGTTTCCTTTAAAACTCGCCTGATCCAATGGGCTCATCCCATTATGGTCGAGGCAATTTATTCGCAACATTTTTGATGTTTCCAACAATTTTTCCACTTCTTCCACATTTTCTTTACAAATATTTAATTTTATGATTTATTTTCCTTTCAATCACCATTTTCAATTTCGGCAAAAAGTTGTTTTTCTTGCTCGTTCAATTCCTTCAATTCTTTGATGGAATATTCTCGATTATTATTTGCCATTTTTTTAGTATTTTTGAGGAATTATTCTGGAAGGCTTCTTTGCCTCTGTGAATAAATCTGCTTTTCTTCAGTCAACTAGCCACATTTTTGCCTTTAATCCTCCCAAAATTAGTGGATATTTGAAAAATTGGCAAATTATCAAATTATTAAATGGTCAATAAAAAGTCGTTTTTTCGTAATAAAAATAAAATATTAAATTTGAAAATGCCGGACTTAAATGATTTATTGAGGATGAAAGGCTGTTTAAAAAAGACAAAAATCAAGTAAATGTCAAATTCGGTCAAATTAATGTAAATTTCCCCAAATAAGAGTTAGCCGTGAAGACGGAAGAGTGCAAGAAGAGCAGCGAACGGAGGATGGCGATTTTGAAGTGGTTTTTGTGGATGATGGCCAAGGAAATGGGGCCGAACCATTCAAAGAATCGAATAAAATGAAGCGACGTTGGGGAGGAATTGTTTACGATTTTACGGTAGTGGAAGATTTGCGCTTCGGGGCTTATCAAAATTATCACGAATTTTTTTTTGGCAATTTTATAATTTATAATGATATTTATACGGAAAAATGGAATAAAATATTTCTACCGATTTTTTGGTCTATGATAAGCAGTGAGGCGCAAACTTTTGGGGTGTAATTTTTGGCAAATTTATTTTAAGCCCGATCTGCAGTTGGCATGCGTTTCGGAGGGCGTATATTTGAGGTACCATAAAACATTTTATTAAAATTATTAACAATTAAAAAAAATTTAAAATGGAATTCGTCAGTAAAATTGCCATCAATTTTAAGTAGCCAGGATGTAGCCCAAGATCTTGAATTATTGCTTTCAAATGGCATAACCCATATTGTGAATGTGGCCACCGGTGTTCGTTGTCTTTTCCCCGAGAAAATTGTCTATTTGACTTTGACCGCTTTGGATGTGCCAACAGAGAATTTGAAACGCCATTTTGAAAAGGCCACAGAATTTATTAGGAAAGCAGTTGAAAATGGAAGTGGAAAAGTTAATAAAAAATGAAATGAAGATGTGAAAAAATAATTACAGGTGCTAGTCCACTGTAATGCGGGCATTTCCCGATCCACTTCAATTGTTGTGGCCTATATAATGAGATATGAACGGAGAACATTGCAAAATGCTTTGGAATATGTGCGAACACAAAGGCCAGGTTGGAATTTTTATTTGAATAAATTTAAAAACAAAAATGTTATTATTTATTCCCTTTTAATAGTTGCACGACCAAATGAGGGTTTCATGAGGCAATTAAAGGAATATGAAGAGGAACTTGGACTGGGCATATCAAATAATAGCAGCAATTTGTAGAAAATCAGAATTAATTTTTTTTTATTTCTAAAAAATTATCACTAAATGATTCGCACATCAATTTTCGTTAAAATCTAATCTCCCTTATCTGTTCGATAAAATCCCAATTCGAAGTTGTTCTGTTACCCAAAAATGCAAATTTGTTGAATTATTGAAGAAAAATAAAAGGATAAAAGAAAGTGTGGGTTAATTTTATTAGAAAAGGAGTACGGTATGTCTAACGGAAGTTAAGCATCTTTTGTTTTCATTCTTAGTTAGAAACTATTAAAGACAAAGATGGAATTATTTTGGGGCAAAATAAATCGAATTAAATGAAACTTAAAAGAGATAGAATTAGTGCAAAAACACAAAATATGCGTAATTAGTTAGCAAAACACAAACAGGCGGAATTATTCTAGCGAAAACACAAAAGGCGGAATTATTCTAAGCGAAAACACAATCAGGCGGAATTATTATAAGCGAAAACACAACTAGGCGGAATTATTCTAAGCGGAAACACAAACAGGCGGAATTATTCTAAGCGAAAACGCAAAACAGGCGGAATTATTCTAAGCGAAAACACAACCAGGCGGAATTATTCTAAGCGAAAACACAACCAGGCGGAATTATTCTAAGCGAAAACACAAACAGGCGGAATTATTTAGCAAAACAAAAACAGTCGGAATTATTTAGCAAAACACAAACAGGGGAATTATTTAGCAAAACAAAAACAGGCGGAATTATTCTAAGCGAAAACACAAACAGGCGGAATTATTCTAAGCGAAAACACAAACAGGCGGAATTATTCTAAGCGAAAACACAACCAGGCGGAATTATTAAAGTGAAACACGAATAGGCCAAATTAAATTTATAATTTTATATTCATTTTAAAATTATTTTTTTTAAATTAATATTATTTCTTAAATTATTCAACCATTCACAAAAAAAGGAAATAAACAAATCAAAGTGCATCCTCTCTTTCCAATTTGTAAAATTCCCCCAGGCCACAGATCAAATTGCCAGACGAAGGGAGAGCCAAATCGACTTTGTGGCGCCAATTAAAACAAATTTAGCTTTGTTTTGTTTCATTTTGGGCCAATATAAAAGGACATTTTTTGCCTGAGGGCTAAATATTCAATCTCCAAAATTTTTTTTTCACAATTTAATTTAATCCAATTGAAATGTTGGCCAACCAACCATTTCCCTGCTTTTATTTCCTTTTGATTTTGTTGTTTCTCTCTGGAATGGTAAAACAATTTTTTAATATTGAATCAAACAAAGACACTCAAAGGACACTCTATTACCGGTTGTCTTTACGGATTGGTCCCAATTGGAATATAATCCGGTGAATGTTCACCGCAAATTTGTTCGTTCATTTGGCGATTGTGACCCTTGGTGCCGCGCGCATTGTGCCACAAAAAAGTATCCAGACTTCTGTTTCTACAATGGTCCTTGCATTGGAAATTGTTGGCGAGTTTTGCGTGCATAAAATGGATTCAATTAGAAAGAAATGATTCTTCTGATTTTATGCTATTCTATTAGGATTATTATTTTGTATTTTCTATGAATATTTTGCATCACAAAATTGTTAGAAATCGCTTGAAATTTTATGTAAACAACAAATCCATTTCTCGTCGAATTTCAAAAGTTATTGTCATTTAATATTTTTTTTCTTGAATTTGTATTCCAATAAAATTCATTGGCCAAAATGGTGGATCTTTGCCCGAAAAATGTTGTAATTCATTTTGGTTGTTTTTATTCGAATTCGTTCCAACCCCTGGAACGATCATTCACCTTCTTTTGCTGCCAGCCAGCAGCTGGTTGCAGACAAAGTCAATCAAAATTAATCAAATTGAAGGACATTTTAACAAATCACCTTTTCACTTTTTAATTGCTCTTTAAAATGTGCAAAGATGCATCCGTCCCCATTCACCTTTGGCCATTCTTTAATCTTTTCCAATTTCCCACTGTAACAAATCATTGGGAAAAAAAGAAGAACATGTCCCGTCTGTTCTGCTTTGCTGGCAATGTTCACCGAGAGAGTCTCGCCGACATTGTGGCGCCGACAAAAATGTTTGGAACGGAAATTGGGCAGTTTAAAATGGATGGAAATTAAATGGCACTTTTTTAAATCGTAAAAAAGATCAAAAGTTGGTTGCAAAAGGTCAACGACTGGCATCGTCATAAATGAATGGAAATTGATATAAAAGATGTTAAAAAATAATTTTGATGCCAGTTTTATTCAACATTATTTCAAATTATTCAAAATTACTTAATTCGGAAAAATGATTTCCCTTAAAGTATTTTATGCCTTTTTCCTTTGCACATTTCTAGCGAATTTTTTGAGTGAAGTAAGTTTACTGTACATTTTATACTGTACAATTTTCCGAAAATTATTAGGCAATATTACCGGTTGCCTTTACGGATTGGTCCCAATTGGAATATAATCCGGTGAATGTTCATCACAAATTTGTTCGCTCTTTTGGCGATTGTGACCCTTGGTGCCGCGCGCATTGTGCCACAAAAAGATTTCCGGACTTTTGTTTCTACAATGGTCCATGTATGCAAAATTGTGACCGTGTATTGCGATCTTGAATGGCCAAAATTGAAATTTAGCCAATACCCAGACATTGATATTTATTATTATTTAAATGATTTTATTTTATTTTTTAATTGTGCCATTTCCCCCATTTGCCCAAAATTATATGAACAAATAAAAGAAATTAAATAAATTTTATTCAAATAAACTCGAAAAACACCGGTAAAAATGGCTGTGGATTGGTTTTGATTTGACAATGATGAGAAAATTCGTTGGGGATTTATGAGAAGAAAAAGATGGCAGAAATAAAAATGTTGCGCAAATTTAATTAAAAATAAAATGAAATTGTGAGAAAGTGCGATTAAAAATGAAGTTGAAAGTGAATTAGTGAAAAACAAATAAAAATGTGTTTTGATTGGGATGGCCATTAATTAGGGGAAATACCCATATTTAATTAGTATTAGAATAATAGAATTGCAACCAAAATTGTAGAGATTAGAAAATGATGCATCATAAAATAAAGCTATGGGAATGAATTCATCAATTTAATTTATTATTATGGCCAATTAATCCCCTGCCAATGTCCTCTCATCCTCATCCAACATATCTTCAATGTCGTCGATTCGTTCGGAAATGAGTGGCTGTTGCCGGCTTAAATCCATCCTCAAAACTAATGTGCCACCTCCACTTCGCAATGAGCCGGAAGAGGATCGCCGAAAATGGACGGGATTATCGCCCATGATGGAATGGCCAAAAATCGAATCGGTGGTCCCAATTGAAGATGGGGCCGGTGGAGGTGGTGGAGGGAAATTTGGTGGGGCCGAATGAATTCCTAAGGAATAAATGAGAATTAAAATCCACAAATATGCCATCGAACCCATTTCCAAAATTGGTGGCTGTTCAGCCAATATTTGATGGTGGATTTGTCCATAATTTTGCATCATTGTTGGGTCATTGGCATTGTTTTGGAACATTTGATGCGAAACTTGTTGTTGGCCACCAATTAGGCCAAATCTAATTGGATGTGGCCCTCCTCCATAGATCGATGGACTGCCCATATAATTGTTCAAATTGGATTGAGAAGGCATGATCCGAGGTGAATATGGACCCGGTGATGATGAATAGAGTGGAGGAACAAAGCATCGGGGAGTTGGCCTTGGCGAATATTGTTGTTGGTGATGGCGGAGTTTTTGATGGCGATGATAGGCGGTCAGCAATTCTTCATAGGGAATTGTGGCGTATTCATCGTAGGCTGCAAAGAAAATATTTTATAATTTTATTCAAATTTTGGACTTACCTCCTCCTCCATTGATTTCATCGCTAAAATTGTTGCCTCTTTCGATGCCTTCTGCTCCATTTCTTTGCTGATTTTGAAGCATTTTATGTTCTTGATAAAGTTGAAGAAGTGGGGCAGGAGGCGGTGGATTGTTGGAAAAAATGCCACCGCCGGTGCCATTTTCGCTACCACTATTATTGGATGAGGAGGAAAGTTGAATTTCGGCGGTTGTTGAAAATTCGGAACATGCCGACATTGCACCATTGCCAATGCCACCGGAATTGGTGCAGCCGGCATTGGTGGCCGATGAATTTGAGGATGAATTTGGAGTGAAATTGCCAACATTTATTGGGGAATGTTGGGCGAATTTGATTTTAGGGAATTCGATGGATCCATTCGTTGTTTTATTCTTCTTTGATAGATTTTGGCCATTTTTGGCGGAAAAACATAAAAGCAAATCAATGGGTTTTAGAAGAAATGAAATTGGAGAATTTTGCTTTTCAATTCGCCAAAGACAATATGAAGATTGGGTCTAAAAAATGGAGGGAAAAATAAATAAGAATATAAATTATTTCACCTTTTTGTTAGTAACCAATTCCCAAAAAATGGCCATTCCAATTCCGGCATTGGCCAAAATTGCCACAAAAGCCAATAAAAATGGGAGAATTTGGCCATCATCAAATTTAGTGGCCCAACAAATTGTTGAACTGATTGCAATGGCCAAAAGTGTCACCCGGGCACAAATCCGTTTCAGCCTTCGTCTCAATCCCTTCAACAATTTTCGTTCCTCTCTTTGTTGTTGATTTACTGATTGATTTTGGCCACTGGCCATTGTGGAATTTGTGGAGCAAGGATGATAGCCAATGGCACCAAAAAATGTGGTCCCACTTTTTTGTGCACATTTCTGGAATAAAAAATAAAAATATTTTTTAAATTAATTTTTACAGCGTTTCCGGAGCGAACTATCCAAAAAGTGGCAAATAAAATGGAAATTGTGGCAACCAAAATGAATGAAATTGGCCCAATGAATGTGAGGGAAATATTCGGTTGAAAATGTTCAATTGACCAACAATCATCATTTTTTGGCCAATTTGAAATGGAAATTGCCATCAAAATGAGAAGAAAAGGAAATCCTGAAAAAATTGGCAATTTACGAAAATTAATATAAAAAATTGGGACCATATCCACAAAGAATGATTGCAACATTTTTGAGAATGGCTGAACAATTTCGGACTTTTGGCGAATCATTTTGGACGGGGAAAAGACTCCTTGCGAATTGGCACAATTCAAAAGCATCCAAAAGTGTCCAACAAAGAATGGCCAAAATGGAATAATCACGAATGAGGGCGAATGGTTTACATAAAGGCTGAAATTATAAAATTAACATTGAATTGAATTAAATTTTGGCAGACAATATTTTTGGCCATAATTTGAGCAAGGAAAATGGCCTCAAGTAAAATGAGAAGAATACAAAAATGCACTCGAGCATTTTGATGCCCTCTCTGGGCCAATTTGATTTGTTCTCCTTTTTGAGATGAATTGTGGGAAATCAAAAAAATGATCAGCAATGAAATGCAAAGGCAAATCAGAGCAATTGAGGCAGAAATGGCCAATAAAATGCAGAGGAAAATTGACTGAAAATTTAATAATAAATATTTGATGAATTCATTTGGAAGATATGCATTTATTGGGATTTAACCTGTTATCTGTAAAAAACTGAAAATGTTGAAATTGAAAATATCAAAAGTTTATACTCCATAAACCTTACAGTATATCCAATCAATAGATTTCGTAAACGCATCATTTTTATAATGATTTAGTTTAGATTTAATCGATCCTAACTTAGTGTACATGCCAAATCAACAATGCCTGGGCCTTTCTTATTTGTCTTACTGTACCCCCACCTACTCTTTAGCCTAACTGCTGCCCTGTAACTGTCATCAATCAAATATTGCCCCAATCTGTTTTGTAAGCCCACCCTTTTTCCTTTCCTTATGCTTTTTTCCTTCATATTATTTATTATCAGATTTTCCAGCAAAAATAATAAAGAATAATTTAAAATCGAGTTCCCTTTATCACTATCCCGTACATTGGCTTAGTCCTCCGGCGAAGGCACAGGTCGAGAGCCTAGGCCCAGCTTCTACCCAAACCATTTTAGCCCCTAGATTAGAACTAATACTTAGTTTTTGAATCAAAAAGACTTATTTTTCCTTTAATTTTGACCAAAACTACATTACAATAAACCCTTAAACCATTAGAATTATGTTTGTTAAGTATTGTTTTTCGGCATTTTAAATGTATTTTTACGATAAATTAAATAATATCCCAAAAAAATTCACCTGTTCATTTCCTCCGATCACCCATTTCCCTGCCTTCATTCCCTCATTATTCGCCTCCACATTGGCCATTACCCCAAATTGAGTGTTAATTTTGTTGCATTCACACAAAATGTGTGTTTGATTGAATTCACGCAATTTACATCCATCCTCCTCCTCTTCCCCATTTTCGCCTTCTTCAACAAATTTTTGTGCCTCCCAATTCCACCAAACGCATCTGAAAAATGTCCCCAAAATTTGTGTATCTCCTTTCAATTTACTTTGGTTCATCCACAATTTTGTCTCCTTCATCCAAATAATATTCCGCATTTTGGAATGTCAACAAAATTGGCTGATCAATTTGTCGAATTTGCATTGAATGAACAATTTTCCCATTCATTGGGACGACCGAAATTCCAATCATTTTTGTGATCATTTTCCTCCTTTCCCCTTCCATCAACAAATAATTTCCCAATTTTGGGTCCCATGCCGTGTAAAAAACATTGGCCAAATCTACAAAAATATCCATTACAGTAATCCCTCTCTTCAATTTTGACCTTGTCCAAAAAATTGCAATGCTTCCTTGGGCAAAAGTGCCGTATCGAAATTTTGGCGATACAAACTCATCGACGGGAATGGAACATAATCGTAAATGCTGGCCTAAAATGGGGAAATTATTAATTAATAGATTAATTAATTAATCTACCTGGGCAACTTCGGCCACCAATGTTGGTTCGGCCAACAAACTTTCAGAACCAGCTTTTGGCCAATTTGGCAAAGGCAACAAAAGGGACAATGTTTTTGGCATTATTTCCAATAAATCAGTGGCCAATTTTCGGCGTTGCGATTGGCCAAGGTCAAACCAAGTTGCCCTTTGATTCATTCGAAGTAAATGCCCGAAAGTGTCGATGATTAACTGAACAAATTAAATGTTTAAAATTCACAAAATATCAAAAATATTTACCCGAACAAATTCCAATGCCTCTTGCTGCTTTTTTTGCCTCATTTCCTCATCATTTTGTAAATCATTCAACAATAAAATGCCAAATTCTGCTTCCCTCTTTCTGGCCATTTTCTCGGAAATTTCCCCAATCACTTCGGCCAACACCCTTGCATCCCCTCCGGTCAATTCCTCCTTCCTCACTTGGGCATGCCCTTCTCTCAATATTTCCAGCCAATTTCGGCGTTGTTCTCCGCTGGATTCAATGCCGAATTCATCCAAATCCTCCTTCAATTCACGGGCCCAATCCGAAATGCATCGGGACAGATTTGGGCCAAATTCCGGTGTCCAATTTCCCTCCAGGGAACATTTCCATTCGGCCAGACCCCTACTCCCTTTTGGGCATGCCAATCGGACAATTTGCCCCAAAGGTGATTGTGGCCAATTCAAATGACGGGCAATTCGGAATGGACATCCCAATGGACTAAAATAATTCAAATTGGACCATTAAATTCCTTTCACCTTTTGCCCTCTCCATTTTCGTCATCTTTGTCTTCATCATCAATTTCGCCGCCCCCATCAAAGGGTAATTTTCCTGCCGATGGCAAAGCAACCGTCGATGATGCGGCGGAAATTGTGGACAAAGTTGTGGTGGATGTTGTGGTGGTCGCTGCAAATTAAAATCACATTTTTATTTAATTTTTAAATCAATTTTTATATCTTTTAACAATCACCAAAATGTGCCGCAAAAATACAACAATAAAAAATAAAAAAATGAAGCCAAAAGCACACCTTTTGATGGTCGGCATTCATAGCTGGCCTCCAAATATTTGCTTTGTTCCGGACAAGTATCATTGAAGACTTCAATGCTGGCCAAAATTGCACAATTCTGTCGATGATCACAGCTAAAATATTGAACAAAAGTTGGCACAAACAAAATTAAAAGCAAAATAAATAAATAAATTGAGAAACAAAAGTGCAAAGAATATTTAAGAAATGAATTCAAATTAGTGTGATTTGGACAAAAGTACAATAAATAAAAATAATAAATGACGCCCCCAGCGCAAGCTTTTGATCATCATTTCCCCCAAACACCATTCAAATTTAATTCACCTTGAATGCAGCCGTAAACTGCATCCAAATATTTTGGCGTTCCCGGGCATTGGTCAATTCCGCCAACAAAACCATCAGCCACACCGGAAGATTGTGGCGGTGGTGGGAAAATGGCCCAATTCACTGGGACAACACACCGTTGCCGGTGCTCACATCTGCAATGCACCCATTGATTTTGTTTTTTGGGAATTTGAATGGATGGAATATTCCGCCAAATTAGTACACAAATCCACTTTTTGGTCCCTTTCACTTTTCTGTTTTTATTTTTGTTTTGGCCATATTTCCTTTTGACTTCTCCACAACTTTAATTATTGGCCTAAACATAGAAGTAAGCCTTTCCTTCCAAACTAATTTTAATGCAATTATCCGGCCATTCTTTTATTTTTGCCATTTTCCAATGCTAATTTGTTTTTGCCTTCCTCCAAAGTAATTCCACTAAAATGCGATTTTGAACATCATTTGTTGTTGATTTGAAGTATTTTAAAATGTGCGAACAAATCCTCCCCCCCCCTTCCCTTCAATTTGAGTCCATTAATGGGATTGACCATTTGGCCACATTGACCGTCCATCCATTGGCTTTATCCCCCCCCCCCCCCCAATATATTCGCTGGTGACCCTAAAAAGCCAGTCGGTCCCGAGGGGCCCTCTAATTAGCTCGAATTCCGTTCTTCCTCTTTCACCCATTGGCCTTTCTCGCGCCATCCATTTTGTCCATTAGTGTCCCCCCAAAGTGTGGGCCATGCATTTTGCCCTTCCAATTCAATGCTTTTTGCTTGCTTTTCCCCCCTCCATTAGGCGAAAACGGGGATTTGTCCAATTGAAGGGGAATTTATATTCGAAAATGGCAGCGATTATTAAATTTATTTAGCAGGGTACAAAATAAAATTTGACCGTTTCATAATCCATCTTTTGTGTATTTTTTGTGTTGAATTGCCCACTGATTGGAGGTGTTTCGTACATAAAATTGAATTCCCCCGATTTTTTAACACCCTTTTCCCTCCTTCGAAAGGGGCATTAAAATTCATTCCCGGGGGCGTCCATCCATTTTGACCGGCTAATCCACGGGTCAACGGACTGCCCAGGATGGAATGGGCAATGGGGGATGTGAGTGGCTTATCCTCCCTCATTTCATTCATTCCAGCAATTATAAATTGCCCAGAATAGCAGATGGATTTGTGGCACGTCAACAAAAACAAAATTGCCTTTGCTGCTGAATGGGCAAATGAAGGATCAAATTTGGCAACAAAAAGTTGATTAAAAACCAGCAATTTTAAATGAATTTTTTGGGAGTGGGGAATTAAGGAGTTCAACGAAATCCGATCCGTTCTTCTTTTTTTTGCTCTAAACTGAGATGGCCAATCCTCTGCTTCCAATGCTGATGAGAAAATTATACCCTCTTTGGATTATGAAAATGAGGAAGGAGGAATTGATGGGTTAGGCCAATGAATGAATTTGGGACGATTTGGAGAAAATGGCCAGTTTGGCGAAATTGTAGAAGGAAGGAAGAATATAAATTGCATAATTTGGAGAGAAAAATGAGAAGAATTTGAATTGAACGGATGAATTGGAAATAATTGGAGAATGAGAAGAAATCGAAATATAAAAATGTGGAATAAATAGAATAAATTTACCTGGCTCTGAGCACATCAATTGTGTGCGGATTGTGGCATTTCACATTGATATCCAGCCGCATTGTCGGATTGCAAGTGTGCAGGGCAAATCGACCAAAATTGGCCAAATGAACGACAATTTCATGTTGAGGTGGACAATGCAGCGAGGCCAATCCACCTTCGCAAACGAGAACGGTCGCTGAAATTTATTCATATTTAAAATTAATTTTGTATTATTTTATTTTAATTTTTCTTGAATATTCCATTCAATTCCCCAAAACATTTACTCAATATTTTATTTTCCTCTCCATTCACAAAAGTGCGGAAATGACCACAAGAAGAGGGAGGTGGATGGGGGGAATGAAGTGCGGTCGGCGCGCGCAAAGCGTAAACAATGAAAATGGAAGGAAGGAGGGAGGACAATGTGAATTTTGGTCGAATTGGAAAAGGAATTGGGGGAATATTGCGCAGTTAAAAGTGGATTTGGACAATATGGATGAATGGATTTTGATGATGAAGGGAAGCCATTAAATTTTGAAAATGAATGGTCAATAATTTTATTTTTAATTCATCTTTTTTTGCCGCCTTTTAATAATGTTCAAAACTTTGTGGGGGAGAAAGGTCAACAATGCCAAATGGCGATGGACCAAATTATGCGCAAAAATGAAGAGAAAGGATCAAATTTCAAAGGGAGGGAGGAAGGCAATTAAAAAGCATAATTTCCAAAAGTAAATATTCACAATTTTAATCAGAAATTCCCCAAAAAATCCATCAATATTTCTTTATTCTCAGCATGAATTCAAACAAATACTCTTTGGGGTTACATCTGCGTAATAATCCACCAAATTTTCCCTTTTTAAAATTTGCTTGAGGAAAGAAAAAGAAGAAAGCGGCCACTTTTTGTGGGGAAATGAAGGGATGATTAAAGGGAAAAATGCCGAATGGAAAGAAAATGGACAGTAGATGGAAGGAAGTTGATTGGCACAAAAGTGGAATTGGAAAGGGGGAAGTGAGTGGGTTATGGTCATGTTCAATTGGGAGAGGAGGGGGGGGGGGTTGTTGAGAGGAAAGTTTTGGGGGCAAAATAAAATAATGTTTGAAAGGCGGCATCCAAAAATGAATGAAGGAATGTGGTGGCCAAGATGAGTTGGATGGACTTTTGAAGGGTAGTTCAAGAGGATAAGGGATTGCAATTTTGGGAGGGGATGAGGATAATCCGATCGGGAACCAAAAAAGGATGCGCGCGAAATTGGAAGAATCAAAGGAAGGAAACAAATTGGAAATAATGAAATATTTTGCAAAACAATTTAACCTATCCCCAATTCTAATTTTTGTGTATTTTTGTGTGCTTATCGGATAATCCCCCCCATTGGCTTTCATTTGTCATTGAGCCACTTGAAGAATCAAACATGAGAGAATATTTTGGGGCAGGTGTGCCCCTGCACAGTTTTAATGTCCTTTTTTGGGAGGGAAAATGGCCACACAAAATGGCCAAAAAGTGCGTACATTTATTTTTGGGCCACAAAAGACATTTATTTGTGATTTTTGTTTACACATTTTTTGTAAAATATATTTTCTCATTCTATTTTTTCAGCAAAATTAACTTGATGGATTGATTTATGGGATTTGGTGGTGTCATTAATTTTGGCATAATTATTGCCCTTAAATCGCAGGGAATTAATGGTGGCCAAAATGGAAGGGACATATGCCCAGAATTGTAAATAATATTATCCCTCAACCAAATGTTGACCTGACCAAAAAAGGAAATGTGCCCATAAATCATAAAATCATCAATCCAAAGCCATATTTTATTCCCACAAATAAATCGACTTTTAATTATTATTTTTTCATTTCAATTTCCCTCTAAAATAAGCCTCTAAACCTTTCCCATTTTCCATTGGCATTTTAACCATTTTATCGGGGTCCATAAATTCCCCCACTCATTCATTCCCGGCAAATTTTCCAATTTTGCCTCCATTTTGGCACTCTTCTCATTTTTCCCCTCTCCTCTTTTGGGTTGGTTGTGCCAATTAATCAACTTTTTGTTTTGGTCCACAAAAATATTCTCTTCTCCCATTGCCGCACTAAAATAGCCACCGACGCCCTTTCCTCGTCAGTGGCCAATGGCCAGTCATTCATTCATTCGGCCTCAAAGTGAATGGCCACAAAATTAAAAAACTGGCCAGGAAAAAGAGGAGGCAAAAAGGAAAACTGGACTGGGACTGTGATGGTTGCAAAAATATGCAAGGAAGGAAAAAAGGGGAAGGAGGGATTTTTTCAACATAAGCCAAAATTTTGGTTAATTATTCAAAAGGTTGTTTGGAAAGCGAAGATATATGTTTGGGAGAATGCCACTTTTACATAAATTTAAAAAAAGTAAAACTTACTCAAATTTTCATTGGCATTTGAGCATTGGAAAAGAATGAAAAAAGAAAAAAGGAATAAAAAATTGAGCAATTTGTTGCCGAAGGGCCAAATCAATGAGTGAATTTGCATTGAGGGCATTTTATTCAGATTATTTTGTTGAATTGATGCAAAATAATTTGGCCATTTTTGATGGGTGCAAATTGGCCAACAATCTGAAAATATTTAATTCGTAAAATCAATTTGAGTGGGCGGAATGAACACCTTAAAATGGGAAAAGGCATGGAATTAATCATAATACTTAATTTGTTATCAATAAAAATGAATTGCGGACATTCGGGGGAAATTAATGGAAAAATTGGGGTAAAAATGCACGGCGATGATTAAATTAATGTTTGGGGAGAAAATTAATTATTTTTGGTAGTGATCGGAGTGTTAATGGAGAATGTAGAGAAGCAATCAGTGCAGATCGAATTGATCGACACCCAAAAATGGGGAAGGGGAATTGGATGGAAATGTAGAGGCTGGCGGGAAAAGGGGCAATCATCGGTGGCGGGTGGCCATTTGCCCGCAAAAAAGTGTGATGATTGGATGGATTGGTGAATATACAAAATGGAAGCAAAAATAGGAATGCGAATGAATAATTTTGTGAATAATGAAGGGAGGTGGAAAAATACAGTTGAATCAAAGGTAAATATGAATAAAAGTGGCCAATGCAAAAGCCTGACAAAAAGTGGCCTCTGATGAATAATTTGGAATTGCATAAATAGGTAGGGATAAAGATGAAGCCTACAAAAATAAAAAAAAACTATATACGATGACTAAATGATGTTCCCCACGGAAAACATTGACGGAGACTGATTGAAAAATGTGGAGGAAAACATGAATTGACTGTAGTGGGGAAAATTGCCGGTGGATTGTGGAGTAAACGGGAGCTCTTCCCATCCATCCAATGCAGTGCCCCTCTTCATCAGCATTTGGGCCCGTCGGGGACAGTCCACATTCTGCCCCCAACATTGCCCGCCCCCTTTTGCCCCAACAACATTGGAGAGGGCGGGCACATCTGCCTTTTTCCCCTTGAATCCCTTGGCCAAAATGCTTCCTTCTTTCCACCTTTTACTTTGGTGCGCGCCCCACACAAACATCCAGCGGCGAGGACAAGATGGCCACAGGAGGGAAGGGGAGGATGCTTTTGCCCTTCCCAATGAATGAATGGATGGGATGATTATGTTTGTGCAACAATCGACCGGTGAAGATGAAGAGGGGGAATGTGGGACGATTGGATGAAGTGGCCTCGTCTTGGCCCCAAACACTCACTTTGTTTGGACGAGCCGCTAATGGGCCAATGGCAAAAAAAATGGTGGTGGATGAGGAAGAACACATTTTGGAGGGGAAATTGAGGGTGAAAAGATGTTTTCAAAGGGCGAATAAGTGGCATTGAAAAAAATGGCAATTGTTGAAAGGGAGAGGAATACTTTTGGAATTTTGAAAAACAAATAGTTTTGCACTCTTGAAAAAAGTTTGGAGGCGAAGATATTCTCAGAATTTGAACATTTTCCCTTCAGGGTTTAGATTTAGATTCTACCTATAAAGAAAGGAATAAACGCAGATAATGGATGGGAATAACATTGGAAGAAAGGTGAATAATCCGCAGAAAATTTAAAAACGGAAAATGTGCAGGGGAAACCATTTTCACATTGGATTGCCCGCCATTTCCAGCAAAAGCGGAATCCAATTCATTCATTTCCAATTCCCCCACATTGTTTTGTTGTTTCCTTTGCTTAAATTCATTCTCTTCCTCCATCTTTTTGCCTAGCTTTGCTATTTTCAGACCATCCTCTTTGGTCGATTTATTTCCACCCGTCTTTTTGCTTCCCATTTTCACCTTCACAAAATGGATTGGATGAATCAGCAAAATGAGAAGAATGAATGAATGATATCAAAGTTTAAACAAAATGATCAACAAAAATTGGTAAGAAGTCAAATTGACCTTCTTTAAATTGACATTTTGAATTGCCCAAATACTTTAGTGGGAAATTGTTATTGGCCATTTTTGTGTGGTGGTTGGTTTCATTTTTCAAATTCACAAATAGCCTTCCACCCCCATTCCCTCTATTTGTCCATATAAAAGCAAGCAAGGTGGGTGGGAGCAAATGGACATTTGGCCGCCATTTTGCCAATGCCATTGTCCATTCTTCGGCTGGGGCCATTTTTGCTGCCCACCCCCAAATAATGCCAAGGGCAATTCCCCCATTTTTGAATGAGAATGCATGCCCTGCCGGTGTGCCAATGCCACAAGCAGCTGGGCATATTCATGGGGGATTGAAATGGATTGAGGGGAAATAGCCGGTGGAGGTTGAATTGGCATTGGCATGATATTGGAATCAATTAGGAGATGAATGTGTTCAAGGTATAAAAATGGAAGAAATTGTGACTATTTTGTATAGTTTTGGTTGGAGAGGACCGCCTCAAGTAAAATTGTATGGTTTGGCTCAATTGAACCAAAAAAAATATATAAAAAAGGAAAATAAATTGGGAAATGGGCCCAAATGAAGGATGGATGGATGGACGATGGAGTGGATTTGCCCCCACCAAATCCCCACCCATTTCCTTGCCCATTCCTGCCCAGTGGCCTTTGGGGGTGAGTGCCGAAAGAAGGAAAATCTTACTGAAAAGGAGAAGAAAATGATGGGGGAACGGGGTTAGGAGGCGAAGGCCCCGGAGGCGAGGAAATTCGCTTTAGGGGCAAAAAGTGCCGCTGATGGGGAAATAATGGAGGGGCCAAAAGGAGGGGGAATAGGTTTTGGGGCAAAATGTGGACGGGAGGCAAGGCGGTGGAAAACAAAACAGAGCCTAAATGGCCCATTCAAAAAATGCCCCCTTTTGGCGCATGTGCCCTTTTTACTATTGAGATATGGGGGAAGGTGATTAGTTTGGAAATTTTGCTTACAAATGAATTTATGGAATGAAAAATGAGCCAAAAATTGGCATACTCATTTAGTGTGGTGGTCAATTTGCCCCAAGAATAGAATGAACCAATCATCCAATCCAATCCAATTCACATTTATTATTTTCCATTGTTCATTGTCCTCATTCATTCATTCATTGTCCACTCATCAACAAAAGTTGGGAATTTGAGGAGGAAGAAATGAGGACACGCGACTTGGGCAAAGGGCAAAAATTGAAGGGGAAGAATGGGTGAAGATGATGAGCATTTCAAAAGTTGTGGGGGAGGAGGGAATAATTTGACCCAAATTGTTGGTGTTGAGCCAATGAAAACAATAAAAATTGGCATGAAAAAAGGTGGGCAAAAATGGATTGAGATACGGGGAAAAGAAAATGGAAAAATTATTCAAAAATATGAATTAAAAATGTCTACAATTTAGATTATAAAATTGGCAAAAATGTCCCTAAATTTGGATTAAAAAACCAATTGAATTCAGTTTCCCAATTAAACAAATACATAAATATTCCGCTTCCCCCTCAATTCGTCATTTTTCCCCGCTGGGCATGCCATCATTGCAATCTGCGTGAGGTTCTCCTTATTTGGGGGATGAAGAAGGATGGATTAATTTGACCTTCACCAAAAATATTATGAAGGAAAGTTTGTTTTATCGCGTTTATCTTTCCCAAAGGCAATTAATTTTGGGCACACAAAAATGGGCATGGAATAACTTTGAAAGGAAAGATTAAATCATTTTTGGAACAATATTGCCCCCATCCAACAGTCTTTTTGCGGTCAAAAATAAGGGAATAAGGTGGGTGGGTGGATTGACTAAAAATGCAAAATGGGCAAAGAACGATACATTTTGGAGAAGATTTTGGGATGGAATACGAATTATTTCCACCAAATTGGGCACACCAAAATGCGCGGAATTGGGCAAAGCAGAAGAAAGAGGCAAAAATGAGGGCGGCGAATTGATGAGGAACGGCAAAAAATTGGATGGAAATCCGCATTTTCCATCACAAAAATTGTTTGCAAAGTTTGATTTTTTTCCCCTTAAATCTAGCTTAAATAGCATTTAAATGGCCTTGAATGGGAAAAAGCGGCATTCCTTTGGTAGAAAGGAAAAAGGATGCTGATTTGGGAATGGAAAATAGAACGCAATAATTTTTTAGGGCAAATGTGAAGATTGGCGGGATTGATAAAAACATAAAAAATAAAAATTTTGCCAAGGGCAAGAGGAACAATGAAGGAAATTGGAAATATAGTCCAAAAATCCCTCATCCTTCATTCGATTAAAGCTGAAAAAGTTTGGAAGTATACTATATTTTTGGAGGCAATCAAAGATTGACAGGATTAATAAACATATAAATGTTGACAAAGGCAAATAATATGCCTCAGGATTCATCAGGAAGGAATAGTGATGAAAATGTTTTAAATCCTGTGCATATAATACAAAATCAGTACATTGAAGCTGATCAGATTTCAGATATTGAAGAAAGAACATCGGATCATCCCCACCTTCAATTCGGTGGTTTTATGTTTTAAATAAATGTGCGGCGAATCACAATTTGCACGCTAAATGCGCGTTCCTCCGTTCGCATTTTTTCATCATCATTAACCAACCACTAACCTAACCAATGTGCTTTTGGCCACATTCATCATTTCCCCTTTACTATTTACCCACTGAATCCTTTGTATTAGCCAACATTGCGCACATCTAATCTAAACATTAAGTCAATTTCCCCCTCTCCACATTTCCCACAGTCCGTCGCGTCAATTTTCACCCGGTTTCCGCCTTTTCCCAATCAATTTTCTTCCTTCCTCCGCAATTTTCAAGACGTACAAATATAAATGTAAGGGAATTGTGGGACCAAAACAAAATGCTTCTTCTTTTGCTTTTCCCCATTTTTCTTGCGAATTTTTTTTGAGGGGATTCATCGAAAAAACGGAAGAAAATGGTATGAATCATTAAAACTGGCTGAAGGAAGAAATATACGTATGCTTACTAAAATTGTATACAAAATTTGCTACCGAAAATATTTTTGGGAATAAAAAATAGGATAGAAATGGAATTGAATGGGAATTTTGGCTTATTTTTTGGCCAAATGAATCGATTATGGCCCATTTTTTATTTGATCAGCAGAAATAGAAAATAGATTAGAGAATTTCTTGGAGGAATAAATAATATTCCATTTTGGGAATTATATCAAAAAAATAATTATCGAACAATTTGAGAAAATTACAAAAATAATTTAACCATTCAATTTGCATTTTGAACTAATAAAAAGCCCAAGGGAGAATTATAATTACCTATGGCCAGTTGATTTTTATCCAATAAAATTGGAGAGGTAAAATAAGGCATGTGATTATGATTAGTCGAAACATTTCATCGAAGAAAATGGAAATTAAATTTGAATTTATGCAGGAATTTCCTAACTCCCTCCTCCATCAATGGCCAAAATATCCACTTTTTGTTTGGCAATCCCCCAGCACCCCCATTTCAATGAAAAGCCGTCAAAAGCATTTAAGAGGGGGCAACCAACCCATTCAAAGGCCACATTCTCAATGGCCACGGCTGACCACTCCAACCAGTCGGCGGCGGGTGGGAATTTGGCCAATAAATGTGAATGAATAAATTGAGAAGGAAATGAAATGAAATTGGGGTATAAAAATGTGGATGGAGTGAGTGGCCTTTGGCCCAAGGAAAAGAGCAGATTGAATTTCATTGTTTTGGAAGGAAATTGGCCGCCACAATGCGCATCCAATTTCCAAACTAAAATTCGTAATAATTTTGAGACTGGCTAATTTGGAATAAAAATTATAAAATTGATCGAAAAATTTTAAAATGCAAAAATAATTTGTGCCTTCATTGACCGGAAAAGCATCGCAATTTTAGGCAGAAATGGGAAAATTGGAGGAAGGCGAAAAAGCGGAAAGAAGAATGAATAATTCACGCATTCCATTTTGACCATTTTGGCTGATGGAGTGGCCGTTTAAATGGCGGTGAAGAAGAATGGAATAAATGTTGGGACTCTATTGGGGTCATCTAATTCAATCCAATAAATTTGGGTTGAAAAAGAGCGCAAATTCCCAATCCATTAAATGGTCAAATGGAAAGAACAAAAGTCATCATTGAAATTAAAGGAAAAATAGAAAATTAAATAAAATTTTGGCAATATTTTAAGGCTTGAAAAGAAATTTGCCGCTAACTTTTTCCAATGTTTTTTGCTGGCCATTTGGGAATTGGGGAATTAATAAATCAGCCAATGGGCACTTGGGAATTTTGATGGCTGCCGTTGGCCACCCTCCCCGAATTCCCCCTTCCTTTTTATATATTTGCCGCTTTTCCTTTCAACACCCAAAAATATATTCCCCTTCGCATTTTTGGCTGCTTTTTGCTGCCCTTGGAATTTGGGCAAAAGTGGCCAATGGTCAGCGCGGGAATTGAAGGAAGGAAAAATGGGCCAAGGGGAAGGAGGGTGTGAAATTGGAAATGAGGAAAGAGGAGGGGAGAAGGGAATTTTATGGCCAAAAAAGGGTGAAGGACCGGCAAACATGCATTGGCCAAAGAATATTTTGAGAGGAAAATATTTTTTGATGAAAATTGTGGAAAACAATGAAAGAAATGTTGGATTAAAATTGGAGGAAATGAAAGGTTGGATTTGGGAGCACAGCTTGGATTGGATTTGCTTGACTGGCTCCAATCTGTGCTGGCAGCCGACCCAAATTTTGACCTTCAAAAAATGCGGAGAATTGGATGATTGGAATCGGAGGAGAAATGGGCACAAATATTTAATTCAATTTATTCAATAAATAAAATTTGATTTTTATATATTTTAGACCATAAAATGGGCCGATTAAATCCAATAAAATTGAGAGAGGCAAAAAATTATTCTCGGCATTTGGTCCTAAAATGGGTGCATCTGCCTTTTTGATGCATTATTCCATCCATTCAATTCCCCTCCCACTTTTGCCTCTTTTATTTCCCCATCAAATCGCCTTTCGAACGATTCCCCCTAGCCCCATTCTCGCTCCTCATTTTCCTTTTGTAAATGCCGAAAATGTGCTGCGCATCGAAAAGGGCATAATAAAATGATGCGAAAATGATGCCACCCAAATGTTCGACATTGCCATTTTATGAGTCGGGAATGGGAGCGAATGGCAATAGAAGAAATTAGAAAATATGGTGGATTGATCGGCGACTTGGATATATGTACACCTTTTTTGGCATAATTATGGACCCGAAATTACTTATATTCGCCCCAATATTGGAAAGCCATGTAAAATTGTTTCATAAATGAATTTGTAGCCATGAGAACCAAATGGTGGACATTACATTAGTTGGGAAATTTAATTTTGGATGGTTGGTTGGAAGGGCGAGAAAGGCGCTGAACTTGATGGAGAAGAATGTTTGGATGGAATGAGAATCGCCGTAATCCATCCATATGAGAATTGGATGGATCGTCTTGATGAATTCATCAATTTACCCTTTCCCTCCTCCGCCAAATCTTGGCGGATTCGCCGCAGGGGGATGGGGCAAATGAAGGAGGGAAATGGGTGAAAATATTGGGAATAATTCGGTCAAATGTTTTGCAAATATTTGAATGAATTCATTTGGATGGATTAAATTTGTTTTTGCCGATGGCACAGAAGAGTAAACAACCACTTTGAAGGCACATTATGGCTTCTTTAAATCAATGATGCTAAATTATGCTTAAATAAATTCAATCGAATTTGGTGGATTTTTGTTTTCACCCACTTTATTCCTTCCATTCTAACCTCAACATTCCAAGCAGCCAATTAAAATCCAAACAAAAACCAATCCAAAAACAAACCAGCGGTTCTTTTTCCATTCCCAAAATCGGCTGATGAGAGGGTGGAGGGGGATTACCGAAAATGCAAATTGGAGGGCGCATCATTGCCATTTTGGAGGGAATCGATTCTATTTTGGGATGGATTTGCGCGGCCGTCCGTCCGCTGGATTCGAGGGGAAATGTGCCGAAAAAGGCGACAGCAGTGATGAGGGAGATTTGAGGACATTGGGAGGAAGGGTTGAAATGAGGCCGAAAATGTGGTGAGAAGAAGATGATGCGCAAACCCGGATGGACAATGCCAAATTGGAAGGAAAAAGTTGAAGGATAAATAATTGGGTGCAATTGAAATCCATTTTCAGCACACATATTCCTCACGTTTTCCCCTTCGGGACTCATCAGATTAAATAATTTGTTAAGAATATAAAAGTGAAAAAGGGTGAAAAAATTACTTGCCACCACTGGGAATCGAACTTTCATACCAAAAAGCAACAGCTCTATCGCCTATGCTATCCATCTTCATTGGTGTTGTAACAATCGACTCTACTTTATTATAACTAAACAATGGAAATTGAAAGCGAAAATTTTTCTATGTTGGCATTATTTGCAATTCGTGTTTGCGCGTTTTAATAATCATCGAGCTAGTGAAAAAGGTCTTGATGGAAATTGATTTATTCAAATAATTTATTTTAATAGTCAAATGGATTGAAATCAACAAAATTAGGGTTTCAGAAAACAATAAATGGAACGGATTGGAGTTTGGAGGAAAGGAAAAACATTATTAATTAATCATCGTTGATTTGGAACACTTTAATATAGGCACATATTTTTCATTTTAGTTCACATCCATAATATTATCCATAATATAAGCCAGAGAATGAAGCAGTATATCCATTTGCGTAATAATTCTTGTTGTAGTCGAGCCAATTCGTCTTTCTGTTCCTGTTGTGGTGCTGGTGGAGCCAAATATTCTTTCTGAAATTAAATTTATTTATTTAGAAGAATTTAAGTCTTATATCTTTTACCTGAATCTTGACATCAACAAGGGTGAATTTTCTATCCAAAAGAAATTTCTCCTCACAATTTGTTCTCAAATATTCCATTCCTTTTGGATGACGAACAAGATATTGAAGCCTCACATCTTTGTGATCCTCATCCCAATTTTCACCTTGATAAATAGACAATACTTCGCCAGTTGCTTCATTTTCCAAAGTCAAATCTGCCATATAAGTGTCTCCCAGAGAGATGATGAAGACGGCCTTTTGTTTTGAATGCAAAAATTCCTAAAAAAAATTATGAAAATTATTCTATAGAACCAACCTCTTTGATTTGTTCAACGAAATTGTTCTTCTGCTCCACTTCTCCTTCTAATCCGTAACCTTCTATAGCAAGTGCTTTGGGTTTCCCGTCTGCCCTTTCAGTATTAAGCCATTGTAGAAGCAAATCCCAATCCGTTCTTATTGAATAACCAGTTGCGATAAAATGAATTTCTTCAATAAAGCCAGGAAATAGATGGTTGAAATCGCTCAAATTCATGGCAAAAGTTTCAGGAAGAATCAGTTCATGAATTTTTGGAGCCAATATTGTGAGCAAATGGCGAATTGGGCCAATTCGAATATCATCCGCATTCCAATCATTGATTCCGTAACGAAAAAAACTCAGTCGAATAGGATCGAAGGAAGGAAGCATATTTTTCGTAAATTCAAGAATTGGGCCATCCAAAAAGCTAAAAATGCAAATATTACTATATGAATTATTTATAATTATTTACTATAAAGAAAGTTCATCGAATCCAGTAATGTATTTTGGCGGGTCTGGTTTGGCAATTGGGATGGTAGTGTAATTCTGCGGCGAATAGTCAAGATCATCATCGTCCTTGCATAAACACAATACGGACTGAAAATTGGCGTCCCGTAATGATGCGAGGCGTTTGACGCGATGTGCTTTCACTTTCCTTCCATGCAATTTTGGCCAGCAAAGTTGATTGAATGTATAGCTGGAAGTGCTCAGACATGAATTGGCCATTTCAGTTCGTTTGATCCATTCCAAAACTTCGATTAGCCAATTTGGAATCCTGACAAATTTTTGGAAGAATTATTCATTGAATTGATATTTGCTCTTTTACCTTATTGCTTTTGGTTCTTCAATAGCGGTGTTCATTTGCGAAGCAGAATTGATGGATCCTTCCCCATCAGATATCTACATTTGCTGCAAAGCCGGAATGTCATTTGATACTGCTTGTTGGTTTTCCTGAATAAACTAAACATTATAAACGCTATATCAATCAAACTTACTTGAGATTTTTCCACCTCCATTGCTTCTTTTTCTTCTTTGAATTCGTCTTCCTTTTCTTTCATACTCGGCTCCAAAATTTCATTATCAGACATTTCTATTCAATTCCAATATTGATTTTTAAGTGTTGTATTACTGAGGCTGGAAATTAGCTTGAAATTAGGTTATCTTTTCTCTAAAAATATTAATAACGGCTTAGTTTATTTAAGTGCGAAATTTAAAACAATTGCAAATTTTGTTAGAACTTATTTGGTGTTCATTAATCATTACTTAATAACAGAAATACGGATAGTTTTATAATTGAGTGATTAATGTAAAGTATATTATGTGAATGTGAATTAATGAATGAATGATGGATATGCGAGATCAATCGTATATTGATTGATGTACAGTTTATATGTACCTAAATGTAGTACAACAATAATATTTGTATCCAATAAAAATCGATATTATGCATTGTTATAGGTATTATAATTATAAAACAACTAGGAAAAGCACTTCATTTTTCTGAAACTTTTTTCCATTTCAATCGACCACTTTTTTTCTTTCCAAATTTTAATGTCCAAATTTTTTAGTAATTTTTGAAGGGGAACAGGACAACTTGGCGCCGGCCGACTTGGCGCGGCCGACTTGGCGTGGCCAACTTGGCGTCTGGCCGACTTGGCGCCGCCCAACTTGGCGCCGTCCAACTCGGCGTCCGCCCAACTTGGCGCCGTCCAACTTGGCGCCATCTAACTTGTTGTTGCGAAAATATTATTTCGGTATTTATATGAAATACACAATTTGTATTGAAATTTTATTCAACTATTTTTCCAATTTATTCCATTTAAATAAATTATTTGCCAAAATTAATTTTGAATTGAGTAAAATTACTGGAAAATTGACAACAATATTTGCAAAAATAAATCAGATTTTAAATAAAATTGATTGAAACTTAGCAAAAAATAGTTTTAAAATCGAATTATACATTTAAAGCATTGAAAAATTATGGGAAATTCCGCGTAAATATTCAATAACTGTGGGGAGATCATAACGATTTACAATATTGAGAATACAATCATCCAAATCTTGATATTTAATCATTTCAACACCAGGAAGATTTAATTTTCTTCTTCTTATTTTACTTGAGGAAATCTTTACATAACAAAACATATCATTATCAGCAGATGTCAATCAATCACATCGAATCGGCAATTAAATTTAATTCTTATTTTTTTACTGTAAAATCCCCTCGGGCTAAATCGGCCGGTGCCAAGTTGGTCGGACGCCGAGTCGGCCGGACGCCGAGTCGGCCGGACGCCAAGTCGGCCGGACGCCAAGTCGGCCGGCGCCAAGTCGACCACGCCAAGTCGGCCGCGCCAAGTCGGCCGGCGCCAAGTTGGGGCGTACCCTTTTTGAAGCATGTAAATTCGATCATCATTTTATAATGGCTAGTATTCTTTTTTATTTATTTTTTTCTAAACTCCAATGTAAAAAATAAAAACTAGAGAACTGTGAATTGTGATTGCGAGACGAGAATGATGGGAGTGGTGAATGAACTAGTCAAGCAGAGCAGCGGAGAATAGAAAAATTCAAGAGGTCGACAATTATCGATTCATCCATTCCATTTTCCATACCATTCCTCATTCATTCCTATTCATTCAAAGCAACCAAAATATTAGGTGGTGAAAATTCGCAATATTTTTATTTATTTACATTATTTATATTAGAATCCAAACAAAATGTCCCAACCACTTTTTCCCTCTCTATTTTTCCTAATCCTAAAAACTATTATGGGAATGTAAAGCCACCAACAAATGAAACAAAATTATTAGAAAATTGCAGTAAACAATTTTGGAAATTTTTGCAATCATTTTACCAAAAACCTAAATTGACTTTCCAAATTTATTTCCTTTTTTTCTGTA
This sequence comes from Pratylenchus scribneri, assembly GCA_030063045.1. NCBI lineage: Eukaryota > Metazoa > Nematoda > Chromadorea > Rhabditida > Pratylenchidae > Pratylenchus > Pratylenchus scribneri. The sequence continues at coordinate 1,087,938 of JAQSEB010000014.1, read as the reverse complement.
ATGCACCCGCCCAATTCGTTGCCATAGGAAATTTGTGGGAAAAGCTCATTAATTTTTCCCAACCGTCTACCTCAATTTTCCAATTTTGACCACATTTTTGTTCACAAATTCCCAAAAAATCTACCCAAATATATCGCCACCATTTTCGTCCTCCTCCCTCCCCCTCCAATTCATCACAAAATAATTATCGAATGTACAGAAAACCGCAAAATCAACAAATTTCGCTACCAAAAATGACTTCTGGACGTGCACAAATTGGCGTGCCAGCCCCCGATTTCACTGCTGATGCCGTCGTGGATTGCGACTTCAAGACCGTTTCGCTGGCCGATTACAAAGGCAAATATGTTGTTCTCTTCTTCTATCCGCTGGATTTGTAAGTTTTTAAACCAATTTTGCTCCAAAAAATCAATTCCATTTTCAGCACTTTTGTTTGCCCAACCGAGATAATCGCTTTCTCTGATCGTTCGGATGAATTCGCCAAAATTGGTGTCCAATTATTGGCCTGCTCGACCGACTCCAAATTCAGGTTTATTTTATACGCAATTTGCGCAAATTCAATTTAAAAATTTTAAGCCATTTTGAGTGGTGCAACAAACCTCGTAAACAAGGAGGCTTGGGCGAAATGAAAATTCCGATGCTGGCTGATCGCAACCACAAAATTGCCCGTGACTATGGAGTTCTGAAGGAGGATGCTGGCATTGCTTATCGGTTCAAAATTTCTCGCAATTTAATTTAAAATGGGAATTATTTTCAGTGGCCTTTTCATCATCGATCCCAAAGGCATTCTTCGCCAAATTACTATCAACGATTTGCCAGTTGGCCGTTCCGTCGATGAGGTCAACAAAATTACTCTATAAAATTTAATTCAATTCAATTTTTAGACCCTTCGTCTGGTTCAAGCATTCCAATATACGGACAAACATGGGGAAGTTTGCCCAGCGAATTGGAAACCGGGCAGTGACACAATCAAGCCGGACCCGAACAAAAGCAAGGAATATTTTGGCAAACAATGAATGAAGAAGATAAGACAGAAATGAAGAGAATAGAAATATTCGTGATCAACGATTTTAAATTAAATATGTTTTGGAAAGTTAAATATTTTTCAATTGGATAAAGATCATAAACATAAAAACTTGAATCAAATAAAAAAAAATGGTGATGATCACTAAAATTGGATCAAATGATGATGCCTTTGATCATTTCAGTATATTTCCCTCATCGATTTCTTCCAATTTTATCCCTTCCAAAATTATTTTGCTCCTGTCAGGTTCTATTCTGAACCAAATGCTCAATGCTATAATTACAAATCCTTTAATCCACGTGGAATTTTTTTTATTTTCTTTCCCCAAAAAATTACACAAACTACGATGTTAGCCAAAACGAATTTCCCTTTCCATACATACAGTGATAAAGACTCGAATTTTTATAGCCCATTTTCATTTCAATGAAATGTGAATTTGCACAAAATTTTTCGCAAATACCTGATAATTCTGGAACATTTTTCACAAACTCCAATAGCAGGCTAACCCACGAATATTTAAATTTTTCATAATTTTTTCCTCACTCAATGAAATCCTTGACTGAATTGCTGCTTAAAAAGGCCAAATTTTCCAATTGATTTTATATTTGGCCACAAAACTTTGTAGTGTGCACTAGGGATCGGCAAATGTGCTTATGCGCAAAAAACGTGCAAAAGAGGTTAGACGATCAGAGAAAAAAAAGCACATTTTGAGGCACAAAAAAAATGTGCCTCCAAAAGTGTCTTAGCACGAAAAAAAATCATAAGAGAGCGAGAGATGCATTGGAACATCGGAGAGACTGGATTTTGGAAAAGAAAGCCCTCTGCGAGAGGAAATGAACGAACGATCGAATGGAGAAGGAGCCCGCAGGCACCCATCAAAAAGAGACCTCACAGGCTTGTCCATTTCCTCTCGCAGAGGGTTTTCTTTTCCAAAATCCAGTCTCTCCGATGTTCCAATGCATCTCTCGCTCTCTTATGATTTTTTTTCGTGTTAAGACACTTTTGGAGGCACATTTTTTTTGTGCCTCAAAATGTGCTTTTGGAAAATCGATAACGAGAGATAAATGCACGTCTTGTGCGCATAAGCACATTTGCCGATCCCTAGTGTGCACTACAAATAAACAACAAAAAATGGAGAGGAGTGTCTCCATGCCAATATGTATTTAACCGACCAAAAATTGCCTTTCCTAATACCTATTCCCTCACAACATTCAACAACAATCTCAATCCACCATCAAATTCCACTTCCCATTCCTTTCTTTAAGCTTTTTTTGAGACTCGACAATCCAAATTCTTTTTTTTTTAGATTTTTTTGAGATTTGATTTTGATTGATTTCCGTTAAATTGAAAACAAAAGAATGGTCCAATATAAACTCTATTATTTTGATATGGTCGGCCGTGCCGAACCAATGCGCCTGCTTTTCCATTTTGCCGGCCAACCATTTGAGGACGTTCGAATTAAGCGAGAAAATTGGCTCAATGAAAAGCCAAGTAAGTGAAATTGATTAAATCAAAATAAATTATTCATTTTAATTTGCAGAATTCCCCTATGGCCAAGTTCCGGTGCTCGAAGTTGATGGTAAACAATTGGCCCAATCCGACGCAATTCTCCAATATTTGGGCAAAAAATTCGGTAAAAGTTTTGAATGTAAATTTAACAATTGTGAATAATCTTTAAGGATTGGCCGGAAAAGATGACTGGGAAGAGGCCAAAGCAGCCGAATATCTAATGTATCAACATGAAATTGGCCAAGAATTGATGCCATATTTGGGCGTCAAATCCGGATTCCGCCAAGGCGATGCGGTTAGAAACAAATAATACAAAATTGAATTTGAATAAATTCATTTTTAAAGGAACAATTGCGCAAGGATGTCTTCCTTCCCGGCGTGGAGAAACATTTCCCCGTTATCCAGAAAATTTTGGCCAACTCCGGTTCGGGATTCATGCTGCCTTCGGGTATTAGTTATGTCGATTTCAATGGCGTCAATTTCTTGGAATGGATCAAACTGGTTGAGGGAGAAGTTTTTGCGAAATATCCAAAATTGGTGGAATATGTGGACAAATTCAACGCATTGCCCCAATTGAAGGAATATTTGAGCAAAAGAGGAAAACATTGAATTTGAGATGGTTGAATTGATGATATTTTGACATTTGAAATTGTTTTTAATTTACAAGTACTTTTCTTTAAATTAATTTTGTCGCAATTTGAATAAAATTAAAATAGAACATTTATCGCATATAAATTAAAAAACAAACAATAAAGCAATCATCATAAATTTAACAATTTTTGATAAGAAAATGATTTGAATGAAAATAGCAAATTGGGATTGATCCGTTTAAAATCACAGTTCTGTATGCCCATATCCTCCATATTGAATTGATGGTTTGATGAAAATCCCCTCAGCTGCCTGCCAAATTGCTTGGTAACTATTCCCTGAAGGTGCGGCAACAACCTCGCGTTGGCCAGAAATTGGACGACCTAAAAATTAATTTTCTTTAAAAATATAATAGATTTGTTTAAAATTTTTTAATAATATAATAATTAACAAACCAAATTGATTTCCGCTAAGTGCCAAATAATTTCCGGTATCTTCATGTCTGAATTTGACCTGTAGTTTTTTTTTAAAATTATTTCCATAAATCCAATAATTTAACCTGCTCATCCCTTGTCCAAACATCCCCACTACACAAAACTTTGTAATGGTCGCCGGTGTCACTGTTCTCTCCTTCCTTCCCAAAACATGAAACTTCCTAAAAATATTAAATTTGTGGAATGATTTACAATTAAGCAATATTTACATTATGGCCTCTGGTTAATGGTGCCGGGAATTCATGAGAGTGAAGAAAACAGCGAGTTTGTAAATGCATGAATCGAACAATGTCATCGCATTTAATTAGTTGGCCACGTTTGCAAGATCCACCAATGGCTAAATTTTAGTGAATAATTTTAATAAAAAAAATAATATTTACGGGCAAGAATTTGCCAATGAGAATTGACATCATCACTGTTGGCCATTCCAGTCACTGATTGTTGCCCTGACCCGGAGCCATATTTTACTTCATGGGAATGCAATCGAATTGGGTCCGCCACATTTTGTAATTTCAATACCGAACCACAAGTAACTGGATCATCGTCTTCATCGGCATTGGTAAAAATGAATAAAATGTAGATGGATAATTGGATGAAAATTGTGGATAATTTATTCATTGGCTCTATAATAGGTAAATGTGAGAGGAATGGCTGAATTGATTTACAGATAGATTGACGAAGAAATCATAATCATCGTCATCAGTCATCACAAATCACAATCATAAAACATAAAATCAATCAATCAATATAAAATTCGCAATTAAGACATACCTATTACGTATTACCCAAACCGGTTTTCTTTTCACTTTTCATTTTCCAGATTTCAGTTCAGCAAGCGCTAAGCTGCACTGCAGATATTAATTCCAAAAAACCAATTATATGTTTTCGGATTCAGTTTAGCATGTTTTGGAAAATTCTTAAAACCAAAAACACGATTTAACAAATGTTAAACTAGCAAAAAATTATTTGAGTGATGATTGATGAAATTTAATTTTCATTTTTCGCTGAACTGCTGATGCTGATCACCAGCACCCACACCCACTTCTCCCACTTTTATTTGCACTTTATATACCTAGATCAAACAATTTCATTTTTAACAATCAAGCAATAAAATTCATAAATAAAAATATTTTTTGATTCAATTATCAATTCAGAATTTTGGAGGAGAGTGCATAATAAGATCAGCACATTTAAAAATTAACGAACCACCGCAACTTCTGGATGAATATATTGGAAATCAACGATTTTGTTCTATGTCTTGGTGTAGGAAAAGCTACTGCCGAACTACATGCCCATTTATTTTGCTTAAATGATCCAATATGCTTAATGACCCGTCGTTGGCAACACGGAGAGGAATTTATCACTGGAAAATGGTATAGGAAGAACAAATCAAAGAAGTACGAATTGATTGGTGATGTTGTGCCTACAATGGCTGTTCAAAAAATGGATTTGATTGGCGATTCAAAGAAAACAATACTCGAGGTTTTGCACAATATTCAATAAAATTAATTATTTAATAATATTTAGCTGATATTGCCTGTGTTCTTCCCACCGGATTTATCAGCCTTAAAGCAATATGGCCAAATTCCAATTTTGCATAATCGAAATTCTTTATCCATTCCAATATGTCCACTGTTTGGACCAGACAATGTCGAGGTTTTAAATTGTTAATTCTGATGATCATAAAAATATTAAGTATCTTCCCGCGGTTGGCTGGGATCAAGAACAAATTAGCATGTACTCGGATCAGCTCTATGCCCTTAAAATCAATTTGTAAAATCATCAAATTATAATTTCTATTAATATTTGGTATTTTAGGTCCTATGCAATTGGGTTATCACCACAATGGACACATTTGAATACAAGTCAATTGAAACCGTGGAATTATGAGGATGAGGAGGTAAATACATACAATTCAAATTTAATAGTCAATTATATTTATTTATTAAGTATCAAATTGTAAAACAAATCTGCTTGGAATCTCGTTCTGAAGGTCTATTATTGGATGGAATTTGTCCAGTCCATCACGGGAAGAATTCGGCAACCATTTGTTTTATGTTGAACAAACAAGCAGAATTAGCGATTGCAATTTGTCCTCCTATTCGAAAGAAAGGAAGTGAATTTCGGGAATTTTGGCCAATGTTTGTTTTTTTTATTTTGGATTATTCACATTAAATTTGTTTTTTTTAGTAGAATTGGCATATATGAATTCCCAGTGATCATTGCACTTGACTGCCCTCAAAGCGACCACCACAATTTTAAAAATGATCTAATTGTTCGGAAATTAGCCAGCACCAATGTAAAATCATTTTAATAAATTCAAATTTTAAATGGAAATTCAGTTTCAATTCGAAATCAATTACACCGGAAAAGAAAGTGATATGGAGAATTTGAAAAATTTTCCATGGCTTGGCTCTATTACGGATCAATTCCATTATTTGCTTGATGCCCGAGTGAGTGAATTATTCAAGAATTTAATTCATTTATTTGATGTTAAGGTAAAGGACGAAACATTCTCAGCTATTCAGGCAACAATGATTTACAGTTTGGAGAAGAGAAGTGTGGCATGGGTGGTCGTTGGAATTGTGAGGAGCAAATTTGACTAGGAAATAATTATTTTTACTTTTAGAAAGATCAGGGCACTTTCGAAATGGCCGAAAATTTATTGAATGAAGAAAAAAGTAATTTATTGCAAAATTCGGAGCAATTGGGAAAGCCTGATGGAAATAAAAATCAATATTTCCAAAAACCGGCAGAATGGCCAAAACGTTGGGCCATTATCATCGTAAAAACTGCAATCACACAAAATATTTGCAGGTTTGTTTTATTGTTTTTTTCGAAATGACATAAATTCCTCCTTTTTCAGAGAATTCATTAAACGGTTTACGCAAATGGCACGCCAAAAAGGATTGACTAATTGTTCGATCGACAAGCCTAATCAAGTTCTTTGGGAAGAATGGAAGGAATCTACTCTGTACAATTATTCAGAATTTAAAAAAAAAATTTTTCATTTTCAGAGAATTCTTCGAAGATAAATTTAAATACTTCGATAAAATGGATTGCCGTTTTGTGATGTTATTCGCACAAGACGAAATTCATTCTATGACCAAATTGATGGAGGAACGATATAGTAAGAAAATGGAAGGAAAATTGAATAATAATTTTTATTATTTCAGAAGTACTTATCCAACATATTGGACCAGATATTGCATTGAAAGGGGCGGGATGCATTCGTGCTGTTCCCAGCCGAATTGCCATCGAGAATGTTCTCCTCGAAACTAATTTGAAGTTGGGCGGAATCAATTCCTCATCTTTGGAAGAAGAAAATCTAAATTTTGCGGACCATCCTTCGTAAGTTCTAAGATTATCATCTGAAATTAAAATATGGCCCATTTTTATTATTTTATAGCAATTCAAATGTGGACATTACTGCTTCACATTCGTCGGTTGCCCCCAAAAAATCTGCAATTGCCGTGTTTATGACTATTCGATATGGTGGCGATGGGAATGCCGTATTTCTTTTCTGGGATCCAAAATCGGAAAAATTTTATCGGAAAGGCTATGCAGAATTCCATAAAAAGTTTGTACTAACAACTGAATACCTAAAAAAATCAATTTTTAGTGTAAGTTTCAATGTTGAATTTGGCAAATGGTTCGACCTGGAATATTTGGACTTTCCGAACAGTGAATATCGGATTACTGTTTTTGATTTAAAAGAAATACAGCCACGCGCTGTCACTCGTGTCCGGGATAATTTATGTGCTCAGGTTTTAATTCTCAATTCCGTTAAATATTTCAATAATTCATTTAAGTTTTCCACAAATCGCGAGCGATATATTAATGTTTGGCACACAACTTTTCCATGCCCAGAGAAGAATAATTATGCGCAGGATATGGGATGGTGGCCTTGGCTCTGCCGAAAATGTTTCCCATCTTTGCGAGAACTTAGTCCACCGATTTCGAAACCAAAAGAAGAACAAAAAATGAAAGAGGAAATGACAGGTTCACTGGAGAATTTGACCAAAAGAATGCGCAGCTCATTCGCTTTAGAGGCTGAAAGTGTGCCAACTTTCAAGGAGAAAGTATTAAAAGAAGAGAAATTACTCTCAACTGCTAGAAAAGAAACGGCCAAAAAGGAACCAAATATTCCAATTATACAAAAGCAACCGGCAAATCCACCATCCGCATCCCCAACATCGACGGCTGGGCTTACTACATCAGTTTTGGCCGTATTATTCACTGTTCGAGAGACAAACGGGGATGCAGTGTTCTTAATTTATAATAACACCAAAAATGAATTCACCCATCGGATTTATGGCAATCCACCAGAAAAGTAATTTAAACATTTTATTAATTTATATTGATTTGTTAAATTTAAACAGGATTATTGGTTGTCCATTAATTGGCCGTTGGTATTGGCTGAAATACCGATCGGATGTTGGTCTTCTAGATGGACATAAAATTTATGTTATAGACGTGGAGAATTTTATTGGCGAACCTCCCGTTGAAACACGTCTAAAATATGGCATTGCACAGGTAAACATTGAAAAATTTAAAAAGTAGCCGGCATGGCTGATGACTCAGTTGGTTAGAACTTAGAGCATTAAGAATGAGATCGATGGTTCGAATCCACCTAGAGTCCTATAATTTTTATATTAGAAAATATGCTTTATAATCTTTATTTTAATAAGTAAAAAATTAAATTTTTTGTTTTATTTTTAAAATTTTTACTTTCCCGTTCCCAAGAGTAATTAAGATTATTAATCATGAATCTGGCTCCATTTTCCTAATTATGTCAATCTTGATAAAACCATCTAACATAATATTCTTATATTTTTGTAATTGTCAGTAAATTCTTTCAAGATTGCCCAAGTTTTTAGTTGATCAAAAGTACCTTATAAAATTTATCATTTTTGACAATTTACCAATAATTCACAAAACCAATTTTCAGTTTAATACAAAACAACGTTTTATAAAAACTTGGCATGGGATTGAACAGCACAAACCATCCAATGAACTGGAGAGCTATAATCGTGATTGGTGGCCAAATATTTGCTTCTACTGTTATCCAAATGCTGATAAAACTGAAAAGCCAATTGCCAATAAGAAGGAAGAAGTTAATAATGCAGTGGCTAATTCAGCAGCAAAATGGGCAACTGGAGCAAATACAATTCCAGTGGCGGCGGTTAAATCAACAAGTTGGACAACCAGAAACGCTGGCGATAAATTTACTGATACATCCCATTCGGATTCGGAAGAAGATGAAATTAGATCAATTAGAAGTAAGGGAACTAATTCGAACTACTCAAAAGATGGCAGCGGCACATCACAAATGGTGGGTGATAAAGCGAACTTATTTTACGGATTAACCCTAAATCTGTACACAAAATAAATTTTATTATATTAAAAGCATTTTTAAGAGGCTAAACTAAATTCCTTCTATCCAAAATCTATGCCAACTATTTCTACAAAAAAAATAAATTTTAGTTATGATTGTAGCAATTTTTGTATAGAAATTATGAAAAATTCATTTTTGGATATTATTCTATTTTGAATGTAATTTCAGTCCTCAAATGCAACCATCAACCGCCGTTCATTTACGCCCATTTCCATGTCCACCACGAATGTGCGTCCTCCGCCCATTTCGGCTGTTGGCAATATTTTTGGCCCTGTAAAGTCCCAATCATCGAGTGCAATTAATGGCACTTCTAACTTAAATGGGAATCAGCCGAATTGGCCAGCCCTAACCGCTGCAGGATCAGCACAAAATGAAGCCAACAAAAGTGAGTAAATGACGGGGAATTAATAGAGGGGAATTATTTTTAAATAATAAAGTAGTATTGAATTTAATTCCAACTTTTCGTGTCAAATAGCATTTTTAGTGTCATAAGTTTGTCAAAGAAATTTTAAATCATAGCTTTTAGATTAGTCAGAATCATATTTAAAAATAGTGTAGGTTGTAGGATTTGCCACATTTTTGCCTCAAAAGTTCTGATTTCTATCTACAAAATTAAGATAAATTCAAAAATTTAATGGATATAAAATTATCAGAATTTATTATGTTTTATAGGTTCGGACAATTCGCAACCATCAAAATTGATTGGAGGTTTTGGAATTGGTCGACCTCGACGCCAACAACAATTGTTGGCCAATTCTACATTATCCTATGCTCGTTCCAATTCATCGTCCACATCGCAAATGGGCAGAAATAAGTAAAGAATATGAAGAAGAGAGAATAAATGGAAGAATTATGAATAAACAAAGTTAAAACACATTCAATCCAATGATCGATCATTATTTTATATTTATTTTTCCAATTTTCCAAATTTCGAACTTTTCTATATTCTCAAATTCACACGATCATTCGCTAAATTATTTTTTGGATAAATTTATTTTAAATTTCGGACATGTGGATTTCCTTCAGGGGAAAAGAAAATTGTAATAATTTTTTAATTGATATGGAGATTAAATTTCTATAGGTAGTTTAATTAAATTACCAACAAAAAAAATTTAGAAATTTGATTTTATCGGGTACCTTTAGTCGATGAGTTTGTTTTAGTCTGTACATTTTTTTAGGAAATCATGAGGGGTGGTCCAAAAAAATTCATCGTCAACAAACTAAATTTAATTGGATTAAAAAATTTTAATGATGCTCTGCTTTTTGAGTTGTTTTTATGAATTGTACCTGTAAATTTTGCTTCCTTTATTATTTTAATCCAATGATCAGTCCACGCCATTATTTTTATTGAGTAATTTGATTTAAAATGGACGGAAAGGAGTACATTAACATGCGCATTTTTGCTGTCCCCCTTTTTAAACCATAATTTCAATTCAAAATCCAATTACTAGTTTTCTTCCATTCTCCCATTTTACATCATTTTTAAATTTTTACCACCCAAAAAAATAAAGGAAAAATGAGCCAGCCACATCGATTTGATAATAAAGTTGTGATTATAACAGGTTTCCCTTCCAAAAAAGGGGATTATTCCTTTGTTTTTTTCATAAAAAGGTTCAAGTTCGGGAATTGGCCAAGATGCAGCCGTGGCATTTGCCAAAGAAGGTGCCAATGTGGTGATTCATGGGCAAAATGTGAAGGGACTGGAAGTTTGGACAGGGATTATTGGTGAAATGATGAATTCATTCCCAAAAAGGAAACTGAAAAATTGATTTCGGTCGCTGGAATGCCGGCTGAACGAATTTTAACAATTATTGGATCATTGGAAAAACGAGAATTGGCACAACAAATTGTTGACCAAACATTGAAGAAATTTGGTCGAATTGATGTTTTGGTAGGCCAATTATGAATTGGGGTGTAAATTTTGGAAACTTTTGAAGGTGAATAATGCAGGAGCGGCCGGAAAGCCTGGAATCACTGAAGATCGTTACAATATTGACAATTTGGAATATATTTTTGGGGTCAATTTCCGGAGGTCATAATCATAAATTGATGCCTAAAATGTCATTCATTTAATTTTAGCATCGCTGAATTGTCCCTTTTGGCATTGCCACATTTGAAAAAGACCAAAGGGAATGTGTTGAACATTAGTTCAGTTTTAGGAATTCGAGTTCAGCCACCTTTCCTCTTTTATGGCAGTATGAAAGCAGCTTTGGACCATTGGACCCGGGGATTTGCACAAATGGCGGCACCGGATGTGCGCGTCAATTCATTGAAGTATTAAATTAAATTTTGATGGACACTAATGGAGTTGGGCACAAGGGAAAAGAATATTGGGAGACGATTCAACCTGTCTATCAAAGTGCAAGTCAGTGTTGGAATTGGAAGGAATGAATCCTACTTTACGCTACAACTTGGCGACGGCTTTTAGCTCATTCGGAACGAAACTGATATAGATGATTTTGGTGTCAAATTAAAGAGCTCACTTCTGGCAATCGACTGACATAAGAAATATTTGGTTTGGTTCAAATTTAGCAGAGTTTACTTAATAAGACTATTATTATTATAAATTTGCGAATTTTTTTTCACTGTTTTTTAAATACAATTCTAACAAATCTTAACCAAATCAGATAAATTTTATGTCTATCGATAGCCAGAAGTGAGCTCATTAATTTGATACTAAAATCATCAAAATTGGTTTAGCCGTTAATGAGAAACAAGCGCCGTCGCCCAGTTGGGACAACGCCCACAGTTGTAGCATACCGTAATCAAAAGAATGAAAAACATAATAATCTTAATCTCCCTTATCCTTGTGAATTGATGATGCCCAAGGGCAGCGTATTAGGCGTTGTGAAAGTGAAGGCACCTTTCTCTTTTTATTACGGTAGAAGAAGATAGTGGGCAATTTAGCCTCCTCCCGCCTAGAACAATTAATTCACATCGAATCACGCCCAACTTCCTAGTACCACTGGGGCCCATTTCAATTTCCGTCAAGTACTGGACTTGTAATCACGCAAGTTCTTGACGTCAAGTCTTTTGTTTCAATTGACTATTTACTTGCTATAAATCACATGTATTTCACTTGTATTTCACTTGTGTTTTATGTCTTTTTCCTTGATTTTTTATTGAAACACAATTATGTCAAGAACTTGCTTGATCACAAGTCCAGTACTTGACGGAAATTGAAATGGGCCCCTGGCCATAAATTTATCTATCTAATCCTAAACTCCATCTTGACCTTAAAACTTACCTATATATAGCCCTAGGTCCTTTTAACTTTTGTATTGTCTGGATAATTATTCTATTCATGAAATATCCTAGGTTGCAAAAAGTGTTCCAAAAAAGACTATACGACACCATGCTTTTAATTGACAATTTGAGTCGCCTTCCATCATACTTTTTTCTTTGTGTTCCTCTAACTCCATTAATACCTTTTGATTCAATTAATTTGGCCACCCCTTTGAAGCCCTGGCCCAATCAACACGCCCATCTTTGAACGAAATAATTATACAGAGGAACAAGTGAAGGCATATGCGGCACAAACTTTGCTTGGCCATATGGGCACAACGGCGGAAATGAGCAAAATTATCACATTCCTTTGCTCCTCCGATGCCTCATACATTGATGGCGCAATTTTGCTGGCCGATGGTGGAATGGCCCTAAAATGATGATGATGGATGAAAAATTGGGACGAAAATGAATTTGGAATTAATTATGGCCATTAAATTCAATAAAATTGTATTATTAAAATAGATAAAATTGACCATAATCCATATAAAAGATTTAAAGCCAATATTATTATTGACATTTTCAGTTGTTTTGACAAATAATTGGAAGGAAGGATAGATCATTTTTAGTACACAACAGATTATTTTTAGCCATAAAATTTTATAGTCTTCACTACAAACAAACAAATAAAGTGAGAAATATTCTCCCACATGGCCCATTCCCTATACCAATATTATGAACTAAAATTGGTGCCCTAATCTTTTTAATACCCACCCAATTTTCTCTTTAATTTTAGAAGCAATGGTAGACCAAATAATATGAATTATTGAATTAGTGACCAATGACAATGACCATAAATTATTGTATAATAATTGTTAAAAATAAACCAAATTCAAAATAGACCAACATCGAAAATATATTTCCAAATTAACTTAAATTGAAAAAGTGATTGTATTAGGTACGAAACAAACATTGATATTTTTGGAACAAAAAAAGGCACAGCACTTCATCTGCCTCTCCCAAAATTACCTATTTATTACCTAGGAAACGTGGCCAATATAAAAATGGCCAAATTGGAATGCGCATTTCTCATTCCCATTTCATTTTCGCCACATCAACTTTATTTTCATACCCAAAAATAGCTAAAAATGGTCCAATATAAACTTTATTATTTCGACACCCCCGGATTGGCTGAACCAATTCGAATGCTTTTCCATTTTGCTGGCCAACCATTCGAGGATATTCGATTTGATAAGGAAAAGGATTGGCCAAAGGAAAAGTCAAGTTGGTTTTTGGTTTCTGAGTCCAATTTTTGTCGACAAAATGAATATTTTAATAACTACTGTTTAGCAGCGATTTTCGCCAGGCAAATCATTTATAGAGTAAATTGAGACGCATCGATTCATATATAATAGTTTGTCTGATTTGGCCTGAAACTAAGCTAGTTTTAAACCAAAAACTGGTAAATGGTTTAAAACATTTAATTTTGGACAAAATTAGACAATGAATCAACGCATTTCAATGAGCTGTACAAATATGCTAAATGATTTGCCTGATTAAAATCACTTCCAAAACTTTATAAGCTTGTCGACAAAAAAATGTTTTCTCGTTTTTAAATTTTGAGTCTCCATTAAAATGCCTTTTGGCATTAATCAATTATTCCTCTTTCAATCAGAATTCTTCTATCAACAAGTCCCTGTGCTCGAATTCGATGGAAAACAATTGGCCCAAAGTTCCACAATTATGAAATATTTGGCCAAGAAATTTGGTCAAATTCTATTTAATTAAAAATATTTTTGATTATTTTCTAGGATTGGCTGGAAAAGATGAATGGGAGGAGGCAAAAGCATCGGAAATTGCCGACCTTCACAAAGATTTGGGATTCGAAATTCGGCCATATGTTCGCGTCAAATTTGGATTTGTTAAGGAAGGAAATTTGGTGCTTCTAATTTCCTTTTTTATTAATTTGAACTTAAAATTAGGAACAACTCCGCAAGGAACATTTTCTGCCGGGCATTGACAAACATTTGCCACTTTATGAGAAAATATTGGCCCAATCCGGTTCCGGATTCATGCTTCCTTCGGGCATTAGTTATGTGGACATTTTGATTGTATATTTCCTTGGAATGTTGAAGGAAATTGAGAAGGAAATCATTGGAAAATATCCAACAATTGTGGAATATGTGGACCGAGTTTATGGCCAACCAACTTTGAAGGAATATTTGAGCGAACGAAAGGCATAAATTTGATTGAGAAATGAATTGAATTGAATGCAGTGATTGGATGGAATTTGGAATGTGATTTGAAACATTATTCATTAAGTAAATTTGTTTTTAATTTCGATAAATTCATTTGTAAGTGTGAATGAGCCAATTTAGTTTTAGTCTTGATTAATAGATTTCTGATAATTTGTTCCAAAAATATTTCCCTAAAATAATCAAATTTTATAAAAATTTTCGGGAACTAATATTTATTATCCGTATATTAGTCCTAATTTGGGGCTAAAGTTGTTTGGGGTAAGAGTGGGTCTATGCCAGGGGTGCCATCTCCAAAAGTCAAAACCCCGGCATTCGGGTCTAAAAACCCGGCAAAACTCCGGCAAAAATTTTCAAAACCCCGGTAAAAACCCGGCATCTTTTAAAACGTGTTAAAATGCAATTTAGTAAAAGCTTGTAAAAATTTTCTACTTCAGATTTATATTTTTAATTGACTTTTTGAGCATATTTTTAATTGACTTTTTGAGCATGTGCGTTATGAAATAAAGATATCATAAGCTTTAAAAATCGGTCTGCCGTCAAAAAGTTTAGCCAGAAAAAGCCGCGAAGGAAGGAAAAAAATTAGCTAAAAATGGCCCTGATAGGTAGAAAAAGTAGCTAAAAAAGCCCTGATAGGGAGAAAAAATAGCTAAAAATGGGCCCTGATTGGAAGAAAAATTAGCTAAAAATGGCCGCGCAGCGAAAAATTAGACCCAAAAATGGCCGCGCAGCGAAAAATTAGACCCAAAAATGGCCGCGCAGCGAAAAATTAGACCCAAAAATGGCCGCGCAGCGAAAAATTAGACCCAAAAATGGCCGCGCAGCGAAAAATTAGACCCAAAAATGGCCGCGCAGCGAAAAATTAGACCCAAAAATGGCCGCGCAGCGAAAAATTAGACCCAAAAATGGCCGCGCAGCGAAAAATTAGACCCAAAAATGGCCGCACAGCGAAAAATTAGACCCAAAAATGGCCGCGCAGCGAAAAATTAGACCCAAAAATGGCCGCGCAGCGAAAAATTTAGCTAAAAATTTAAAAACATGGCAAAACCCGGCAAAATATGAAAAACCCGGCAAAAAACCCGGCACTTTCAAAACCCCGGCAAAACCCCGGCCGGGACATCAAAAACCCGGGAAATGCCGGGTTTCCCCGGTATTATGGCAGCCCTGGTCTATGCACCCGACTAGGGCCATTGCCTGGACCTAAGCACCTAATAAGTGGCCCTAAAAACGGGATAGAGATTTGAGGAGAGCGGGTTTAAAAAGGCAGATTGGGGCAATATTTGATTGATAGGGTGACAGGGCAATTGGGTAAAAATTGTGGGTACAGTAGGATGAATGGGAAAAAGCCTTTAAGCATTATTCGCATTGATACCGTAGTTCCATATGTCCAGCATTGTCAAACTAAACTACATCAAAATAATATACTTATGAAAATATCGGAATATACAAAAGTAAAAAATAGAATACCATCGAATTTTGATATTTGTTTGAATACAGAAGCTAAATATTGTCCACTTTATTTACATTAATTATACATTAAAAAATATATTAGGCCATCAAATTTTAATTATATTATAGTAAATATATGTTTCGTATTTCCGCCGACCTCCATAATTATTACCTTTCTTTTTCTTGAGGAGTTTAAATGGCGAATGGCACAACCTAAATATTAATTTTATGTGTGAAAAATGTACAGCATTCCGTACGAAGCAATCCAATCTATAATTTAATTTAAATACTGTTTAAAAAGGCACCTGCTTTTCTTGGAAGATCTTAGCTACCATCTGTCTGTCCTCAATGATTGTTGGAAATAATTCAATTTATTTATTTTTTCCAACATTTTCAAACACAATTTCGAATTTCCTTGCATTTCAGCTAATGTTAAATAAAAATGTCCCAATCAACGAATGCGCCAATTTTAACGGTAAATATTTTTATCAAAAATATTTTAATTTTCCATAAATTTTAAAGTTTTATGAAATATACAAAGATGCGGGAATTGTGCCCGAATTTATCATTTTGCACGGATGCCGATGGATTATTTCCATCATTGGAATGACTTTCGATTTTCTCCTCATTTTGCTTACAATCCGAACAAAGTTCTCTTTAAAAAAGAGATTTTTTGGGTTGACTTCTCTCCGCAGATCCCTTCATGGCCCTTTCAATTTGTTGATTGCTTTCGGCGCCCTTTCCTCTGCCCTTTTCCAATTTGGGCCAAGTGTAACTTTCTATTTGGCACTTCGTGGCCAAAATTTCATGGCATTGGCCAATTGTTTTCTGGTCCAATCCATTCCAATGCTTGGCATTTCCCTTTCCCTGTGTTCCACTCTTTTTGTTGGCATCGATCGCCTTTTAAATGTGGCCACTCCAATTTGGCATAAACGAAGGAAGAAATGGGCCTATTTATGTGCAATGATTTTGGCCAGTCTTTTCTATGGACTTTTTGGCCTCTTTATATGTTGGCATGTTTGCAACATGTATTCGGAATTGTAAGTATTGAGGAAAAGGAAAGAAGTGGCACTAATTGGATATGTAAAAGATAATTCTGGAAATTGGCTAATTCCTGCTGGGAATTAGCTATGGATGAGCTACCTAATTTCGACAATCTCGACTCCTAGATATTGTACAGACTCGAGAGTAGGTTCATTCGACTCGCCATGGTCGATTTAGTCTATCAAATTGCAATTTCAGACAAGTTTAGGGCTAGAGGTTAGGACGCTGAAGACGGGGGGAGAGGAATTAGAGGAAAATGTTACTAAAAAAGCTCTAAACAGTCTGAAATTGAAATATCATAGAATAAATCGACCATGCCGAATCTAATGAGCTTACTATTGAGTTTGTTCAATGTTTGGAAGCCGAGATTCCCGAAATTCGCTAGCTCAGTGACCCCAGCTAATTCCCGGAAATTAGCCAATAATAATTAATATGTAACATAAATAAATTGAAGGCAAGTGATGTGCACAATCAACGTGGACTGTTACCAAGGTTGGGCCGATAATAAAATGTTCACCACCGCATTTTTACTCAATGCAATCACCGTTGCCGTTTATGCGGCCCTCTGGATAGTTGTCCGCCGAAAAGTGGCCTCGGGAAATTGTTCGTTCCAATCCAATTTACCGTAAATTTGAATATTTCACAGCGGAACAATCATTTTTGTTCACTCGCCGTATCCTCAAATCCATCACACTAATTTTATGTACCACCGTTTTTGGCTGGTCCTTGGCCAGTTCCGCCCGTCTAATTCTCCCACTTTTGGTTTTTTTGACTGATCGTGAAAATATTTTCATGGCCAATATTCTCGGATATGCAACAAATTTGGCCGCAGCCAGCACTTTACCCGTTCTTTTCTTTTGCAGGTATTTTAAATTTTATGGCTATTTTAATGGCATTTTCAGTGCGGAATATCGAAAAGCGATGTTGGCAATGTTTGGCCTAGAAAAGTGGAATATGGTGACGCCGGCGGTTCAAACATTGACAAAATAAAAAAAAAGAATTTACGTAAAATTGAAAATTTATTTAAATTAATTTTATAATTTTTGATTTATCATTTTATATTTTATTATTTGTTTTGTCAATTTTTGCATTCTCTTTTAATCCTTAAAAATTGTTTAAAATTAATTTGGGCCACACCGAAGTGTAAATAATAATAATTTATAGTCTAAAAATCAAATGCCTCATTTACCGGGTGGCATAGAGAACTGTCAATTTTGCAGCTTCGCAAATAAAATAATTCATTTCAGAAAAAAAGATGGGAGATCTTCGCTAATATTTAAGGCCAATTCAAAAGCTTATTTTAAAATTCGGATTCCCAATTGTAAAAATGGCCAAATTCAACTTTATTCTGACCATTTTACCATTCATTTTTACCCAATCAATTTTTGGCCAATTAATCGACGATAATTTGAATGATGCCATTGCACCTGAACTTGGACCATTGCCGGTGGATTCCAATTCAAATTCAGATGCTGTCTTTGTTAATGATTTGCTGAATAAAAGTGAAGAAAATAGTCGTCAAAAAAGGGCCTTAAACAAATTGGACCCAAGTGGATTTCAACAATTCCTCAATTCAAATCCACGTAAATATCGAGGGATATAAATGAAATATCTTTTTCATAGAATTGAAATCATTTCTGAAGGATTTGGTGGCCAATGGAGATAAACACCTTTCCACCGCATTCGAAAAACTGACGGAACGCATTCCGAAGGGAAAATCAACGATGCCTCCTCCAACTGAGGCCACCTCTTCCGTTCCTTCTTCCACTATTTCGGCCACAACCGAATTGACCACCACATCGAATCCTTCCTCATCAAGTGGAAAGCCTCCAGCAAAAAATGATGCGGAAATAATGAAGCAATTCATGGCTTTCACATTTTTGGACATGGCAAAGGGATTCTTTGAAAAACCGGACAAAAAGAAGGGAGGAGGAGGAAAGAATTAAAATGATGAATTTGACAATGAAATAATTATTATTTCTATTTAAATAAATGGAATTTAATGTGAAAATAATTTCATGCACTAAATTGCTTACAATATTCCCACAATGGAATTAATATTTAATAGAAAATTATTAGTCCTAATCTTGGATAAAGATCTGTTTGGGGTGAGAATGGTCCTAGGCTCTCGCCCCGAGCCTTCGCTGGGAGCCTAAACCCCCCAGTGGCCCAATGAATGGGACCGGTCTTTAACCTTAAATTATTATTTATTTGTTGTGCGAAAAAATTATGATAATAACAGAACTTCCAAAAATGGTGGAATAAGAACATTTAGTAGGGAAAAGAGTGGGTTTAAAAAATACAGATTGAGGCAATATTTGATTGATAGAGTGACAGAAGAGAGGGCAATTAGACAAAAAGTAGGGATACAGTAGGACGAATGGAAAAGGCCCCTTATTAGGCTTTATTGACATTGACAAAAATAATTCATAGTTTGATATTTGATTGAATAAAGTTAGATTGGAATTTAACAAAATTAAAGTATATAATTTAATATAATTGGTGCCCATAATTTATTCTCTTTAGTGAATTTATTTGGAAAAAATGAAAATTAAAGAAGATGGATGGATTAAATTAATTAATGATTTGGATTAGAAAAGAAAACGGAGAACGACTCTGAATTTTGGTAGAAAATGAATGGTTGGAAAGGCGACAAAATTACGCTCAACCAATGAACCAAACAAAAACCAGCCGCCTCATTATTTATGGGGGAATGAGTGTGCTGTGTGTTTGGGTGCGCAATTCAATTGACTTTCCATCGAATTTAATTCCTTCCCATTTCTTATTCCCGCTATTCATTCTTTTTTTCCCTTTTAAAGAAAAATATTTTATTCAAACAAAATTCCATCTTGAATATTTTCTTCTTCTTTTGGCCATCTTTTGTTTTTTCTTCAATTTTTTATGACAGCCGGTCCGCTGCGATCATTCCCCAGGGAATGGACCAAAAGCACCGAAGCATATATTCACCCTTTTATTTATTCTCCCATATTCTCCTGCATTTCCTCAAATCGGCTAATAAAATACTCAAATTTATTTCGATTATTTTAAAAGAATATAATTTTTTGTCCAAAATTTAATTGTATAATCTATAATGTCCATAAATTTCATTTTGAAAAAATTTGCAATTTTTATGGCCTTTTAATTTGGCCAAATCAGACTCTTTAAAACCCTATCCTAGACTGCCATATCCTACCAAAACCCATGCCTGCCCTAAACCTAACCCTAATAAGCTAACAACTAGTTGTGGTCAAGTTATAAGGCCTCAAAATTGAAAATTTTCCACACTAAGGATTGTAGACAAAAAGATATTTTTGACTATTTTTAATTTAGATGGAGGAAAATGGAAATGAAGAAAAAGAAAATAATTTCAAAAATAAATTTACAGTCGAATTGATTCTTTGGGCAAAGTAAATAGAAATATTAAAACATTATGGTAAAAATTGATTTTTGCAGAGGCCTCGCAAATTTGGACAAATTCTCAAAATCGGATCCACTTTGTGTGATTGAACAAAGTTTGGAGGGAAAAAGGCAAAAATTGGAAGGAGATTGGATGGAAATTGGGCGAACCGAGGCAGTGATGAACAATTTGGACCCAAAATGGTGCAAAAAAATTCATTTGGAATTTGATCCGGAAATTAGCCAACAATTACAATTTTCATAGTAAATTGGAATAATTAATATTAATTAATTTAATTATTCTTTACAAAGTTATGACATCGATTCCGACAAAGAAGCCCTCACTTTTCATGATTTTTTGGGCCGATGCCAATGCCAATTATTGGACATTTTGAAGGCACCAAATGGAACACACAAAATGCGATTAAAGTATGGGGAGATGGACACATTCTATTGAGCGTCGTCTCAACTGGGCGAGATCGCTTTTATTTCATTAAGGACGATACCGATATAAATGATTTGGTAAGGAGCTTATAGCCTACTGCTGGGTGCGATAGTATAAGAATTATTTCGTTTAGTTCAGAATTAGCAGAGTTTTACTTAAAAAACCATTAAATAAGACTATAATTAAAAATTTGCACATTTTTCATGGTTTTTTGAACGCAATTTCAACAAATCTTAACCAATCTAAATAAATTTTATATCAATCGATAGCTAGAAGTGAGCTCTTTAATTTGGTATAAAAATCATCAATATCGGTTTAGCGCTTAATGAGCTACAAGCGTCGTCGCCCAGTTGGGATATCGTTCAAGTTGTAGTATGTACCGGTGTGAAGAAAGGGAAGAAATACAAAAAGGCCAAAGGGCAAATTTATTATTTAAAGGAAAGACACAGGCGCATTTGCCAAAGGTGAATTATTCGTGCATGGGGAAAAAGTGACCGAATCGCCAATAGTGCATTTCCAAATCCGTGGCCTCCTCTCATCATTGGCCCAAAAGCAGCATAATTCAATTGCAAAGAATACAAGGGGAACAACAAATGTATTGAAACCAACACCGCCGGCCACTTATTTGGAATTTTATCGAATTGAGGAGAATGGAAATGAGTTAAATTTAAATAATAAATTGAATTAAAATTCGGGAAAATTTGCAGCCATTTAATGATTCATCGAACGGAAAAGATCAAAAATAGTTGGTATCCAATTTGGGCAAATTTTGAAGTGCCCTTAAGGCTTCTTTCTTTTGGCGATGAAAAACGGTGAATTTTGAAAATTTTTTAAAATAATTAAATTAAATTGAAGGAAATTTTTAATCCATTGTATTGACAAAGAAACAAACAATGAAAGGCAAAATTTTGGCAGTTATTTTTATTAATTATTCCTGATTTTCAGCAATAAATTGGTTGGTATAATTCAAATATCCGTGGATGATTTGATTGAAGGAAATGAATGGAGAATTGAATTGATGAATAATAATAATAATGAGACAAAGAAATTGAACAATAATAAAAGACTGGATATTTACAAAAAATATGGGCATCTTCATTTTATTCATGTAAAAATGGAATGAAAATAGCTGATGTGAGCAACAAAATTGTGATAAATAAAATAATTAATTAAAATTGCCATATTATTATTTATGACAAATAAAATACATTGATTTATAAACGACGGAATTAATTATAATAAACAAAAAGAGTCGGAATTATTCTAAGCAAAAACACAAAATAGGCGGAATTACTCTAAGCAAAAACACAAAATAGGCGGAATTATTCTATAAGCAAAAACACAAAAAAGGCGGAATTATTCTAAGCAAAAAACACAAAACAGGCGGAATTGTTCTAAGCAAAAAACACAAAAAAGGCGGAATTATTCTAAGCAAAAAACACAAACAGGCGGAATTATTCTAAGCAAAAAACACAAAACAGGCGGAATTATTCTAAGTAGGGTTGGCCCCCGTCCCCTCCCCGTCCCCGTTCCCCCCCCGTCCCCGGGCTTTTTTGCCCCCGTCCCCCGTCCCCGTCCCCGAAAATGAATATTCCCCGTCCCCGAATCCCTCCCCGTGGAGCCTCTCCCCGGCCGGGGACCCCGAAATTTCGGGGGAAATGTTTTTTCGGAAATTCAACTAAAAAGTCTTTTTTTTCTCTATTTTCATGTATGAAAATTGATATTTTTAATGAAAAATAATCAATTTTTATTGAAAAATTCATTTTTCTCACTCAATTTCCATATTTTATACTAATTCATAATTCATTATTTTTTCTTTATTATTTCATATTTTATTATTCATATTTCATTATAAATTGTAAAAAAGGAAGCTGACAGGCTTTATGTTATTTATAAATTAAATAAAAATTATTTTACAGAGAAAAATATCGTCAAAACTTTAGACCACTTCTTTTTTGTTGAGAAGGAAGAAAGTGAAGGATTACCCCTAGGCATCATCAGGATTAAAATGTTTAGAATAATTCAAAGAATATCATGTAATGTAACCCTAAACTTACACTCTTAATAACTAGAGAGGGCCCATCCCTTTACTTTCCCTACGCTTTCTTCTTTATGACAAAAAGATGGCCTAAATGGGCCTAAACTAGAGTCTTCTAAAGTGTGTCCACCAAAAAATTCTTATCAATATTGAAATTCGTCTCAATCCATTAAATGCGCTTAAATGTTAATATTTGTCGGGCATTATGCCTCCTTATTCATTTTCGGGTTCATATCTACAATTGGTCAATTGGCATTGTAACTGTTGAAAAAGACGGCACATAGCGCAAAAAGTTTGGAACTTGGAAGCATTGGGGTCTGAGCTGAAAAGGGCGGATGCCATTGCCGAACAATTGGATACAACCCATGTATATTCCTTGGCTGGAAAGACATCCATCCACTTTCATTTCGCCCTCACAAGTCACAATCAAGGTCTTCTTCCATGAATTGGCCCGATCGACGGAATCACTCAATCGGCTACAGCTACTCTTCCCAGATGAACAATTGCCTCCATTGGCCATTGCATTCACTCCTTTGTTGAATGAAAGAAAGCAAAGGCATTTTTTGGCCGGAATAACCATCCAACAAGCGCAAGAGGAAGAACCGGATTTCGGATTGTTAGAGGCCGAAAGTGGGATCAGTAACTTTTTACTTGTCGGAAGGGACATGCCGAGTTGTGGACAGTGAATCTAACTATGGAGAACATCGACCCTGAGAAATTGGACATTTTCAAATGATGGGATGCTCATCAACTCTAATTTCCTATGCTTTCGCGTGCAGCCCTAGCACTTCATTTCTTTACTGCCACTTCCGTCTCGTCAGAATGCCTTTTCAACAAAGCAACTTTGCTTTTCTACAATAATTTGCGCAATAGGTTTAAGAACAATATTCTAATTTAATATTAAAATATTTCGACAATTCAGAATCCATGCTAGCACTGTTCAAAATTTGCTGGTTGCAAAGGCCAATTTGATTTCGAATCCATTGTTGGAGGAAGAAAAAACAAAAGAAAATGAGCCAGGATCGGATGATGAGCCAATTTGGGAACAAATTCCGGATGAAGAAATGGGACGACTTTTATTATAAAATATTTTAAATCATTCAATTTTATACATTTTATTTATTTATTAGACGTTCGGAAAAATTTTAGAAATAAAAAGATTTTTTGAAAGTTGGAAAAAAAATTTTTTCCAAGAAAGGGCAAATTCCCCGAAATTTCGGGGACCCCGTCCCCGTCCCCGTTCCCCTCCCCGCGAAGCTCTCCCCGTCCCCGTCCCCGAAGCTTGTCTCCCCGCAATTCCCCGTCCCCGAAAATCGTTCCCCGGGCGCCGGGGGCCAACCCTAATTCTAAGCAAAAACCCAAAATAGGCGGAATTATTTTAAGCGAAAACACAAAACAGGAGGAATTATTCTAAGCGAAAACACAACTAGGCGGAATTATTCTAAGCAAAAAAAAAACAAAACAGGTGGAATTATTCTAAGCAAAAACACAAAACAGGCGGAATTATTCTAAGCGAAAATACAACCAGGCGGAATTATTCTAAGCGAAAACACAAGAGGCGGAATTATTCTAAGCGAAAACACAAAACAGGCGGAATTATTCTAAGCAAAAAAAAAACAAAACAGGTGGAATTATTCTAAGCAAAAACACAAAACAGGCGGAATTATTCTAAGCGAAAATACAACCAGGCGGAATTATTCTAAGCAAAAAAAAAACAAAACAGGTGGAATTATTCTAAGCAAAAACACAAAACAGGCGGAATTATTCTAAGCGAAAATACAACCAGGCGGAATTATTCTAAGCGAAAACACAAGAGGCGGAATTATTCTAAGCAAAAAAAAAACAAAACAGGTGGAATTATTCTAAGCAAAAAAAAAACAAAACAGGTGGAATTATTCTAAGCAAAAACACAAAACAGGCGGAATTATTCTAAGCAAAAAAAAACAAAACAGGTGGAATTATTCTAAGCAAAAAAAAAACAAAACAGGTGGAATTATTCTAAGCAAAAACACAAAACAGGTGGAATTATTCTAAGCAAAAACACAAGAGGCGGAATTATTCTAAGCAAAAAAAAAACAAAACAGGTGGAATTATTCTAAGCAAAAAAAAAACAAAACAGGTGGAATTATTCTAAGCGAAAACACAAGAGGCGGAATTATTCTAAGCAAAAAAAAAACAAAACAGGTGGAATTATTCTAAGCAAAAACACAAAACAGGCGGAATTATTCTAAGCAAAAAAAAAACAAAACAGGTGGAATTATTCTAAGCAAAAAAAAAACAAAACAGGTGGAATTATTCTAAGCAAAAACACAAAACAGGTGGAATTATTCTAAGCAAAAACACAAAACAGGTGGAATTATTCTAAGCAAAAAAAAAACAAAACAGGTGGAATTATTCTAAGCAAAAAAAAAACAAAACAGGTGGAATTATTCTAAGCAAAAAAAAAAACAAAACAGGCGGAATTATTCTAAGCAAAAAAAAAACAAAACAGGCGGAATTATTCTAAGCAAAAAAAAAACAAAACAGGTGGAATTATTCTAAGCAAAAACACAAAACAGGCGGAATTATTCTAAGCGAAAATACAACCAGGCGGAATTATTCTAAGCAAAAAAAAAACAAAACAGGTGGAATTATTCTAAGCAAAAACACAAAACAGGCGGAATTATTCTAAGCGAAAATACAACCAGGCGGAATTATTCTAAGCGAAAACACAAGAGGCGGAATTATTCTAAGCGAAAACACAACCAGGCGGAATTATTGTAAACGAAAACACAAGAGGCGGAATTATTCTAAGCGAAAACACAAAACAGGCGGAATTATTCTAAGCGAAAACACAAAACAGGCGGAATTATTCTAAGCAAAAACACAAAACAGGCGGAATTATACTAAGCGAAAACACAAAACAGGCGGAATTATTCTAAGCGAAAACACAAACAGGCGGAATTATTCTAAGCAAAAACACAAACAGGCGGAATTATTCTAAGCGAAAACTCAAACAGGCGGAATTATTCTAAGCGAAAACACAACCAGGCGGAATTAATTCAATTAAACTTTAAATAAACTAAAAATTTTTATTTCATTCCAATCATTTTGTCTATTAAATTAGGTCAAATCTCAAATACAAATCGCCTCTTCTTTCCAAAGAAACATTCAAATTCCCCTTAACAATTCTTATCAAATTATATTTTGTATTTTTGTCTAAATAGGACATAAATGGGTACTTGGTTATCTTTCATTTCATTTTTGTTTTTTGGTGTACCTAAAATTGCTCATTTTTAGGAAAAAAATTTCTTTATTTTTAAATTACATCAAATGAATAATAAGACGGATACGAATGGCGAAATTGGAAAAGGTATCTCATCCATAAATAATGTTCATCAAAAATAATATTTTTAGCAAATTTATTGGATTTTGACCAACAATGGCGCATCAAAGTTGGATTGGCCGAAATGTTGAAGGGTGGTGTAATTATGGATGTGATGAATGCGGAACAGGCCAAAATTGCACAAGAATCTGGCGCAGTGGCCGTAATGGCATTGGAACGAATTCCGGCATTAATCCGTCAGGATGGGGGTGTGGCCCGAATGAGTGACCCTGAAATGATTAGCCAAGTGCGTGCCGCCGTCTCCATCCCAGTTATGGCCAAATGCCGAATTGGCCATTTTGTGGAGGCACAAATTCTAGAGGCAATGGAAGTGGATTACATCGATGAAAGTGAAGTGTTGACGCCGGCCGACAATTTTAACCATATTTGGAAGCACAAATTCAAAGTGCCTTTTGTGGCCGGGGCAAGGAGTTTGGGCGAAGCATTGCGTCGAATTGGGGAAGGGGCGGCCATGATCCGGACAAAGGGGGATGCTGGGAGTGGAAATGTGGTGGAGGCGGTCACCCACGTGCGCTCAATAAAGGTCAAAAAGAAACAAATTTGGCAAAAATTGACAATTTTTCAGACGGAAATCCTCCAATTGGGCCAAATGCGCGAGGAAGAATTGGCCACATGGGCAGCCCAGAACAGTGCCCCAATACAATTAGTCGTGGAGACAGCTCGAAAAGGTCGTCTTCAAGTGCCAAATTTCGCTGCCGGCGGCATAGCCACTCCAGCCGATGCCGCACTTTTGATGCAATTGGGAGCGGAGGCAGTTTTTGTTGGCTCCGGCATTTTCATGAGTGATCAACCTGCCAAAAGGGCTGCAGCAATTGTCCAAGCCGTAACCCATTTTGACAATCCAAAAATGTTGGCGGAATTGTCCCGTGGGCTGGGCATTCCAATGAAGGGAATTGATCCGGCAAAACAAAGCGTCACTTTGGAAAAGAATTGAATCATATACACTAATTACGATTTAATTTAAAATTAATTTGAATAAAATAAATGTAACCCATAATATTTTTTGTAATTCATCGAATTCATTTAACGAATAATTATTTTTATTTATATTTTATTTTAATATTCATTTGTTTTATTTTTGGATGGAATCGGCAAAATGTAGGAAAAAGATTGGAATTTTGGCACTTCAGGGCAATTTTGGGCAGCATGCCGAATTGATTTCCCATTTGGGAATGGATTCAGTGATGATTCGAGGCCCTGGGGAAATTCAAAAATTGGATGGATTGATCATTCCAGGCGGCGAATCCACAACAATTTGTCATTTATTGACTGACAAATTACGTGAGGAAATTCACAAATTTGCCGAAAATGGAAAACCCATTTTGGGAACTTGCGCCGGTCTAATTTTGTTAGCTTCCCAGTTGGCACAAAATGAAAATGAGAAACCAACAATTTTGCCTCTGAGGTTATAAATTATTGGAATATTTGGAGGAAATTACATATTTAATATTTAATTTCAGTCTTTTGGACATTGAAGTGAAAAGAAATGCATTTGGCCCACAAATTCATTCAAATTTTAAACAAATTCAAATATTTAATTGCCAATCTGATGAGGGAGTAACCCAACCATTCCATTCGGTGGTTTGTTTCATTCGAGCACCGGCCATTACCAAAATTGGTCCAGATGTTCGAATTTTGGCCAAAATTGAGGGAAATGAATTGATTTGTGCAGTTCAACAGAAAAATGTGATTGGTCTATGTTTTCACCCAGAAATTAGCCAATTTGATTATTTCCATCGATTAGCATTTATTTCGTGAATAAAATTTAATTAATGAATTTTAATTTGAGGATATTTTAAAATTTTTTGCCCGTTTTTTGCCTAAATAAATTTGGTTTAAATAAATATATTAAACTTTTAACTAATTTTATTTGCTTATTAAATTTAACAGTTTTCAATTTAAAATGAAATTAATCTTTCTCGTATTTTTCGTACTTATTTCCCCCAATTAAATTAAATTTAAATGAAATAAACATTAATTTTTGTGAACGTTTTTAATGTAATAAGACCGCCGACTTCGTCCACTCATTTAATTTTCTCTCATCAAACAAATTTAATTATTCTTATTTTTTTCCTTTTTATGTTTTATCATTAATTTGAATATATTAAAATTATATATAATTTTATTTTTTTTTCTATTTTAGGCAAATTCATCCGTTCTTTTTTTCAATTATTTCACCAAAAATCAAAGTTCTTTACCAGCAAGCAGTTCATTCTTGAAAAAAACCCAAAAATGTAAATGTATTTACTTTTATTGTTTTTTTCTCCAAAAAAAATATTTTATATTTGGACAGTGTGTTGAAGCATGTATTGAAATTGAAAGTGTGAATTTGAAAGAGTTCATTGTTTCTAAACTAAAGAATATACAATTAAAATGGCCCTCAGTACATTTCATTTTTTCTTCTTCAGCAATAACCATTTTTAATTCCTTTTTTTGTTTCAATGAATGTCGGACTTTTTTGTACATTCTTTTTAATATTTGGTTTCTATTATCGTCGAAAAAGCGCAATTTTTGCAAAAATCATCGCCGATACTTTAATTGGAATTTCCAATTCCGGCATTTTGCCTAATCCCAATTTTAACATTCATTAGTCTGTTTGTTTTATTCTCCAAAATTCCCTTTTTCTGTTAATTATTTTATACATTTTCCCAATTCGTCAAAAATAATTCCAACAATTTTTTGGACAAAGTTCTGCCTGACCAATTTGCGAAAAATAATTCAAATATAATTGGCCATTTTCACAAATCACAATCCAAATTCCGTACCCATGAGAAAATATGTATGCCAATCATTTATTCCAAAATATTCCAAAAGGCAACATTCTTTTGGACTATCGCATTCTGCGATTTTCCCTCAAAATATTGCAAAATTACTGTAAAACAATTCCTAATTTCATTTTTTTTATGGACTTTTCAATTTTATTAAATTCCAATTAAAAATGGAATATTCTCTCATCAACACCAGACAAAGACGACATTTAAAAAAAATTGAATAAAATATTTTAAAATTCCCAAACACTTTCTTGTTAATTGAAATGAAACTGAAAAAATGATGAACTATTTGGTACAATTTTCTATATAAATATGCTAATATCCTTTTCAGGTATTTCACAAATTACCTAAACATTTCCCTCATTATCCAATCTTCCATCATCAATTCATTTCACTCAAACATCGGCTTCAATTTTCCAAAAAATCAAAACATATTCATCCATTTTGGTTGAATTTGAATGGATATGGGAATTCTTTTATTTTCGCAAATATTTTTGTACCAATTATTCACTCATTCAATTCCAATTTCCATTTGGTATTTTTGTATAATTGTGCGAAAATTTGGAAACTTTATTCAAAATGTGGAATGTGACATTTTCGAATGGCCAAAATATAAAAATAAAATTCACTTCACCCATCATTTTTTATTATTTTTGTTCTTCTCATCAGGCAATATATTTCCGTTCCGCATTTTCCCTTGGGAAATTTAATTCCCATTTTCAATTAACAATTGCTATATTTAATAAAATCAATGGATAAAAGAATATTTTTAGTCAAATAATTTGATTTTATTTGAACAATTTTCGTCTGAACATCAATTATAAAATCCCAATATTCAATTATAAACCATAAACTGTGCGTCTTTAAAAAAAAGATCTCGGAAATTGTCCGTCTAGATTTGGCAAACTTGAAAAAATTAACGAAACTCAAATTTATATATATATATATAAATAAATAAATAAATAAATAAATAAATAAATTAAATTGCTTCCATTCAATCCAACACAATTCCATCAATCTAAAGACAATGCCCATCAACATTAATTCCACGGATCCGGTATTTTTTTATTTAAAATATCCATTTAATTTCCAAAATAATTTCAGCTTTATTTGGCCTACCGTTTCGCAGGCCCTTCCGCCGCTTTGATTGTGCCGGCGGCATTGCTCAATTTGGTCACCATTTCCGGCGTTTTCATGAATTCCTTTGTTGTGTTGGTCACTTTTTTGACAAAGTTAGATTTGGCTCTCAAAATGATATATTCAAATAAATTTATTCAAATTAAAAACCCAATCAAAAACATTTTAATCCTCAACATTTTTCCATCCAAATTACCGTATTTTCTCCACTTTAACCGCTTTTTAACCCCATTGGCTTTTTTGACAATAGGCTAGAAAAAGAGAGTTCTCTTCCAGTAGAAAAATATACTATTCCCCCCCCCCCCCCCTCTCCTATCTTTCTAAATATTCCAATGAAAAATGCATTTATTCAATTCAATGTTTAATCCGCCCCAATTTTAAGGAGTTTGCATGGAACAGCCAATTTCCTTTTGGCCATGATCTCCTTTTTTGAAGTTCTTCACCAAACTGGCCACACCATATTTTTGGTCATTCAAGTCAGTGGCACAAATTTTGTCACCTTTTTTGATGCCGTCAAAATGGAATTGATTATGCTTTTCGGGCTGAATGCTTCCTTATGTGGAATGGCTTCGGCCGCATTCGACAGACTTTTTGCCGTTGTTGACCAGCATCGGTCACTTTATTATTTTTTAAATATTTTTATTTACTTTTTTGAAGGCATCGCCGTTTGCATAAGCCAATTTATTTGGCCATTCATGTTCTCATTTGTGCCACTTTTGGTTTGGCCAACACCATTTATGTTTATCAATATTATTCAGTGGAACAAACTGATACGTAAGAAATATTTTTGTAAGGCTCAATTGCAGTTTAGTTAACCTTTCACAGTTTAAGTGACCATTGAAAAGTAGGCGACCATTCGCCGTTTAGAGACCAATGAATTTTAGGTAAACTTTATATTATCGACGCTAAAACAGTCACAAAAAAGTCCTGATAGGGGTGATCTTTTTTTAGCCTATATTCTTCGAATCCTAAACCTAGCCTTTTCTAATGTAAATCCCCTGTTCTAAGTAATGAAACTAGTTTTAGTCAAATTTATTGCTAAATTGATAAAATAAATGCCAGTTTGTTTCAGAATTAAGGTTTTAGGTTTCAGCATTTTAATTTAATATTTTCTTTTTTTTTATGAATTTTGCGTAAACAGCAAAAGGTCAACTAAACTACAATTGAGCTTTTTTTTTAAATATAATATTCATTAATAAATAATAATTAGGCCAACCACTGGATGTATTGCGGAAATTTTAAGTGGTCCGGTTGGGGAAATATTCTTCAAAATTACAGCCATTATGAATGCAATTTGTGCATTCTTTTATTTGTTGGTTTGGATTGTGATTCGATGCAAAAAAGGAGGTGAATATAAAATAAATAATTTGAGATTAGTGGAAAAAATTAAGGAAAAACAATGAAGGAAAATATTCAAAAAATAGGAATTACATATGTTTCAGTACCTAGGGCATTCTTTTGGCGATAACTTAACAAGGTAGCAACTAATCAAAGAAAGTAAAAAATACCATTTGAAAGCCAAAAATGTCCTCTACAATTTTGCTATTTTAAAATTATGATTTCGAACTTTAAAAATAAATTACATGCCTTTGAATTAGGGTTGCGCCCCCGCACCCGCGGGGGCCACCCCCGACGGGGATCCCCGCACTTTTTGGGTTTCACCCCCGACCCTACCCCCGCATATGCCACCCCCGCGCCCCCGCATCCCCGCAAGAGCCACCCCCGCGCCCCCGCACCCCCGCGGGGGTGAACATGCACCCCATATTATTGGATTTTTCAAGGAAAATGGGGTTCGATAGGGAAATGTTGACCAAATTTTTGTAGGATATTAAAATTTTTTATTAAAATTTTTCTCTGCGAGGCTATTTTTAGGTAAAATTTTTCGCTGCGCGGCCATTTTTGGATGAAATTTTTCTTCAAAAAAATTTTTTATTTGAAAAATGTGGCTTTTTAAAAAATTTACGCTACCCCCGCCCCCGCGGGGATCCCCGCGGGGGCCCCCGCAAGGGGTCACCCCCGAACCCGTCCCCGCAAGTGCCAACCCCGCAAACCCCGACCCCCGCACAACCCGCCCCCGCACTGCGGGGGCGCAACCCTACTTTGAATAAGACAGAGTAGAATTTTTGGAGGAAAAGCCGCTTTTTCCGACAATTTATTTTAAGTTTTCCAAAAATGTTAAGCAATTTTGTAGTAGTAGAGGACATTAAGGGCTATGTAATAGTATATCGCTTTCTTAATTGGTTGATTCTTCAATGATCTACAGTCAAAAGAAAGGCCTAGGTACTGAAATTTGAGGTTCTAAACTATTTATTCTATTTTTTAATTAAAGCAAATTAAATTTCTAATGCCATTTTGCAGTGACCAAAGAGACCAGTGGCCGTCTCCTCAAATCGCTTGTCCTCATTTTGGTTGTGAACATTGGCGGCTATTTCCTCAATTTGGGCACCTATCAAATTCTTTTCCATCTTCCCCCGAATTCAATGAATCCAATCACAATTTGGCACATTGGCTTCATTGTTGGTATTTTGCTGAATATCGGGGCCGCCAGCAATGCCCTAATCCTTTATTCGAACAGCACCGAATATCGAAAAGCATTCAAACGAATTTTGAACAAAACATTTTCGGCGATTGGAATTGACGGACAAATTGGATCAGATCGAGTCTTCCAAATTAATTCAACAAATCAAGTCAACCATCCTTCTGTCGGTGGCGGAAATTCAACTTCAAAATTGAGCAAAACTGGCCAAAATTTGAATCCATCAACAAAAACAATTCAAACAAAATGATTAAAATATCAAATATTCTTTTCTATTTATTTTATTTCCCTCCACTAATATAAATTGTTTATTAATTACTTTTTATATGCCAAAAGAAAAGGCATTTTCCTCTCTACAAAACAATATCAAGATCATCAAAAATGGGTTGAAATTTTAGGGAGATATGATTGAACAAATATTCAAAGAAAATGGCAAGGAAAATAAATGAATAATGCCGCAGGCAGAAAACATCTGCGTTCCCTTCATTTCCAACAAGTGAGATACGATACGCTACGAACTACGATACAGTATTTTTTCTCAGGGAAAATTTGAAGAGAATAAAGATTAAAGAGCCGCCGTTCTTTCCTTTGGGAAATTTGCGTCTTTTCATTTTTGAACACACTTCAATCCAAATTCCCAATTGTTTTTGACGAATTTGATATAATTTTGTATGGAAATTCCGTTAGAAATATAATATGAATAATTAATATTTCTGTCAAATTATTTTATTTCCTTTCCCTAATAAATTTCTTAAATAAACAAAAAATTCCTGATGATGGATTGGGCATCGTCTCGTCGTAATTTTGTTGCGGCATTTTCGCCCTTGATCCGGTCATTTTGGGAATGGAAAGGAATAGGAAGGGGGAATGATGATTAATGAATTAATTGGTGTGGATTAAATGATGAAAACGTGTGGTTTTGTTCCCGCCGGTGAGAATTATTTTATTCTCGAATGTGCAGCACACCTTTTCTCTAATTTATTATCCCTATTCCTCTATGGGAAAAAAGAAAATTTATTGCTTGGATGTCCTCAAAAGTTGCAATAATTTTTAATTTGTTCAGCAAAAATGGACAATCAAAATTGGAAATATATTTTACTACTTTTTTGGATAATTATTTTGAAAAAAATTGTCAAAGGCGAGGAAATACCAAAAGTCACAAATTTACAAAT
The DNA here is from genome assembly GCA_030063045.1 of Pratylenchus scribneri. Taxonomy (NCBI): domain Eukaryota; kingdom Metazoa; phylum Nematoda; class Chromadorea; order Rhabditida; family Pratylenchidae; genus Pratylenchus; species Pratylenchus scribneri. The sequence goes on along the minus strand of JAQSEB010000014.1, from coordinate 1,054,075 downwards.
GAGCGAGGATGAAGGCTTTCAGGTGAATTATGGAAAATATTTGTAACGTTTAAATTAATTTTTGTAAGCTCTATCAACATTGGACTGATCAGGCATTGGCCTCATTAATGTCCGCATTTTTGCAAACAAAGTGAGAAAAGGGACAATTAAATTAATTTTAATTTAATTTAATTTAAATTTATTTAAAAAGAATGAATGAAAATGAAATGGCACCAAAATTGCCGGATAAATTCTCCGAATGTTATTTTGAATCGAAAACAGTGCCAAAAATGGCCAAATGCGTTTGTGCCCTTCTCAATGGAGATTTTGAACAGAAAATTGAGGAAATTGGCCGGAAGTCATCAAAAAGATTGGAAAAATATGGGAAAAAGTCAAAAATGAATTGGATTGGCCAATTCAAAATGGAAAATGGGAAAGGAAATAAAAATGGTAAAATTCAAATATTTCATTCAATTTAATTCAAATTTCAGCACAAAAATGGAAGAATTCAATTGGAAGGAAAAAATTGGGAAAGAAAAGATTGAAAAGAAGCAATGATGAAGAAAAATTAATGGAAAAAGTGGAAAAGAGGGAATATGAATTGATGGAATCAAAAAGATCCTCGGGGCTAAGTCCAATTGGCGGATTGGCCAGAATTTTGATGGCCAATGAATTGGAGAGGAAGAAAAAAATTGAGAAAAGACCGTAAGTAATTTATTGGATGGAATTAATTTAAATGAATTTAAAATAGATGGCAAAGGGCAATTTATGAAATAAAAAAATTACAAAAAATGAAGAATGAATTTTTGGGTGGAAATTTACAAAAAAGGCAAAGAAGAATTAGTAGAAGGCGGAAAAAACCAATTGATGAACAAATTTCGGATTTGGTGCGTGATGGAATTCGACTGGGAATGAGATTAGCCAGGCAAAATGAAACGGATGATGAAGAAGAATGGAAGGAAGAGGAAGAAGATGAAGAAAATGAAGGGGAAGAGGAAGGAATAAGAAGAAAGGAGGAGAGAACAATGATGATGGAAGTTTTGTCCCCGCGATTTTTGAGCATAACAGAGAGGAAAGGACGCAAAAAGGTGAAAATTTGGGATAAAATAGTCTTAAACCAATTTTGGATTTGTTATGTGAATTAAAGAAATAATTTATAATAGAATATATTAGTCCTAATCTAGAACTATAAGGTGGTTTGGGGCGAAAGCTGAGCCTCTAGCCCCGGGCTTTCGCTGGAGGCCAAATGCTCCCAGTGGCCCAATGGACGGAGTAGGGATAAGGGGAATTCGACTTTAAATTATTCTTTATAAATTGTGCTGGAAAATATGATAAAAATGTAAAGGAAAAAGCAATTAGGAAAGGAAAAAGGCAAAAGGGGTTTATTTAAAAAGGCAGATTGGGGCAATATTTGATTGGTAGGATGACGGGGTGATCAGGCAAAAGTAAGGGTACAGTAGGACAAATAGAAAAAGGCTCTTTGGCATTGCTGGAATTAACAGATTAATTTAGCAGACTAATATATTTTTTTATTTTAATTTAGGCCATTTATTCACCCTCGCTGTTCAGCTTGCATCGAAATGGGGAAGGAATGGAAGGCGAATTGAGTTTGCCAAAATTGATGAAAAGTAGCAAATTGACGGGGAGGGACCAACAAGAATGGTTGGATTTAATTTTGGAGGCATCCGGAGTGAATCAAAAAGTGGATGAGGCCAAGGTTGGCACTAAGAGGGGATATTAAATTAATTAATTTAATTAGGAATATTTTGATCAAATGAAAGGAAGGCGGAGAGGAAATGAAGAGGAAGAACTACGATACAAGGAACAATTCAAGGGACTTTATTTGACGAAGGAAAATGTACGAAAATAAATGAAATGGGAATATGAAAAATATCAAATTTAGGTGAAAAATATGTTTGGCGAATTTGAGGATCGAAAAATTGAAACATGGGAAAAATTGGGCAAAGAATTCACTGGGGAACAGGCAAATTGGGGGAAGATGGGAATATAAATAAATTTTTAAAAAAGAAGAGAGAAATGAACCGAAATGGATATTCACTGATGAATAAAGCACAAATGGAATTAATTTATGGGCCAAAATCACCATTCAACAATTCGGAGGCATTGCACCGGCTTTTGCCATTCATCGAAGGAAAAAACGGAAATTTAAGTGGAATAAATCAAGTTGTCCAGAGGGAAATTAATTAATTAATGATAATTTTATATTATAAAAGTTAATTGAAGCTGATATTCGGAGGATGGCACAAATGGATTCATTCGATGTACGGAAGAAGGATATTGTAGTCAGTAAATGGGACAAATATCCCTTCAAATATTATTCAATTTATTTTAAAGCTTTCACCCGCCTTCTTCACTCCAACAGTTGCAAATTCAAAGTATTCCATACAAATTTCATAATATTTTAGCCCAAATTAATTTTCCTCACAATTTTCGTGTTGAAAAATCCCCACTTTTCTGGTAATTTATAATTTAACTTGCCTATAATGAAATGCTAAGACTCGTTAAGTTTTGGTATAGGATTATGGCTAGGTGTAGGTGGCTCTTATTTTATGTAGCTATATGGCAACTATTAATCCTAATCTAGGACCAAATAAGGTTTAGGGCGGAAACCTGGCCTAGACTTTCGCCTCAGGTTTTCGCCGGGGCCTAAGCCCCCAGAGCCAGAGGCCCAATTAACAGGATAGGGATACGGGGAAACTCGACTTTAAATTATTCTTTTAAGGAAAATCTGATAATAAATGTGAAGGGAATAAAGCATCGATTGGGGCAATATTTGATTGATAGGGTGACAGGCGATTAGGCAAAAAGTGGGAGTACAATAGGAAAATAGGAAAAGAACCCTTAGCCATTTTTGGCATTAACAGCCACAATAATGTTCATATTAATTAATTATAAATATTAATTTTTTGTCAATTATTCTCATAAACTGCCAGTTCTGCCAGCCAATCTCTGATCCTTTCGCCCGTTGTATTTTCGCCCACAATTCGTTCGCCAACAATTTTTGGGCCTGCCATAATTTCGCCATCAGTTTTTTCCCCGGGAGTAAATCCACGAAATTTCATTCAAAATTAACCCCAACATTTTTGAAGATTCTTTCGCCCAGATTGATGTCCCCTTTGGTGCTTTCTCCATTCATTTTTTCCACCCTTGTCCTCTCCCCAATTGTCATGCAACCATACATTTTGTCACCTGGTTTAATTTTTTTTATTTTTTAAACAATTAAATTTAAAATCCCACTTTTTCAGGTGTCATCAACGGAGTTGTAAGTGTTTTTAAAAATTGAAAATTCAACATTTAGGGAATGGAACAAAATATCATCGTAGGGTATAAAGGGACATCCTGTTAAATTTATTATTAAATTAAACCAGCTAGAATTTTTTTAAGCTAAAAGACCAACAGAAAGAATAATTTAATTGAATAAAATCAGTCAGAATTAATTGATGAAAAACAGGCGGAATTATTCTAAGCGAAAACACAAATAGGCTGAATTAATTAGATGAAACACAAACAGGCGGAATTATTCTAAGTGAAACACAACCAGGCGGAATTATTCTAAGTGAAACACAAACAGGCGGAATTATTCTAAGTGAAACACAAACAGGCGGAATTATTCTAAGTGAAACACAAATAGGCGGAATTATTCTAAGTGAAACACAACCAGGCGGAATTATTCTAACTTAGCGAAAACACAAACAGGCGGAATTATTCTAAGTGAAACACAACCAGGCGGAATTATTCTAACTTAGCGAAAACACAAACAGGCGGAATTATTCTAAATGAAACACAACCAGGCGGAATTATTCTAAGTGAAACACAAACAGGCGGAATTATTCTAAGTGAAACACAAACAGGCGGAATTATTCTAAGTGAAACACAAATAGGCGGAATTATTTAGTGCAAAAAATATATAGAAATTAATAGAAATGTTATAAAGAAAAAGCACGAATGAAACATTCTTTTACGATTTATTCTCAAAAAATACCAGAAAAAAAACCTCAAAAATTTAATTTTGCTTTTTTCCAATATTATTTCCTTCCTCAAAATGCCCTAAATTAAAATATTCAACACAGATTCTGAGCCCATTTGTGATGGATCCGGTGATTTTGTCGCCCCAATTGATGCATCCATTCATCCTTTCCCCGTTGGTGATGACCCCCGGCATCCTCAGCCCAACATTGCTTTCTCCTCTTGTTCTCAGCCCTTTCATCATGAATCCACAAATATTTTCACCAAAAGCATTTGCCGGCCTTTTCCTTTCACCATATTCCCTTTCGCCGGTATTCAGCAGTCCCGTTTATTTTTATTATGTTGTACTGTCACCGAGCATTTTGAGTTAATCAAAAATTTACATAATATATTCACATTTATTTATTTTTCCTTTTTGCAAGCTTTAAATTTAATTTGATAAAATTTATTTAAAGGACATTTTTGGAGTCGAAATTTAATCAATTTATCAAATAATGAAATGAATATTATTTAATTGTTTAAATAATAATAAAAATGATAAATTAAATTAATATTTATCAATAGTGATTAAATTGTATAAAAATGGCTAGGTATTTATTTTGTGGGCATTTATTTAATAAGGCAGTCATTTCAATTTGGTACAATCTGGCAATTATTATATTTAAAATAATATTTATCAATTAAATTTGTGCCATTCCATTTCACTATTTTATGCCTGTACCATAACTCCATTCTCCATTTTGCCATTATCAATTCCTCCTCCCATATTTTTGTTGCCAATTCCATCATCATTTTCCTTTCCATTGGCTTTGTTTTTGTTGCTCAAAAGGCTATTAATGAATTGAATGGTGAAATTGTGCATTGTCGGCTTATTCCTCTCAAAACATTCCAATGCCTGTTTTCGGCTCTTTTCCCATTCAAATAATCGTTGATAGCAGGCACGAACATATTTCACACGTCCACAATCCGTCACGAATTTCAATGCTAACGGAATTATTGGCGACCATTTTGCTTGGATTGCCACCAAAATCCATTGGCAAAGACTGAAATGAAAATTAATTTAATTATTGCTTTTAATTCCAAAAACTTACACATCCGTGTTAGTGCCATTATTCAATGAATATTTCTTCTCCATCAATTCCAATCTTTGATGCTGTAAATTTTGAGCAAATATTTTTAATAATTATTTTAAATTTACATTCAATAAATGCTTCTTTTTCCCATCAGCAAGGCCCTGAGAAAATTGGGGAATTAATTAATTAAATAATATTATTTATTACAATATCCAATAAGGTCATAATTTTCTCCTTTTGTGCGGTCATCATTTGTTGGAATTGGTCAGCATCCAATGCTTCCACCTGTTCATCCGTTCCATAAAGCCAAGTATTGGCCAATAATTTACAGCCAATCAACAAAGTTTCATCAAATCTAATATTTAAAATAATCCAAAATTCATTCATTCATTCTTTTACTTTGGTTTTTGTGGTGGCATTCCCGGCTGATGCAACCATTTGTCCCATTCAATTGAATCCAATTGTTCCTTTTTATCGGCAAAATATTCATAAAGGAACTGTAAATGGGGTAATTTTGCTAAAGGCAAATTCATTCAAAATTCACCTTCAACCATTCATCCGTAACAATTGAACGATAGGCAAATTTGATGACATAATCCCGAAGGAATTGCTCAAAACGGGCATTGTCACCCAGGCGTTGTTCCAACAAAAGGAGAAGGGCAGCACCCTTTTGATAGGGAATTGGACTATTGGGAATATATTATATTATTATCGGCCATATTTGAAACCTGAAAACATCATCCGCGCATTCTCCATCCAATGGGACGACCAATTTGGTGAATGGATGTTTTGGATGGAGTGTTTCAAAAATGCACATCCTCAAATGATCCTCCCACCCCATCAAATGCATAAAAAGTCGAAATTGTTCTCCGAACATTCTGCCCAAAATTTTATATTCCACAAATTCGGTGAATCCCTCATTCAGCCTATACATCAAAATTAATAAATATTCAAATAAATTGAAATGACCAAAAATGTTCCCAAGTTGCATTTGTCACCAAATTTCCTGTCCAACTGTGGGCAATTTCGTGGGCAACCACCGTGGTCAGCGAACGATCGCCGGCAATGATTGTGGGCGTCACAAATGTCATACATGGATTCTCCATTCCTCCAAATGAGAAGAATGGTGGCAACACGATCATATCAAAACTTAACATTTTAATTGATTTATTGATGGATCAATAAAATTAATTAATTAATTAATGTGGTATGATTTAATTGATTAATTTAAATTGAATGATTGATTGATTTGATGGATTAATTACCGTCCCCATCGATATTCGCCCATCAATTCGGTGGCAATTGTCAACATTTTCTCAGTTTCCGCAAATTCCCAATGTGCCCTGTCCAACATTGATAGTTCCGCCCAAACCGCGCATCGAGGACTAATATCGCGTCTGGACAATGCGCCAACAACAATTGCCAACAAATATGAGGGAATTGGCACTTTCTATGATGATTAATGGCTAATAAAGGGAATTAATTTTTGCGTCACCTGCACAAAATTGTATTTGACCCTGTCCGGCGTACCATTCATTTCGCCTCCATTTTTTGAACATTTTCCATTTTCTTCCAATAAAACGGCACTCATCAAACATTGCATCCCTTTTGGCACATTCACTTGTGCCGTATAACTTTGTTTCACTGCCGGTGTGTCCATACAAGGGACAATTGAACGGGCATGAATTTGTTGGCATTGACTGTAGAGGAATGGATGCGTTTTGTCGGCCGTCAATTCGGGCTCAACAAATTGAAGTGCCGTGGCACCAATTGTGGAATATTTGCAAAATATTGTTCTAATAATGTAAATTCAATTAAAATCCAATGGAATGGCATTTGTGTCAACCCTTTTTGGCCTTTTCGAAATTCCCCTTCCATTTGAACAAATCGCCCAACCAATGGCACTTCACCAATTTTATATTTGCAAGGGACACCGTTCAATTTGATTTCCTCAATTTTTTGATCACTGATATCCAAAATCTGAAATTGTATAATAATTTTTGGGTATTCCTTTGAATATTTTTGTACAATTTTTCGGCAATCCTCCAACACAAAATAATGCAAAATGCAATTTCCAGTGATTTGGGTATTCTCAAAATCGACGAACCAATTCACTGAAAATGGCCGTAAATAATGTTCAAAATAATGTAAATAAACCACTCACATTCCATATGTTCCAATGTGATTTCATTTATGTTGGCACAAGTATTCGGATCACGAGGCATTTTTTAATTATTAAAATGGGAAGGAATGAATGTATCGAATTTCAATCTAAATTCAAAAAATTGATAGAAATGTCTCTCTTAATTTAATGTCCAAAATGTGACTTTTATGGGCCAATTTATTTCCAATCTTTTAAAGACACACAAAATGAGGGAGGGCCACAAAAAAAGTAATTTTTGTATAGGCCTTTGGCTGGCGGACCATGGATCGGGAGTGAGAGGGAATGGGCTAATTGCCGTCCTTTTTACTTCAAATTATCTTTGATAAGGCATATGGAAATGGAATGGGCCACAATTTCAATGTGATGGACATTTTTGAGCCAAATTTGGTCCGCCGCTCTTTGCTTGGCCAAATTTCAATGAAACATTTTGGCTTTTATAGTACTAAAAATCATCCAATCCAAAGTTCGTCCGAATTCATCAATGAAACAAAAATGATTGGATGTAGGATGTTTTTCCTCCAAAAAAATGATGAAATTAAATTGATAAAATTGCAAAATTCCCACTTTTTATGGAGGGAATTCCACCTGCTGCTGATTTATATTTGCATTTTGCTTCATTGGAAAAGCCCCTCTTTGGGGAAAGACCAAACATTCATTCATTTTCATCATCCATTTTTTGTGTTGATAAAATTTTTATTTTGTTTATTTGTTTTGGCCCTTGAAAGGGCAAAAGGCGAATTTTTAAAGAAAAAGATCAAAAATTTGGAGGGAATTGTACAAAATTATTGATAAGGAAAAATATAATAATTTGGTGGAATTTTGGGGCCAAAAAACTAATTTTCCCAATTCGATGAAATTCCAAATTATCAGCTTATTGCCAGCCGCCCAAATGTCCCAAAATTGGCCACATTTTTAATTTCAATGAAATTTCCATTTTTTGGTTGATAAAATGAATAAGTGGAATGGATCGAAAATCAAATCGGATTAACCCACAAAAGTAATGGAGAATGTGTTCTATGGCGGGCTATGGAGTATGGACTATACAAATTCATTTTTGATTATTTAAAATTAAATTTATTAATAATTAAATTATACAATAAATGTGGACACGAATGACCAAATATAGAAAATAGTAAAAATGGCAAAGAACAAATTGTTCAGAGTGAGGGCTATTTCCGTGTAATTTCCGACTGGAACTGCATTTTCATCATTCAAATCCTTTCCGCCCTTTGGCAATGGCATCAATTTGTCAATGAATGCCATTAGGGCATAAAATGATCGGGGCAAGGGAATATTCGAATTTGCATGAGAAATTCGACGTAGAAAGATGGTGGCAAAAAGAAGGAAAGCAGTCGAAAGAAGATTAAATGCCGTAAATTTCACTGTCAAAGAATGCGTAATTAATTAATTAATTATTGGAATAAATTTATATTGTTGCTTATAGTGGGGGTGTAGTATGAAGGGGGAGGAATCTGAAATTCATTATTCTGCCTCCTTCGTTACAGTAACGACTATTAAAAGAGAGGAATGAGGAAAACACCAAAATCAAATCCTACACTAAAAATAATCTAAAACCCGGATTTAACCTATACCTGCCTACTATTCTTACCCTATCGTATAACCCATCAGAACATATCCAAAACTAGGGTTGCGCCCCCGCAGTGCGGGGGCGGGTTGTGCGGGGGTCGGGGTTTGCGGGGTTGGCACTTGCGGGTTCGGGTTCGGGGGTGACCCCTTGCGGGGGCCCCCGCGGGGATCCCCGCGGGGGCGGGGGTAGCGTAAATTTTTTAAAAAGCCACATTTTCCAAATAAAAAATTTTTTTGAAGAAAAATTTCATCCAAAAATGGCTGCGCAGCGAAAAATTTTATCTAAAAATAGCCTCGCAGAGAAAAATTTTAATAAAAAATTTTACTATCCTACAAAAATTTGGTCAAAATTTCCCTATCGAACCCCATTTTCCCTGAAAAATCCAATAATATGGGGTGCATTTTCACCCCCGCGGGGGTGCGGGGGCGCGGGGGTGGCTCTTGCGGGGATGCGGGGGCGCGGGGGTGGCATATGCGGGGATAGGGTCGGGGGTGAAACCCAAAAAGTGCGGGGATCCCCGTCGGGGGTGACCCCCGCGGGTGCGGGGGCGCAACCCTATCCAAAACTAATCCTAGCTACCTTAAATACCATCCAGACTTAACCTAAACCTATCCTTGTCATACCGCAAACCATATCCGGCATCTAGCTAGATAATATTCTTGAATTAGAAGCAGATGTAGGATGAGTAGGCTGAAATTATGTTTAGACTAAGTTTAGGTAAGGTCTCAAATAGTTTTCAGGGTTCGGTGCTTCCATTCTTGTTGTTTTAAGTAATAGTAAAATTAAAGGGTAAGGCAGAATAATTATCAGGTGTCTTTTCCACTAAAATCCTGCATTCCCCGTTAGGCAACAATATCAATTCACTCACAAATGGTTGGCACTGTGCCAGTATAACTTGGCAATCTGGCATTCACCAATTGAAGATTGAGCAATTGGCTGAGAATGGAAAATGACAAAATCAATGCTTGAGGTAATGCCAATTGGAAAAGGACGGCGGAAAGTGTCAAAATGGAAGTCACAAAAGCCGGACACAGCATTTCCGCAAACCAATACACAGCATTTCTGGCCAATTCCACACAAATTTCACAATTTGTTGTTTGAATGTCGAATGGATTTTGACGCCAATCGCCCAAAATTTGGACACTATATTTGCTGTCGGCAATTTCCAATCCCAAAATGTCCCATCCCGAAATGTGCGCATCCTGGATTGCTTCCCTCTGGCGTTCCTTCAATTCATCGGAGACAACAAATTTGACGGCAAAATATCTTTTATCATCGAATTGATAGCAAATTCGTTGTTTGTCCTTTGGAAATTCGCCGTATTCAAAATTAAATGGTGCCAGAAAATTGAAATCTTAAAACAATAATAAAATCCATTGATTCTTCCTTCAACCTGTCCACATAAATACTTGGCCAGTGTAATTTGCGGCCAAAACTTTTCCACTGATTTGACCCGGCGAAGGACTTGGACTTTTGGGAAAATTGATTAAAAAATTAATAAATTAATTTACGCATTAATTTGGAGTAATTGAGGTGTCCAAACTTGGACCCAATAGAAATTCAGCCAACTCAGGCCCCAATGTTCTCGGTCCCAGCTCACTTTTGAATCATTCCATGAGAGGACGAGTCGACCAAAAATTCGTGCCTGTTCCTTGGTTTCGTCCTTTTAAATATTTAGCATAAATTTATGCCAAAATTAATTAATTATTTGTACAATTTCCATGTGCTGAATTCGAACTGATTCGATTCGAACAATTCTGGTGGCATTTGAATGTGCACTCGAATTGTCATAATTTTTGGCCAATTCACTGCGCAATTTCCATGCCCGATCGCCGCCTTGGCAAGATTGACAGGAACGACGACAATTTGACATCATCCTTTTTATTCATAAATAAAATAATATGGTGGAATTTGACTTGCCAAATTGCATTTGTTTGGCATTCGCCTTGACTTGCCCAGAGGCCACATTTTGGGTCGGTGTCAATGCAATTTGTTTGGATTGGCGAATTATTATTATTTTCTGCTGCCGTTCCCAATTCTCCTTAAAATTAATTTTGGACAAATAATTAATAATTGGGTAGACCAATTGTTGAGCAGCAGGCGAAAATGACCATTACGGCTGGTCCATAAATGCAATTTTTCCATGACATTTGACTAAAATGGAAATTCAATTCTTTAAAATATAAATAAATTCTAGGATTTTGGGGGTTTAATTTAATTAAATTAAGAAATAATAATTCAATTCTAATAAATAATTTACTTTTAGAATGTGAAATTGAAACTATATTCTCCACTTTGAGATGGTCAAAAATGCAAATATTTTTGTTCCTGAAGAGGGTCTTTGTTCTTTTTTTCACCTTTGACAATTCCACTTGAAAATTACCTATACTCGTTGAAGGGATCCTTCACACAATGCCGGCGATAAAATCAAATTAAACAGCAGCAAACAGCAAACCCAGAGCAGAAGAAGCAATGGAACCACCGACCTTAAAGCCAGCCGGCAGCAGAAAAAGAATGGCGAAAGGGAAATTATGGAAGGAGGGGAACAACCACAAAAAAAGTGGCGCGCAGAATTGCTTCAATTAAATGGGCGAAAAAAGGAAAACAGAATAAAACGATGGATGGAAGGAATCCGTCAAGTGAAAGTGGATTTTGGGTTTTCGTTTGGTTTGGAATAGATTAGTCGGCTTTTTCTCCGGTTATCCTCGCTCCGAATGATTGGCGATTGAATGAATGAATGGAATTGAGGCTGAAGCAATGGGCCGAAAATCGCCTCCAGCAAATAGCCAGCGTGCAGGAAAAAGCGTCTATCAAATTATTTTGTTAGTGGTGAACCGGCACAGAAGACCGGTAATTCCGACACATAAACAAAACAAATTTATTCTTCTTTGTTCTTTTAATAGCATTTAAAATAATATTAATAAATAAATTAATAATACAGAATTGATTTTCTATTGTTTTTTTTTGACCTCATTCGAACAAAAATAACTCAAAAGTGATGTTTATTAAAAGGAGTTTCGGTACTTGTTTGTTCACTTTGTAACCGCTTTTTTGGTCAATTGGGGAAAATTGAAGAGATCCCTTATGGGTTGTCATGATTAGGGTCTTAGAGTCATCAGAGGAACAGGATTTCATCTACAGTACCCAAAATGACCGTAACCCTAATCCTGTTGACCCAAAAGGGGGACCCTTCACTTTTTCCTTTCTCAACAAAAAAAAGTGGATACAAAGTGTACAAGTGCCAGAGTTTCACTATGTAAAAACTAATTAAAGGAAAAATTGAAAAACTTATCTAACCGAATTTACGTCATTTTCTGATGACTGTTGAGGAGTTTGCCTCACCTCTCATAAATGTACTGGAATTAATTTTTATCAATAAGTGGACATCAAAATTGTTGGTTATTTATTATTCATTCATTTCTTCCCATAAAATAAAATTAAAAAATGAAAATCAAATTATTTCCATATTTTCCAATTTTCTTTCCTTTCTCCCTTTTACTGATGCCACAAATTCTCGTAATTATCAGTCAACCCCAAGAATTGACCGAATGTTTGCCCAAGGATATTTGTGGATTGAATCGAGAGATTGTGAATTTAATTGTGAATTATTATTGCATGTTCGTTTTGATTGAATTAATTGAATAATTCATTTTTTTAATATTCCACCAATATAGTTGTTCGCCAGGCTATCAGGGTGAATTCTGTCAAAATAGTGCAATGAAAGAGATGAAATCAAAATATGAACGAATTGAAGTGAAGGGGCCAACGGCAAATTTATTGATGGATTCAAAGAATGATGATGGAAAATTCTGCGTAAATGTGTTAACTCAATGCCAAAATGGAGAGCCACAAATTTCGCATGTTGAACCAATTTGTTCCTAATTAATTTTTCCCATACAATTTCATTTCAAATTACTTTCGTAAATTATTTTAATTATTTTGCCTCCAAATTGCAATTACTTTATAATTTTTTAATGGATAGTAATTTAATTTTGCGAAAAAAAAAACTGAAAATGGCAAAAAGATTATAGTGGTCCAATGGTTTGTTCTAGACCCTAAACCCTATACTCAATCGAAAAATCTCATCGAGACGCATCGAATAGTATATAATTTGATATGATTTAGTTTTGAACCAAAAATTGAAAGATGGTTTAAACGATTTATTATCTTCCACTTTTGACCAACATGACAAATTATATACCATTCGATGCATCTAAACGAGATCTATCGATTGGATAAAGGGTTTGTGAATCTAGAACAAACCATTGAACCGAATCTTTTCGCCATTTTAAATATTTTCTTGTAAATTTTTTATTTCCTCATAGGAAAATGAAGTAAAAATGACAAATTTATCTGTTACGAAAATTTCAATATTTGCTTTATTAATTTAAGGAAATATTTGAGCAGATTTGTGGGTCTGACTGATGGATTAGAGGATTGTCTCCACGCGGTGGGCCCATTGTCGGTGGATTTGTTTGCATTTGGGACTAATGGAATGGATGGATTGAATTGAATTGAATGGATTACCTTGGAAAGTGTGACTAATAAAAAAGTGGAAAAATGAAGTAAATTTGGGGAAAAAGCACTCCACATTTTTTTGCTAATCCAAAGTACTTTTGGATTTCCTCTCGAGTCTCGAAGATGTTGGGCTCAAGGCCAAATGTTATTTTGGTGAATTTGACCAACTCATTCCTCTTTCCGTCATCATCATTGAGTGAAATTCCCCAAATAGTTGCAAATTTTCTCATTTTCGAAATTCTTCCCGAGTTTGGCCAAAAATATCGATCACCCACCAATTCTTCTACGTCAAATTCCTCCACTCCCCTTTCTCCTCATTTTCACTCACTTTTCACTTTTTTATCACTCAACAAATATTAATTCCAAATTCTTCCAAAAAAGTGTTCTAAAAAACACATCTCCAACATAAAAAATGCAGCAAAATTTATTGGTTATTGGTAGGGTTGCTCAAAGTCGGTTAACCGAACCGAAACCGAAACCGAAAACCGGGTTTTTTGGCCCAAAAACCGAAACCGAAACCGAGGTTCGAAAACCGCGAAAACCGAAAACCGAGGGTCCAAACCGACGGTTTTTCGGTTTTTAATTTTCACCTTGAGGGACAATTTTTGGTTAAAATTTTACCTTATTCGACCATTTTTAATTAAAAATTTTACCTAACGGGCCATTTTTAGGCTTAAAATATTATCTTTTGGATCATTTTTAGCTTAATATTTTTCCTTTCGGGTCTATTTTTGTCTGATTTTTTACTCCATGGCTGTCGCTACTCAAGCGAATTGTGTGATTGGGGAAATGAATTGAATACCCCCCCCCCCCCCCTCCCCCCACATGCCTCATTGAGGTCCTATTCTTCCCGGGGCCTTTTCCCTCTATGGCCATCTCCATTCCCTTCCAATTGGCCATTGGAAGAGCCCTGTTCTCCCCTCCCTGTTCCGCCTCCTCCATTTCCAACATTGGATGATCGGTTCTTTCCCCGGGGTTTAAAATCCCTGGCCCCTCCCCCATTCAGCCAGTCAGTCTGTTCAGCCAGTCAGTTCTCAATCCAGTCTTCTCCTCCGTCCAGTCCAGTTTTGCCCCCCAGCGCTTTCCTCTCCTTCTCTTTTGGCCACTTTGGCTGCGTCATCCTGCTGCTGGGATTTTGGCCGTGCCGCTGCATTTTCCCCTCGATTTTTCCCCCTTTCATCCCCACATGTTTTCCCCCATTTTCACTTATTTTCATATTTTTATCGCCGCCAATAAAGTCCATATTTTAATTTGTGTATTTTGGAAATGGGGAAGTAAATTGAGTTTGTCTTCTTAGGAGGGTGGGATTAATCCGCCATTCCTGGCCCCAGCCGTCGTTTCTTCCTACAAGGGCCGGTCAGCTTGCCCAACTTTCGATTCCCGGGGATCGGCAATTCCCACCGATCGCCCCCAGCCATTCATGGCATTTCCTCTTTTCTTCATCCCCTTTTCCCACATCCCCCATATTCTCCCTATTCCTTCCCCCTCCTTTTCTTTCCACCCAATTGGCGCAAATCGGCCCCAGCCGCCTCAATTTGGCCCCAATATTGGCCTCGGGTCCCAGTCCCCTCCAAATGACTGGGTGGAGCCCCATACACCCCCCCTTTGGTCTTAATCCGGCATCCATGCCGCCTCCGGTCCCCATCCGAGGCAGGGGGGAATCCCGGACCTACTGGCCGGCGGGATTTGGCCAACACCTCCCCAATCACATTTTGGCCCCGGAGCGACAATGGCCATCTTTGCCTTTAATTTTACCCTCAAAGAAATTTTTGGTCTAATTTTTTATTCAAAACTATTTTCAACTGAAATTTTTTGCTTAAACGGGCATTTTTAATATAAATTATTTCATTTATGGCATTTCTTTTCTAATTTTTCTCCCTGCGGGGCCATTTTTATTCTAAATTCTTCTTTTTGTGAATTATTTAGGCTAAAATTTTTCTCTGTTGGCTTTTTTGAAATATTTTCTCTTTTGGGTCTTTTTTGTTGAAGCTAACCTAGAAGAATAACTAAAAATTGAAGTAAAATATTGGATATGTGATATTTGAATAAATTTTCTTTGATTTTTTTGCGAAATTTTATGAAAAATTAAATTTTTCAAAAATTTTTTGACCATTTTTCAAAAAACCGAAAAACCGGAAAACCGAAACCGAAAACCGAGAATTTTTTCAAACCGAAACCGAAAACCGACATTGGAAAACCGGGAAAACCGAAAACCGGAAACCTCGGTTTAAAACCGACTTTGAGCAACCCTAGTTATTGGTCATCATCGAAGGTTTGGAATGTCATCGACCGTTGAACGACATTCTTCTCCACCAAATTATTCGATAAAATTCCAAAAATTCCCAATTCCCATTGGCATTTTCTCATTGCAAATTTTCCTCTTCCTAATCCTCTGTGTCCCTTTGGCAATGAGTGTCCCAGGCATTCCCGAAAGTTGGGAGAAATGTTCGGACCAAGGAATTTGCCTGAATAAAGGAAAATGTTTTACGGACGGAATATCCGAATTTTGCCAGTAAATTTCATATTAAACCTTTAATTTCTATCAATTTCATTATTAAGCTGTGAAGATGGCTACGGTGGTCAAAAGTGTGAACGGCTGTTGGATGCCATTTTCTTCTCCGAAACTCCTGAACAATTGTCTCGCCTTTGTAAAATTGCCTTTTTACTTGGCATTTTCGCCCTTTTTATTGCCATTTTTGGTTGGACATGTTGTTGTATGAAACAGTGAAAAAAAATTTGAAAAATTTATCAAAATATTATCCATTTCAGTTTGAATGCCCGAAAACTTTATTTGCAAAATTTGAAGTTGGCTCGGGAAAATCAACGCCTTTCAAAACGAACCATTCGCCTTTATGCGGCATTGGCCAGAGCAAAGGGATTAATTGGAGTGGAAGAGGAGGAAAACATTCGAATCCAACAACAAATCATTTCAACCACAGATATAACACCTGCGGATGAATATGCCACCGGCGGTCCAATCTTTCATTCATCAATTCGGCCAAATAGCAGTTCGGATTCAAGGCATTCATTTGGCCAACCGAATGCCAATGCCAATCCAAATCATCGAATTTTGATGAGGGAATTAAGCGAAATGCACGATGAATTGAGGAAAAGCATCGAAGGTGTGGACAGAATTTTGGAAATTAAAGAGAAAGATGGTGGAGAGGTTCAAGATGAAGATACGGCGATGATGCCAAATTGGAAATGGAATTGGCAAAGGTTGAGAGAGCGCATTTTGTTGCTTAAAACATTCAACGGCAGGAGAGACGTGGATTGTGAAGGAGGTGAATGTGAAAGGTTGGAAAATGGCAACAACAATCGAGAGTCACAAATGAATGAGAAGAATAAAAGCATTTTTGTGAGAATATTGAATCGGTGAACCCCACCCCACACACATTATAAATTATTAATAAATAAATTTGCATGTACCATAATATAATTTAAGATTGCGACCGACGCCGTTTTTTTTTTGTTTGTCATGTGGTTTTCTCTATGTTTTTGAAGATAGATTGAAAGTGAACTGATTTTTTGTATCGAGGATTTTCTAGGTTGGAGATCACTACTAGCTAAATATTTTTTTTGATGACCTGCGTGGTTTGACCAAAATGTTATGGCCAGGTTCGATTATGGAGGATTTTGGTTACGTCAAATATAGATGAAGGTGATAATGGTTTTTTTAATTTTAACATGAAATATGCTAATTTGCAAATATTTTTTATCTGTTATGAGTAATATAGAAGTTTTTTTAGCGGCCGCTACTAGGGCTGTGGATTTTTTTGCGTGAAAGGAAAGTTCGATTCCCAGCGGTGGCAAATGATTTTTTCAACCTCCTTTTCTCCATAAATTAATTCTATGAGCCCCGAAGGAGTGTAGAAGCTAGTGATAATAATTTGCGCATTTTACTCGTTTATTTAAACCAAAAAAAAAACAAACAAATATGTAGATTGATGAAGGTCTGAAGAAGTAATTTTTAGGTCAAGCAATTTTAAAGGAGAAGTCCACCAATTATTTGGAAAAGCAAAAAAAAAAAAAACAATTTAATAGATAAGGTGGAAAATTGGGGGAAAGTCAAATTAAATTATCATCAAAAATTCTTCTCAATATCCAATTATCTTCTCCATCTTTGTCATTTGCTTCTTCTAACGGCGAAAATTATATTTGATATAGGGGATCTGAAAAACGAATGATATAATTTATTTTCTTTTTTTATACATCTACCTCAACATCCTCGTCCTGGTCATTTTGGGTGATCACTTCGAAAACAAGGGATCGACGAAATTCCGGGACCGGATTTTTGGACACCTCTTCCACCACTTTTAGAAGGCTAAAAAATTAAATCATTGATGAAATTAAGTACCGAAAAACTCACTCTTTTTCCTTTCTCTCCTTTACCCTTGCCGGTGGAGTGAAGAATGCGTAGAGAAGAGAAACGCCCGAAGACATCATCGACACGGTCAATCCAGTTTGAGCCTGAAAGATAATGTTTAAAAGATGTGTTTTTGTTCGGTTAGTAATCTTTAATTTGGTCAAATAAAAAAATTGAAAATGGCCGAAGATTGAAACCGTTTCAGACCACTGAACTACTAAACTATTCGCCATTTCAATATTTTTTTGGCCAAATTAAATATTTTCTCTTTAACTTATTCATACCTCAATCCATTCAATCAATTGGCCAAGTGTCATTGGGCCATTCACTTCCAAACAATCCCAAAGGGTGAATTCAATGTCACGGTACTAAATTAATATAATTATGTCGGCTTTGGATCAAGCTAAAAAACCTTCTTCTTTGCTGCCTTCCCTGGTTCACTGAAAGCGATGAATGGAGTGGCCAAATTGAGGAATGCATTCTTGAATCGTTCAATTGGCGTTTTTGCGATGCCCTTTGCCTCAATTGTTTTGTAGAATTCAATGCAGACCAATCCGGAGACAATTGCCGTTGTGGTGGCCAACGCTGGGATGATTCGACCGGCGATTTGTTTTGTCTAAAAATTAAAATTAATTCAATTTAATTCCAAATAATTCAAAAAACCTTCATTCGATCCGCCTTTTCAATGTTGTAATTGTCCGCCCGCAAATTGGATGCAGCCGTAATGAAATCCACGTGATGGTTTGTGTCATCGTCCTTCTCAAAGTCAATTGGCGTAAAGCGTTGAATGTTGCCCAAATTCAATCGTGCCAAATTCACATTCAGAACATCCAAAATGCGTTCAGCATCATCTAAAATTTATTTAATGTTTCATTTTTTTTTGTAAAAACCTTCTCCATCGGCACCGGCACCATTCTCTGCTTCATTTGTGGCCTCCGCATCGGTCACCGCAATTCGGACTCCATCGCGAGGGACGAATGGCTTGGATTGGTAAGCTTGAGCCAAATTTGCGACGTCCAGTCGATTCAAAATTGGTTCCAAATTGTAAAGTTGGGCACGAAGAATTGAGGCGGTGTACACGAATTCGAAGTGATCTTTCTAAAAATTTCAATTTATTATTTTTTTAATTCATCCAAATTAAAACTCACATCAAGCACATTGAACGTCAATGGATGTGGGCATCGTTTTGTGCCAGACCAAAATTTTTGTCCATGTGAAGTGACCTATAAAATGTTATTTTAATATATTTTAAATATTAATTAAAAAACTTTGGATAATTAATTAATCACAAACTTGATCAGGTGGAAAATTGTGCAGCAATTGCTGAATGTCATTTCGATAGAGCGTGTCGAACAGGTCGCGGGCCCAATAGACGCAATCCTCGCGGGTTTTCGGGCATTCTTCAATCAATGCTCGGTTGAGAGTTCGCAACAATTCCAGCTGTTGTGCTTGGTTCATTTGCTCTCGCATTCGTCGCAGGCAGCCGGCCACATCGTCCAAATATTGATTGACGGTTTCGGCAACCGATGTGAAATGGTCAACGAATTTCTTAAATTAATAATTAATTTTACAATTTATTAATGTATAAACCGCTTTTCCCCATTGAATTGTGTGTTGGATTTGGTATGGAAAATTGCGAAGTGTGCAAACCGGTGTTTCCTTCTCCGGTGGATCGGAAGTGGATCTAAATATTATAAAATTAATTAAAAATTATTTAAAATTGACTTACGAATATGATTCGGTCAGATGCGGATAAACCATTTGAGTGTTTCCTTTTGTTCCCATTGTGCCGGACTCAAGCAATGGCAGTTGATAATAAACGCATCGACGATCCACATAACGGCCTAAAATTAATAAATTGAGCATTTTTAATTTAGTAAATAAAAACGAACGTGCTTCCACATTGTCCAATGCATTGCAAATTCCATTGAGTTGATGGAAAAAATCATCATGGAAAATTTGTTCAGTGCTTTCGGCCACAATTTCAGCCAATGGACGAATATTCAGAGTCGGATTGAATTTTTGCACTGCATTGGCAGCAACTTCTGACTTCTTTTTCTGCAAAAGAATGAGCATTTAGAAATGATTCAAAATTCGCCCGCAAAATTTACCCCAACATCCGGTCGACGGAATAAGAATTGCCTATTCAAATTGCTGACTTCAATTGTGTCCGGATCGGTTATGGTCAATTGTCCGGCTCCATTCTTATCGCAGGCCGCTCCCATCATCGCAAAATTCTTCAGCAATTCACAGCCAATTGCGCCGGCCCCAACAATGAACCAATGCTGGCGTTCCAATGCCGCCTGGAATGGCCAACCAAAAACTGCTGCCTGTCCATCATAGCGACAATTTCGCTGAAAATTATCAAAATACTTAAATCAAATATGTCAAAATTAACCGGTGCACAATCTTCCATTGTCAATTTGGCCGCATCAAAGGTGGAATATTCCCCGGGAAGTGCCTCGCATGAATCGGTGTAAAGAAATTGGCGCAATGGCAATGTGTGATGGGTGACCGCCTTCATCGCCTCCTGCGCAACAAAACCACCAATGAATGAGGCAATTGGCTGCAGATTTCCGGTTGCCTAAAATCAATGATTAGTTAAAAATGTTGAAATTTTATTTTTACTTGATAAGAAAAATTGTTGAGCAATTCCTCGGGAATTTCCGGCGAACCTTCCAGCAATTCTTTCTTCAAAAGTTCTGCATCCTCCTTTGAACGAGGTTGTGGAGAGCGTCCATACTAAATTAACCAAAATTAATTTGTTTTTATTTATTTTTAGTAAACCTTTTTCTCAAAGCGATACAAAGCCTGCCAGAGTGAATGCAATTGTGGAGGTTGGTCGAATTTGGCAAAGTCCCAAATGAGAAATTCCGGCTCATTCATTGCAGCTTCCAATGATTTGAATGTGACCATTTTGGGCGCTTTCACTTGTTTTGCGCGTCCGCGAGTGATTTGTGCCGGGATAAGATTGGCAAATGGCGCCAGCACTTTTCCAACATTCAGAATATTTCCCTCTGCAAAATAATTTAATTTAATAATTGAAACTATTTTTTTCATTACTATTTGCGGTTTTAATTGTCATTGGCGGCAGATTGTTCAGCTGCGCTTGCTCAAAGTCCTCCAAAACGATTTGATCGCCATCCTCCAATCCATGGAATGTTCCCTCCAATGTGTGGATTTCGCCGGTCTCCGTGTTGATGTGTTCAAGTAGAATCTTAAAATTATTCAATTTTGCTTGGTTCTTTAAAGTACTAAACCTCTTTGCAAGCTTCGCCATCCGAATCATTCACTTGAAATTGGTCGCCCAAATCCACAAAAGCATAGGAGAAAAGTCCACGGGCATCGGCCGCAATGAATTTGGTCTTGCCATTCTTTCGTGCCCAATTATTCAAAGTGATTTGCTGTTCCCATGAAGCATCGGTGATGACAATAAGCTTAAATTGAAAAGATTTATTATTTATCTAATAAGTTTAAAGAATACATCGAATTGACTGATGAAATCCTGAGTTAGCGGTTCGGTGGAAATTGAGCAATTGACTGTGTCATTCAGTTCAGCTAACTTTTCGAAACATGTTTGAACACGATTTTGTCCAATGTTAGCCTCTGAAGAATAGAAATGTGCGGACAAATCGTTGAAGGTCAGCTGCTTTTGGTCGTGCAAAGTAACATTGCGAACACCTCCTAAAAAGCAATTTTTGAATGAATAAGGTTGTGTAAAAATAAACCAAGAATGAGATTTTTGGAAATTTCCAATCCAACCGAGCCAATTCCGCTGACCAGAACTGATGCTTTGCGAAGATGGGACATTGCTGACTCACCCAGAGCATAGCTTAAGGTCGAAGGATTAATGAAAGTAGCAATAATTTATCGGCTTACATTTGTCTCGAATAAAGATTGGTATCCACTCCGCCGCCATCCATGGAATTCTCCTTTTGTTGTTGTTGGGTTTTTTGTTGAACATTTTCTTGCCCATTTTCCTCCATTGGTGCAATTGAATTTGGGGACTAAAAAAGATGATAGATATTAATGTTTCGTATTAGCACAAACACTTACACAGACTTGCCCATTCCCATGCATTTTTGGTTTTTTGTAAGCAGGCTCGTCGATATTTATGGTATGCATAAACCTTAAAATTTTACACGAATGAAGTATGGATATGTATGTGCGTGAGGTAGTTGTTGGTGTGGGTTATGTTATCCCGGACAAGATTTGGAAAATTTTTTAGATACTTATACTATTATATTACTCATCATATTTGATTGTAACGCGATGAAAAAAACAAGATTTTAGGTAATTTTAGGGTTGACTAATTTTATGGGTAACTCAAGTTAATTTTTGGGAGAAAAATCAATTAATGAATTGAATTTAATAAGATTATTCAATGATCACTTAAGATAAGAATAATTATTTCATTGGATCGATTGGGATATAGGATATAATTAGAATAATGATAATGAGTTGGATTGGGAATTGTTTCTTTACGCGAATGAAAATGAATTCAGAAACAGAACTGAGACTGGAACGGCGAACGGACGACTGCAGCTGGGACTGGGAATGAGAAAAATGGGAGAAATGTTGAAATCTTTTATATGGGCTTAAATTAAATAGAATGCCAATGGAAAAAATCATATCAATTTGAATATCTATCCAATACCACTACAGTCAGGGATCTCAGCAGATGGTTTTTCAGTTTGGGGGGCATTTTGTGAAAAAAAGGGGGCATCTGGGGGGCATTTTCATTAAAAAATGGGGCATTTTGGGGGGCATTTTTAAAAAGTGCCAAAAATGCGAAAATTTTTGCCAATAATGTCCGCGCAGCGAAAAATTAGAGAAAATGAGACCAAAAAATGGCCGCGCAGCTAAAAATTAGACCAAAAAATGGCCGCGCAGCGAAAAATTAGACCAAAAAATGGCCGCGCAGCGAAAAATTAGACCAAAAAATGGCCGCGCAGCGAAAAATTAGACCAAAAAATGGCCGCGCAGCGAAAAATTAGAGAAAAATTGGACCAAAAAATGGCCGCGCAGCGAAAAATTTTAAAGAAAAATGACCCATTTGGGGAAAATTTTAACAAAAAATCAATAGGGGGCATTTGGGGGGCAACTCGGCTCGGGGGGCACAAAAGGGGGCAAAATCTCAAAAAGGGGGCAAATGCCCCCCGTAGGGGTACGTTCTGAGATCCCTGACTACAGTACACATGTTGCTCTAGCAAGCAGCAGTTGCAGTGGTGGCAAAAAAATAAAAGTTGTTAGCTTACATTATCTAAGCCCTATGCATCATTCTGATGATTTTTGATATTTTTTTTTTATAAAATTTTGATTTTCTAAATCCATAATTAATTCGCAGAAAACCTTCATCAAGCAGTAATATAGCTTATTTTAATTTTGACTATTCATTTCACTTCATATCCATCAAATATGAGCAAATCCGATGAGCAACTTGCCGAATGTCGCGAGGTATGTTTTTTAATTAGATTAAATGAAATGAAATAAAAAATGCAGATTTTCTGTTATTTCGATTCAAAGGGAGATGAGAAAATCAACGTCAAGCAAGTGGGCGATGTTTTGAGGGCATTGGGACAAAATCCAACGGAAGAGGAAATTAAGAAATGCTGCGAAAATTGGGCAGATCCAGGTTTGTAAATTCATTAAATATTCCGAGGGCAGAAATGAAATCCTGGATAGGCTATAAACTCTGGCTGGTTAAACACTGAATCATAAATAATTCAAGACTTTTTTTAGCTTAACTAAATAATCGGGATTTTAATTCTGTTTCAGAATACATTGATTATAATCGTGCAAATCATTTTAGAAACACGTATATCGTTCGAGGAATTTGTTCCAATCTACCAAACTGTTAGCAAAAATCGCGGACAATACAGCAAGGAGCAATTCATTGAGGGCTTATCACATTTTGACCGAGAGGGAAATGGGACTATCGCCGTTGCCGAGGTTATAATTTGGGAAACATGTTCATAATAATCCATAAGAAAACATGAAATTAGGAATTTGCTAAAACATTGTTAATTAGGATTAGGGAATAACTAGATCCGGTCAAATGGTTCTCGTGATAACTCATCAAGGACTGAACCGATTGCAATGATTTTGGTATCAAATTAAAGAGAACACTTTAGGCTATCGAATAACATTAATTTTATTTAAATTAGTTTCGAATTTTTAGAGTTGTAGTCAAAAAAACCGCTGAAAATGACATTTTAGCGAAATCCAGTGGTTTTTTGACCCCAACTCTAAAAATTCTGAACCAATTTAAATTAAATTAGTGTTATTCCATAGTCTAAAATGTTCTCTTTAATTTGATACCAAAACTATCCTAATCGGTTCAGTCCTTCATGAGTTAGACAACCTTATCTAAAATGGTCCCCAGATTAACATGCTGGACCATTTGGTGAATGGTGATCACTAGGACCATTTGCCGGGGTCTAGGCAAATAATCCAAATTGCAAAATGCAAATATTGTTTAAAAACTCAGCCAACCAACCAATATATTTAAATTTCAGTTGAAGCACATGCTCACATCCCTTGGCGAGAAATTGACTGACGAAGAAGTGGAACAACTCCTTTCGGGCCATGAAATCTCCAATGGATTTGTGAACATTGAGAACTTCGTTGACGCAGTGGTTCATCGGTAAATGATGGAATGGATTTGGCATTTATGATGGCATTGTGATGATTTATTTTGGATTTCACATAAAATTCCACTGGCATTAACTTTAAGAAAATTTCCCCATTTCTTTTAATTCGGCCAAAAAATAATTCACTGTTAATTTTATTTTTCCAAAATCCAAAACTTGCCAATTCCTTTTCCATAAATAAACCTCATTCAATTATGAAATGGCACTAATTAATTGATATTTTTCCATCCACCCACAATTTATTGTCAAAAATCCCTCCAAATAATATTATTCTAATTATCCTCTCCCCTCCTCCCTCATTAATTAAATATTAATTTTCAGTGATGGAACGGCAAGTCTGAACTCTTCAAGTGTTTCTGTTTCTTCACAATATCCAATCAAAAAACGATGAATCCATTCAATAATCAATCAATCACAAATTATTCCATTTATTATGCAATATTTTTTGGCGGCCCATTTTTGCTTATTTCTTTTTTTTGCTTATATTTAAATTGACAGACAAAAACCACCATTTGCCTTTTTATTATTATTATTGTAATTTGTTTAATTTAATTTTGGTTGAAAGAATAAATTATTGATGGTGTTATTGAATGTACTAATTAAATTGTAGAATAATTTTAATTAGTAGAGTGATGGCTGGGTGATTATCTTTTATTCAATTAAAAATGAGCTTTATATAGGTGTTACGGCCGATATCGAAATTGACCTTTCATGAGAAAGTTCAGACTTTTAGGTAGCCCGATTCTGAGAATCAACTTCTAGAATTCCTAGAGATTAGATAGTCTCATCCGATTAGGCTTGGTCGATTTACTATATGAAATTTCAATTCCAGATTGGTATTAGCTTCTTTAGAAATACTTTTCATTGGAGATTCCCATCCCGCCTCCAGCGCAATACCCCTAACCCTAAACTGGTCTGAAATTAAAGATTTCCTAGACTAAATTGACCATTCTGAGTCGAATGATCCTATTCTCGAATCTCTAGTTTGCCTAGAAGTCAGGATTCCCAAAATCTGCAGGCTAAAACCTATCCCTTTTCCGGGAAAGGCCAATTGAAATCGACCGCACATTAGGTATATTTATCACATTTATATTTGCCAATGCCACAATTATGTCGGCAAATCCCCCAATAGATTCATATAGGCATTCTTTTTTGGCGGAGATGGTGCCACATTACTCGGTAGGCTGTCCATATCCGGTGATCTCAACAATTCTCTTTCAATTATTGCATTTTCTTCTTCCATCCGACTTGCTGCCCTTCTTTCATTCAATTCAGCTTTTTGCCTTTGAATTTCCTCTCTAAGCCTTTCCAAATTATCATAACATCCATTATTTTCGGCCACATTTTTTTGCTTCTTTTGTGGCGCCGAATAAAGTCGAGGAATCCGGGAGGGTGAAGGGCTAGGACTGCTCATTGTGTTGGCCGATGATGGAGGACTACCACGGCGAATCCCATCGGCCGTGTCATATAAATCCTCCAATGGCGTTGAGCTTTCCTTCAAAGTCAAAAATTACTTAAGAATTAAGCGTAAAAATTGCCTCCTCCTCATCATTTGTGTCCAATCGGACGGCCACTGCTTTTATTGTTTTCGATGCTTTTCTGATTCTTCTGCTCACACATTTTTCCTTTGCCAAAAGCGCAGTCAAAAGAATGACAAGAAAAAGTAATAGGATTCCGGCGAATGAAAGACAGAGGGCCGAAAGGGGCATTGTTCCAACTAATTAATGAATTATTATTTAATTGTTTTTGGAATAAACTTAACTGAGACCCGGATTGAGCCTTTCACAATAACGCCCACTAAAATTGTTCGAACATCTATGGTGGATGGAAGCATTTTTGGCTCATTTTTTGTTCTTACAGGCAATAACGTGCTCCATCCGGCTCTATTTGAACACATTTTCCTCCATTTCTACAGAATCCTTCAGCTTCCGGAGGGCAATCGGACACGGATTGCATTTTCCCTTGCCACGGTGTCATTTTCAGCGTTCGTTGATGTGTATTCGCCAACGGCAATCTGCCTCGTTTTTGGGCTTCCAACGGGAAAATCGAGGCGGAACAATGGAATAGAATTGGTTTCTGTTGGATTTTCTTCTTCCGATGCTTTTTCTGTTTTTGCCTGACAATTCTTCCCCGTTGACCCGCCGGCGAAGGTGAACCAAAATGGGATGTTTGCATTTGTCCTTTTGTCGATGATGTTTCACGATTTGGGATGGCGTCATCCGCCCAGGGAACAAATTCGTAGCTAATACTGCACAAAAAAGGCAAGAAGGGATATTTTTATGGGTTGTTTGGCGGATTCATTTACAACCACTTTTTAGCCTATTTTAGGCGAATGAGTGTTACCCCCCTCTCATTCATCTTTTATTTGTCCTTCCTATTCACTTTTTTATCATTGAAAATTGACCAAAATTAAACTCTCAAGAATTGACCTATTTCCATTCTCTTCAGCATGGCCAACTTTTTGTCCATCTTTATGCAGTGATAGCGTGCCAGGTATGAATGTTCTACGAGAATCCGCCGGAATTATGCAACGAACAATTTGAGGTTCGCCGGGTTGTGCCGTCGCAATGCGCAAAGAGGCACTGGAAGCTTCGCCTTAAAAATTAATAATTATTATTCATATTGAATTTATTGTATTTCTTCTATTAGTGGCTCCGTTCCTAGAAGCCCCCTCCCCTTTCTTTTGTAGCCCCCTATAGGGTCTCAAAATTGAATTGCCCGGAAGCTACTGATAGAAGAAATATGGTATCTAAATTAAAAGTAACCTGAACGAATTTTGAGTTCATATAGGGGAAGAACCCTTTGTTGGCTTTCCCTAATCCTTCCTCCATATCCGATGAACTCCTCTCCGCCACCGCCTGGGTCCATGATGGTTTTGATTCGAGCAGCCACAATGGGGAGAGCGATGGCCCGTTTCAGCCTATTATTGTTGCCCTGTTGATGCTCACTTTTCGCAACTTCACGCAAAAAGGCACCGCCCACCATATTTGCGCCGTCGCCGCTTCCTCCCTTGGGGCTAATATTCATTTGCGCGGAAAATTGTGCCCCGGGATGGATGGATGGATGGATTGGATGGGTGGGCGAATTGATGGACCGAAATTGGGGTGGAAGTGTGTTTTAGGCGCGAAATGGTTGGTGAAGGGGGATCAACGGATTAAGCGGCTGGCAGCATATGTTGGTGGGCCGAGATGAGGGGGAAATGACAGATGGAGGGTGTGAACGGAAAGGGCAGGTTGCACATGGACACAGCCAAAATAAAGGGGGAGAAGCGAGAACAAACATTTATTAGGTGGATGAAAAAAGGGGGAACTTTTTGCAGAAGGACCGGATGGGGCGAATCAAGGGGGAATATTGGGGTTGGGTTGAAGGACGAGTTTGGTGGGAAAAAGATGATGATGATTGCGGGGAAAAGTCGGGCAACAAACACTCACAAAACATAATGGACAAATGGGTGTTGAAAAAAGCTTTTCTCGGCGAAAAAATTAGGGAAAATTGTGTCAACAGAAAAATAAAGAATAATTTTTTTCAATGGAAAATAAAAAAATGATATAATTTTTTGCGTTGATCACAATTTCGATGAATGATTGCCTTTTCTGACAATAATCCCTTTTGCTTGTCTCAATTCCTCAATGCTGACACATCCTAGAATGAATGGTTTTACTACAGTATATGTGCCAAAAAACGAACCAGATAATCTTAAAGAATATTCCAATTCCATTTGCAGCAATTTTAGCACATGTTTTACTCCTTCTTTACCCTATAAAAAATATTTAAATATATCGTATTGGCTTTTATTAGAGAGTGGGTTTCTAATAGAGAAAATATGGTATGCCTTTTCCCTTTATAATCCCTAATAATAATTAATTACCCCTACAGCTAATCCATAAATAATTGGCCTTCCAATAAAAATCATTTCTGCGCCCAATGCCAATGCCTTGAAAATATCGGTCCCAGTTCGAAATCCTCCATCCACAAAAATCTTACAAAAATAAATGAATTCATTTTATAATTTTTCCTAACTGGAATTTTTCCTTCGACTACATTGACAATTTCAGGAAGTGCCTCAATTGTTGGAATGCAATGATCCAATTGTCTTCCACCGTGATTTGAAACAAAAATTCCGGCGGCACCGGCCTGAACTGCTTTTAAAGCATCGTCCGGATGTACAATTCCTTTTATTAGCACCTAAAATAATAATTGGGAATATTTCCTTTTAATTAAAATCTACAGGCAATTTTGTGAATTCAATGAGCCACCGTAAATCCGTCCAATTTAGTGTGGCATCAAATTGGGAAATTACATAGCGAGACAGGCCAGAAGAGCCAACATCGCCTTCGAATGTTTTTGACGATGATGTGGCATCGTCAAAATTGGCAATTCTGTCAAAAATCAAATCATAAATACCGTAAATGCCCTAATTCCACACTCTCTAATAATTCCCCAACCTTGACTTTGAGGACTTATAATATAATTCCTCTCATCAGGGTGAAACTTAAAAAAATGAATTTTCTTAGTTCCCTAAAGCTATACAAAATCCGCTATAATTCATTCAAAGATGTCCACAAATTAATGAATTAAACCCCTCCTATTTTTAAGGGGTTGAAAAATAATTTTCCATGAGAAATTAAAGGAACATTTATGGTATTAAAATATTAAATTTATTAAGTCCCCAACTTCAAATGTTGTGGCAATTCGAATCCGTTGCGTTCATCTGCTCGCCTCCTTCCAAATATTGGAGCATCGACGGTCAACACCAACGCTGAATAGCCGGCTTTCTCTGCCCTACGCACAAGGCGCTCCGTTATTTTTCGATTTTTATAAACATAAAGCTGACAAAATGTAAAATAAATTTTATTTTCCATTGCCGAATTTACTTGAAACCAAATTGTTGTTTCTGGTCCAGCATTTTGGGCCACTTCTTCCATTGGAATTGTTGCCAAGGTGCTGCAAATCATCAATGTTCCAGTTTCATTGGCGGCTTATTTGGAATTCGTGAATGAATATTCCCTGCCATTTTTGTACCTTTAACAGTGGCAATTTCCCCTTCATCATTTGCCATTCGTTGGAATGCCGTTGGAGCAATTCCAATTGGATATTTGAATGTTTTGGCAAATGTTGATGGGAGAGAAATGCGAACAGATGTGTCCAAAATGTTCACATCCCGAAGCACAAATGGGCGAATCCAAAAACTTTATTGGATATATTAAAGATAAATGAATGGATTTATGATTTTTACAATACTTTCGAAAAGCTTCCCTATTCGCTCGAACAGTTTCTTCATCGTCAGCTCCGCTTGAATAATATCCTCGAACGGCCAAAGGCAAAATATCCAATGCACTTTTCTCAACATCATAAAGGGAAATTAAATCCGATAATTGGCTCATTTTTAATTGAAGAAATTAATAAAAATAAATTGGGGATTTGTTGATTAAAAATTCGATTGAATCGGTCAACCCCACCCCTTTCCCCCAATTCTCCAATCATTTTCATTCATTTTCCCCTCCATCCATATCAATTAATTAATTATCAACGGCTGATATGGGAAAGGAAGACTGATGTCCATTTTATTATGTAAAGGTTTAAAGTACGTGATCATTTTTATAATTTAGAAAAAAATTTTTAAAAAATAAGGGAAAAATAATATAAAGATTTGTAAATTCATCGAAAAACAAATTTAATTGTAATTATAATTAGTAGGGTTGTTCATGGTCGGTTTTTAGATTGTGCCGGTTTGAAAATCCGGTTTTTTGTTTTTGAAAAATGTCGGTTTTCGATTTCCCACAATTTCGGTTTTAAATTGCACCGATTTTCTTGAACCGAAACAGACCTTGAGTGACCCTAATAATTTGGTATTATAATTCAGAATCCACCCATAACTTTATATGGTCAATGTGCCGCGAGGAATGCATTTGGCTAATTAAATAATTATGCCAAAATATTTTCCTACATCCATCCATCCATTTAACATTAACCATATCATTTCATAAATGCATTCATTGCCACAGTGTCATATTCCCCCTTCAATTCATTTTGGGCCTCGGCTGTCCCTTTTGGCACATTCATCATTGGCCATTTTGGTGGCAAATTGGAAGGAAGTGCCTTCCCCCCCCCATTTCCACTTGAGCATTAATTATTTATCTGGTTGTCCGGTGGCTGGTGCCAAAACTGGTCTCTTCCCAATGTCTCATCCACCAATGCCAGCTTTTTCAAAATTTTCCTCTTTTATATCCAAAATTGCCATCGGCGGGGGTCGACGCATAATTTCGGCGCCGCTTCCGCTATTTTGGTCTCCCTCTTTTCCAATGGCGACACTTCCAGCTGAGAGGACACCAAAAGTGCAATGAAAAATGTGGAAAAGCAAAAATGGAAAGCGAAGGATGAAAGAAGTTTGTTGGCCAAAAGGCACAGAATTCCTCCGCGGATGTCTTGGCCATTTCTTCCCATTTAATATTGATTTGCGCGACTTCCTTAATAAAGAGAAAGTCGAGAGGAAACCAAGATTGGCGAGAAACAAGCAGCGGATATATTTTTGCGCAACTATAAGCCAAAATATTCATTTTACAAAGGAAATATTGGCATTTTCTATAGACCAAAATATTTCCCGTATATTGAGGTGCTTTGTGTGGTTCTGGCCGCCGCCCCCAATTCACCTTTGCCTCTTCAATAGAGTGAGAGGGGGGCAGCCAACCGCTGCTTAAAGGTTGGCAAAGGAACAAAATGGGGCCATTTTGCCATAGTTTAGCAAACTCTCGTTGGCCCATTCCCTCAAATTTTAGGCAATTTATAGGCAAAATTTTCCTATTTTTTTGAGCTCATGCCGAAATGCAAACAATGCCCAAGGCAATGTGCCGGCAGCTCATCTCCATATCCCCTCCCACATCATTGGCCATTTTTCGGCCATCTCTTTTTGTGCCACACATCACAATGTGCGACAGCATCTTTGCATGCTAATAAAAGTTGCCCCACTCAATTTATCCCCCTTTCTTGCCACTTTCCAGTCAAATTCAATTTCCCACCATCCTTCCCTTCCTTTCCTCATCAGAATTCCTTCTCATCCATACAAATTTGTTCAGCAGAGAAGGGCCAAGGCTATATCCCATTCAAAGGCCACAATTCTTGGCTTTTTCCATCACAGTTGATGGGCGCAGAATTCAGCGCGGAAAAACAGCAGCAAAAGACGGGAAAACAAGAAAGAAAATTTGGATATTTGACAACGCACACAAAAAGGCAGAAAAAATATTCATCAATTGTGGATACGGCACAAGGAGGCATTGAGGTGGCTAAAAAGTCGCAAATAAAAATTGTGGAAAAAAGACAACATTTCAATCAGCATCGGAATTTAACAGTCAGAATCAGAATTATGAACAGGTGGGCAAAATATATAATTTTTAATTTTGGGGGATATTATAAAGGGCAAAAAGAATAAAAAGAAATAGTATAAAGGATATTTGCATTTTTATGGAAGAAGAGAATCATTAATCTCTTTTCTTTTTTTGGGTGTCCTTTCCTCCGATTTTTGCCATCCCTGCGGGGTTTTTGCTATCAAATCTTCTAATCAGTCATGAATAAATGAGCCTAATCGATGTGCGCCAAAATGGGAAAAACCTCATCAAATATTAAAAAATCATCGATGCTTTTCCATCATTCTCTCGGCCGTTCATATTCGCTCGCTTTTTTTGCCCAGCTTTTTTGGGAGTGCCCCCAAACCATTTCCATCTATTTCCAATTTCGCATCCGCATTCCACCCTCCCTTCCCCCTCCCCCTTCCCATCCATATCGAATATTGTTTCCCCCTCGGCTGCCCCTTTTGTTTGTGCCAATGCCAACCTTCATTCCCCCCTCCATCCTTGGCCAAATCCATCGTCGCCACATTTTTCCCAACCCCTCTGGCCCGAAGAATTCCCATTGCACAAAAGTATCGTCGCTACTTTGCGCGGCTCAATACATTTGCCGGAGGGCTTATTCTTCTTTTCAAAAATCCTCCATTTCCCTTCTTCTTTTGGGCCTCTTTGCTAGGCAACCCGCCACATTCCCCCACCCTCTTTTGGCTTCATCTCTTCCTTCATTCCTCTATTCCTCCATTCTTCCACCGCTTCGGCTAATTGGAATTCCTTTGGCCGGCATTGTGCACTCTCATTGTTGTCCTCTTTGCTTCTTCGGCTTCTGCTGGTACATCTCCCTCCTCCCTCCCACATTTTAAACGGATCTTCTGCAGTCCTTTTAGCCTAAAAAGAATATCCTAAAGGAGGAATAGGGAGGAGCTTGGCATCGCTTCCGGCAGTGAGCAAATGCATGAAGGACCTGTTGGAACGGATTTGGGCATTCCGACGAAGACGGTAATAAAAATAAATAAAAATATGGCAAAAATGTTCAAAATTCATGGAAAAATAAATACACTTTTATTCATTTTTATCCCAAAAATGTTGCTGCCAAAAATGGGAAATATATTTGATGTCAAAATAGCTTGCAATTTTGTGTGTATTTTTCGAATGAAAATGAGTGACAACTGTGTTGGCCCGTTGACCGCCAAAAATGACACATTTTTATGGTTCCTTTGACATTGTGAGGGAAAAGTGGCACCAATATGAAATGTGGCCATTTCCCCATGGGGACACTTTTTCCCTCACCCAAACATAGAAATTCTTTTGCCGCCGGCCATCCATCCCAATGTGCCATTAATCCCCAATTGGCTTTGTCGCTGTGTCCTCCTCCTCCTCCGTTTCTCGCCCCCCACATTCACAACATCGGGAGTGGCAAAAAGATTTCCCCCTAGGAAGTTCATTTTGGCCACCTCTGTTTGTTTTCATGCTTAAATAGGATTTCTTTACTTTTCCTTCCCCAAAACCATCCATTTTCATGTAATAATTTCCCCTATATTTTCCAGCCCTTTTCGTGGACTTCGCCGTGCGGCTGCCTCCACCGGTTCACCGATTAGTTGCTGTTCATCCTGTTCTGCATCCGGTACTGCCATTTCGGTCAGTTTTCAACATTATTTTATCCAAAATATTCATCTTATTTTAGATTCCGGCTTTTCCGCGCACCCATTCAACAGTGATGGTTATTCCTGGTGCAAAAAGGCCAAATATTCCCCCGAGTTCGGCCAATACCACCTATGTTAGCCCCTCATCCAGTGGTTGGACGCCTTCCACTCCTCGTCCACTTCTTTTGGACGAGGATGACCAAAACAACAATGTCAATGAACAATTACTCCTGCATTTTCCAAATTTGCCCCCAGGCGTTACAAATAACAATGAGGGCGAACCGGTGCCAACAATTATGACAACAACCGAAAAACAATCTTTAGTCAGTGAATTATTAATTTACTTTTATTTATTTTATTTTAGGTTTCACAATATGGTTTTCAAACGCATCGGCCACGTCCTCCCTTGAACAGGGCAATTCCGCCAATTCCCGAATCCAGGTCAAATGAATCCATTCAATCGACACATTCACGGAGACAAAGTGGTGGAATTCAACATCAAACTGTTCAAATGATTGATGAAAATAATCCAATTGATGAACCAATTCATAAAGAAGTCATTATTAGGCCAGATTCAATGTTAATTGAAAGTACAATAAGCGAAATTGAAAATAATGAAGGCGGGAAAGGAAGAATGGAAAAAGCAAGCAAATTGCCAAAATTTGTTCGACGAAAAGATAAAAGCCGAAAGGAAAATGAATCAAGTGAAAATATTAATAAAGAGCCAAAAAGTCCACTTCTTTCTGTTGCTCATTCTGTCAAGGTATTAAGAATTGGGAGAAATAAACCAAATTTATTTATTTCAGAATCGTTTTAATCGTTTAACACATGGAAAGTCGACAAAAACTGAAATTGAATTGCCAATGAGTCGAAGTTTAGAGATTCAAAGGCAGGGAAGTAGAATACCACAAATTGCCGAACCGATGCCGAAATCGAAAAGTATGGAAGAGCAAAGGGAATTGCCCAAAAGAATGCCCGTAACAACATTAATCCCATCCCCATCAAGGCGATTGCCACCGGACGAAGAATTGGAGGAGGAAAGGAGGCAAAAAGGTGTGAATAAATAATAATTAATTGTTTGGTTAAATTAAATTCCTTGTAGAAATGATCAAACAAGTTCAATTTGCGCCATTACCATTTGAGGAGGAAAAATTGCCAGAATTAAGTCGAAAAGCGGAATTGCCTTTTTGTTTGTGGACTCCAGAAAAAAGGATTCCACCAATTTTGCCAGAGGAAGAATTCAAAAAAATTGATGAAAGGGAAGAAAAATTAGAAGTGGAAAAAGAAGAAATCAAAGAAATGCGGCCGCTCACTCCGCCCATTTTGCCACCTCCAGCCTCTCCGCCAAGTGGTGGCCATCGGTCGCCACCAAAAGTGCTTTCACTTCTTCGTAAATCGCCGCAATCATTTCCGCCACTTGGATCATTGAATTCCCATTCCGAAACCGTAATTCGTTCAACAAAGTCATCCGTTTCATTTGGAGCCGCTGATATTCAAAAAAATCAAAAAGAATTGGAAAATCAGAATGAAAAGGAGGGGAAACGCCGTGTAAATATAAATATTTATTTTTATTTAAAATGGTTTGAATTATTTTATAGGTTTTCACGACCAGAAGTCTGAGAATGGTGGCAAACCGAGTTTATGAGGGCAGTCCTTTGGTGAAGAGAAGAGGAAGGAGCGAAAGTCGTGAGAGGGAAAAGCCACAAAAAATTGGTAAATTTGTGTGCCATTTTAA
Organism: Pratylenchus scribneri; assembly: GCA_030063045.1. Classification (NCBI taxonomy): domain Eukaryota; kingdom Metazoa; phylum Nematoda; class Chromadorea; order Rhabditida; family Pratylenchidae; genus Pratylenchus; species Pratylenchus scribneri. The sequence goes on along the minus strand of JAQSEB010000014.1, from coordinate 1,019,032 downwards.
GGGGAAATTAGCTCAATTTCCCTTCGATAGAACCTTTAATTGGCTCGGCACGACTTTTTCGCAAAAGCAATTCCATCCCGGAAGATGATGAACAACAAAAGGCAAATAAGACAAGGAATGTAGAAAAAAGTAGTGGTGCCGTAAAATTAAGGTCCACACATAAATAATATTAATTTCAATGAATTGAATCTTTCAGAAGTGTTCAATCGGTCAAAACTGTGCATAATTTACGTTCACCAGCGCCGTTGGCGGTGAGCGAATCATCCAGGGTGGAGAATTCGCCAGCCGTTGAACAATGTCCTCCATGGGAAATGCCATCAACATTGGCCACAACAACAACAAATAATAGGGAGAATGGAAAAGGGATAAGCAAACGAGGATTCCTTTTTGGCGCAACCGCAAGATTGTGCCGAAAGGACAAAGAGGAACAGAAAAAAGAAGCAAAGGAAAAAAGGGAGAACAATAAAAGCAAAGTAAAAGGTACATTTTTTGGATGGACCCACCGGCGGAATGGATGCATTTTTTGGACTTTGGCATATTTTTTTAATGAAATGAGAAGATAAGAATGGAAAGGAAATAGGCCTCGGGACTCGAGAATAGGGAATGAAAACCCTTAGAAAATTGTTCATTTTTCCTTATGATATTGTCCAATTTTTGGGTTTAGTTCTAGTTGAAAAAAACGGAGAAAAAATTCGATTACCCATTCAGTAGCACATACACATAGTTTGCAATTAAGGAAGGCCGAAAGGGGTGGGACGGGTCCAGCAGAAAGGAGTAAATAATTCGGGTCCAGCTGCTGACTGCCCCTCCTTCTTTGCACCATTCCACCCTTGGCCATGTCATTGTCAGCACCCCAAACCCTCCATCATTTCCTTCCTTCCTTCTTTTTCCTCATGGGCAAAATCCAATTTTGGGATGGCTTTTCCCTTTCTCTTCTTTTCTGTGGCCAATTCTTCTCGGCTTCTCGCACTCCTCACATTCAAAGAAAACCACCACATTGGCCAATCCCTCTTGGGGCCCATCCCATCCTCACATTCATAGCCAAAACGTCCATTCCTTGGTTGTTTCCCTGGGATTGTTTGCCCAAAGGAAATGCGAGAACTCCAATCCTAACTAAATCCCCAAATTCCCCCATTCTTTCCTTTCTTCTCATTTCATTTCATCCGGGCCCCAAACTTCTTCCATTCCACATTTGCTTTTCCCCTTTCACCACCATCAAATATCCCCTCCCGTCGTTTCATTTCCCCTTTTCTTTCTTCCAGCTGCTCCTCCGTTGACCAGCAGCAAAATCCCGCAATCCACCTCACGACCAACTTTGGCCCAACTTCTTGCCTCTCCGGTGCCAAGGAAAAAGCCAAACCAAACTGAGCCAATCAGCAAAAAAGACAAAGGATTGATAGATGATGAAATAAAGTTGGTTTTTTTATATTTTCAAGGTTACAAATGGGATTCGCGCGCACAACTAACGGGATTTGCAAAAATTTTGAGAAAAATTAGGAAAGAATCGATAAAGGGAGGGAGGAGGAAGAAGGCGCGCAGATTGGATTGGTTTTTAGATTTCATCGGCGGGCGGGCAAGGCTAATAAATAAAAAGGAATTCCACCACCAAAGAAGGGAATGAATGACAAATGAGGCTTTTTCTTTTTCCAACAAAACAACCAATCCTATCTAGGATTTACAAATGCAAAATAAAATACAACTTTGTTTTTTATGTCATTTTTAATGTTTTTTAGAGATCAACCAATGCTAATTAGCACCACAACTTTGGGCGCTGATTTTAGGCTCATCGATGAACCTTCTTCCTCTTCAATTCATTCCCATTCCCATGGCCCAGTCAATGCTCACATAACTCCAACTTCCTCGGCTCCCTCCTCTGAACTATTAATTGCTGAACAGCAACCAAATACGGACGAAATCAGCGTTCATATGGTCCAAAACAAAATGCAAACTGGGCTTAATTTGGCAGAGACAAGCAGGAAAAGGTAGAAAATTTTAAATTTTGCCCTGAATTCCATAGTTTGAAAATTTCTCCTAAATTCAATATTTAGAAAATTTCTAAATTTTAAAAATTTCTCATAAATTAAAAAGTTTTGGAAAATTTCTCATAAATTAAAAATTTTAAAAATTTCTTAATTTTTCCTAAATTAAAAATTTCTCATAAATTAAAAATTTGAAAAATTTTTCCCAAATTAAAAAGTTTTGGAAAAATTCTCATAAATTAAAAAGTTTTGGAAAATTTCTCATAAATTAAAAATTTTAAAAATTTCTTAATTTTTCCTAAATTAAAAATTTCTCCTAAATTAAAAATTTGAAAAATTTTTCCCAAATTAAAAAGTTTTGGAAAAATTCTCATAAATTAAAAAGTTTTGGAAAAATTCTCATAAATTAAAAAGTTTTGGAAAAATTCTCATAAATTAAAAAGTTTTGGAAAAATTCTCATAAATTAAAAAGTTTTGGAAAAATTCTCATAAATTAAAAAGTTTTGGAAAATTTCTCATAAATTAAAAAGTTTTGGAAAATTTCTCATAAATTAAAATTTTAAAAATTTCTTAATTTTTCCAAAATTAAAAATTTCTCATAAATTAAAAATTTGAAAAATTTTTCCTAAATTAAAAAGTTTTGGAAAAATTCTTATAAATTAAAAAGTTTTGGAAAATTTCCCATAAATTAAAAATTCATTTCTCATAAATTTTTCCTAAATTAAAAATTTTAAAAATTTCTCATAAATTTTTCCTAAATTAAAAATTTTAAAAATTTCTCATAAATTTTTCCTAAATTAAAAATTTTAAAAATTCTCATAAATTAAAAAGTTTTGAAAATTTCTCCTAAATTCAATATTTTTCATAATTATTGACAAAATTCTCTTCATAATTCATCAAATTAGCCCCATAAGTTTGCTCTACCACAAAGCATTCCCATCCCATCAATCGTGTCCCCTCGACGATTTTATATTCATTCGCCCCAACACCACCAACACATGCCGCAAATCATTTTTACACCTCCCCCCTTCCCCATCAATATTTTTCCTCGTTCGGTTTAAAATTCTCCATTCTTATTTCGATTAATCATCAAAATGAATATTTATTTTTCCCATAGATTTTGACCAAAATAATTTGTATAGCCAAAATAAATAAACAAAGGGCTGTTAAAAATTGTTGAGATTTCATTAAAGGGTCCTTGATTTGAGATGAAAAACGTGATGGAATTAACTCTAACTCATCCATCGTTCTTGGCCTAATATCTTTAATCGGGGATATTATTTCAAAAAGCATTGTAAAAAGATTAAAGGGATTTGGGAAAATGTGAGAAGAAATCAATAAATGACCCCAAAAAGCATTTGGCATTAATATTAATTACACATTTTCGTGAATTACTCCTTCCCTGATGAACTTACTGGCCATCTCGATCTCGACCCAATCAATTCGATTTAAAGCCAATCATTTCTTATTTAGCTTAAATTTAAACATTTTTAGCTAACTAAACTCTGATTGAAATATTTTAAAATGTCTGATTGTTTATCCTCCCTAAACACCATCCTTCGGTCTATTCGTCGGACTAAAATTCGGCAAATTCAATCAAAATTTAATTAAAATAATATTTAATTTTAGGAATGCTCCGAAGCAAGTTGAAACGGCCAAAATGAAGGCAATTGGGAAGGAACAATGCATGGCCACAATTTCAACATCATCCAATGCACCCGGAAGCAAAACAAAGTTGGAATGAATAATCCGAAAATATTTACCCTTTTCTTTATTAAAGAAGGTCAACTGACATCAAGGAAGAAGAAATGCCTTGGGCTGATGAATCGGTCAAATCCGAGGATGGAGCATCGATGATGCCAAATGTTTTAATCTCTGAATTTCGTTCCGATCTCACTGAATTACGGGATTCTGTCCGAAGGGTGGGTCCAATGATATTTTTCAATTATTTCATTTATATTTTTACAGGATCTTGAGGAACTTGAAACTTTGCGGTTGCAAAATGCAATTTTGAAGGAGCAATTGGCCGAAAGGGACAAAATAATTGAACAATTGCAAAAGCAACTTCGTGGTGAAATTTAAATATGGAAATCAATGAATATTCCCTTTGGCATTTCTCTCTTCTTTCATTCAATTTTAATGTACTTTCCTTCATTTTTTCATTCCATTTTGTTTAATAAATGCGCAAATAAAATATTATAAATTAAATTGATTTTATGCCCTAAATATTTTTGTTGGAAGCAGCAAATCGAATCAAATCCCCTTGTGTAAAATTTTATGAAGCCTAAATCCCCTTTAGCAAATCCTCTTTTACGGCAGCAGTTCACCTGCACAACATCTTATCAGCCTTTTCCAAAAAGAAATAATCCATTTAAAATACAAAGCATTCTCCCCCATTCTTTGATGTTTTCCATATTCCCCTCCATGTTTGATTGGCCAAAAGAGGCGCAGCCGGAAGGATAAATGATGCGTGAAATTTATCCCCTTTTATCCATGTACTCTGTTATATGAGGATGTTTGTGTTTTCAATCAAAATGGATTTATAAAATAATTGGCCAGCAACACCAAAGCGAAAAGGGTGATTAAAGAGTGATTCAACATTTTGGAAATGCCCAAAATTCTATGTTTTTATTCTTCCAAATCCCAATTTTTTTCATGAATTGTCCATGTATTATTTCCACAACATTTCCCTCCAACCAGCCTTCTTCCTTTGCTGATTGCTTTTCGGATAAAGTCGTCCCTCCGCTTTGCTATTTGGGTTGCTCTCCTCCGAATTTAACCAGCAAACGGAAAGACCCTCTCCTTCATCACGAAGCCCGTATTCCTTCGATTCCTCCTCATTTTCATGCACCAGTCCAAATCCACCCTTCCCGCGCATTCCTCGCTGTCCATGCCATCCTTTCTCCCCGCCGGGGGCATCGTGATTGATCGGGAAGAAGTCGAGTCGAGAGAAGAAAGACAACAACGGACTTCATCCCCACTCATTCCAATTCCAATTTAACATTCTCCGATTCTCGACTGACCGAATTCCCGCGGGTCAACTCCACTGAAGGGAGGGAAGAGAATTGGCTTGGGGGGCAAATGATGCTTTTGGGAGGGGAGGATGAGCTTCACTGCTGATGAGCCCTGCGAGGATTTGATGATCGCCTTCGGCGTGTTTTCGCCAATCCAATCTATTCCATTCGAAGGGGGCACACGGCAATGCGCAGATTGGTGGTGATGGGTTGAATTGAACGACTCGATCCTCCACTCCCCTTCTCATCATCATCAAATCAAATTCAACCGCAATGTTGGGGGCAGCAAATTGTTGTGAATGTTGGAATGGAATGCAACGCCGATTGAAGGTGGTTGGGGGCAATTGGGGTGGGCAGCCACCGACCGTGATCATCTTCTTTTCTCGTAAATTGAGCAAAGCAAAGCCACCATGGCTAGCACATCCTTTCCAAAAGAGCAGCGCCTAAAGGCATTTTGTAAGAACCCAAAATTAGCCGCAATATTCTCCACTTTTGCCCTCTCATTAAAGCCCCCTTTCACATATTCAAATCGACCTTTTCCCTTTCTATTCACTTTCGGCAAACATCCTTTAACAACCCTCAAATTCTCATTGAATAATATAGAAAATGTTCAGCAAAATGCGCCTTTATTATTTAATATTTTTCCTCATCATTCCCTCTGGGCTCATCAATTCTTTGCCACTTTCACCAGAGCTGACAATTCCTCCAGATTATCCAATTTGGCTAGCAATTGAGCGTGTTTTGCCTTCGCCCGAAGGAGAAGGTGATGCCATTTTGATTCGGCCAGAACTTTGCAATCGACCGTGTTCCGAATTAATTGGTTCTGGTGCAGAACAAATTCCAAGGGCTCGATGCGTTTGTCGTTGCCCTCCGGGGCAGCCAGTCTTTGTTCAGCAACAAAAAATGCTAGGTCAATGTTCTCAAAGAATCGAAGGTGGTCATCAATTTGAATACTATTCCACCAATCTTTTGCAATTTAAGAATGTTCTGGCCGTTCCATTTTCTTCGAGAATTCACAAAATGCTCGTCCACAATTTGTTCCCTCAATTAGTTTGCCACAATCCGGTGAGCCAATTGGCGAAGAATTGAGAATTGCATGGAAAGGTAATAAAAATGATCAAAAATAAATGAAAATATTTTTAACAGAAAGTGGCGTGAAAGTGCGACAAAGCCAAGGACCTCGATGTTCAATAAAATCGGCCAAATTGTTAGGAAAACATTCGGAATGGAAAACATTGGAAGCACAAAAACTATTTGAACCAGGATGGACAGAAGGGAATGGCAGAATTTTGGTCAGTTTTTGATTTAAATTGATAAATATATTTGTGTTAATTTATTAGTGGATTGGAAGTGATTCGGATGCTCAACAATTGGCCGGTGGCATAATTAATATTGGATTGGAATGTGTTGCGGGGAAGAATGGGAATAGCACATTTTGTATATCATTCAGAGTTGAAGGACAAATAGGTGAGCCAAAAGCAAAGGCCGCCAATCATTAAATTGCGCAAAAATGTTTCAGAAGCCGCTGGAGGCGTTGGAAAGGCGCCACCCGGACAAATTGGAATTGAATTGGAGAGGGGAAGAAGAGCCGAAGTGGTTGTCATCATTTTATTGGCCATTCTTTTGTTCCTTTCACTGTTTGGTTCAATTTTCATGTGGAATGTTTGTTGGAGGATGCATAAACGAAAATTGGCAAGTTTTATTCAATTCCAGCAGTTGACATATTCTGCCTAAAAATTCTGCAAAATGCAAAATTCCACACTGATTTTTGATTGAATTAATCCAATGATTTCATGAACCCTTTCCCCCTCTTTCGACTTATTGCCATTTTTGTCCTCTTATCGTATTGTTTACAATTTTCTTTTTGATTCCCGTAGGAATTGATAAGGGTCGAAAAGGCAATTATGACCCCAGAAAGAATCTTTAAAATAGGCCAAGAATGGATGGAATTGCTTTCGGTTGGGTGGCAGTAAAGGGAAAATTGCTTTTCGCAATTTGGCAGAAATTTTGGGGGTTGAAATTCACATGTTCTCCCCGTGAGGCAATAAAGAAGCAGATGGTCCCCCGATTCCCATTCCCATTCCCATCCACTCCCACACATACATAATTTAGCCTTGCTCAACAAATTTAATATTGTTGAAAAATATTGGGTTGGAATGGAACATAGGGATGACTTCAAGATGATTGGCCAATGGCCAGGGATAATTGAAAGATTGAATTTTAAATTCGAATATATGGAAATTAAAATGATAAAAGAATTAAAATATTATTGAATGGATTTAAAATGGTTAATTTATTTTAGGTTCATTCCCTTCAAATGCAATTTGTTCATTTTGCTCGACAAGAGAAGGAAAAGGTAATAAAGCCAATTTTATATTCATTCTTCATATGTAAATCTATTAATAAGGCAATTTCGGAATGCCAACTTCGCTATCAGGCATTGGTGAAGGCAGCAGCTGGAATTCGGAACGCAGAAGAAGGACAAAGTTCCAATGTTGGCTACACTAATAACAATGGGGGAATAGGGCCATCGAATTTGATGGAAAATGGCGAGGAAATTATGCAAATGCAGGGAGGACAACAACAGCAAAATGGCCGAAGGAAACTCTATTTTAGCTCAGGTAGCAAAATTTGGTAATAAATTAAATGCCAAATTGCCAATTTGATACTTTTCAACAATAATTTTTAAAAGAATTTGTTTATGGCCAAAATAGATGATCAAAGCTTAAGTGGAAAATAATAACAAAGAAGGGTATTCGGTAGAAGAAGAAGAAGAAAAACAAATGTGTTCTCTGCAACAAACATCGCTGCGAGCATCCATTCCCTTTACACACTCCATTAAACCCATCTCCTCTCCGAAATGTGTGCAAAAAGAGTGAAACCTTTCAATGGCCATAGCCCAACAATAACATAGGGCCTATTGGGCAAATAGACCTCTATTCCACATTTTGGGGAAGCCCTCAATATATTCGCTAAATTGTTCTCCTTGCTGCCAGCTGCTTTTCCCACTCTTCCTGCCAGCTTTCTCGGACGGCGGCTTTTCCTTCGTCAGAGATATTTGCCACTGAATGGATGCACGGAATTGTAAAAATTCTCTCTAGAAAATTCCATAGTTTTGTCGTTGACTCACTTTTCCATCGTATTCTCTCATTCGTCCTCTAATCTTCTCCTCCCCATTTTATTTTTGCTCGGTGTGCGGCGAGTGCCCCCCCTCCCCTTTCCATCCGCCCCCAGCGCCCCGCCTTATAAAAGGTCCATTCGACCGCCCGGAGGACAACAGTTGAGTGAAGAAAGAAAGAATTTAGGGAAAAGGCCCATTTGTTATTTGATCTATCATCGCCGTACACCCACCACAAACCATAATAGTAATCCAATCCACCCAAATCCATTCATCCTTTCCATCATCCGCGCAGTCATCAATCCATCTATTCGCAGATATATTCACGCATTCAAACCACAGAAACCCAAAAATATAATTTCATCTCACTAAAATTGACCTAACGCACAAAAATGACCACCGCCGCCAGCGTTGAACCACCTCTAATGCCTCTTTTGGCTGTTTATATGCGAAGATGTGCTCAACGAAAGGGAAATGGTGGGTACAAAATAAAAAAGTGGGCCAAAAATTGATCACATTGGCAAATTGGCTGAAAATAATAATTCTTAGAAAATTGATTGAAAAAAATAATTTCTCTCCATTTTCAGATTTCTTCGAACCAAAATTGATGTCCTCGCCACCTCCAATGGCTGAGCAATTCCTTTATGATTTACGGAAAATGATTACTTGCGCTCGAGAACGAATTAGGACTCGAAGGCATGGTAGGCCCATAAATAATAAATATTCTTTTTTTTACACAAATTCATCAAATTTATCCATTCAAGTTCCCCGATTGCCCCCGGTGGTTGAAAGTGAGGACGAAGGACCGGGAATTGGTGGAAATGTAGTCGCAAAATTGGCTAAAAGCGAAGAAATTGTTGCGGAAAATGAAGAAATGAAGATTCAACCAACTGAAGAGGAAAAGCCGAAAATGGATGAAAAGGAAGAACAAAATGGAAAAAGGGCAACAGAGGAAATGGAATTGGGAATGGAGGAAATTGAGCCGGAGGAAGAAAGGAGAGAAGAAATCCATCGACGGGAAAATGTAAAGGAGGAGGAGGAGGAAAAGGATCCATCTCCACGATCTTCAATGGATTCTGGAAGAGGAAGTGAAAAAAGGGAGGAAGAAGAAAATGGAATGGAAGAAGAAGTAGAAAAGGAAGACAAAGAAGAAAAGAATGAAGAATTGGAATCAGCGAAGAAAGTGGAAAATGGAAATGAAGAAGAGGGAAAAATGTGAGCTGCCCTCGGGGGATTCATTTAATCATTAATTCAAATTTAAGGGATGAATTGGTTGAGCCAAACGGCGATCAAACATTGGCCAATGCCTCAAATCAACAACCAACCAGTCGAATTCCGGTTGGCACTGCATCCACCAGCCAAAACAACAAATCAACTTCTTCTCGTCTTCAATTTACGGCATTTTGCCGCCGGGCACCTCCACTTCCTCCCCGTCCACCTCCACCACCACCACCATCTGATGCTGCTGAAGGCAAAATGATGGAATTGGCCATTGAAGGAAAGCCAAAAGTGCATCAGAATCCGGTGGCGGCGATGAAAAGGAGAATTGCTTCTTCAAATAATAATGAAAGGAATGAGACAAAACAACAACAGCCTTCATCAATTCCAGTTGGAAATTCCTACGCAATTTGTCCACCTCCATCATTTGCGTGCACTGATCGAATGAAGAAATCCCTTCCCAGACGCAAAAAAGCCATTATGCCAATTACAACAAATTCATCGGCGGCCACAGTTTTGCCAAAAGCAACGCCAACAGTGGTTTAGGAAAGAATGAATGAAGGATGGAAAAAAGAATCGACGATGATCAACAAATCAGCAGCCAAAATGATCAAAATCCCACCAACAACCCAAAAATGTCCAATCCGATTCGTTCTTTTTTGCTTTCATTTATCCCCCAAATCCAATCCTCATATTTATGATTCATCCATTTTTATCATTTTTTATCCTCGTTGATACCCCCCCCCCCCCCACCATTTTTTGCTCACCTAATTTTGTGGATCTGCACTTTGACCCCAAAAACAGAAACAAAAATGATCGCAGCACATTTTGTTTTGTATAAAATTGAATAACAAATAAATTCTATTTTTATTATTTTTTGCCATTTTTACAATTCGGATATGAAGAGGGGAATTGTGTTGAATTAATGAAAATGAGTGGGCGAAAGGGACCGTCAAAAATGGAATTATAGGGGCAAAAATATCGCAGTAAATATTAAAAATGATTTATAAAGAATAAAATGATGACAAAATATTTGGTGAATTTTCGGCGAAGATCAACAACACATTTTCGGTTCATCATGGCGATGGATGGATGGAGTTTATCACAATCATTGAAAATTGGTGGACGGAATGAAAATGATAAATAGGATAATAAATGGGGAAGGGTGAATGTCATTTTGTGTTCCAAAAATAGAAATATAGTGCGAAATGGGCGCGATTTGTAACAAAAATTGGTAATCATCAAAATATATTTGTTTTTACTGGAAATTTTCATTGAAATTGCTATTTTCGGGAACGGAAATGGCCCCCGAATTTGGGAGAGGTGGTAATGGACTTTAAGGGATCAACATTTTTTGGTATTTGTTAATACTTGATGTATCGCAAAGGCAAGAAAAGGCAGTTGGGAGGAGGGAGCTTTTGGGAGACCCGTTCACAATTCACATCACAGTATAGGGAACAATTGTTCTGACGAAATGGATAGGGGAAGAATGGTTGAGAAATGGGAAAGGATGGATGGATTGATGAGGGTTTCGCCGAAAGGAATCAGTCACAAGTGGATGATTTCGTCACACGTGAATTTGGCCATGCTTTTCAGGCTTTTTCCCCACTCATTTCCGATTGTTCTTTGTCATCCGCTAAAGCACCACAATTTTGACTCAATCGTCTATATCTTGCCGTTGATCCGCCCCTTCGAGCACTTTTGCCTTCCAAAATGCAACCTAATAATTAATTAAATTCAATTTTAAAATTAAATTATTACCCATAATTTTATTTCGATTGTGTGCCACCAAATAGAGCATTGCCAAAATGAGAAATAAAATGACAAAATAGCGAAAAACATGCGATTCTTCGGAGCTGGATATGAATTCATGCATCTGAAAAATAATTTTGGTATTAAATTGAATAAAAAATGAATAATCTGTTCTAACAAAATTGGTCACCAACAAACTTATTAATAAGCTATTTGTTTAATTAAAGAAGATAATTAATTTTGCATTTTTGTAACAGCTTCTATCTAATATTTTCATATTCGAGTTTTGCCCGCGGGTAAATGTCAGCAGATGAATGCTTCTAAAAATTTTTCTACCTTATTTAATAGAAAAGTTCCAATTCCTAGGCTAGCTTCCAAAGTTCTATGATGTACTTTTTGAGTGCATGAATTTAATTTAACTATGTTTATGCAATAATCTTAGAATTTGGAAGCTGGCCTAATCATTTGGAATTCAATCCTGTTACATATGGTATGAAAATTTCAGGAATTCATCTGCTAGCTAAAAAGTTATTCACATTTACCCGCGGGCAAAACTCGGCCAAGGAAAAAATAAATTAAACAAATTAAAATGTGCCAAATATTGAATATCCCCCAGAAATTAATTCATTCGTAGCTAATTTTCCACTGATTGAATACAATACAAACCTCATTATCATTATTATTATCTTTCGGTTGTTTTTTGGCTGATGGTGATTGGATTTGATTAATTGGTTGTTCCTTTTCCTCCACTTTTTCTTGATCTTTCCCTAATTCGTTGGATTCCATTTCTTCATCGGATTCTTGTTGTCGATCTCTCTCTTCCTCTGATTCATTTTCAGCGGGTAAAGCTTTGGCCAACGGAGCTGTGCCAACTTTTTTGCCTTTCGACCCATCACCCAATTCCAATTTAATATCCGTTTCATTTTTATTTTCAGGCCCATTTAATTGTTCATTGCCAATTGTTCCATTCCCTCCCATGAAATTCAACAAAACCGTAGCCTTTTCAGTTTCCTTCGAATTCGAAGCATTCAACATTTTATCAATGCCATTTTTGGTTGATTTCAAATTAACCGATTCCGTCAGATTTTTCAATATTGGTGTGGTCAAATTATTCATGCCCTTTGACGAAATTTTCCCTAATAATTTGTTTTTGCTTTTTGATGGTAAAATAACACTATAAATACCTGCCACCGAACTTTTATTCACATTTCCAGTGTCATAAACAATTTCAGTGCCAAAAATGATAGATGGCAAAATTGACAACAAAATGAGAAAACATTTAAATTCCATTTTCGGCCAGTAAAATTAATTTGCAATTTTTTAGTATTTAATTTTGTTTTATGGAGTTTTTATTCCATAAAAAAATCCACGTCACATTTTCTTCGGCTTATCTCAAAATTTGATCAAAATCTCAAAGAAAAATATCCGCTCAATCAATTTTAATTCATTTGGATTGGACAAATATTCAATAAACCTTTCGATGTTGACCAATTTATTTTTAAACCCTAAAATTGAACACCTTTAGAAACTCTCTTGAATGAAGAAATAATTATGGATGATTCATTTCCGCCAAGAAAAAATAATAAATTAGATTAATTACTCTTTCCTAAATTGTCAAAAATGCTGGAATTGGATTGATTACAGTTCAATACCAAGGCCAATCCGAATGGTCCTTTTAGTTCATATGAAAGAATTAATTATTTCAACCAGTCCAAAAGTTCAACAAATTTTCCAAAAACAGTTGATTTTTAGTCCATTTGCTATTAAAATTTTAGAAAATTTGCAAATTCGTAACAAACAATCTACAAATTGATGTTAATTTGGAGAGACTGATTGGTGGTGAACTAAGGGGCAGTTCAAAGAACTTAGATTTGAATTTCCGGTTGCTCCTTTTACCGTTTAATATTACAAACAACAAAATTCTGCTGGGCAAATTATTGGGAATTCGAAACAAATAATTTTAATATGCAACATTTACAAAAACAATAATAATATATTCAATGTTATTATCATCCATTTTCTTTTTCTGTATAATTCGGCTAATCAAATGGTATATGGGAACATAAAGACATTATCGTATCAAGTTCATTTCGCAGAGAATATTTGATTTTCTTATTTTCCTTGGCCTCTACATCTCTGCAGCAAGTAATTTAGGCATATCGCATATCTATTTGATGATTTTTGCCCAAGTTCCGTTCTTCCGTTTTCGTTTTTTTTCATATTGTTTGAATTTCTGAATTCGATGACAAGTGACAAATTTATTTGGCTTTTGTCGTAAGTATTGTTAGCCCCTGGCTGGCCTAAAGAAATTATCAAAAAATAAATGTACTAATAAAAAGAAAACAAAGTATTCGAATTCATTTTATTACTCTAAAAAATTATGAATAGAGCAAAATTGAAATAATTCAATTACAAACAAAATAATCTGATAAAATTGATTTAGATTTAGACCCATTAATATTGTTTTGGTCAATCAAAGTTTTTCAATAAGTACATTTGTTCTTCAAAAATGATTATTTTTACTATTATACGAAAGCATATTGTATAGTTGAATTTCACTTGAATTCGCCACTTCAGTGCTCTTTACTGCTTGTTTCCAAGGTAATCGGCCGCTGCGTTGGCCAAATGTCGATGCCACTTTTTGCAGGCACATGCCTCAGGCGCTGATGACTTCCTCTTTATTTTCTTTTTTTCGCTTCAAGTGTTGGCACGTCAATCTTTTATTTCTCGGTATTAAAACTATTAAGATATTCCAATTTGTTTTAAAGTGGAAGAAAATATTTTTAATTGCCTAATTTTGTATTATTATTGATTATCGTCAAATTTGTTTAATTATTAAAAAAATTACATTCTGCTTGAAAGAATGGCCGAAAGTGTCCGGGTAATTGTTCGATGTCGACCACTGAATCAGCGAGAATTGCGATTGAATTCAACGGCAATTTTGCAGAAATTGACAATTACAAATTTATTTTCTTTCAGATTTGCGTTGAAATGGATGATGCTTTGGCGCAGGTCAAGCATCCCTATCTGATCAATTATTCTCACAATTTAAATTTTCAGTGCACTTTGAATGCCGATGATTCAAGTCCACCCAAAGCTTTGTATTAATAATAATAATGTTAATAATTAATGGATTATATTTCAGCACCTTTGATGCAGTCTACTTTCTTGATTCCACAGCCGAACAAATTTACAATGACATTGTTTATCCTCTTGTCGAGGTGTCCAGTCAATTGTCCATTTATAATTCCCTTTTTTGTTTAGAATGTGATCGAAGGTTACAATGGAACGGTGTTTGCCTATGGCCAAACTGGCTCAGGCAAAACATATTCAATGCAGGGTGACCCACAACATTCACAACAACGGGGCATCATTCCCCGGGCATTTGAGCATATTTTTGAGTCGATTGCCACAACGGAACACACAAAATTCCTTGTCCATGTTTCCTATTTAGAAGTACAAATAATTAATTAGATTTAAATATTTGATAATTTTAGATATACAATGAAGAGATCAGAGACCTTTTAGGGGATAATCGACAAAAATTGGATGTTAAAGAACATCCGGAACAGGTAAAAAATTATATTTTAATGAAATTGACTTTATTGAATATAAGGGAGTTTATGTGAGTGGATTGGGAATGCACATTTGCCATGATGTCAGTGGTCAGTTTTAGTTTTAGAGTAATACGTAAAACCTCTTCTAATTCTCCATCCTCAATTTTGAGGATCAAATTTATTGCATTTTCTTATTTTCCTAAAAACTCTACAAAATGCGCTATAATTTGTTCAAAAATGTCCACAAATTAAAGAATTAGACCTCAAATTTTTCCTAATTTTTGATGGGTTGAAAATTAATTCCCTACGGGGAATTAAGAGAGGTTTTATGTGTGATTGTTTTATTTTCTATTTGAATTTATTTGAGATTGTGAGCGATTAATGCAAACTGGCTTCAACAATAGGCATGTTGGCGCAACATTGATGAATAAGGATTCAAGCAGGCAAGGAGGAAGGGGTCTAATGCAAATAACATTCTTATTTAAAGATCTCATTCAATATTTACGGTTTATGTGGAAGCATTATCGGAAAATGGACGAATTAGGATGGGCAAATTGAATTTAGGTACCGTGGGATTAATGGAACTGGAACTGTTACCATCTTTTCCCTTTTTTTAGTTGATTTAGCCGGAAGCGAAAGACAAGCGAAAACTGGAGCCACTGGAGAACGTTTCAAAGGTTAGAAAGGAGAAAATATTCATGAATTTTGTAACCAAAACACAGAGGCCACCAAAATAAATTTGTCCCTTTCTTCACTTGGAAATGTCATTTCGGCATTGGTTGATGGCAAATCCACACACATTCCCTACAGGGATTCGAAATTGACACGGCTTTTACAGGTCAATAGAATTTACAATTAATAATATTATTTAAAATTATTATTTATATTCAAGGATTCATTGGGAGGAAATACAAAAACTGTGATGATTGCCTGCATTTCTCCATCCGATAATAATTATGATGAGACACTTTCCACACTTCGTTATGCAAATCGGGCAAAGAATATAAAGAATAAGCCGAAGATCAATGAGGATCCGAAAGATGCCCTTCTTCGTGAATATCAGGCCGAAATTGAACGACTCAAAAAACTTGTCAAACAGCCAAGAACAAATTTAAGGGAATTGAGAAAAAGCCAATTTTTATATTTTAGATGGAACTCACGAATTGCAAACAAATCCATCGGCACACATTGAATTTGAGCAAGAAAAGCAAAAATTAAGAGCCGAATTTGAGCAGTCAATTCGGGAAATGCGATTGAGTTATGAGAAAGAACAAAAGAATAAAGAAAGATTGGAATCGGATTTGACAAAGTATTCCTAAATATTTGTGTAAATTTATTAACCATTTTATTTCAGACTTAGACAAAAATATGAAAAAGCCAATGAGGAAATTGAGCAAGCAAAAAAGAAGGAAGAAAGTGCGGAAAGTGCAAAAAAGAGAATTGAACAATTGGAACAACAATTGGTGGGCGGTGAACAAGCCGGGAATGAAGCATTGAAGCAGAAAAGGCAACGGAAAATAAAGGAAGCGGAGAAGAAAATGCAAAGATTGGCTGGTAATATTGTTATTTAAATTAAATATGATCACCATAAAGAAGGGGCTATTAAGGCTAAAGATTTATATAAAATTTGACATGGTTTGGTCAAATTTAGAAAAGTATTAACCGTTTAAACCATTTCATTTTTCTGGTTTGAACATATTTAAAATTGGTTAAACCTAAGCCATATTATTATCAAACGAACTGCTAAAATCTTTTCGCTATTTTCAATGTTTTTCGCTCTATAAATATTTCCCTTTCTGAAGAGAGGAATTTCATTTACAGTGATCAAAAAATTTTAGAACATTTTTCATAAAAATTTAAAATAAATACAGAGGCATTGGAAATGCACAAGGACAAAGAGGATCCATTGCTGCATGTTTACCAAAATACGCAAGAAAAGTTGGACGCACTTGTGAAGGAGTACAACAAGGAGAAAATAAAAGTGAAATCATTGGAGCAGGATATTCACGATTTGTCGAGTGAATTTGAATTGGATAGACTGGACTATTTGGAGACAATTCGCCGTCAGGATCAACAGCTAAAATTGTACCAACAAATGTTGGAAAAAGTGCAACCAGCAATTCGAAAAGATAGCAATTATGCAAATTTGGAGAGGATAAAGAAGGATGCACTGTGGAATGAGGAAACGGAAGTTTGGTCTTTGCCAGAATTGAATTTTCGGCAATCATTGCCAACCGCAAGTCCAGGTGGAATTTTTGCTAAAAAGTAAATGAAAATGAATGAAAATTTGGCACAGTTTCCCCTGGGGCGAGATTTGAATTGGATACAAAAGGCGATGAGCCGGAAGAGAATGGCGAATCCAGATTGAAAAAGAGGTTGGATGAGAGTATGGACAAAGATTTTGTGCAAAATTATTTCAAGGTCCAATACAAATTGTCCATATTTAATTGAAAATTTCCCATTTTATAGCCAATAACAAGGCAAACAATCCTCGACAAATACAATCCAGAAAAGCACAAAGCTTGGGGTAAATATTTTATGCTTAATTTAAAGAATTAATTTTCCTTTAATTTTATTATCTGATTTCGGGATTTCGGGAGTAATGCCAAAAAAGGAAGATTAGTTATATTACTTTGTCAATGCCAATAATTCCTGCTGAAAGAAAAAGGGTCCTCCCTATCTATCCTACTGTACCCCCACTTCTTTGCCTACCCCGTCACCCGTCAATCAAATATTGCCCCAGTCTACCTATTTAACCCATCCTTTTCCTCTTCTAATTCTTTTTACACCCTTCACATTTTTATCATATTTTCCCGCACAATTATAATAAAGACTTTATCCCTTTCATTGGGCTATTGGGGCTTATTAGTTATCCGGCGAAGGCCCGGGTTGAGAGCCTAGGTCAAGTTTTCATCCCAAACTACTTTTGCCTTAAATTAGGGCTAATATAGTTTAATCGGTAATTATTTTTTAGGCGATTAACTTACATTAGAGAGCTAATCCTATTGATATATAAATTAGTGCAACCATTTTTGAACACGTTTCAATAAATATAAACAAATAGTATACTTGCTGCTGTTGGAGAAATGGGAACTAAAACATGAAATTTTTTTTTCAGCGGAACAGCGGAAAAAACAATTGCTTAATGGGGTAATCTATACGGATGATATTGTGTATAATAATGTTGCCGGAAATGGAGGGAAGAATGCTGGCAACAATTCCAACAACAAAACATCAAAGAAAGGGCCCCAAATATTGGTTGAGAATGGGACTGGAGGAAGTGGTGGATTAAGGCCACAAAGTGCAGTCAGAAAACCGCAACGATTGGAGGCATTGAATGTTCAGAGGAATAAATCATTTACTTGAACATTTATGGCAAAAGTGATCCATTTTTTACGGGATATTTTAATCCGAATGTGAATGAATTTATAATTAATTATTATTATTGTATATTTTTTCCTTCCATTCAATTCTTCAAATTTGTGATTTTTCATTCTACATTTTTATCATTTCAATATTAAAAAATAACCGCATTTGCAATGGGCAAAAATATTTTAAATTATTAAAAGCAAATGATAAAGCAACAAAAAATGACTATAAAATATTTTGATGGGATTGGGAGATTCAATGAATATTTAATAACAAATTGGTCTAAAAATGTGGGTGAAAATGGAATTCGTTCGGAATGTTTTCAAAAATTGAAGAAGCAAAATGAGCGATTTTTTGAATAGAGAGAGAGCAATTTGGGCATTGGCGAATAAATCGCTAAATAACTAATAATTTAATACTTAATATTATAAATGATGGCAAAACACGGTGCTCAATGGACAATTTCTCGCTCAACAATTGTTCGGACACGTGTCACATTTCCCTCCTCATCGGTGGTTTCCAATTCTGCGGCATCGCCTCGACCCTCCAAAATGGCTTGCACTCTTTGTTCATCCTATAAAAAATATGGAGATATAGAAATGCCATCATTGTCTCTAAAATGCCAACCTCGGTGCCCACAAATCGGACCCGACTGTGGATTGGATCTCGAACTCTGCAAAAATGAAATTGACGGAAATGAGAATATGGCTTGTGGGACAAACCGTGTGATTGCCGTTCGAATTAGTCTTTCTTCTTTTCCATCCGTTGGATTGATTCGAACCGTTTCGAATGTGGTCTGTTCCGCATCATCTTCTTCGTCTTCTGGAGCCGATGGTGAACCATTGCCATTTCCTCTAGTTGGAATATTCAGTGCATGAACTTAAAAGAATTCAATAAAAATTCAATTTATGAATTCGTTTTATCCACCTTTAATCATCGTTTCGGATTGTTGTTCTACATTGCCTTTTATGTCCTGTTGCTGTTCTTCCAATGAATCCGTATCATCTTTGTCAATTTCTCCACTTTTTCCCATCAAATTGGCCAATTCCAATGAATCAACACTTGTCTCCATTTTTTGGCCTTCTTGTTGGATGAATTGGACGGAATATGGTTTTTCCACTTCCAAACTATCAGCCGAACTCAACATTATAGTTTCGGCTGCTAAATATTATAAAATATGATTACATTCTTTCGGACATTTTTAAATATTCTAACCATGTTCCACTGTTAATTCCTCCTTTTTCCCTTCAAATTCTTCTTCCTTCATTCCCCTTCCTTCTTCTTCCTCTTCTTCCTCATCTTCTCGTGTGCTCATCCTCTCCAATTCGTCATCATCATCTTCTTCATCTTCCAATTTGTGTCTAACATCCTCTTCCAATGCTCCTTCCTCTGATTCTTCCCGAATATCGCTCAATATCATAATTTCATCGCCAATTCCCACTGCCTCTCGCACTTCCTTTTCCAATTGTTCAAATTCAGTCAATGAAGAGATTGAGCCAGAAATTGATTCAGCTATTAATAAAATCATTTACAAAATATACTAAATTATTACCCGAACCCCTGGTTGTTGTAATTGCAGCTGCTGCCGCACTCAAATGTGTTGGCTCTTCTTTGTGTTCATCCACTTTCATCATCAATTCCTCATCAATATCGCCTCCTCCTCCATCATCTTGTCCAATTATTTCTTGTTCAATTCGTTCAAATTCAAGTAAACTTCCTTCTGCCGATTCGCCACCTCCATTTCCGGCATGCACCGATGATGATGTGCTTCGTCTCTTTTTAGCCGGTGAAGAACCAATTGAATTGCTGCCAGCGCCTCCACTCGACGCTGAATCACCTTCTTGTTGGTGAAGAATATCCTCTTCCGGCACCAAATTTCCTGAAGCCATCATTTGTTCATGAATCTTTTCCAATTCGTCCGGCGGACTTTGAATCCTTTGCTGGACAATTGGATGAGGCAATTCCTCACTCTCTTCGCCCAAATCCAAAACATCCTCCGGCATTTTGGTGAATCCTAAATATCAAAAATATTAAAAATATTTTAATGAATTTTATTACCTTCATCCATTAAAATTAGACTCTCTTCCATTGCATCCTTTTTTGCTTCAATCATTGTTGAACTTTCTCTGACTTTTTCTTCCTTTTGCGGTGGAGTTGGTGCTGCCGGCGGGGGAATTGGTGATTTTGGTCGATGGACAGGTGTTGAAAGGGACAAAAATGATTTGGAAGGTCCAGCGGTGATTGGTTCGGATGAAGTGGATAAAGCAGGTTGAGGGGATTCTGGTTCATCAGGAACAATATCATCATCTTCCTCTTCTCCAAATTTCTCATCATCCTCTTCCTCATCATCATTTCCTCCAAGTTGCAATTTAACCAATTCTTCATCTTCCTCTTCCTCTTCTTCATCCTTCATTTCGTCTTTTTCTTCATAACTTTCTTCTTTTTCAATGCCAATTTGGGATTTTATCATTTCCGATTGCGACGGTTCTTCTTGTGCCATTTCCGGTGGCAATTCCTCAGTCGAATGTTGTTGCTTCTCTTTTCCTTGTTCACCTTCAACCATTTCCCAATCATCGCTGACTGGTTCCGGACTTGCTTCTGCTTGACTAATTCCTCTTTCCTCATCCATTAAAACTTCTTCTCCACTATTTTCCTCCTCTTCTTCATCATCATCTGGAGTGGGGACACCTTCCTCCAATACTCGATTGATCACATCTTCAACCAATAATTCCGCTTGTCTGGCTGTCACCATTCCCAACGCTGTTGTTTCCTCTTTATTTCGGATTTCGTCCAAATTTTTTAATTTTTTCTCATCAAATTCTTCTGTTTTGTTCTGATAATCAGTTTCATCGCTTTTCTGCTCTTCTGATTTTTGTTCCATTTCATCGACTTTTTTCTGTTCTTCCTTCGAGGGAAGATCAACAATTTGTGCCGAAAATTGAGGATTTTCTTCTCCACTTTCAGAGAATATTTCACCTTCAATTTTGTCTTCTTTCTTCTCAACGAATTCTTCTTCTTTATTTACAATTTGTTTCTCTGATTCAATTTCTCCCATTCCATGTTCAAAACTTTAAAAAGTAATATTAGAGTTTAGTCAAAATCCGAAAATTTACCTTTCCATTTGAGGTTTCCCTTCCGTTGGCACAAATTCTTGGCTTTCAACCAATTCGAATTCTTCATTTTTATTTCCCACTTCCTCCTCCAATTCATTTTCTTCCATTTCTTGATGCTTTTTTGGTGAATGTCCTTCTTCATCAAAATGCATTTCCATCGTTTCTTTTGTATCAATTTCAACTGGTTCAGATTCCACCAACAAATCTTCTTCATCATTTAATTCGGAAACAATTTTCAAATCCCTTTGCTCTGGAACTTCTCCAGTATACTCTTCTTCCCTCTGGACGATTGGAATGGATTCTGATTCATGAATTGGCTCTCCAGGGTATTCTTCTTCCCTCTGGACGATTGGAATGGATTCTGATTCATGAATTGGCTCTCCAGGGTATTCTTCTTCCCTTTGGGCCAATGAGGTGGATTCTGATTCATGAATTGGCTCTCCAGGGTATTCTTCTTCCCTTTGGGCCAATGAGGTGGATTCTGATTCATGAATTGGCTCTCCAGGGTATTCTTCTTCCCTTTGGGCCAATGAGGTGGATTCTGATTCATGAATTGGCTCTCCAGGGTATTCTTCTTCCCTTTGAACGATTGGAGTGGATTCTGATTCGTGAATTTGCCCCACATTTTCCTCAATTAATATAGTCTCTTCAATCCCCTGAGGCTCATCAATTTCCACATTGCCCACAATTTCAGGTTGAATTTTTTCTACATTAACAAAATCTTCCATTCCTTTTTGTTCCATCAATTCATCAGTGGGCTTAACTTCTTCAATGAATTCAGATTCCTCCTTTTCCTCAATATTTTTATTCGTATCTTCCTTTTCCACCGATTCCCGTGTTATTTCAATATTAATTGGTGATGGCGACATTGCTGCCGGCGAGCCAATTGTGGATGATTTCTCGTCTAAACTTTTCCATCTTGCCGCATTCATCACCGGCGATGTTGGCGTCTTAAAAAAATAAATACTAAATAGTATATAATATTACAAACAATTTCGGAAATTGGAAGTTACGGGAATTGACTAGGTGTTGGACTAGAAAAATTTGGAAATCTCAGTTTCTAGACTTCCTACAAACTCGAGAATGCGACTCAACATAGTCGATTTAGTCTATGAAATTTCATTTTCATAAAGTATGATTTTGTATTAGAAAACTAAACCATTATTTTATTCAAACCGATTTTGGTTTAATAACTTTTCCTAAGCCTTATTTATGATCTGAAATTGAAATTTTATAAACTAAATCAACTCTGCCGAATCGAATGAACCTATTTTCGAGTCTCTGCAAGCAAAAAAATAATCTAGCCCAGAATCTAGCTAATTCCGGAAATGTCCAATTTCCTCAGTATTTTAATTAAATATTTTTGACTTGTTCATCCATTGCACTCTGTTCCGCAGCAACAAATGCCTCTTCTGGGACATCAGCAGAAGAAGATGCTCCTCCTCCGTACAATGAACGCGTTCGGCCTTCTTCCAAAAGCATTTCCGGTCTATGAATCACCGTATGCGTACTCGATCGTTCATCATCCTCCGTTTCCAAGCCTCCTAGGCTTTCTTCACTTTGAAGTGGAGAAAGTGGCGGTGGAAACTTTTGAGGCTTTTCCGGTTCAATTTGCTCTATTTGAATTCCATGTGCAACCATTTTATGCTCTTCTTCAGCGGATTTTTGATCATTTCTATTTTCAGATGCCAATTCTTCTTTTGGCTCTTCAATTATTTCTGATTCAAATTGGCTTTTTAATTCCGATTCACTTGGATATATTTCTTCTTTTTGCAATCCATCTTCAATGCTCATTTCATTTAATTTTGTCATTTGTTCTTCTTTTGATTCGACAATTTCGCTTTCCTCATTTTCCCTTCCAATAAACCATGGAATTCCTCCCATTATTGGTGCAATTGACAAAATACTTTCCAATTTTTCTTTGCCAATTTCTTCTTCTGGCCAAAGTAGTGCCTTCTTTCCAGCCAATTCTTCCTCTTCATATGCGCACCTTTCAATTGGCACATTATCAAGCCAAATTGTTGATGGCATTTCCCTTTTTTCTGGTTGCATTTCATGGACCACTTCAAGTTGTTTTTCCTGCGGAATTTCTTCAAATTGTTTTTCCTGTGGAATTTCTTCAAATTCCTTCTCTTCTTCCTCTCCTCCCTTCTCTTCTTCATCATCATCTGGTTCAACAACTTAACAAAAACAATTTTTAATCATTCATAATATAATTAATATATTTTTCTCACCTTTAATCTCAATATTTTGATTCGGTTCCACTGTTTGAACATTCAATCCAGTTGTAACAAACAATTCTGGTCTTCCTTCTCTTTCCAATTGTTCCTCAATTGCCTCTGGTTCTTTATGAATTTCTGTCATTTTTTTGCCAATTTCTTCCTCAATTTCAGGTCTATCTGTGTCCATTGAAATTCGCCTTAATTTCATCGGTTCTTCTTCCACAATTTCAATTATTTCTGGTTGAATTTGTTGTTTTAGCTCCATTTCTGTTTCTTCAATTTGTTGTTCAACTATTTTTGGTTCCAATTCTTCTGATTCTTCAATTTGTTGTTCAACTATTTTTGGTTCCAATTCTTCTGATTCTTCAATTTGTTGTTCAACTATTTTTGGTTCCAATTCTTCTGATTCTTCAATTTGTTGTTCAACTATTTTTGGTTCTAATTCTTCTGTTTCTTCAATTTGTTGTTCAACTATTTTTGGTTCTAATTCTTCTGTTTCTTCAATTTGTTGTTCAACTATTTTTGGTTCCAATTCTTCTGTTTCTTCAATTTGTTGTTCAACTATTTTTGGTTCCAATTCTTCTGTTTCTTCAATTTGTTGTTCAACTATTTTTGGTTCCAATTCTTCTGTTTCTTCAATTTGTTGTTCAACTATTTTTGGTTCCAATTCTTCTGATTCTTCAATTTGTTGTTCAACTATTTTTGGTTCCAATTCCATTTTCATATCTTCAGAATATTCCTGTTGTTCTTGTTGTTCATTTGTTGCAATTATTTCTGCCCCAAATGGCATATATTGTCCACTTTGTTCCCTCTTTTCACCATCTTCTATTTTCTGTAAATCTTCTTCAATTTCCATTTCTTCCTCATCATATTTCCTATCCGATTCAATCGGCTTTTCCTCTGTTTCGACGGCTTTGACTTCATCTTCTCTCGTTGGACTTTCTGGTGGTGATGGCTCATGGACTGCCGATGGTGGTTCAATGCTAATTATAATTGGTTCACTCAAATATTTTTGTTGTTTTTGTTGATTTTCAATTTGTGCAATTCCCAAAATTGGTGCCGCATCCAACTGTTTAATAATTTTATTTTGATAAATCATTCAAATAAATACTTTTTCAATATGCCCAGTTGATGCTGGCTCTATTTCCGGATGGCTTTCCTGATGTGAAATTACCACTTCAGGACCAACTTCTACCTGAAAAATGCAAAAAAATCAAATAAAAATTTACCAAATTAGTAAACAAACAATTTCCATATGTTCCATTGTTGCTGTTGGCTGTTGCGGTTGACTTTCTTCTGATTGTGCCAACATCACCACCTCCTTCGGAGCCATATCTATCTAAAATTGCAATTTTAATAATAAATAATTTATTTAATTTTCTCACAATTTCCTCATTCCTTTCCAATTGTTTCTCCCCTCTTTCTTCCTTCTCAATAATAATGTTTAAATCTTCTTCCATTGTTGGACTTTTTTCTTCCACAATTTTTACATTTTCTCCACTCATTTCCGGTTGTTTTTCCAACATTATTGTGGTGGCCACATTCACATCTGATTTAATATTTTCATTGCTTTCCCTTGTTGGCGATGGCAATGGACTTCTTGTTGGAATTCGGCTTGGTGATTTTCTCGACTCCTCCTCTTCGTATTGTTCTTCTTCGCGTTTTTTGCCCGGTGGACTAATCATAGAAGGACCTTTCCAGCCGAATCTTTTTTTGGCTGCTTCTTCAGCTTCTTCTTTTGACTTCATTGACTCAAATCTGGCAACTTTTTCTTTGACACTTCCGGCCGAAGATGTTGACGTGGATAGTGACAAGGAAAGTGAAGCATCTTAAATTATTTAAAATGCTCAAAAAATTGCATTTTATTATTTATATTTTTTGAGGAATTTTAATGTGAAAAAGTATTTCATTGGTTCTCCAAACTAACAAGAATAATAATGAAAATGGAAATTATGCTCTGCTTGAAAGAATGCGAATAAAATTCTACCAATTCACAAACCATAATAAAATTACAAGAAATAATATTTAATTAATTTGACTTTATTCATTTCAAAGAGGGGAGGGGGAAGACTACAACAAAATAGTAGGATTGATAAATGATAAAATAAGATTGAAATAAGTCGATGTATTTTGTATATCCAATGAATTGTCCAATCCATTCCCTCCAATCAGATTCTTTGTATCGTAATTGTTTTTTCGATGCCACTGGGTGTTGGTTTTTGCGTTGATGAGAAGGAGGGATAGCCATTGTGATATTGCTGGAAGCCTAAATCATCAAGGAAGGGAAAATAAAATAAAGGGAAATGGGAAAATGAGGCAAAGAGGACAAACGAAAAAGTAAGAAAGGAGAGGACAATAGAGTAATGTGAGAGTTATTAGTTAAACAGTCCAAAAACACATCAATCTTGGTTGGTTAAAACATTTATTTGTTATTTAATTATAATTATTTATGTTTGATGATTAGATTACAATCAAATAAATTAGATAAAATTCCGGCACTTATGTATTTGGGAGGATGGAAGAGAGAATGGGTTGGAGGGAAATTGACAAGTCCCCTCAATCAAATTGCCTATCAGTGAGATGGAGGAAAGGGAAAAGGGATTCAGCGATGGAGGAAGGAATTCTTTCCTCACACGGTGCAAATTCTAATTTAAACTGAATGGTATTTGATTTACCGAATAGACGGATATAGGTGGATTAGGGTGGATATACGGGGATTAAGAGGGTAAAAATGATGGGATTAAGGGCGAAATTGTTTGGAGATGAAGAGGAAGCTGCCATAGATATGAGACCGAGTCTAAGGTCCTGAGAGTGCCCAGGATATAGCGGATATAGGGGGATTAAGCCCCAAAATAAATTCGTGGGTTGGCTTTTTCTTTCCGGCTTCGGAAGAATCCTATGCTCCGAACCCCTTAAGCCTAATCCCTAGCCCCTAACAAGGCTTATCCGGCTTAATCCCCCTATATCCGGATATATCCTGCGCACTTTCCGGGCCTCTGTTACACTTCGCCGACCTTCCAGTGGCCTTCCGGATCATTTTCATTCCATTTAGGCGCTTATTCCGGCTTAATCCCCGTATATCCACCCTAATCCACCTATATCCGTCTATTCGGTAAATCAAATACCATTCAGTTTAAATTAGAATTTGCACCGTGTGAGGAAAGAATTCCTTCCTCCATCGCTGAATCCCTTTTCCCTTTCCTCCATCTCACTGATAGGCAATTTGATTGAAGGGGCTTGTCAATTTCCCTCCAACCCATTCTCTCTTCCATCCTCCCAAATACATAAGTGCCAAATTCCTTGAAAATTGCCCCAAATTAAATGCACATAAAATTATAAGAATGCCAAAATGAAGCATTAAATTCCGATGATTTTTGCACGAATTTATTATAAAAATATATTATTTATTACCTTCCTTTTGAGGTGTTGGCCCAGTGGATTTTAATTTAATTTCATGCGAAGATTTTGTGCCCGGTGCTGGGACACCGGCCATGGGCAAATCATCCAATCCTTTAATATAATAACCAATAAATCCATCAAAAATCAAAATTCCCCCAATCAAAATCCATATTCCAAATTGACCGATTGCCTTGCGAAAAATAAATTTATTTCCAAAAAAGCAATTTATTAAAAAATGGGTACAATTTTAGTAATCGAAATCGTTGCTTATGAAAAAATATTAAGCGAATTGTGGGTGGTGGATTAATTGATTTAATTAATATTCAAAAGTGAATGAGAATTAATAAATTTGCGAGAGAGGTAAAAGAAGCGCAGAATTCATTAAAATTAGAAATTAAATTGAAAATAAATTGATTGATAATATTTGTAAAAAAAAAGACTGAAAAACACCAAAAAAACCAGTCAAAAAATCACCACAAAATTTCTTTAATTAAAATTTGTGCTTGGCAATCGGTCGATTAGGAGGAGGAAAATGAGAGGGCATTTTATTAGGGTAAACCTTGTGCTCGGGATTGGCTCATTGTGACCACGTGGGTGCGTTTTTTGCTGATCATTTTTGTGCCCTCATCCAATGGGAATGATTCCTCAACCATTTCACTTCTTTGCACATCTGCGACGGCGAATCATATTTTATTTAGGGTGAATATTTTTGTAAATTTTTATATTCATTTTTGTACCCACCGGGTGGCCCTCTACGTGCCCATTCCTCCTCCTCCGGTGGATGATGTTCCTCTTGTTGTTTTTCGGCTTCTTCTGCCAATTTATTGGCGCCTAAATTTGCCGAATTCAGACAAAAAATTTGAAGGTAAAATTTTTCAGAAAAGGGCAAAAAATATTTTGAGCCGCCGTCGCCGCTCATTTTTTAAGAAGCAAAGCAAAACAAAAAAAGCGAAGGGAAAATATTCAAAAAAGAACATAATTCACCAAAAAACAACAACAAAATGTGCAAATTTATATCAAAATTTAGTGCAAATTTTGACGGCTTCAATGCCACCCAAAACCCTTACTGATTTTTGCCATCAATTTTCTCTGTAAATCCATCAATTTGTCAACTTCCAATCCAACCATTCCCGGTGTTTCCTGTTCAATTTGTTCGGTTCAACCCATCATTTTATTTAATTTTACTGTTTCATATTGTTGTTTTGTTGTGGTCGTCTTTCGGACACTGCTCACTGTGATTTGCAAATCTGCGTCCGGATGTTGTGCCGCAAGGAATGTTGACAGCTTTTCGGTTAATTCCGGATCCTCTGGCAATTGAAGGCCGGCAGCCTCGACGGTCATTTCAGCTTCTTAAATTCCTCATTCAAATTCCCCACTAATTTTGCCTAATAAAACCAAGTGCGCGAAGTCGTTCCATAACCGATGGTCTTTTTGTTTGTTGAGGAGGGGATGTTTTTGGTGGATCATTTTGGTTTGGTTGTTGTTGTTTTGGCTGATCCAATTTGATTGGAATGTTGACAGATTGATGCATTTTTTTTATTTTATTTGGCCGGAAAAAGGAATGTTATTGGATAAAGGAAAAGTAGAAATTCTTGGCCAATATATTACCCCCTTCCCCTTCTTCCCATACATTCAATCGATCAGAGAGGGACGGAATAATGTGGGTCCAGATCAGATCGACCAGTGGCGGCGGTGGGATTTTCATTCACAAATGAACAATTGTTTCTGTGGCCAACACATTTTCCACTGCTTCCCTCCTTTCTTTCCTTTTCAACTCAAATTTCTATCCTCTCATTGGCCAATGTCCCTGACTCATTTTAATCCCCCACCCATTGCCATTGCCAGCACCAAAATAGGTTTACGCAACAAAAATAAAAAAAACCAAACACAAAACAATTTTTTTACTAAATAAAAAATATTATGTGGAAATTGACAATTGCAATTTTGCTGGGTTTAATATTTTTTGAATGACTGTGCAATGAACCAAAAAGAGAATGGAAACTTAAAATATGATAGAAAATGGTGATGGGGCATTTTAGCATAAAAATGAGGAATATTGTTTTCAAACCACAAAACAAAACAAAAATTATGAATAAATGAAATGAAGAGTTTAGAATGAGATTTTGGCGGAATTGAAGTGGATAAAAATAAGAAATGAGAATTATAAATTGAATAAAACTAATTAATATTAAAATAAGTAATTATGAAAGGAGGCAAGTTTGAGGGGAAGGAGGCAAGTTAAAATGAATGTTAAGCAATTTTAGTAAATTGTGAGAATTGACTTTGAGGGATTTAAAGCAAATTTTGGCTTTTTTGAATTAATTTGGACGGTTTAATTGACTATAAAATAAAAAAGGGTTATATTTTGGCTATGATAAATTGGTAATTGACTGGATCTAAAAAAGCAGCAACTAATTTATAAATGTTTTTTGACTGATGAATTAATGAATGAGTGAATAAGAAGGAAAAAGTGCGATGAATTAAGGATGCGCAGAATTTGGTGTGTGGTAATAAAAAGTGGGGAATTTTGTGTGGAAGCGGCGACGGACGACAAAAGAAAATAAAATATTATTCAGAAATTGGCGAGCCTGGTCGGCTTCCACCATGTTTTCGGCCTCCTCCTCTTTCTTCATCACCACCTTGTTCCATGCCACTTGTTTGTTCGCCTTCCTCACTTGCCGCTTCATATCCCCTTTCGGCATGATGTTCGGCTGGAGCTGACAAAATGCTGCTTTCCGTTGTTGTTGTGCTTTTTTGCAACTGTTCCTGTGGTTCATATTCCTCAATTTGGGGTTGTTCATGTTGCTCTTCTTCATGGATTATTACCGAACCTAAATCCGTGGGGGTTGTAATTTGTATTTTCAAAATTTGTCTCAAGACCAAATCTTTATTATGACAATTGGGAAAGCGATAACCTTCTAGCATCGATGGTGGTAAAATTTCTTGGACAATCTATATATGATTTTATAGGTATAAAATTATAAAATGATATAAAAAGCATTGGCATTATTGGATATTTCAAAAGTTATGACCAAAAAATCGTTATAATTAAGAAGTCTTCTGGCCATTTTATGGCCATAATTCGGTAAATTTCCAATATTAGCCAATGTTTTTGATATCATTTTGTTGCCACTTTTATGCCCTATAAAATTTTATAAAAATTGACCCAGAAGCTTCGTCAATCATTGCCATCGATTTTAGGCCGTTTCATCCACAATTATCGCGTCCCTAATTGTCGTATAGTCCCCAAAATAATCCATTTCCTCTTTACCTCCACTTCCTTGGCTTGGTTCCCTTTGAATTTCCTCTTCTTCTTTTGTAATTTCTTCTGTCGGCACTTGATGTTCTGTACTGATTAATGTTGTCGTTTGCACGGTGGTTTGTTCAACGGGGATTCCCTGCTCATCCACGCCGATCAAATGCCTTTGTTCCCCATCAATTATCATCGCCTCACGGCTTCTGGCCATTCTGTCCCTTTCCTCCTCCTCGGCCATTGCATCCCATTGGGCCATTTCCCTTTCATTCAATGGTTGATCATGTTTTTGCACTTCCCTATGTTGGACCTTCATTAAAATAAACCATTTCCATCTCATCAATTATATTCCCCCATTTTACTTCTGCCCCATCTCGGAATATTTGCTGCGTAATTCGTTCATCAACCACCGGCTCATTCGCCCCTTCCGAATGGTGAACATAACGCTAAAAATATAAATGAATGAATGTTTTGGCCTTATATTCTTTTACTTCAGTTCTAGTCACTATTGTTTCCACATTTGACAATGGCTCTTCTGGGACTGGAGCAGCGGTGGATGAAGACGTTGGAGAGATGCCAAAAGTGGAGGAAATTGCTGAAAATGGAATAAAAGAATGGAAAAGTGGGCACAATTTTAGTATATTTTGATGAAAATGGCACACAAAAAGCTGATGGCAGAATAATAAAAACTGGGTAATATTAATAGAAATTTAAATAAAAATCTAGAATATTTCACAAAAATAACAAAAAAAAAAAAACAAATTTACGAGTGGGCCAATATAATACGTAAAACGTTTAAAATACAAAGGAATATTTTGCAAACAAAACAATTATTATCATTATTATTACAATATTTTATGTTTTTCACAATGAAAAATTAATAAATATTTGAAAATATTAAAAATAAATTATGTTAATTAAAAAAAAGCAACATTTGCACCAAAGCAAAGAAAAAGCACCCATAATAGAACAAAAAAAACGTGCAAAGAAATTCCCTTTTACATATAAAAATTTTTATAATACATAATACTCACGTGTTGCACTCAATGCAGTCGCCTGCTGTGCCTGATGCGCAATTGGGGCACCCAAACTGCTTTTGCTTGAGAATTCCCTTCTCAATATGGGGGTGCCACCTTGACTTGCCCTCCATCCATCTGTCCCCATTCCATCTTCGCCAATGCCCGGTGGATTATTCATCCGTTGGACAATATCATCTCGGCCAATTTGCCTCAAAGCCTGCTCCAAATCATGTTCTATAATTTTGATGAATTAAAATGAGAATAAAGCTGAAATTGTCTCTGACCATTTGCCTCCATCCCTTTGAGAAATATCCAAATTTTCAGCACTGAAATTGGCTCTTGCCCACTGCCTGAATTCATTTCTCGACGAATTTGACGAATATCATCCGGATGAACGCCCAGGGCACGGCCCAATCTTGCCCAATCGCCGCCAATACTTTTGGCCACAAATTCCAGCGGAACATTTGGATAAACATCCGCCGGATTGGCAGAAAGTGCATCCGCGTAGCGAAGTGCAATTGCCGCCTTCTTTGATTGTTCGGATGGACTCAATGATGGCATTGTGCCCGTATAGTCGGGCAATGTTATGGTCAAAGTGCAAATTGGATGTTGTGGTGGCAAAGTATCGGCTCGACTTCTTGGCTCCTTCATTACGGCCACTTTGCCTGCGGATGCTGCTTCTTGGTCATCTTGTTGTTTTACCTTAATTAAAATAAAACAAATATAAAAGAATTGGGCATTGTTACCTTTATATTAAAGGCCAATCTATTTTCTTGGAATGGTTGAAAGAAAATGGCCAATTGGTCGCCTCTCTTTGTCACTGGCACCAAATTGCCGGCAAATTCCAACCATTGATGCCGTCCACCCAAAACTTCAACATCTCGCGACTTTGCAATTTCCGCAAATCCTTCCTGCTTTTCCAGTGTTTTCTCCTCTTTATCATCTGTCATACAAAACATTCGCAATTGGCCTTCACTGGGGAATGGCCTCCGGGCGAACACAACAAATTTGGCCATGAATGGGACGGCGATTGCCTCATTGTAAATTTCTTGTGCCATTCGGGCCGCATCTCTGGGCGTTTGGCAATCCATTAGCCAAAAACGGGCAGAGACTGTTGTTGTGAATGAAATCTGCGGAAGATATCAAAATATGACAATTTCCCATTAAAAAGATTATTTACCTCATCCCCGGTGAATGTCAATTGTGTTGTCCCAGTGATGTCCTCCCATTGTGCTGGGGCTGATCCCCCAGTGATGCTGCACAACAATCGAAGTGTTGGAGGATCCAATTGTGCGGGTTGAGGCGGTTCTTTTTCCTTTTCTTTTCCATGTTTTTCTGTTTGTTGTTGTTGCTGATATTGGGTGATCATTCCTTTATTCGTTGATTGAGGCAATGGAATGCAAAGGGTGATTGGCTTTAATTTAAATATAAAATTTATTCAAATAAATAACTTTACTTTATGGAATTTTCGTCTTCTTGGTTCAACAGTGACAATTGGCGATACGGCCACACGATTTCCGTGCAATTTTGAAACAATTTCTTGTGGAACAGGTTGCGCTTGAAGTGACACTTTTATTGTTTTTGTCAATGAGCCATCCGGAAAAATTGCCTAAATAAATTTAAAATTAATTGAATAATTTTAATATTTAATTTTTGTGGAAAAATTGCTTTTAAAGTGTTTTAATTTAGGAAAAAAATTTTATGCTATTTTTTGAGAACTATTAGAGCTTTCGAATGATATATCGTTTTCTAGGATTGGCTACTTCTTTGTTGAGTTATGGTCAAAAGAATAGGTCCAGTACAGGTACAGTACTCTCTCTTTTCCAATAAACGTGAAGAGAGAACTCAATTTTCCCTCTAGCTTCATCAATCAAGGAAATTCCCTTCTCTGCTATCAAATGAAAAGAAAAGAGAATACGATAGCTCATGGATTGGAGGGAACACAAAATACATACTCATCAAGAAATGAAGGGATTTTGATGATTTTGGTATCAAAATTGATGGCTATCCAATGAACAATGATATTAAATTTATTAATTTTGGTTTGCTATTTCAAAAGTACAGAAGAATGCCAAAAACAAAAATTTTTATTAATTAAATGATATTTATTATATATATAAAATGCACCTGAACTCGGGGAACAACCGAAGAGAGGATGACACCGCCTTCTGGGCCAACACAATGCACTTCTTGCCGGACTCGGGTCACAACCGCAAAATACATTGGAAAATCGCTGGTCATTATTCGAGTGATTCTGTTGGTGTGCAATTCATCCAATTGTTGTAATTCATGCGCATCAAATGATTCATTCAATACTTCCTTAAATAATAGAAATTGATATGATGAGAATTATTGGGTATAAATATACTTGAACGGCATCCTCTGTTGCCTCCAATTGATGTTCTTTCCAATGTTGGCCGTCATCCGAACGCAAAATGACAATTTCCCTTTCCCTTCCCCTCAATGATGCAAAATGTGGGACTTCTAAAATGACTGGCCCAAGGAATTTTGCGCCATGTGGTCCAATTTCCAAAATGCGTGAGGCCAATGCCTCACCTTCGCTCAGCGGAGGTGGATGCGATAATTTTTCCTATAATAATGGAATTATTGATGATAATAGTGTGTAATTCCTACCTTCTTCAGGTAACGGCAAGTAATTCGGATTGGTGCCGGCGCTTTTCGAGGCGGAATAATCACCCGAACGCCAGAATGACGGCATCCGCGCATTGCACCGCCGCGAGCATCCACAAGGAAGGAAATGAGGAAACTAAAATACAAATAATAATTTTAATTTATAAATTTGTTTTGGAATGGAAATAAAAAAAATTCAATCGAAATTTCTAAAAAATTTTGACAAAAAATGGACAATACAAAAAACCAGCAATTCACCACTAAAAATGTTACCTACGTTTTCATGAATAATTTGCTGAAAAATTATGGAATTTATTTTGATCAAAATTTAACCAAAATATAAATTAATCCACTCTTCCTCACTCACCTGGGTTGGATTAATTCATTTCGGCTCAATGCCACATTATCATCTTGGCCATTTTCCAAGAAACTTGGATCGGGAATTGCCGTTGTTATTGGCGCATTTTGTGCCCTTTTTATGACCGCTTCCAGGTCAGCATCAGTCGTATCAAATGGAGAAATGCCACTTTTGGAGAGTTGTTGTTCGCCGGTGTGAATCAAATGAATGACGGCGGAATCGCGTAAACCCTGGGTGATGGATTCGTTGAAATCGCGGGCATGTTCGGCCGCAACCACTTGATGGTCATCTGCTTCATCTTCCGAATCCGAGAACATTCTTAAACAAATAAATAAATGTTTAGGGAATAAATAAATATTTATTTAATTCTAATTCCCATTTTTAATATCATAAATTAACATTAAAAACTATTAAGCATTGATATAAATGAATTAATTTGGAATGAATTGAAAAAAAAAAACAATATAATATTGACAATTTCCAAAAGGCAAACAAACTTCTTCTTCCGAAAATACTTCTTCATTGTATTCGGCAAATTGTCTGAAGAATTGTGTCAAAAAGCCGCAGAATCGCGCACCAAAAAAAACTCCAAACAGTCGGAGAGGATTTATTTATAATCAATTGAATGGTAGCCAAAAAAAATGTTGAATGAATAAAATAGAATTGAGGCGGTAAAGAGGTAAATGTTTGTGAGAGTATTAACGACCTTGATGTGAATTGTGAATGGTGGTTGGGTCGGCGAGTGTTTGGTTGGGGGTCAAAACGATATTTGCAAAAAGAATATAACGGGAGGATGGCCGACTTTCGGCTCAATGAATTCATTGATGAGGGGTGGCGGTGGGGTATGGGGAAATGAACAGATTTTGGTTGATGATAATTTGAATGGATGGATGGGAATGGGAAATGTTTGTGGGGGAAATAATTAAAAATACACATATAATAGCATCCAATTAATGAAATTTGTGAGTGAGAAAATGAATATGAGAAGTAAAGTTTTAAATATTTGAAAATTTCCCTAAATTTATATTAAAAATATTTACGTTTCATTCATTGCTTCCGGATTCTGAGGCCTGTATCTTTCTTCGGTGATTGTCGTTGTTTCGGTGATGATTGTCGTTTCGGTCACAGTTCGCAATGTTTCCATCACCGAAACATAGCCTAGGCGTTGGGCAATGGCCAATGGAGTTTGGCCATTTGCAGTTTTCGTATTTGGGGATGCTCCATTTTCCAGGAGGAATCGAACAACATGATTATGGCCTTGTTGTGCTGCTTGATGCTACATTAATATATATTTATTATTAAATTATATTTTATTACTAATGGAGTGTAATTGGCACGAGTTTCAGCATTAACATTGGCCCCATGCTCAACAAGCCATTTGACCATTTCAATTTGGCCAAAATGTGAGGCAACATGTCTATTAGAGAAAATAATATAATAAATATATTTAAATTATTTACAAAGGTGTATATCCGGCATTTGTTTGTGCATTTATGTCGGCATTGTTCGCAAATAATTGATCGGCCACTTCCACTCGATTCTCTTGTGCACATAAATGCAATGGGGTTAATCCATTCTTTGCACGAGCATTTACCTATTTTAATAAATTTTTAATTAATATTCTGCGAATAATTCACTTTTGATCCTTTCTCAATTAGTAGAGCGGCCATACCAACATGACCTTCTTCCGAGGCCAAATGTAATGGAGTAAATCCCGCCCGACTTTCGGCATTTGGATCGGCCCGATATGCAATGAGGGCATTCGCAATTTCCATCTAATTCATTTAATCATTCGAATAAATACAAAAATTTCCATCAACCTGATTTTTCTTCGCCGCAATATGAAGTGGACTGTACCCATTTTTGGCACATGCCTGAGCCCTTGCCCCTCTCTCCAACAAAAGTTGTGCCACTCTTTCATTATTATAATGCGCGGCCACATGCAACGGTGTCACTTGATTTTTGCCCTCAATGTCCACTGGGGTTCCTCTGTCCAAAAGTAGTTTCACCACCGTATAATTTCCATATTTTGAGGCCAAATGCAGTGGGGAGAAGCCTTTTTTCGTCAGCAATGTTTTGTTCGCCTTTTTCTCCAATAACAATTGGACAACGTCATCTTGGCCCTCTTTTGCGGCAATATGCAATGCAGTGTATTGGTCACGGGTTGCGGCATTCGGATTGGCGTGAGCATTCAACAAAATATGCGCAATGTCCGCATTGCCCAAACGGGCCGAAATATGCAGTGGAGTTTGGAGTTCACGTGCCTGGGCATCCACATTTGCCTTATTTCTGACCAAAACACGGACAATATCCTATGAAATGGTTGTCCTAATTAATAATATTTTGGGTAGGTCTAACAGTTTGATTTGCTCTGGCGGCCAAATGAAGTGGCGTTTCTCCGCGAACAGTTTCACAGTCAACATTTGCGCCCTAATATTATATTAAATTTAAATACATTCATTTTAGTGTCCAAACTTGTTGAATTAAGAATATGACAATATTTATACATCCCATGAATGCGGCAACATGCAAAGGACTTAAACCGGATTCGGTGGTTGCCTCAACACTGGCATGATATTTCAGCAACAATTCAACAACTTTTATTCGATTCTTTTTGCATGCAATATGCAATGGGGTGAACCTTTTTGGGTGGATGAATGAATTATCTCATCCAATGACTCTCCCCCATACCCATTCAATGCTCGGGCATTTGGATCCGCTTGGCGATCCAATAATAATTTAGCAACCTTTAAAAATAAATTCCTATCAGTTTTCTAAA
The DNA here is from genome assembly GCA_030063045.1 of Pratylenchus scribneri. Classification (NCBI taxonomy): domain Eukaryota; kingdom Metazoa; phylum Nematoda; class Chromadorea; order Rhabditida; family Pratylenchidae; genus Pratylenchus; species Pratylenchus scribneri. Next base: position 982,251 of record JAQSEB010000014.1, on the reverse strand, counting down.
TGTTTTAATTTTTGCATATTTTAACGGAATATATTACTATATCTTAAAACTTTAAAATTTTAATATGCCCCTGGCGCTGGGCCAGCTTGGCTTTGTTTATATAATAAAACACATCAATGATTGAACCAATTTTGTTGATTTTTATATCAGATTAAAGAGCAGCCTCTTGACTATCCATATCCAGTTATATTAATTTTATTTGAATTGGTTCAGAATTAACGGAGTTATTCCCAAAAAATAATGGAAAAATTTCCTTATCCATAGTAGAGGCTATTTTAAAAGCTCTTAAAGGGAACAACTTCAATATTCTGATCAAATATAAATAAAATTTTATATCATTTGATAGCCAAGAGTCTGCTCTCCAATCTCATACTAGAATCATCAAAATTGGTTCAGTCTTTGATGAGTTATTATAAACTGTGCAAAGTTAGTCAATGCTAATAAGTTGAGGCTTATCCATAAAATTTCCCCTTTTAAATTTTAATGAATAAACATACTCCAACATGACCACAATGGGCAGCAACATGCTAGAAATATAAAGTACATAAAATATTAAAATGGTAAAAAAGACCAATGGTGTCAAATAATCGACGGTGACCTCATCCACATTTGCGCGATGATATAGGAGAATTCGGGCACAATCAACATGATCGCCCTAAATTGTCTTGGTTCAATCCAATTCCACAAAAGGACAATTCCAAAACCTGGGCGGACATATGCAATGGGGTTAAACCATTTTTGGTTTTTGCCGAAATTGGTGCTCCCCTTTCCAACAAAACTTCAACCACATTTTCATGCCCTGATCTCGCCGCACAATGCCTTTAATTTATTTTCAATTTCCAATTTTAATTTAATTCAATTATTCAAACAATGGAGTCAGCAAATCTCGCGTTCTGCAGTCAATAATTGCGCCTCTGTCCAAAAGTAATTCCACCAGCTTAACTCGACCCCATTTGGCAGCAACATGAAGTGGGGAAATGTTGTGCCTCGCTTGGAAGTTCACATTTGCGCCTTTGTCGATCAGCAATTGGGCAATACCTTTTCATAAATTACAAAAGTACAAATACCCAAAAAATACAATGAACACACACACACACACACACCTTCATTATTATAATGGGCAGCAATATGACTAAAAAGAGAGGAAAATGGAATTAAAATTTAATAAACTCAAAAAGAAATCTCACAGTGGAGTGAAACCACTTTTTGATGTGACATTTGGATTCTGTTCATTTTGTAGAAGAAGGGTAGCGGCACGAGTGTCATCTAATATTCATAATTCATTGAATATTCCTCATTTCAATTCACCTTTTTTGGCCGCAATATGCAATGCGGGCAATTTTACTTTGCTTGTATTGTCATTTTCCAATAACAAAGCCACAATTCTATCATGGCCTTGTTGCAAAGCAACGGCCAATGGAGTAAATCTATTAATTTGGGCATAAATTCTCACATAATTTTAAATTAGTTTATACCCATCTTCTGTGGCCAATGCTTGGTTTGCCCCATGGGCCAATAAATATCGAACGACAACTTCAATTTTTATTAATTAAAATATGTTTTATTAGTGCTAATCTTTGCCTTCATGATTTTCCTGTGCTGCCATATAAAGTGGAGTGAACCCATTCAATGATTGGGCATTCACATTGGCCCCATGCTCGACCAAAATTGTCACAATTATATCTTGTCCGGCCAACGAGGCAATATGCAAGGCGGTATTCCCTTTCCGGGTGCTGGCATCCACTGCCGCTCCCCGCCTCAACAATTCCCGGACAACCTCATTATGGCCCTCTTTTGAGGCCAAATGCAGCGAATTTAGGCCATTCGAATTGCATGTATTTATGTCTATTCCGGCACGAAGAAATTCCAAAACTTGATCCAAATTGCCGGCACGGGCCGCACGAAGGAACATTGCATTTTGGTCATTTCGGGCAGGCTAATTAGATATTAAAGGGATCATTTTAGTATAATTTATTAGAAAAATGACAACTTTTAATGGCTGTTGTTGTTGTTGTTGTTGTTCTCTTTCCTCCCCAGAATTTTCTTTATTTGTCGGCTCGGAAGTCGATGAATCCACTGTCATTCTTTTTTTTTGGTGAAAATTTCAATTCATAATTTTTTAAATAATTTTTCTACATAAATAAATATTTTTAGTGGATCCAATAAGAAAATTGCTCTAAAAGATGGATGGAAAATGCGCACAATTTGCTGACCTCAACAACATTTTTAGAGTGGAATAGATTTAATTAATGGTCATTAGGGGGTAAAAGACGTATATATTAGTCATTCATTTAACATTATTCCCCCGATTCCATCTCGCACCGTTGGGCAGAAAATATTTTAATTCATTAAGTTTGTGGTAAATATATGTTAAAAGAATTCCAAAGCAATTTTTTATTAGTAAAAAATAAGAAAAGAAATGCCAAGGCCAAAATAAGGAATTGCTTTTGGACAAAATAATAGGAGAAGTGCTTTGTTGTCGACTATGAATTGAGGAGGCCTCATCTGTGGCCATTCCCTCGAGGCAATTGTGGTGACCAAAAAGGGGCAAATGGATTGGCCTCTGCTGGGCCATGGCCTTGGCCATCTGCCTTTTCTTCTCGACTGACATATATTTTGCCCCAGGCAGCGGATGTGCTTCGTAAAAATAAACCGCAACGGAAGGGCCCAGAGGGAAATTGGCCATAGTGGTTTTGGCCAAGAAAAGAGAGAGGAAGAAAATGTTCGTAGAAATATAAAATGCCTTTTGGATGAGACATTTGGAGGAGGGAAGGCTGAAAAGCCGAGAATTGTACATTAGGTTGGAGTGAGGAGGTTTCCGCAGCAGCCGAGGGGGAAGAATCATCGATTTCCCATTCAGCAGCCACCGACATTTTCCCTCCAACCAACTCAAATAATATACATTGAAAATAGAGGCATAATCCCCACATTTTCATTCCACATCCATCCATTCGATGAAAGTGTCGTTTTTGTCCTTCTCTGTTGTTTTGGTTGCTTCCTCCAACCTATTCACATTTTTGGTAGCCTCGAATCTGTGCCTTTCATTAGGATGAGATATTGCCCAAAAATAAAATTTATAATGAAATATGCAAATTAGAAGAATTTGACTTATTTATATTGGAGGGAGGAAATGAGGACTAAATTTCGTAAATACTATTTGGTGTTTGATGGTGATTCGGGAAAACTGAAGTTTGATTTTGCCATTGATATTAGCCATTTATCCATTTTATATGACAATTTTTGGGGAAATAATTGAAAATTTTCCAACTTTATTCTTCCCGACACTCAATTTGGCTTATAATTGGGATTCATTCTGCCGGTTACACTTAAACAATTCGATTAAAATAAATAATATGAAAATGCAATTTACTAAAAATGATAAATGTATCAAAAAATTTGGGAGAAAAGAGTGAGAATTCTGCTTAAAAATGGCAAATGGAGGAAGATGATTCGTTATCAAATTCGGCATTCCGCATGGATTTGAATATTTAAAGGACAAAGTTCACCGAATTCAGCCTCTTTTTCTTTGATAAGGAATCAGATCAAATATTTGTTTGAGGCAATTTTCTTTTAGCCATTTTTATGGCGACAAAATTACTTATTCGTATCTGAAAATAGGTCATCAAATGAGAATGAGGATTACGATATTCATATTCATAATTCATTCTCTGTCTTCTTTGATAAGGAAAATAAATCCATCAAATATTGCCCGAGGCAATTTTCATAAATTAATGCTGACCCTCAAAATAGGTCATCAAAGGAGGATTACGATATTCAATATTGACTCTTTCCAAATTTATCAGTAGATAGGATGCCTCTTTTATTCTAAATATCAGTGAAAGAAACAATTTGATATGAGTGAGAAAATCAACCATTGGCTGGGGTACAGTAATAATGTGGGGTAAATTTATTTGATAGGTAGAAAAGTAATCAAAATTTGTTGCAAATATTGTTGATAGATAACCATTTATCGGTTTTTCCATTCTTTATTCAATTCGCAAGGCTTTTTATTATTTTTGCTTCATTTTTTCAATCTATTGTGAGGCTGAATAAATAAATATACATATAAGCTTTTTATTTTGTTCAATGGTTCACTCAAAATGACATTTAGTTAGCCATTCTCTAAAATGGAATAGCATTGTTCCGGTGGAGGGTCCATTTCCCCAAATGGTTCCATTTCCCCAAATCAGAGTAGGGGCTAGGGACTATGGGCTTATGGGCTTCGGAGCATAGGAGTCTAGCGGAAATAGTACATGCTAGAGATTTGGGGAAATGGAACCATTTGGGGAAATGGACCACCAATCATTGTTCCCCTTATTTCCATAAGCAATCCAAAAAATGGTTTTCAAAAATCAATTTAACTTTAATAAAGCTTAAAATGTTCTTAATTGGAAAATGCTTAATTTTCATTTGGTTTGCAACTTCTTCATTGGCCATCCATTTGACATATCCTTCTTCTCGTACGACTACTAATTATTATATTATATTCGAAGCTGAAGACATCACGGGAAATGTGGAATTTTTGGATAAGGTCTAAATGGGAAAACTTGAAAGCAAATTTAATTTTGTTCAGCTTGGCCAAAAGGTTAGCCTTAATTTCGGCTTGGAAAATGCACATACTGACGACAAACAAAGTGATTTTAACAAATTGGCAATTGGATTCCTTCCAAAAATCGCTGGCTTTGATTGGCCAACGGAAAAAGAGTGGTTGGTTTTTATGAGATGAAGGAATTTTTAATTATTTGACAAATGAATTATTATTCAATCCACAGGTTTTTAATACTTGAAGCATTTGATCATAAATATGAAGGCAAATATATTTTCATCGGTTATTCAAAATTTATTGCAAATTTTACTGAAGAATTGAATCCAAGAGAGGGTATCGAAGACTTTAAATTTGTTTCTAAATTTTAAATTAAAAAGTAGATGTTTGGGAATATACTAATTCAACGCGTATTTGGCAAATGGAATATGGGCAAGTTATTTACAATTTATACGATATTATTTTATGAATATTTTTAAGCTTCGAATGTTATGAAGCGACAATCAATATGGCATCAGATCATATGAATCCCCTTTTCGCCGCAATAACATTCAAAAATTTGAAGGTGATTTATTCAAGGATTCAAATTATTAAATATTTTAATGATTTTTAGATTGTTCCTTTTGCGAATCAGGAAAGTGCAGAATTTAAACCGGATCAGAGTAAAATATAAATTTAAAGCTTTTCACTTAAATTTTAGATTTTAATAATTGCTTCTATTGGTATATGCCTTATTTGAATGTAAATATTTTATTAATGAGAATTAAATTTTAATTTTTTTTGCAGTTTATTCAAAAATACTGGTGGATATTCGCAATTATCTTCTCAATTTGCTTTTGCTGTTGCTGTGAATGTTGCCGTGAATTGGCTAAATCCATTTGGGAATGTTTCGGAAATTTACTCAAATTCCTTGGCAATTTGCTCCAAGCATTTGTCATTCTATTATTTTCCTGCCTTTGTTGTTTATGTTGCCTAATTTATCATGTGCGTCAAAGACGCCAAGAAGAACGTCAAAATCGAGAAGAACAAATTCGACAACGACTTGAGGCCATTCATCGACTTCGCCGACTGCAACAGGAGGCCGAAGGACAGGCAGCCAGGGAACAAATTGCCCGGGAATTATTCCCATTATTGTTGCTTCATTCAATGATGAATGAACGTGAAGAGGTAAATATGGCTAATTTGAAGTTTATTATTCCTAATAAATTCCAGAATGAGGATGAAGAAGCTGCAGGCACATCCAATCAATCAAATATTCGTCGCCAACAGCAATCAGCATCTTCAGCTGAAAGTGCCACAACGGCCACAAATCCAATAGCATTCAAAGAATGCAGTATTTGCGAAGATAATGAGGTACCAATACCAAATAATATTATTTAAATTAATATTTCGATTATTTAGCGATCCATTGTTTTTGAACCGTGCATGCATTTGGTGGCATGTGAAATTTGTTCGGAACGAATCAAAGGTCAAGGCAGCAAATGTCCAATTTGTCGACGACAAATACAAAAAATGTCTCGCGTTTTTCTGCCTTAAGCGAAAATCAGAAACAAAGAAGGGAAGGGAAAGGAATACTGTTTATTTAGAAAGAAAGGGATACTGTTTATTTAATAAGAAATAAATAATAGATTTACATTTCATTCACTTTAAATAATTCATATTTTAATCTATTCAAATTTATTAGTTTTTCAATTCCTGAATAAATTCAACGATAATATAAATTATTTTTTATGAAAAATGGAATTTTTGACAAATCAATTTTATTTTCTAGCATCAAAACAATAAAATACTGCATAATAAAATAATTAAATACAAATATAAATATTAAATGAGCACATTAAATTGAGGAATATCTCTCACAACCAATCTAATTAGAAAGAACCCGTAAATTTTTGTGTTTTTCTTCAAATTTTGAGCATTTTCTGTTTTTCCAACTTTTTGATCAATTGGCCATTTGCGCTACATTTCAATCCAAATTAATTGTTTAAAATATTGCCAACAGCTGCCATAATTGAATGTTTTCGCCTAACAAATTCGATGATTTCGAACATCGGTTAATTCCAAATTGTCCAATAGAATTGTTGCTTTGCCGGGTCCTTCCATTTTTGCTATGAAATAGAATTTCCGATCAGTTGGCAAAACCTTCAATTTGAGAATCAATTAATTTTGCCATTTTGGATGCTTTACCTCAACAAAATCAGATTTCCATCCATTTGTTTCGCCACTTTGGAAAATGGCAAAACATGAATCCAATTCACGGATTATGCTGTCTTGGCAAATATGCAGAGTGGCCGGTCCTTTTTTGATTGAAAAATCGAAATGCAATCTTGCCGGCGCATTCAAATGGAAAAGTGGCGATTCCAACATTGCAACCCGACTTCGGGTGAATAGCATGGCAAAAGCAGATTGATTATAGGAACGAAACATGGAAACGGATGAGGCAATTCGAGAGGATGTGAACAGACACATATTCCCTTCATTATTGAAATTACAACTTAACAAACGGCAAACATCTTAATTAAATGGAATAATTGGATTAATTTTAATTAATTTATATTAATTTTATGAATAAATATTTTTTGCATCAAACGTAGTTTTAGACTTGTAGTAAATCAAAAAACCGGCTTTAGACCTTACAATCCTTATACCATTTTGTAGATTTCATCAAGAAGCATCGAATGGCATATAGAATGTCAGGTTTAGTCCCAAAATTAAACAACTAAAACCAAAAATTGGAAAATATGGTTTAAATGGTTTAATTCCTCAGTTTCGATTCAAACTAATAAGTAATGAATATGTCAAAAGACGCATCTTGATGAGATCTACAAATTGGTATGTAAGCTTTGTATGGTCTAAAATCGATTTCTGATTTATTAGAATTCGAAAACTACTTTTTGATGCAAAAATAGTATCCTTACTTTCATCCGGTAAAGCATGCCATCCATTATTATTATTATTTCCTGTTGCATCCTCTTGTCCATTTATTATTCCATTATTTGATGAAACAATTCGTCCATATCCACTCCTTCCAGCCGCAAATGCAATTGCATTTGTTGAAGCACAAACATTTCCCTTAAAATTGGATGAAATCATTTTGGAAATATTAAATATTTTTTTTTTACTTCTAATTGGATATCATCCACGGCCAAAAGTCCACCTTGTTCATCCTTCGATTCGGCCCTAATTGCTAGTCGAACGGGTTCATCAAGTCGAGGAATTTCAACCAAAATCTACAAAAAATTTGTATTTTCACCCCAAACAATTTTTTAATATATAATTAGTACTAATCTAGGAGTAATGTAGTTTGGGGCGAAAGTTACTTAAGCCCCCAGTGGCCCAATGAACGGGATAGGAATAAGAGGAAACCCGACTAAATTATTCTTTATTAATTGTGCGGGAAAATGTGATAAAAATTTGAAGGGGAAAAACATTAAAAGAAGAAAAAGGGTGAGTTTAAAAAAGACAGATTGGGGCAATATTTGATTGACGGGTGAAGGGGTAAGCAAAGAAGTGGGGGTACAGTAGATAGATAGTAAAGGCCCTTTTAGCCATTGACAGACCTGCTCTCCGTCCATATTTCCAATTCCTGGATTTGTATTTTGGCAATCCAAAACTTCCAGTGAATTGGCCCGAACAATGCAAACACCCAATTGAGTATTTCCTCCACTTTGCCAACTTCTAAATGTCAATGTTGTCCGCTCATCATGAGTGCATTGGATTTGTTCGGACAGAAGAACGGCCGAACCATTGGCCGAGTCCAATCGAGTTAAGGCAACATCGCCAACTAAAACTTAATATTAATGAGAATAGTGTCCCAAACTGACTTGGCATTGAATTCCGTTTATTATTCCTTCCATTTGCATTGCCCAATGAGCCAATTTCCCAAGGGCTCATTCCCTCTTCCAATCTTTCCAAATTTGCCCATTGACAATTCAGTGCCCGTTTTGCAAAATCACAATTCAAATCCTTTTAAAATAAATTATTATTTAAAAAATAAATTTGTCTACTTTTGCCGAATGAATTGGCCTATTCAAAAGAGTGCTCAACATTGGGGCAGTGAAAAGTCCGCCATCAACCAGCCATCCTTTTTGGGCAGCCTCAATGCCCAATTGGCCACATCCATCCGCATTTAGCACTTCAAATTCATCCAAAATTACAAAATTGTCAAAATCGGAATTGACGGAATCAATGCGAATTGAAAACTGTGCCAAAAAATATGCATAAAATTCAATCATTTTCCCACCATAAATTTCTGTTTATCCGAATTGAATTTCATTTGAATTGGAGCCGGCGTAATATCCGAATGAATTGGTTGGCATTGGCCAATAATTTGCTGGGTTTGGAAGTCCAAAAGGCAACAACTCAGTTGAATGCCTTTTGTTGACCAAATCCTAAATAAATAATAATTTAATTCAAAATAATGGCATAAAAATGTACCTAAATTGAAGCACAATTGAGGATGTTTCGCCGCATTCAATTGGGTCGGAAGAGAGCATACGAAAATTGTTCACAGCTTAAATTAATAGAATTTAATATTTAATGTATTTTTCAATAAACCAAGATGATTTCCTTCCTCAAAATAGAGGAATGCCGCCGGTAATGTTGGTTGGAATTGAGTGCCGGTCTCATTGAAAAGCATCATTGCCGGAGGCGATGTACCAATTGCTCTTTTCCAAACCTAATTTAATTTTCATTTATTCCGTAATATTGACAAAATTACCCCTTGTTGGCCGTGACCCGAATTTCGCCATCGACAATTCCCATCAAATTCGGCACAATTCAATGCCGCAGCCGATTGGACGAATTCACCGTTTGCACCCGTAAGCAAAGGTTCAGTGTGGAAATCAGGGCCAAATTCAACTGAAAAATAATTAAGATTTATTCTATTTATTTATTAAAACATACTTGAAACTCGACAAAATTGTGCTTCATAGAGGATTCTAATAAAATGGGAATTATTTATCAAAAGGAAAATTCAACGTACGAATCAAGCATCACAAATGAGCCTTCCGGATGCCGAATATCGTATGCCCGTATTGCAATGCGGAATGGCCGGTCGCGGGGAGGAATTTCGACGGTACTTAGAATGTGAATGGAATGGGGGATTGGAATAGAAAATAAAATAAAACCATTCTGTGTTCATTTGCACTGTCCCGCAATCCACTTGCGGTTTTTCAGGCAAAATACGCATACCCTAATAATATATAATTATTAAATAAACGTATTACATAATTTAAAATTGATATATTCTATTTAAAGTTGCTAAAATGTATTGGAATTTGGTTGGATAATTCTCTTTTAATATTAGCCTAATATATCATCATATTCTTGAATTTCCACTACCATATTTTTTCTATTAGTAGCCCCGGAACAACTGAATTTCGACCCCAAAAATGGACAAAATTTGGGGTCTAATTCTGTTATTTGTCGACTTTTTTGAACAAAGGCACTAGGAAATAAAAATTTGTCAAAAAGTTCATATGCGAAATGCGATGCAATGCCTCAAAACTAAAAAAGGGGCACTAATAGATATAAATATTCCATTTTTGTTCAAATGAGTTGGAATTTAATAGGTTAATTCCCTTTTAATATTAGCCTAAAATATCCATCATTTTTTTTCCAAATTCTCACCTCTTCATTGTTTTCCTCAAACACTAACACTTCTATCCGGGCTCCATTGTATAGCCAAAATGTGAATGTCAATCTGCCAGTTGTGTTTTGGCATTTTATTGGATGGCTCATCAAAATTGCACTTTGCTCTTGACGTTTTCTGTCCCCGGTCAAAAGAAGTTGGTCTCCTTTTTTGGGTAAAAAAAGTTGGACCAAAAGAATGCAAAAATGAACTTACCAACCGGAACTTTGGATGGGCCTGGCCTAATTTGCAAAATCTTTGAAATTTAAATTAAATATTTTTAATATTTTTTATTATTTATTCATACAGGGAATTCGGTGTTGTCCTCCTTCCTAGAAAAATATTTAGGAAGGTTTGGTTTGGATTAAAATGAGATTTACCGAAATAAATGGAAATCGAGCGAATCAAAGCCCTTCTTCGGCATATTTTGCCATCTGCCTAAAATGGGGGAAATTTTCTATTGATGAAATATTTTATTTAATTTACATTTATCCGGGTTGGAAAAGTCACAATTTAATTCACTGGAATGTCGAACAAATCGGGGCGTTTCAGCTAAAAATGTTCAATTAATTTTTACCACTTTAATTTACCATCCATTTTGGCCAATCCTCCTGGACTCCATTCAATGCCCAAATATTGCCTCAAACTTGCCCTTTCCCCTTCGTATCCGGGCATACAACAATTACCTTTGAATATTTTATTTAAATTATTTTAATATTTTACAGACCAAATTTAAATAAAGTGCCGCACATTAAAATGAAAACTTTTATTGAAAATGGCAATGAAATGCCTTGTGGCATCATCCATTTTTGGGAGGAGGAATATTCCAATTTTCTTCTTTCACATTTATTTCTTCTATTTAGAATTTGATGATTGTTTTGGTTCATTTCCTCCAAATCCAAATGTTGTTTTTGTGGATTAATTGTTGAACTGCTACTGGCTTTTGGTTCCAATTCCACCGATGATGTCTCCCCCTCATCATTTTGTTGGGCATTGCCCGAGAAACAGGGCAATAACATTAATTGAATAATTCTTAATAATTTTTATATACAGTATAACCTCTTTTAAAACCCCGTAGGGAATTATTTTTCAATCCCTCAAAAAATTGGTAAAATTTTCTAACTTCTCAATTTGTGAACATTTTGAACAAATTATAGCTGATTTTGTAGAGCTTAAGGGAACTAAGAAAATGCTATAAAAATAAAATTAACTCTACCAGTACCTATATGTCCTATATAGGTCATCGAGTTGGGGATTAAAAGAGGTTATACGGTAATTTAAATTTGGAATTTCGGCCTAGAATGGATGAGAATTTCCGATTACAATTGGGTAATGAAAGCCTTTTTGCATTTCGCATCATTTTTTGGGTGTTTTGGAAAAATACTTAGCGACAATTTTGCCCGAAGCAATTAGCTTGGTGAATAAAGGAATGGAATTAAGAAGGGAGATTGCTATCAGTCCGTCGGCGCAATATGCCATTTTTCGGCGGCTGCCCCTTCAATCAGCAACGGCTGGCAGACCGGCTTAATCTATTTTTCGATGACCAAAGCGGAAGAGGAAGGAAGGGATAATGGAAAGAAAGGGAGAAGAAGTTTATTGGGGAAGGGGTCAATCGGCGCGAATTGGATTCGCCGGGGGAGGAGGTATTATAAAGAAAGGGGACAACATGATTATAAGAATGAAATGAAGATGAAAGCAAGAAGGAATGGGGAAAGGAGTTTTCGCATATTTTCAATGCTTATTGGATGAAATATAATTATTTAAAAAGATTTAACTATTTGGCCTTTGTTCCCTCTGTTAGAATTAAATATTGAGGAGTAAAAGGATAAAAAGAATTGATCGAAAAGTGGGAAAACCCATTAGCCAAATGTGGAAGCAATGCTTCCCGCACCGTTTGCTGCGCACAGTCCAATAATATATTATTTCGCTTGCGGCACCCAATGGAGACAGCCAATTCCCGTCCTTCCCTTTTTGCTGATCTCCTCCTTTTTCGCACTAGCCTTCCCCTCCTCCTTCCCATTCATTCGTTCTGCTCATCATCAATGCTTCTCCTTCTAATAATCCATTTTAGTTTGCAATTCTTCATAAGGAAAATCCATGCATTTTTTTCTAGAACCGGTTGGCCTTGGCTACTGGCACTAATGAGAATTTGGCACTAATCAGAATAATTTTTAAGAAACAAAGCATACAGTAATTGGTTGATATTATTGTATATTAAATCGATATTCTGAAGCTGAATCCATCCAGAGAATAAAATTGAATTGACTATTGAAAGGGGTTGATGATCACGACTGGCTAAAAATGGTATTTTGATTTGGCAAAGTCCTACGCAACTTTGCCAAAACGCTATAGCATTGGTGAAAGTGGATTTTAATTGGAAATAGCAAACATTATAGGGTAATCGATGATGGTGGTTTTGTATATGATTTGATTTTGGCGATTAAATATGCAAATTTTGCAGATATCGATTTTTATTAATAATCATTATTAGAGTTGTTTGTTGCGTTGATTAGAGGGCATGCATGGCGCAGGCGGTAGAGCTGTTTGTTTTTGGTATGGGAGTTCGATTCCCAGAGAAGTGGAAAATAATTTTTTGAACTCTTTTAATTTTTATTCTTCACAAATTAATTCCCTGAATCCCGAGAGGGCGAAAATGACACAACAGACAACAGTCAGACCCAGAACTAATATTATTATTGTGAAGCTATCAAAGATTTATTCAAATAATCAAAATGGATTACAAGATCAAATAAAGAGAGGGTGGATGATTTGAATTACAAAAACAATAAAAAAAATACAGTCATCTCCATGTCCAATTATGGTCATCAATCAATCAATCATAAATGAAAATTATAATTCCTCATCAAAAATATCATAAAACATTTTCATCTTTGCTTTTATTTCTTCAGTCCTCTTCATTTCTCAATCAATTTCCATTAGCATATAATTTGGTCCATTGCTGAGCTGTTTGAATTGCTTCCGGTTCATTGTTTTTCCAATGTTCAGCGACGTCCCTAAAAATGTTAAAAATAATAAAATTCAGTACTTGTCGGTTATTTTTCTGCAGATTTTCGCCCAAGGGTACCCAGTTCCCTTATAAGTAGAGGTCGAAAAGGTGATTGAGTATGGAATATGCGGTTTGGGATTACTGAGAAAATACCTTATCCGAAAATTCCAATCCAAATCCAATAACTTTCGTAGGTATTTTTTGATTCCCTAAATTTATTTTAAAAAAATAGCCCGAGGGCATTTTCACCAAAATGCTCTCAGATGGAAAGATTATAATGAAAATGCACAAAATGACCTTTTTCTCATTGTCAGTACCGAAAATAAAAAAAACAGATGGTGTGGCTCGGTCGGGATCCCGAATCATTCGACCTCTACTCTTTTAGATATTGGGGCTGACTAATATAAGAGTTATCCTAGAATTCGCGTATGATTATCTTAAGGTCTCATGTCAGAATGTCAGTATTATGAAGCATCATTTGGGTTTAAAACATGCAGTTAGATAACCTAATACTATTAATAAAATTTTATAATGAATACGTTGCCAGTGGATCATCAGGGTTGGGTGCGGACAGCAATGCTTGGATGGAAAGGAGCACGGTGCGAATTTGCAAAGCAGGAGACCATTTATCTAAAAATTATATTTGACTATTTTGTATTTTTCATAGGATAATAAAACCTTTGAGAATGTCCAAACAAATTCGACCCAATTTATCAATGTTTGGATGGTAAATCTGATGAATGAAAATTAATTAATTTAAAAAATAATCCATTTGTTACCTTTGTCATAAAACGAACTTTCGGTGCCGCCATTGGATATTCTTCCGGCAAAAACAATTCCAATTTGAATACTCCACCGGCAAATGGACTTTCATCGGGTCCTTATTTTATTTAGTTATTATTTTATATTCACCCTATTCACAAATTTACCGGCTATAAGGACGGCAAAATAACGTGCATTTGCTTCATCGGGTGTTGCGCTGATACCCGGGACTGGGTCTTGAAGGAGTCGCTTAATGAAATTATTTTATTTAATTCATTTAAAACAAATTTAAATAAACCTGCGTTTCTTTTGTAATTCGTCGAGGAAGAGCCATTTTCTCGCTTAATAATTTAATTATAACTCAAGGATTGTTGTAATAAATAAAAGATATTTTGGTGAGTTTCAACTCATAAATTGTTTTGATGAATCAATATTTAATAGATAATTTATATTTAAATAAAACAATACAACAATTGGAGTAAAAATAGACCCAAACCCAAAAACATAAAAATAACAATGAAAAATGTTCCGGGTATTTAAAGCTCTCCTTTCGATTTTGGTTTCAATTCTTGAATTCTCTTGATGTACTCACTCTTCTCTGTGCAACCTTAATAGACGATATTTTTAATAAATTTAGAATAAATTTGTGAACCTTTGCAAGAATCACCCAATTTAGAAAGCAACTCCTTCAATTGTTTAACTCTCATTTTATCCAATTCCAAGTTGTCCCAATCAATTGGTTTATCTAAAATAAGTGTTTTAAATAATCTCCGAAAAATGCAAACCATATTTCAATGTGCAAATTTGGACATCCTTCTCCTTTAAATCTTGGCAAACTTTCTTTGGCGGTTTTCTATATGACAATGGTTTGGAGATGTCGCCTAAAATCGAAGTGGCTGAGTCTTTGTGAGCTCCAATGAAGAAACACTAAAATAGATTAAATATTAATTATACGGCATTTTAGTAAGCAAACCAATTTCTCCTTTTTATCGTCTTTTCCCACAACTCCTTTGCAATAATCAATTAAATTTTGACGAACATTTTCCTGGTTTATTGACTCTCCACTTGAATCAATTCGTTGCATTACCTCAGTAAAGACATCTATGCAAACTAAAATGGAAACATTTATTTATGAATGTAGAAGATTTAACGCTTAAAATTATACCTTCACATTCTTCAAGTTGTGCCAGAATTGTTGGTAAAATATAAATTGAAAACAAAACAAAAATGTAGACAATTTTGTTTTTCATTTTATTCTTCTGGCTAAAAATAAAATATTAACTTATTTAATTCTTAATTTTATTAAAAATCAATATATTATTTCAGTCCAATGGTTGTGGACATTTTTTTCATACACGTAATCCACGTAATATATTCGAGAATTTAAATGAAAGATTTTTCCAAAACATGCAATATTAAAATTGGAACTAGACTACGTAAATCTATTAGCTGTTCGATTTTGATTGGATGAAAAAATGCGCGAGATCTCTCGCTTTTTTAAATGAATGGCCAAATTCAAAACCGCAAGAAATTAGTAATTCAATAATTCTAATATAAACGAAATCGCATTGGTGTGGTCGCGCTGTGATTCCATTATATTTTGGAGGGAGCAAAACCGACATTCTCCGACGATTTTTTGTGCATTGTTTTTGTTTTCATCATATTTATGAAAATAATAAGAAAAAGTTTGAAATAAAAATAAAATGTATTAAAAATTAAAATGAGGTTAAAAATAAAAATGAAGAAAAAGGAGAGAATGGATATGGTAGGGATCGGCAAATGTGCTTATGCGCACAAAATGTGCCTCTGTACATTTCGCCCTTTTGTCGTTTTCTCTAGAAAACTTTTCTCCGACGCTTCAATACATCTCTCGCTCAAGAGGAAAATGGGGAAGCACATTTGAGGCACATTTTCCTTCTTAAAAAAATAGGCGCATAAAATGTGCTTTTTTCCTCTAATCGTCTATTCTCTTTTGCACATTTTGTGCGCATAAGCACATTTGCCGATCCCTAGGATATGGTATCAAGGACATTTTGTCCCCATGATTTTAACAAACATTCTGATTTTCACAAACATTCTAATTTTCACAAACATTCTAATTTTCACAAACATTCTAATTTTCACAAACATTCTAATTTTCACAATCATTCTGATTTTCACAATCATTCTGATTTTCACAAACATTCTGATTTTCACAAACATTCTGATTTTCACAAACATTCTGATTTTCACAAACATTTTGATTTTTACAAACATTCTGATTTTCACAAACATTCTGATTTTTACAAACATTCTGATTTTCACAAACATTCTGATTTTCACAAACATTCTGATTTTTACAAACATTCTGATTTTCACAATCATTCTGATTTTCACAAACATTCTGATTTTCACAAACATTCTGATTTTCACAAACATTCTGATTTTCACAAACATTCTGATTTTTACAAACATTCTGATTTTCACAAACATTCTGATTTTCACAAACATTCTGATTTTCACAAACATTCTGATTTTTACAAACATTCTGATTTTCACAAACAT
The DNA here is from genome assembly GCA_030063045.1 of Pratylenchus scribneri. NCBI lineage: Eukaryota > Metazoa > Nematoda > Chromadorea > Rhabditida > Pratylenchidae > Pratylenchus > Pratylenchus scribneri. The sequence goes on along the minus strand of JAQSEB010000014.1, from coordinate 965,763 downwards.
TCTGATTTTTACAAACATTCTGATTTTCACAAACATTCTGATTTTCACAAACATTCTGATTTTCACAAACATTCTGATTTTCACAAACATTCTGATTTTTACAAACATTCTGATTTTCACAAACATTTTGATTTTCACAATCATTCTGATTTTCACAATCATTCTGATTTTCACAAACATTCTGATTTTCACAAACATTCTGATTTTTACAAACATTCTGATTTTCACAAACATTCTGATTTTCACAAACATTCTGATTTTTACAAACATTCTGATTTTCACAAACATTCTGATTTTCACAAACATTCTAATTTTCACAAACATTCTGATTTTTACAAACATTCTGATTTTCACAAACATTCTGATTTTCACAAACATTCTAATTTTCACAAACATTCTGATTTTTACAAACATTCTGATTTTCACAAACATTCTGATTTTCACAAACATTCTAATTTTCACAAACATTCTAATTTTCACAAACATTCTGATTTTCACAAACATTCTGATTTTCACAAACATTCTGATTTTCACAAACATTCTGATTTTTACAAACATTCTGATTTTTACAAACATTCTGATTTTCACAAACATTCTGATTTTCACAAACATTCTGATTTTCACAAACATTCTGATTTTCACAAACATTCTGATTTTCACAAACATTTTGATTTTCACAATCATTCTGATTTTCACAAACATTCTGATTTTCACAAACATTCTGATTTTCACAAACATTCTGATTTTCACAAACATTCTGATTTTCACAAACATTCTGATTTTTACAAACATTCTGATTTTCACAAACATTCTGATTTTTACAAACATTCTGATTTTTACAAACATTCTGATTTTCACAAACATTCTGATTTATCATAATTCCTCAACAATGTCGACACATTTTTCATCTTTTGCGATTCTATTAAGTTTTTTAAAAATTTACTTAGAAATAAAAATTCACAACAATATGAGAAGAATAACAAGAGATTTTTGAAATAAACAACAAAAATAGTCGAAAAGTGTCAGATTTGAATATCTTTTATAATAATCCCGCATTAAATTGGTGTTTATAATTTCCATAATTGTGTCAATCACCATAATTCCCTAAAATATTAGAATATTTAATATATCATTGGGAGTTTAAATAACCAAGGTGGTTTCTGCGCGAATGTCTCTCGCAATGATCGATTTGTATAATTCAATGGAATATCAATGAAAATGTCCGAATCACCTTCGTAGAGCAAATAATTCCGTAATCGTCTCCTTAAAAAGAAAATTATAATAAATAAAAATTGCATGGGAATGGAAGATAGAAATGGCCAAAAAAGGCTGATTATTTCTTCTTAAGAGCGGATTTGCCCATTTCCCTTTGAAGCCGATAATATTAAAGCCGAGTAATTAATTACCCAGAATTTCCTGGTAAAAATGCCGCCGGGATATTCGACTTTCGCTTTGTATCATCAGTTACCATATCTTCAATAAAATGAAAATTATTTTGGAATTATTCTGATTTCAATTTCACAAACCAATAAATTCATCACTTCCACTTTTCGAATCGGTCACAACTATTATGTTAAAGGTAATCGAATGAATTAAAATGATTTATCATTTTACTTGCAATCTTGGCGCCAGCTTTTTCTGCATTTAGGACTTTCTGTACAAAAGGGCATCCACCCCTTTCTAAAAGGATGACTTCATTTGCTACAAGATCCGCATTTTCGAGTTCCTCGCAACTTAGAATTAATTTAAATTTAATATTTTAATTTGTGACCGACAAAAATTTTACCCTTCAGCCGGAACTGCATAAACCAATTGCATATTCTAACAAATTCAAAAAAAAGGATATTAAAAACTGATTTTATAACCAGCCTTTAATGTTTCCGAAGGGAAAGGAATGCCAATGTGATATGAAGGATTAATCTGGGATTTTTAATTTTACCAATTTGTAAATTAATTTTTTTCATACTTGGTAAATGAAAGACAATTTAGATGGTGTTATAATTTGGAAAAATAGGCCCTCTAAAAAGAGATTTCATTTTAGAATAATTAATGGGAAGATATATCAACCTTCAAGTGAAAATGATCGAAGAATTAGTTGAGCAAAATTAATAAAGCAAATGAATATGCCGAATCTTCTAATATTAAATAAAAGCCTTGATATTAACATAGCACCTGAATAAATAAATTTAAAAAATCCATTTTTATTTAAATTGATATTTTAATGGTTCAATAATGGCTTGTCGACAGAATCAAATTGTATGGAATTGCCTTAGAATTTTGGAATTGGGCCAAAACAGCAATTTTATATTAGGGAAGCCTTTTGGCATTTTTCATCTATTAACGGCAAATAAAAATAAATTACCACTTGCCAAACATTAGCCACTATGTTTATTAAAAATAAAAATTTTATTTTAAAATGATCAACTAAAGAATAAAAAAGAAACAAATAAAGTGGCAAAAAATGAGAAGTGCCCTAGAGCTAACGTCAATCAAATCATCTATCTAATTCTTTCTCAACCAATCAGGGCAATTTGCAAAATTTATATTCAATTGAAAAATTGATTATTTGGTTTTTGGTAGCACAAATTTCGAACTATGATCAAGTTTTTTATTATAATTAACAAATTAATTAAAATTTACAAAAAATAATCCTATGCAATAAATCTCTATTTATAATCAAAGTTTCGACGGCATGGCTGCTTTTATTATTTTTGGCTCAATAAATCCTCGATCTTCGCCAAAATAACGAAACATTGCATTGAGAGTAGTCTCAACTAAAAATTCAACAAAAATGATTCAAATTTTTGATCGCATAATTAACCCGAATTAATTTGGCCAACTTTCTTTTCACTATGAACCCTCTCTTTGAATGAGGGCAACTTTTGTAATATTCCAATTGAAATGGCCACGCAAAGAATGGAAGTAATGCCGAAAACGACATATTCTCCAAACTAAAAATGGATTATAAGGCTAAAATGGATGAGGAATAACCGAAAATGTGTGCATCAAGGTATCCCTTCCTTGTATTTCAAATGTTTGATGGCCATCGGTCGAAAGGAAATTTTCCAATGGAGCCCAAAAAAATGCCGAAAAATAATTAAAATGAATTAAGTGTGAAATATTTCGACTTGCCTCAACTTCATCACTAAATCTGGCCTGATATCTCCTTTCGTGAATTGGTTCAATAATGGCCAAAACTGGGAATATTTGGACTTGATGAAGGGACATAAATGGTTGGAGAGTGCCCAATACACGGATAAATGTGGAGGGAAGACCAATTTCCTATGCAAATTTATTCAATTTAATATTTAAAGTAAAATGACTTCATAAGTCTCTCGAATGGCCGTTTCCACCGGTGTTTTATCAAAATTGAGGTCGCGCATACCACCCGGGAAGCAAACCTATTTATTAATCGAAAAACAGATTAAAATGAGATGAAACTTCTCCCGGATGACGCCGTAAAAATTTGGAACGAACAGTGAGAAGCAATGACCATTTCTTATTAGTGCCAAATAATTTTGACACGGAAATATTACATTTATTTTCTTGCCTGAGCAAAATTAAAACAGCGGCCTAATTAAAAAAGGAATAATATTGCAAAAATAAAACTATAAAATTACTTGTTTTTTGTTAGAATGTTCCTCATAAAAATGACAAAATGATAGAAAGAATTTGGCCAAACCATTTGGTAAAGGATTTTCAGTTTGCATAATGGAAAAACTTGAAAACAATGGATTAATATTAATTATAATTATATATGTATTTTGTAATGTTTTGGAGCAATATTATTTTAAATAAATTGTGAGGAAGGGAAAAAGAATTTCCGCCACTTCCCATTCAATTTCCATAGGTAATTGGATGAAGAAATAAGAAATTTCCTTGGCGGCGGAAATACGGTAATTCAAATTTTCATTGACAAATCCACCAAAATTCATCCAAATATTGAAGTCATCCAATCCAATTCATCCAAAGTGCCATTAGTGAAAATAAAAATTTGAGAATTTGTGTTATTTCAACAAATTAATTAAAATTGAATTAAATCACATGAATTTATTTCTTTTTTCGTTTTATTTATTTAATAATTTATCAGCAGAATCATTATAATAAATTGTTTATTTTTCCATAGTGTATTATAATTACATTATTTTTGTTTATATTTGTACCCGCTTCAATTCATTTATTTACTACTTCATTCTATGCAATGCAAAGGACCAATATAAATTTAAACATAGCTAACATCCTCCTCCGCATCCGTCGATGGATATGGGCCTAATGATGCCGCGGATGGATGTTTTTTGGATTGAGAATGCCGTCTTCCTCCTCTTTGTTCCTCTCTTTCTGCCGCCGTTGAACAATCCTATAAAAGGAATTTAATTTTAATTTTATTTTTCAAATCCACTCACTTGGCCCAATTGTATTGTCACTTCACCGGAACGTAATAATGTGCCACAAGGCTTTTCAACTGCAGATGTCTCTTCCAGTGATCTTTGCGTTAATATTATTGGCCTTTTTGATGTTCCTTCTTGGTCCCTATTATATTTTGACAATTAAATATTATATACAAAATTATTTCCAATAAAAATATTATGGTACTTGTGGGCTATCTGTGCCCAGATTGTTTAGAAATGAAGGTCCTCCTTACAGGTGATTAGGGTTAGGGTTTGACCCGTGGGGTCACCTGTACCTTTAACCCAGTTGACCCAAAAAAAATCTGGACTGGGAAAATCCACAACTTATTTTGGCAATTAATCATTTCCTATAGTAAATCTTCATTATAAGCCCCCTTATTTGAAGCCCTCTTGGAGGGTCACTGAAATTTGTAATCCCTGGACCTTACGGTAAATATTATTCACCTCTGTAATGGTGGCGGTGGTGGCATATTTCGCCTATCAGCCAATGGGGACACCAAAATTGAGGTTGTATATGAGCGTTGTTTTCCATTGAGCCTTCGGGTGGAAGGAGCCGTTTCCGGACGTCGATTCGAAGAATTGTTGCTGATTAATGTTGAGGATGGGCCAGTGGGCAAAAATGGAGGGCGGGTGGAATTGTTTGAATTTGTTGGATAAATATGAAGTTTATTATTTTGTTGATTGAGTCGACGGAATGTGGAGGCGGCCGAAGAGCCACAATCCAAATCGGAACTAGCTGAAAATATGGAAGAATTATTTCAATATTTTAATTGCAACCATATTTAAAATTGTGAATTGTCAATCCAAAGAGCCTAAAGGCCTTCTCCTATTTGTCCTACTGTACCCCCACTTTTTGTGAAATCGCCCCGTCAACCTGTCAATCAAATTTTGCCCCAATCTGCCTTTTTAACCCACCCATTTCTTTCCTCTATTCTTTTTCCCCTTCACATTATTATCACATTTTCCACACAATTACCTAATGAATTATTTAAATTAAAGTTGATTCGTTAATCTTATCTTTATCCCATTCATTGGGTTATTGATGAGGGCTTAGGCCCTCAGCGAAGGCCCGGAGCGAGAAAATAGCGAGTTTCAACTTTAGTCCTAGCTTATGGTTAATAAAAATTTATTCAAAGATGTCTAATGGCCTAACTCTCAAATATAATCAAATTAATTTGCAATTATGATTTCATATTTATTATAAAAAAAATATTTTAATTCACTCACAACTTTCCATTCCCTCCTTTTTCTGTACTCCAGCAGCTGTTTCACTGTTCGTCCCACTATTTGATCCAATTCCACTGTCACAACCACCGCCGCTAATGCCCAAGGATCGAGTCCGCAATTTCATTGGTTCAACTGCGGTTGCCACCAACAATTCCATTTCCTCCTCTAATAATTCTTCCTCCTCTTCCTCATCATCCTTTAATTAAATTAATCCGTTAATCTCTTTTAATCCAATTTCCATTCAAAATGTCAATTTTTACCTCATCCTCCACCAATTCATCATCCATTTGTGCCGTTTCTGCCTGTGATTGCCCAATTCCTTCGCCACCAATCATCTTTTCTGGATCTGCCGGAGGCGGTGTCACTCCGGGATAATCCAAAAAGAATTGACGCCTATCCTTCACTCTGTCCATTTCGAACACTTCAAAAGCATATTCAATGAGCAATTCAATAGCCCTTGTTTGCCGGTGTGCATCATTGATGAATTGTGGACTTTGAAAAAGGGGAGCCGAATTTGGTGCCGACATTGACGGTAAACGTTGCCAAATTAGTGAAGGAGCAATCACAGCAGCCAGATTGGAAGCGGTCATCAAATTTTGTTGTTCATACCTTTTCATTATTTTTGTACAAATAAATTATATTTTCGGCTAACCAGGTCACTCGATTCAAATGAAGCATCAAAAATCGAAGTGTATGGAAATTATGTTCCGGCAATTGTTTGACCAATTCGGCCAAAACTTTTTCAATATTCGATTTTTCCCTATTGCCAATTTGTAATTGTTCATCAATTCGAAGCCAATCCGGATATAGGCTGAATGTGAGCAACGGTTCTGGCAGACGACGCAAATATAGCTTCACAACGGAAGCAATGTTCATCTTTAAATGGGTTTTTTAAATATTTGCCCATAACCCAATCAATTTTGGGAACAGCTTTCTTTATATTGAAATGCAATTCATTTTATTAGAAGAATAAAAATATATTTAATTTCATTGTCAATGCCAAAAATGTGCAAGGGCCTTCCCCCTTCCCTATTCATTCTACTGTACCCCCACTTTTTTCCTAATCATCACTTCAGCTTATCAATCAAATATTGCCCCAATCCGCCTTTTTAAACCCATTCTTTTCCCCACAAAATGTTCACTTTTTGCGACATTCTGTTTTCTGTTATCATTTTCCCTCACAAAAAATAAATAATAATTTAAAGTCGAGTTCCCTGTATCCCTCTATCCGGTTCTTTGGGCCATTGAAGGCTTTTAGGTTCCCGGCGAAGGCCAGGGTGAAAGCTTGGGCTCACTCTCTCACCACAGACATTTTCAGATAAATATTCATTAAATACCCTATTATTGTGCATAACTGAAACTAACAATGTTTATGTTCCGGGTATTTTTTCATAAGAAAATATTGTTCCATGTTCCAACTTACGGGATGCACGGAGGCCAAATCCACGCGACCATTTGGCGGATTCTGTTCAAATTGTGCACAAATTTCTTCCACTTTGCTTTTGACCCCGCATGTTCGGTATAGCCCCTTTATTAATTAATTAATGTGAAAATAATTGTTCATTTCTCACCTTGCATCCCAATCCTCTCCTTTGCAATTCATCAACGCAACGTTCAATAATTAATGGCACTTGTCTTTGTTGTGCCTCCAAATGTCCCCGGAGGGGTACTCCGAATATGCTTGTTCGCCGTTTGTCACCACCGCTGATGAGCAATGATTGGGTGGCCGCAGATGGACCACACCAAAGTTGCACTTGAGGAAGGCATTTTTTGTGCCAAACAAGTGCGCAACATTGGCATTTTAGTGCATCAAACAATAATAAATGTTCACACTGGAATTATTAATAATATGTAAATATTATTGCGTGAGAATTTATTTATAATTTTGTTCTATTGTCTTATATTTTCCTTTTTTCTTTTAACATTGGATTCAAATTAAATGGGATTACTTATTTGGAAATAATGCAGTAATTCTTTTGAAATCCCTATATGTACCTGTGCGCATTTTGTCACTTGTCTTGTCCGTTGGAGTCGATGCGATTTTGCTGCCTCCGATCGATCTTCGATGCCCCCAAAATTGCTTGTTGACGGTGCAACTTGTGGATAGTCGAAAAGCCGACCCACTGATGTTTTTCCACGTCTCTTTTGTTGATGTTGTTGAGCCTAAAATAATATTAATAGAATAAATTGGTTGTCCTCTAAAAATTCAATTATTCCAAACTTAAGAACAGGCGGAATTATTAAAATCAGAACAGGCGGAATTATTAAAATCAGAACAGGCGGAATTATTAAAATCAGAACAGGCGGAATTATTAAAATCAGAACAGGCGGAATTATTAAAATCAGAACAGGCGGAATTATTAAAATCAGAACAGGCGGAATTATTAAAATCAGAACAGGCGGAATTATTAAAATCAGAACAGGCGGAATTATTAAAATCAGAACAGGCGGAATTATTAAAATCAGAACAGGCGGAATTATTAAAATCAGAACAGGCGGAATTATTAAAATCAGAACAGGCGGAATTATTAAAATCAGAACAGGCGGAATTATTAAAATCAGAACAGGCGGAATTATTAAAATCAGAACAGGCGGAATTATTAAAATCAGGCGGAATTATTAAAATCAGAACAGGCGGAATTATTAAAATCAGAACAGGCGGAATTATTAAAATCAGAATAGGCGGAATTATTAAAATCAGAACAGGCGGAATTATTAAAATCAGAACAGGCGGAATTATTAAAATCAGAACAGGCGGAATTATTAAAATCAGAACAGGCGGAATTATTAAAATCAGAACAGGCGGAATTATTAAAATCAGAACAGGCGGAATTATTAAAATCAGAACAGGCGGAATTATTAAAATCAGAACAGGCGGAATTATTAAATCAGAACAAGCGGAATTAACTTATTAAAGCCAATTTAAAATATATTCACCTCAGCCATTAACAAATGTTCCTCAGCTGCAGTTAATGCATTTCGCCGTTGTATTGCCCGTGATGGCGATGGCAATGATGAGGTGATTGATGCCAATGTTCCACCTTCACCTACTACTCTGTTTGGATCCAGCAAAGTTGTGGGCCTTCCTTCTGGAATTGATGTTTGGCCTTCAACAATGGACGATGCACTGGTTGGACTGTAATTGTAATAATAATAATTATATATTTGAATCCTAAAACGGACCATTGACTGCTTTGTTGTTCCACCATTGTTCCCCCCATGGATTGTTGTTGAAGAAATGTGAGGAATTCTTTGGCCGGCTGGCTGGACCGTGCCGCATCCGCCAATCGTTCCATTTCACTGGGCACTGGACCCCAAAGTGAGGCAATTCCCTGAAAGAAATTGATGCCATTATTTGTCAAGCTTTTCCCCTAATGCCATAAATAAGTGGATTTATTTTTTAGGGCCATTTTTGGCTAATTTTCTATGGTGGATATTTTATTAAAATTTTCGCTTGTTGTGCAAAAATGTAAAGCTAAAAACGATTATAGAAGGTGCAAAATATGATTTTTAAATGAATTTAGGCAAGAATCGTTTGTCTTTGATTTTTAAGCATTTTTCAAAATATATTTTTACCACAAAAAAAAATTCGGAGTTTATGTAATTTGTCTGAGAATTGTTGATTTGTCCTGGGGCATCATCAAAATCAATCAATCCAAAGGAAACTTGCCTTGAGCAAAGTTGATGTGCAGGCAATTGTTGTTAATTCACACTGACGAATCAGGTCGGCAAGTTCGGCCACCGTTCGGCACTGTAAAAAATATGAATGACGACATCAAAATTATGTAGAAAATTGTGAAAAGGACGATGCATAAAATTCGAAGAAAATATTCAAAGAATATTTGGAGATGGGACGATGGATGGGGGAATTAGGAGGAGGGGAAATGTTTTGCTCGACGCCGCGGAGCAAACATTCCCGACGGCCCCGCGGTCGCGTCAAACGATGATGTCTTCGGCATGCGCCCCCCCCCCCCTTCTTTCTTTTCTCTTTCCGCTTCATCCCGGAGGGCACATTTCCCCACCCAACACCATTCTTTCCAACAACACATTTACCCGCCGGGGCTTTTCTTTATTATGCTTTCCCCCCACCTCCTTCATTGGAGCCCTTACCCCTCACGCCCATCTTTTGGCCAGAGCCCATTGGGAAAAGTGCCATGAGTGGTTGGCCGAATGGCACTTTTTGGGGAGGGAAATGCCGCGACGCTTCCTTTTTTTCTAAGGCTGCTGGGAAGATGTCCCCCTCCTCCGATTGAAGCATCCCAAAAGTATAAGGAAAATTCTCTGGAAAAATGGCCAAAATAGAGAGTGAGAATATGCCTATGGGTGCATCACACATTCTTTTGATAATTTAAAGTTTCCTATATTTTGCCTTCTTTTCTTGGCGCATCCCAAGTTTTGGCCATGTGAAAAGTTTGGATGAGCGGAGAGTGGGAAGGAAGATGTGAAGCACAAATGTCATTCATTGCTTATAAGCACATTGTGCCGACACTTCTCTCATCAAGAAGCAAGCATAATAAAATGGGAACGGGTGGGAATTGGATTTGGATGGCCAAATTGAGGGGAAAAGTGCTGAAAAAGTGCGTCCACGAGGAATTTGCCAATTCTCAAAAGGAAAGAAGGGCCACCGGGCAATAATCCCATTTTTAGGGAATCAATGCTTTGGATGGAAAAGGGCAGGGGCCAATAAAAATGGTGCCTACATTCTACATTCTATTCTACAAATGCGAAAATTGTAGGATGTAGGAAGAAATTTAATAAAAATGGATAAAAATTGTAGAATTGTAGATATAGATGTCGAATTATAGATATAGATTGTAAATTTAGAACGAAATTGGAGTCAATAAAATAATGAAATTTCGTTTTCTACAATCTACAAATATTTGAGTGGCGGTGATGAGCATCCCCCAAATTTTTGTAGAATGTAGTGCATGAATGTAGAAATGTAGAAAGAGAAAGCTTCATTTTTATTGGGAATACTACATTTTACAAATTTCCGTCTACAATCTACAAATATGCGTCTACAATCTACAACTACATTTTTTTCCCATTTTTATTGAATTTGGTCTACATTTTACAAATCTACAATCTACAAACTAAAAATGTAGATATAGATTGTATAATGTAGACACCATTTTTATTGGCCCCAGAAGAATAAAATGAGGGAATAATATAAATTTTAAATTTAAATGAATTATTCACCTAAATTGTAAAATTTCCAATTTGATAAAAGATTTAACTTCATTGAGAAATATTTAAAAAGGTTCACAATCATTTTGGTGAGATATGTGGCTTTTAAAAATGTGGTTTTAAAAAGTAAAGGTAAATAAATCGTTTTTTAATATTTGAAAATTGGACAAAGCTCTAATTCCATCACTTGGTTTTTTCCTTTCTTTTTCCAATTCCGACAAAAAAGGGCACTTTTCTGTTTTCTCCCAAAAAATAGGCCAAACATGCTGCTAATGTTGGTCTTGGTCCCATCCGACCCCGGCTTCCCCATTTTCCATTCTCTTGATTGAGTGAGATTAACAATGATGCGGTCTGTTGCCCTCAAAGCAAATTAGAATTAGAGCCAAAAAGGCCACAGTGACACGGTGGAATGAGGGAATTCAATATGCGTGGATTTTGCCGCGGGGGAAATGTGCGTGGGGCCGGAGGGTTTATTAATAGATAGAAAAGGTAAGTGTGGGAAATGCCTCATTTTGGGATGGACACACAAACAATGTAGAGTATATTTTAATCAAAATTAAATCGATTAATTTATTTAATTAATTAAAAAAGGAATTGAAAGAATTTAACAAATGAAATCCATTTTGAGAGTAATAAAGTTGGGCACCTTCCGATGGATCTTTGGAATTATGGCATTTTTGTGAATGGCCAAATCAATGACTAATAAGAAGGAACAAAGGAGACCGAAAAAAGGGAAAAGGCCACATTCGTCCATTGAATGGAAAAACAATGAGAAAAATGGAAAGGGAAGGAGGGGAAGAACAAGAGTAGAATTTGTGGTGGCCATAGGAGGATGGCATGGGGAAAACTAAAAGCAAATCCCCCGGTCGCCGCCGGCTAATTCCGTCGCGACAAAAAAAAACATACAATGGAAACCAAAAATCCATTAGAAAGATTTTTGGCCCCGCAAATACAAAATGGAACCACAAAATTAAAGTTGACACATTTTGCAGTATTTTTTGGTGTACAAAATTGGAAATAAAATGCTCAAATATTTGAAAGTTTTGTAATGAAATGGAAAAAGATCATAATATAATAATATTGACTAATGTTAATTAATTAATTCCAATGAAGCTTACTCGTAATTCAGCCAAATTCGTTCGGCGTTGATTGAGCTCAGATTCAAGACGACAAACTTCCAATTCCGCATCACTTTTCTATAAATCGCAACAATTAAAGAGCATATTTTTGATTTTGATAAGGCTTTAATCATTTTTAAAGTATTCGGTCATTCGTTGGGTGGAACTAAATTTGCGCACTCAAAATATATTTTTGGCAAATTTGGCAAGTCTAAAATTTATTAATATGATCGGATTAAGGATTAATATTAATCCCATAAGAAAAGGAAGGAAGGAAATAAATAAAACATGCTAATAACAATTATCTATTATACTTTTTTAATTTCCCATCCTCAATTAAATCCACAGCCTCCAAAAAATTCTTAACAAATCTGACCGGAATGAAAAACAAATCAAATCTTTCCGGAAAATACCAATCTAAACCGGTTTTATCGATTGTTATCAAAAATCAATATAGCTAAAACAAAATGGCATAAAAATTTTATCACTGTAATGCTACATGCTATGATTTTATGATATATAAGTCAATGTTGAAATTGCCAAAATTTGGGTGCGCAAATTCGAGTAGACAATTTTTGTTTTATATTTGATCAATAAATTTACCCGATTTAATGCCTCTCCTTCGGCTCTTCGCCTTTTTTCCACTTCTCGACGTCTTTTTTGGAATAATTGTTCATTGCTAATCAACATTTGCCCATTTGGAAGTTTCATTGCCGACGGCAACATTTGATGGCATTCACGTTCCTGACGAAGAGTGACCTAAATTTTAAAATGGTTGAATTGAAATAATAGCCAATAATTTTCTTTTTTTTTTCAATTATCTTCAAAATTCAAAATAAAAAGATGGATTATTTTTGACTCTGAATTCTTTAGAATTCCTTAATAAATTTTTTTAGATTACGAAAGGAATTTAGTCCAATTCTTTTTATTATAATTTCTTCCATTTCATTTCAATATATTAAAATATTTACATCTCTTGCGCGCAAATATTGTTCCCCTTTGATTGTGTGTGTTTGCCGTGCCCGTTTCAATTCTTCCAAGCATGCATCCTACATTAATTTAATTAAATTAATATATAAAATTTCCATAAATTTTGATTGACCATTTGTTTTCTGCATTTTGCATATTCCGCTTTCATTTTTCGTCGCTTCGCATCATGCTCCTTTTGGCGACTTTCCAAACTCTAAAAAAATAATTTAACATTTTTTTTTTCTAATATTTAGTCATTTTTAAAAGTATCAATTAAAAAAGCGTGCAATCCCAAATATTTTAGTAAAAATTCCATCAAAATTGCCATAACCCCAAAAACTCACGGCCACAAATCGTTGTTGCAATTCTTGGACGGTCGACTCAGCTCGTTTAGCGAATTTTTGGTTTGCTTCAATCAAATGCTCAAAAATGGAGGCCAATGGCATCATTTGGGTATTTTCGGACCATGTGGATGAGGCCAATGCGCCCAATTGTTGTTCTGCCAATTTTTGTTGCCGTTGGCCATATTCCAAATCCAATGCCAGTCTATTTCGAGCATAATTCAATAATTGTGTTGCGAATTTGGACCAACCTATTTTAGGAATTAATATTTGAATGCTTTCCTCTAAACTTACATTTACATCTTTCAAAGGCCAATTCCATTCCATCGTTTCGTTGTTCCAACAATTCCACCAGCATTGAACATTGATTTTGTTGATTTGTATTTCGTTTATTATTATTTGTGTTGGCCAATGATTCGGCCGATGTTTTCTTTTGCAACAATTTTTTGTCAATTTCCGTTGGACAATCTACAAAGGAAGAAAGATGGTATTTACGGCAGATTTTTTTAGATCACATGGAGATGGGGAAAGGAAAAAGTAATTCCATGGGTCATCCGATATGATATAGGTCCTTAGGGGATATATTATCATCTCGCACACCGTAACCCTAATAAGTCCAATCACCCCATAGGCTGGATGCTTTATTTCTAAAACATTTGCCTTGGGATAATACGTAAGTACCGAAAGAATAAGCCATTTAATGCCATTTTTATTTTTCATATTAAAAATTCAGAAATTGCCTTTAATATGTCTCTCCTCTATTTTCAAAGAAAAAAGGAATTGGGTGATGATTTTGTCGCGATTTTCAAGGCGATTTTGGGAAAAAGGTGAGAGAATAATTAAATGCACCAAATTTGATCGCTAAATTCTTCGGTCTTTTTCTCCCATCCATGTTTGTGGGTTTATCCCCCATAATTCCATCCCATTTTCCCCATTTTGTTTCTGCCAGTCGTCGACTCGTTATTAATATTTTTGCTCCTCTATGATTGATCGACATTTGCTGCTGATTTGATTGCCCTTTTCCCATTTTTGTGTATTTTATTTATGTGATTTGAGGCGATTTTTTGATGAGAGATATTTGCAGCTGGCTTTTCGCCAAATCCCCTCTATAAAAATCATAAATTTTCTTTGATCTATTTGTAATTTGAATAAAATAATTCCAATTACATTTTTAAACATCAATTGGTTTAATTTATTTATGTAAAATTCTCCCCCAAGTGTTTTTTCCCTCATTAAAATATTTCCATCCCCGTACGCTACAGCTGGGCAACGTCCCAATTGGGCGACGGCGCTTCTAGCTCATTAAGGACTAAACCGATATAGATGATTTTGGCATAGAGCTCACTGTTGGCTATCGATTAATTTAATTTATTTGGTTTGGTTCAAGCAGAGTTGTACTTAAACCATTAAATAAGACTACTATTATAAATTTGCGAATTTTTCATTGTTTTTTGAACACAATTCCACCAAATCTTAACCAATCCAGATTAATTTTATATCAATCGATAGCCAGAAGTGCGCTATTTAATTTATACCAAAATTATCAACATCGGTTTAACCCCTAATTAGCTACAGACGCCGTCGCCCAGTTGGGATGTCCCCCAGTCGACCGTATTCCTTTCCATTTTTCCCTTTCCATTTCTACCATTTTTTCCCTTCGCCAATTGCTTTGATTGTGCTGTTGGGCAAATGGAAACATGTTGTGGTCGCGAAGGGGGTGAAGCAAATTTGTTTGGGCCAAAAAGACGTTGACTGGGCAATTGAAATGCTGAATGGCGACGAACAATTTTGATTGGCCCATTCGGTGAAGATGAAACACCCGATGAGGAATTTGCCTAAAATATGGAACTTAATAGTTAGCCGAAAATTAGGAAGTGATTTGCCTTTGCACTTTTCACACTGCATTTCTCTTCCTCCTCTTCCTCATCATCATCCTCATCATCATCCTCGTCATCATCCAAATCATCATCATTAATTTCTTCATTATCTTTTGGTTCCACGAATTTTGCTCGCTGATTAGATCGTTGATGCCTGAAATGAAAATTTACTCTGATAAAAATTCCATTTTATGTAGAATGAGAATCAACTAATCAAGACCAAAAATCAAAACTTAAAAAAATTTCCTTTTCATTTATTTATTAATTAGCCCTAATCGATATATTACCCCTCCCGAAAAAATTGGCTAAAATGAAGTCCATATTTGTTTATTTCGGTTGCAGCGCTAATTAAAGATAGGTAGTCTATTTTTAATTGTCCATAAAGAATTTCGCTGTTGCTCGCGCTTAAAATATTTGTGAAACAGCAGAATAAGAAGGAGAATAAATGATTCATTTTTGCCCAGAAAATACTGAATAAATGCAATTTTTGCTAACTTTGACCCTTCCGGCAATAGAATATTTGTCTCAAATAGTCCCAACGAAGCTGAACAAGCGGATCCTCTGGTTGATGAAGAACAACTACTGCAGGGACCATTTTCGACCATTTCCTGTTGTTGTTGATGAATGGAATGTGGTGGGATCAACAATGGTGGACTGGGTTGAAAAGTGCGCAAAAGAATCAAATCGAAACGGGAAAGTGGCTGTTGTTGATGATAAATGTTGAATAGATTTTGGCCGAATCCATTATTAAAATGGTGATTTTGAGTAGAAGAAGATGATGTTGATGGTGGAAATAGTTGACATCGGGGACATTTTGATGCCATTTTTGAGGAGGAATTTATGTTATTCATAATTTCACTCAAAATAATTAAATTTAATTAGATAATAGAATGGGTATAGTGATTTTAAGCTAATTTTAAGGAAAAATATTGAATTAATTCAAATATAAGCCAAAAGCCATCCATTCCTGTTGATCTAATAAAGAGCAAATTTAAGGCAAAAAGCATGGAATATGTTGGAATATTGCTGATGAGGAAGGAACAAAGAATGATGATGAGTGGGGCTTTTGGGCTAAAAGGTGAATTGGAAAGAGAGGGAACATGAAAGGAACCATCCTCTAATAAGGGAGGTTATGAGGGGACACTGAATGAATTATATTAGCCGAATGAAAAGCTGAACTGGATTGACGAAGGTGATGATGGTTCTTTGGCTAATTACCACCACGCCAATTTGCGGCCGGCAAGGACAAGGAGCAATGTGAAAAGGGGGGAAGTGGGCAACAGATGGAAATGGATGGAATGGGCTCATTCATTGTGGGTGGGTGGAAGGCGGTTTTGCATTTGCTCAGCTGATTAATGAGGAGGAGCAAAGAAAGAAGGACCAAATTGAGTTCTGGGAATGTGAATTAAAATGTTTTTGTGCTGGTGCATTCTTTTATGAGTGTTTTGAAGGACAAAATGGCTGCTGGGAAATGGATTTTTTGATATTGGAGCACTGAATTATTTTGTGAATTATTTTATGCAAATTTTAAACCAATGGACCCATTTATTCAGGCTCTGTTGTGACTCAATTCACAATTTTTTTATGTAAATTTTTAGACAATCAAAAAAAGGAAGACAAAATAATCCATCCATAAACCTTTTTTTATGGAAAAAAAGGAATTTATTGCAGAGAATGGATGGTATTGGAATTGGAAATGGGGGATGAATGTGTATTAAGAAGGAATCATTTTATTTTAAGAAAGATGAATGGAGGGGGTTAAAAGCGATGAAAACCAACGGACAAAAAAGGCAAACCAAAAGGGCGCTTTGGGCGATGAAAATGCGCCGGCGGGGTTGGTCTCCGCGGGAATCGACCCGAAGGAATTGGACCAAGGCTGTGATTCATTGCAGCAGAGGGCATAAAAGAGGGGGATTGATGAGGGACGAATCGACCAAAAAAAAAAAAACGGGGGTGGTTAAATTGAAAAAGAGGGTTGGAATTGGAACTGAGCTGAAAAACCTTTTAGGGTATATATGAAATTATTAAATTGGCAAGCAGAATTTTATGAATTGAATCGCTTTTAATGCTAAAAATTAAAAGGATTTGTCCCAAAAACATTGGACTCATTCAAATGATTCGCAATTCACATTTACCACCCTTAAAATGGGCAATTTTTAGGCTCTATATTTGGGAATAACTCATGAGAGGATTATATTTTCAACGGTTTGCCCTTTCTTTGCTTGTTGCTAAAATGGACAATTGAGGGCGTTTATTTACATTTATTATCGTGCTCTGAAGATGGAAATGATAATATTGGCCAAATTCTCTCATCAATCCCGGACTTGGGTCATAAATTTTATCAAAAAATTTATTCTGACAAAATTTTCTGCCCCAAATAAATAAGAAATCGCATTTATTTATTGTAAAATATGATATCTTTCCAATATATTTAATAGGACATTCTATTATTTCCCCTTTTACTCACAATAATGCATTTCTGAGAGCAATGGCAATCGAATTTTCCAATTGTTCCAAAGTTTCAATTACCGTATTTGGATTAAATTGGCCACAATTTGCATCTAAAAATAAGGCATAAATTGGAAAATGATGGAAAAATGGTGTGGCACCTTTGATTGTCGTAACAAGTTGACTCGATGTTTTCAGAATTTGTACAGTTTTGAATAGACGAGGATGTCGACGCCACAATGCCCGAATGGATTTGGACAGAGGCGAAAAGGAGGAATGTATACGCAAATTTGGAACTTAAACAAAAAAAATGATACAAGGAAAGAATTCAAAGAAAAAAATTATAGAATTTGCCTGAAGGAATTTTAATCAATTTTTAAAGCAATTTCTCTCATAAATTTAATGGTTTTTTTTTTAATATTTTACCATTTCCTCTCTGTCCTTGTTTCTCATTTGCATTTTCCTCCTCAATTATTTCCATAATTTGATTACGGAATCGTTCAATATTGCTATTAAATTGTTCAACATTTGCCAACTATAATCCAAATATTCCAATCATCATTGAATATTTTGAGACTAACCAAATTGTCCTCCTCTTCCTGGGGCTCAAAACCATTTGGGTCGAGAGAGGAGGATTCAGATGAGGAAAAACGATGGGATTGTCGCATTTTTAAAATTTAGGAAATAGGCAAATTAATTAGGAATTATTTATACTCTTTGATTATTGATTATCTTCTAAAAATATATTATTTATATTAGTGATTATGATTAATAAAATAATAAAATTTTTTGATCATAATGAGCAAAAATTGATCATTTGTATGAATTGATTTGGGGCAGACGCAACGGAATGTGCGCGAGAATTATGTGGGGCCTAGAGAGTGAGTTGTCTTTCAATTATCCCCTTTGCCTTTGCTCAGATTATCATTTCTGCCTTTCTTTCTTAATTATTATTGGGACTATTTTCTATAATATTTTTTCAATCTTTTTGTCCCACATCCGCGCAGCCATTTACCAAAATCAAACCGGTTTATAAACCCAATTCTCTGATCGTTTTTAGATGGGTTCAATTAATAATTTGCCTTTAAATGAGAAAATTTAGATTATCAGAGAATAGTGGAAAAATAAAGGGGCAAGAATTATAAAGTGGAAAGAATTAATGCCGACGAACTTTTGGGAACCAGGGTCAACATTTTATTGCCTTTTGGGCCAGCAACTGACCTTTCCCTTTATTAAAGAGTGAATGGTCAACAAATCTGGGGAATAAGCTAATCCAAGTTGAAATTGAACCGGCGACTGGACATTCATCAGCGGTATGGCAACAGCTGACCGAACAATTTTTGTTGTTTTGCAAATGGACAAGCCACATTTAAGATGAAGATGGATAGAGGACCCGGATAAGAAAAGCAACGGAATGGCCAACTGCTCAACTGACAAATTCATAGAGGAGAATTCATATTGCTATATTATAATTTTAATAAAATTTATGTGAAAGCTATCAAACAATAAGCAATTGAGCTAAATATGGAATGAAATGAAATGAAAAGAACCAATAAATTCTGAAAACAACCAATTCTCAAAATTTTTGCCTTGAATCAAGTCAAATTTATGTTGTTGAGAATGCTAAAATTGAATATCCCCTCCTCACAAAAAAAGATGGTAACATAAAGTTTTAAATGCACAATTAAAATAAATATTTTTTGTTCATAATTTTATTCAAGAAATACAAAGATATTTGGAAAAATGCAGATATGATAGGTATATGGTATTCCAAATTATGATGGATGGAAAGGGAAAGGGAAAAATTACAAAATTTTATAGAGAGAAGAGAGCCTGGAGGAAAATCACTCGTATTGTTACTTCATCATTTTCTTCTTTACCGTGCGTGTATCCATATGTTGTATTCGGGCACCGATTCTTGCGGTGAACCATGTCATGTCCATGGAACAATTCAAGACGGAATTGCTTGGCCATTCCCTCCTCCTCAGTTATTTGATGGTTGTCTAATAAAATATTATATTTCAACATTTCGATCGTTCATTTAGTAAAGTATTGTATGGAAAATTCTAATTTTTTTAAGCTTGATCAATCAAATCGCACTAACTAATCATATCATCATATAAAAATGTCCAAATCCAAATGCCCTCTGGCTATCCTACTGACCGATTTATCCACGTAATCTATGTGGGAAGGAAGATGAATGCGGAACTGCCCCTGTAACCTCCTTTGCCTCTTTTTGCTCTCCAAGCTGCTCTTTGGAGCTTTCGTCATCATTTCCAGCCAGCCGGTCGAGAATGACGTCGCATTTTCCCCCAATTTCCTCACCCCCTCCAATTCCCCTTTTCCATTTCTGTGCATTCCTTTCCCACCTTTTCTTCGGGATCATCAAATCATTGTCCCCCACTTTTTGTCATCAAAAATTAATCAGCAATCAAATATTCCAGCATGACCAAATAATTTCCCGAATTCCAAACATATTTATTCCACATTCTTTTTTAATATAAAATAAATTTAAAGCAACAAAATACCTTTATTAGAGGGGAATTCCCCAAATTGTGAGAATAAGCATTTCCCTTTCCCCTTTCCTCTTTATGCGCTTTTTTGCGAAATTTACACGTTACGAAATTGGGCGAATATGGGTAAAAGAATGGGTGGTGGTTGATGACTGGGCGATGGAGTGGACCTCAACATTCTTTCCTCCTCCTTTGCCACCGCTTTCCAAACATTTTTGGCCTCCCGCGATCGCCCACATTCGTTCCAGCCTCCCATTTCCTTTTGACAAAAGAGAATTGGCGCTGGATGACTCATCAAAAAGCTTATTTGAGGGCGGCTGGCAGGAACATGGAGAGAAATTGGGCAGTTGACGAAATAAAGCAGAGGGAAGATAACCCACAAAAATCCTGAGCAGCAGGTCCAGAAATGCTGGCTGCTTTAATTTAAAGTTGCGCAGAAAAAAAGATTAATGGACATTGGGAACAAAAGCAACGTCACCCAATTAACATTCTTGTGCCCATAAAAGGACAATATAAACTCATTACTGGCCAATTCATTTATTCCTTCCTTCATTTTGCCTCCCTCCTAAAAAATTACTTTCCAAATAATTCTCTCCTTTTCCAATGGCCAAGAAAAATTATTCAAATTTTGAATTATTTTTAAATATTTTCAATGAATTTGTTCCCCTGTCTCTGACTCGACTTTCGAAAGTAATTTCTATTTTATTTTGAACCCGAACGCATCTACTTTCCCATTTATTTTCTTCCTTTTTTAAACAATGGTCCCCTGCCCCTTCTCTCCACCCCCCCCCCCCCCATCCCATTTGACCGTTCAAATAAATACAAAAGTTAGTGACAGCCGAACACCTGCAAAATCCACTTTCAATGGCGGTCAATGTCGCATTTTTTAATTCTTTCCCATTGTTTATATTGTTGTTTTTATGCAGCTGTTTGGGCCGCAATCCCCATCCAATTTTGAAAAGAATTGGCACCCACCATTTAAGCATTGGCCTCCTTTTTTTATGAAAGAAATACAGCTCGCGCCGCTTTTTTCGATCGGCCCATTCCATTTCCTTTAGCCCTTTATTCTTTTCAACTTTTTTAATGAAAAAAGAGGGGGCCCGCGGCAATGTTCCCTTCGCTTTGAATTTGAAGGCCACAAAGATTATAATCGGCCCACTAGGAACTTTCTTTACTACAGTATGTAAATTAGAAGTTTTCCAAATTTCACTTATTCTCCATAATTTAATTTAGGGCATCAATATTTCTGGAATATATTTAATCTATTGAATCATTTTGAATCATTTTTTGCACTAAAATAATCTTTCAATTGGCCACATTGTGGTAATGAGTCAGTCACATTTCAACATTTTTGGCAGGTTTTCAACAATTCTTTGTGCTTGAATTCCATTTCCATTCCTCGTCATCACATCATTTCATAAATTATTACTCATCAATCATCATCATCATCAACCAAAATCAGACCAATTATCAGCTGTGAATGTAAAATGAGTATTGGTTAATTAGGGTTGGTGGTATTTAACTTGGCGAAAAAAGTATTTTGAAAATAGCGAAAAAGATTATAACGGTTCAATGGTTTGTCCTAGATCCTCAAACCATCAAGACGCGTTGTTGATTCGTATAGAAATTTTGATGACTTGATCAGATCTATCCGATTGGATATACGGTTTGGAAGCCTAGGATAAACCACATACCTAATTGTTGTATTTTTTGCAATTTTCAATATTTTTTCCGCCATTTTAAGTGTTTTCTATTAATTAATTTTGTTATAATCAATGGGAATACAATGCTTTATTAGCCATATCTAACTTTATAGTCTTAATTTAATAATTTCAATCCCTTACCCTTCGATGAGTCAGTCATATTCATATCCACTAATCTTATAATATTGAGCAATATGCAAAAATGCCCCAATTCATTTCCCTCTGATCTATTCATTCAAACTAATTCTCATCTCTATCAGAAAGAACATTCCTTTGCTTTTTAGCCATAATTCCCTTTGATTATGATAAAATTTTGTGGTTATACTTTCAGTCCATTCCCCCTATTTTGGCCACGAATATTTTCTTTTCACTAAAGTCCACAGCCCCAATTCCCTATTGGCTGAAGCAGCTGATTAGTCAGCCGATCCCCTCCTTCTTGCTTTCTTTATGGTCAGGAAGAAAATTGGAAGAAAAGGCGTGGCCTCCACCATTCATCATTCATTGTTCATTCCCATCGGCGGCGGCTGGCGCATTCGAATTTGCAAGTTTTATTTCAACATGGAGAACTCCTCCTTCCGAAAGGATAAATCCAAATTTTTCTACCATTCTCCTAATTTTTTCCAATTCTTCGACAATTTTCCTATTCATTTAATAAATGGATAAGGGGCATATCAAATTCAAAAACAAATTTTCTGCGTCTACTATGAACGACAACACCAAAAAAAACAAATCATGGAATAAATTACATCGAACGGTGGATGAATATTTTTGCTTCTTCCAATCATTGTACTCGCCAAAATGTCTGCTTTTAACTCGAAAATTCGGTGCAGAATTTTGGTCGAATACAAAGATATGAGAATGAAGCAATAATCGACAAATTCAATGAATACTTCTGAATCTTCTTCACAATATTCACTTCCTCAAAAAGTTCATTCATATTGACAAAATGACTACCATTAATCAAACAGTTAAGTTAAAAATACGGATAAAAAAATAAAACAATACATACAAATGAATTAGGATCAGCATTCAGCACCATTTAGGGTGTACCGTAAATAAAACTAATCAACAAAGAAGTAAATAATTTAGAAGGGGATATGCCATTTGAAACCTTAAAAGGGTCTAAAAGTTAATTTGTTAATTTTTGAACAGGCGGAATTAAAAATCAGAACAGGCGGAATTATTAAAAATCAGAACAGGTGGAATTATTAAAAATTAGAACAGGCGGAATTATTAAAATCAGAACAGGCGGAATTATCAAAATCAGAACAGGCGGAATTATTAAAATCAGAACAGGCGGAATTATTAAAATCAGAACAGGCGGAATTATTGAAATCAGAACAGGCAGAATTATTAAAATCAGAACAGGGCGGGATTAAAAAATCAGAACAGGCGGAATTATTAAAATCAGAACAGGCGGAATTATTAAAATCAGAACAGGCGGAATTATTAAAATCAGAACAGGCGGAATTATTAAAATCAGAACAGGCGGAATAATTGAAATCAGAACAGGCGGAATTATTAAAATCAGAACAGGCGGAATTATTGAAATCAGAACAGGCGGAATTATTAAAATCAGAACAGGCGGAATTATTGAAATCAGAACAGGCGGAATTATTAAAATCAGAACAGGGCGGGATTAAAAAATCAGAACAGGCGGAATTATTAAAATCAGAACAGGCGGAATTATTAAAATCAGAACAGGCGGAATTATTAAAATCAGAACAGGCGGAATTATTAAAATCAGAACAGGCGGAATTATTAAAATCAGAACAGGCGGAATTATTGAAATCAGAACAGGCGGAATTATTAAAATCAGAACAGGCGGAATTATTAAAAATCAGAACAGGCGGAATTATTGAAATCAGAACAGGCGGAATTATTAAAATCAGAACAGGCGGAATTATTAAAATCAGAACAGGCGTAATTATTAAAAATCAGAACAGGCGGAATTATTAAAATCAGAACAGGCGGAATTATTGAAATCAGAACAGGCGGAATTATTAAAATCAGAACAGGGCGGGATTAAAAAATCAGAACAGGCGGAATTATTAAAATCAGAACAGGGCGGGATTAAAAAATCAGAACAGGCGGAATTATTAAAATCAGAACAGGCGGAATAATTGAAATCAGAACAGGCGGAATTATTAAAATCAGAACAGGCGGAATAATTGAAATCAGAACAGGCGGAATAATTGAAATCAGAACAGGCGGAATTATTAAAATCAGAACAGGCGGAATTATTAAAATCAGAACAGGCGGAATTATTGAAATCAGAACAGGCGGAATTATTAAAATCAGAACAGGCGGAATTATTAAAATCAGAACAGGCGGAATTATTAAAATCAGAACAGGCGGAATTATTAAAAATCAGAACAGGCGGAATTATTGAAATCAGAACAGGCGGAATTATTAAAATCAGAACAGGCGGAATTATTGAAATCAGAACAGGCGCGGAATTATTAAAATCAGAACAGGCGGAATTATTGAAATCAGAACAGGCGGAATTATTAAAATCAGAACAGGCGGAATAATTGAAATCAGAACAGGCGGAATTATTAAAATCAGAACAGGCGGAATTATTAAAATCAGAACAGGCGGAATTATTGAAATCAGAACAGGCGGAATTATTTAAATCAGAACAGGCGGAATTATTAAAATCAGAACAGGCGTAATTAAAAAATCAGAACAGGCGGAATTATTGAAATCAGAACAGGCGGAATTATTGAAATCAGAACAGGCGGAATTATTAAAATCAGAACAGGCGTAATTAAAAAATCAGAACAGGCGGAATTATTAAAATCAGAACAGGCGGAATTATCGAAATCAGAACAGGCGGAATTATTAAAATCAGAACAGGCGGAATTATTGAAATCAGAACAGGCGGAATTATTAAAATCAGAACAGGCGTAATTAAAAAATCAGAACAGGCGGAATTATTAAAATCAGAACAGGCGGAATTATCGAAATCAGAACAGGCGGAATTATTAAAATCAGAACAGGCGGAATTATTGAAATCAGAACAGGCGGAATTATTAAAATCAGAACAGGCGGGGCGGAATTCTGAACACATTTTTGTCTCTGCTGATTGAACATTTGTTAAAATAACATTTTGAAACTGGTTTTAAGGGTTTCCAAAGCATTAAATACGGACATAAATTGCCAAAAACCGGTAGGATAAAATTGTCTTAAATTACGACTTTTCGGTGAAACTTGTTAGTAACGATTACCTTGAAATGGAACTAATCACTTCATCATAGGAAGCTATGCAAAATTCAACAATTGTAATTAGTATTAAAATTATTTATCATTTTTGGTCATCGGTCTTGTAATTTTGTAATGCGAATGTATAAAAGAATAATAATAATAATAATAGAAGGGAATGTAAGTCAAAATTATAATAGGAAT
The DNA here is from genome assembly GCA_030063045.1 of Pratylenchus scribneri. Lineage (NCBI taxonomy): Eukaryota > Metazoa > Nematoda > Chromadorea > Rhabditida > Pratylenchidae > Pratylenchus > Pratylenchus scribneri. The sequence continues at coordinate 940,563 of JAQSEB010000014.1, read as the reverse complement.
TGATTTTTGATAAGCTCGTCAAATAAAAGCAAATAATAATGAAAGAAATTGAATAAAACAATTGGATCACAGTCGATTGGTGTGGACCCTTTATTATTATTTATATTTGTACTGCGCATTCATTCATTTATGAATTCAATCTTTGCTGTTGGTGATGGCGACGCTGGGCCAATGCTGAGCTGTGAACTGGGCAAAGTGGACTTGGAATTCGAATCGGCGGTGTCGGCGTTTTACCATCACGAAGGTTGATTTCCTCCTTAAATATAAAAAAATGATGAAAAAATTTAATTTTAATATTTTATTAATTATTATTCTAATCAATTTTGAATTAAATAGAAAGAACTTTTTCTTTATGGAAATAAATTAAAATGGACTATACCTCGAAAGATTCGGTGTTGGATTCCTCCTCCCCAATCGATTCATATCCAATTCCTCCCTCATTTCGATGCCGTGAGAATGTTGAACGTGCCGCAATTGCATTTTGACGAGCGGTCGAATTTCCAGCATTTCCCGAAAATTCTTCCTCCAAAATTGTTTGCGACACAAAACTGAAGCCTCGGAAAAGTTCATGGGCAGTGGCAGAAGGCGGAATTGCGGGCGAATCCTTAAGGATCGAATAAGATATTTAAAATATAATTTTTGGTTACCTTTGGTGTTTTCTTGGTGAATTCATTGTCAAAATAGTGAGTAATGTCCAATGTAGAGTTGAATAACGGTTTGAATGGAGGTTTCATTTTGCGGTCAAAGAGAAGATCCCAATTGATTCCTTCGAAGAATTTTTGACTTTTGATTGCATTCGCCCCATCCGGTCCAGTCCCAATTCGATTGGTGGGCGTTCGTTTGAACAAAGCTCGAAGGAGTGTTTGCGCTTCCGGGCTCAAAAAGGCAGGCATTGCTAATTTTGCTCTAAAAAACCACAAAAAATATTTTATTAAAATTAGAGGCTTACTTCAGAATCAAATTCATTGTTTCATGACGATTTTGACCTTGAAAAGGAAGAGTGCCAGTGAGCATTTCGAACTGAAAATAATCAATAAAAATTGAATAATAATTTTTTAAAAAACCATGAGAACTCCCAATGACCAATAATCTGCAGCAATTGAATGACCACGGCGATTTATCACTTCCGGCGCCATATACTCAATGGTCCCTTAAATTTGAATGAATAAATGCAATATTATCTCAGACTTACCACAAAAACTATAGGTCATTTGACTTGGCTCCAGTGATTCTTTGCTCAATCCAAAATCCGTCAAATTAATGTGCCCTATTAAATTTAAATGGATTAATTCAGCAAAATTCAATTTTTTTTTACCTTCCGAATCAAGTAAAATATTCTCCGGTTTTCTGAAAAATTCGATAAAATATTGAATAAATGTGAATTCCTTACAGGTCCCGATAAACAATTCCCAATGAATGCAAATGCTCCAATGCTAAAATTAATTCGGCCAAATAGAATTTCACATCGGTCTCGGTGAGCCTTTAATTGGCAAAATTAAATATTTTTAAATAATTGATTAACTTACATAACTTCCTTTGAAAGCCGCGAGAACAAATCGCCTCCGCGCAAAAAGTCAAGAATTAAGTAGAGTTTACCCTCGGTCTGAAAAAATAAATTAATTAATAATGAATATTCTATTTTGTGTTAATTTAATTTTAAATATTGATTTAGTGTGCCAAAATAATTTTAATTATGAAAAAAAATATAAAACCTGGAAAGCATAATGCAATCGGACGATGAATGGATGATTGATTTGGGCCAAAATATTTCGCTCCATCTTTGTTCTCAATCGATCACGAACTTAATAACACTTTTTATAAAATTTCAAAACAATTTATTTAAACCTTTCAATGTTGCCTTTTTGAGCACTTTCATCGCATACAAATTCCCTTTGTCCGCTCCACAATTCTTCTTCACCAAAAACACTTTTCCGAAAGAGCCTTGACCAAGGACGCGCAACAATTCGAATTGGCTTGGATCCGCCTTTTTGTCCTCACCGCATAAATCGCATAGTTCAATTTCTGCTATTTCAGCGCCCTCTTCATTTGTTGTTGTTTGTGGCAAACCTTTGGTGCCAGTCGTATTATCGCCATTTTCTGAGGAAGATGGTGTTGAAGGCGAATTTTTGTCGCCGCCGTCCATTCCGAAATTTTCATTGTTCATATTGTCGAGCTAATATTAGAAAAACAATTTTTAACAGATATTTAATCTAAATATTTGTAAATGTACATTTTCATTGGTGTTATTATCGCAAAGTTGACCGGGGAGCCTCTCCATTTTATATCCAATTTCCGTAATTTGTTTATTAATTGACGAGTTATTATTAACAACTTTGCCAACGATGTTGTCAATCTTATTATTATTTTGTGTTGTTGTGTTATTAATGAATGATGTTTCAATCATTTTTTCATTAGAGTCGCTAGCGCTGGGAGGAATTAATGGATTAGAAAAGGGCATGATTTTATCCCTGTTGATGAATGATTTTGATTAGTCGATTTAATAAAAATAACATTGATTTTATGATTTGGAAAAATTTAGCAAAAAACGACAAAAAAACGAGGAATATTTTTGAAAATTTTCTAAGGGGCAGCAGGTATTTTAAATTTTATGAATGACTGTCTCAGATCTCAGTCTTTCTCAAGAAGTCAAATACCTCGCTAGTTTAGCTTTTCCAAAATCCTCACTTAAATCAGTCGATTGAGATAAATTATATATGGGTTGTGGAATTAAATTTTTTGGCGTTTTCATTTAATTTTCGACAATTGCATCAGTTTTTTTGGGCAAATTAAATATTTCTCATAAAAAATCCTGTCTTAATTTTATTAGAGGTGAAGGCATTGCTCGAGAAGAATATTCCAAAATAAATCGGAATAAAATGAAGAGAATACGGGATTAAATGATGAAAAGAATACGGATCGATTTTAATTTATTGTTACTCAAATTTTGACCACAGATCTCTCAGTTATAAAATAAATTTGTCTTTTATTTCATTTATATTTGTTACAGGCAATACTGATTATCAGGCAAAACTGATTATGCCTAGGCAAAACTGATTATGCCTGAAAATCAGGCATAACTGATTATGCCTAGGCAAAAATGATTATGCCTAGTCAAAACTGATTATGCCTAGGCAAAACTGATTATGCCTAGGCAAAACTGATTATGCCTAGGCAAAACTGATTATGCCTAGGCAAAACTGATTATGCCTAGGCAAAACTGATTATGCCTAGGCAAAACTGATTATGCCTAGTCAAAACTGATTATGCCTAGTCAAAACTGATTATGCCTGCTTAGTTAGGGGCTAGGGATTAGGGTTATGATTAGGGGCGGCATGGGATCTAGGGGCTTGGGGTTTAGGGGTTCGGACTAGTGCCCATCGATTCCAGGCCTTAATCTGGCTTAATCCCCCAAATCTACCTTAATACCCCTATATCCGTCTTAATCTCGCGCACTCTTCGGGCCTCTGTTACAATTCCCTGACTTTCCACAGGCCCTCCGGACCATTTCCCATCTATTTCGGGGCTTTATCCGGCTTAATCCCCCAAATCCACCTTAATCCCCCTATATCCGTCTTAATCTCGCGCACTCTTCGGGCCTCTGTTACAATTCCCTGACTTTCCACAGGCCCTCCGGACCATTTCCCATCTATTTCGGGGCTTTATCCGGCTTAATCCCCCAAATCCACCTTAATCCCCCTATATCCGTCTTAATCTCGCGCACTCAGGCATAATCAGTTTTGCCTAGGCATAATCAGTTTTGACTAGGCATAATCATTTTTGCCTAGGCATAATCAGTTATGCCTGATTTTCAGGCATAATCAGTTTTGCCTAGGCATAATCAGTTTTGCCTGATAATCAGTATTGCCTGTAACATATTAAAAATGCAAAGTTTTATCGAACTATATATGTTGTTGGTCATTTTAAGTACCAATAAGATTGGGGCGAATTCCGCGATGAATTTTTTATTTTTAATTGAATTCAAGTTTTTTGTAAGTATATTTGCACATTTTACAATTCACCATTGTGGATTCATCCCCCACAGACGATTTTTTGCTTTATTTCCAACATTTTGACGTTCACAAATGAAATTATTTCTGAAACAACCTAATAATAATGAGAAATCCCATATTCCTCTCACAAAAACAAATCTTATATTAGAATAAGCAAATCCTTTTTTTGCCTCAGGGAAATTAACAATCCGTATTTTATTCACATTACAGTACAGAACAATTCATTAGTATTTTATTTTGTAAACAAATTTAGCACAATTATTTTGATCCTCCACTCCCACAGCACCATTTTTGTTATTGTTTATCTTCATTATTGCTTTATTATTTTTTTCCTGTGCTAAACACACATTAACCCTTTGTTTTGATGAGCCTTCCATTTCTATTTTTGATGATTCGATGGATTCGATGGACTTCCTTCCTATCGCGCATCCTTCTTCTTGTCTTGTTTCCATTGTTCCTCCTTTGGGAAGGGCCTCATTATTATTGCCAGCCTCCGCCAGAATCCACCACAGGCGGTTGGTAATGCACTTCAATTGACTGGACGGTGATTGAATAGGTCCTCCTCCTTCCTTCCCCAATTTATTCAACAATCCTCCTATGTTTTTCTCCATCCAAAAAATTCCACCTCAACAACAATTTTTATTTGCTTTCGTCCTTTATTTCTTCCCTCCTCAATTCTACCCTCCCGGGCCGAGTTCCCGAAGCTTCCTCGCTGTCCACACTGTATTTCACACCTTTCCGCCGCATTCTACCCACATTTTTTCCGCCTCATTGCGCAGCAGTAATAACCAACCCAACGAGAATGGTGCGCAATGAATGAGCACACCTGCTCCCGTCCATCCATCCATCCACAATCATCATCCATATTGTCGTCAAGTCGTCAACAACGCCAATTCCCATTGCTCCCCACATCCATAGAGGCCGATTGCTATAAGGTAATGGTTGACTGCTGTTTAAACACAACACAATTCATTGCGGCGACGGCGACCTTACGTGTCCTTCCTGATGAGGGTCCACCAAATAGTTACCTTCTCCCATTTTCTGTCCATTTCTGTCAACCACAACCATTTTACCTCCGTCAATCGCTGAATCAACCCCAAAATTTTCTGACGTAAATGACAATAGCGATCCGGCGAGAGCGGTGAAATTGGAAGGAAATTGCTTAATGTGGATGAGAGGCTAAATGGTAAATCCACTCAAATGAACCGCAAAAGATGAAAAGAAGATAAAGGGGATAAATCCCCTTTGAATAAAACCACCAAATCGAACCAAACATAGAATGGCATACACAAAAAGCTTTCCGACCCGCTCACACACCTATCTTCCAACCACCACACCTCCATTTAATTTCTATCGACAAAATCCCGTGAACCGTGGACCCTTCTTCTACTGTGCCCTTTTTCCTACCTTTCATTCACATTCATCCCCCAATCCCAGTCCAAATTCCATCCTTCAATCCTTCCCCAATTCTAAATCGTTTTATTCCATTTTAATCCGATTCCCCGCACCTTTTTTCCATTTCCTCACAAAAGCCTATTATTCAACAAAAAAGGAGGATTCATCCTTATTAAGCTTTCTCCATCATATAATTCACACATTTTTCAGTCATTTTTCACTAAAAAACTGATTTGTTTTCAATTCAGAAAAAAATAAAAAATTTCTCTACAAAATGTTCGTCCGATCATTATTCCTTCTGTATGTTTTATTTGCTTATTAGCTAATCCAATAAATTCTCCCATTCAATCTAAAGATGTTGTCTCTTCTTTTTGGCCACTTTTGCTGAACGGCCAGCCAAACGTCAAAAACGTTTCGCTGCATTTGGCTCTCTGGTAAAATACATAAATAAATGAAATTGTTATCACATTCATCCGATTATAGAGTACGGTTGGTGGAAGAGTTGGCTGCGTTGTTTCGGTAAAAAATAAAATTATAAATACAATCAAATCAATTAATGGTGTTCAGCAAAATAAACTCTTCATCAATGGACATTTCACCAAGGATTTGAGTGAAGATGAACAACAGGAATTGAAGGAATACCAAGTGGGTTTTTGAATACATTATTGATTTATTTAATTTGCAAATTAGGAAAGCCTAAACGAGTTCAAGGAGGAAGTGAAGCAATATTTGGAACAGCGTCAATCACAATTGGCCAAGTCAGCCCGAGCCTCTTCCGGATCGCCCGAAGTGGAATCCAAACAGCAACAGCCAAAGAAGCCGGAGCCACCAAAGAAGGTCCTAATTGACTACGATATCTTATACTGTACAAAAGGAAAGGGGGCAATGATTTGTGCCTTAGGGATAATTTTAAGAAAATGGGATGTTATTTGATAGATCCGAGATCCGACTAAAGGTCAATTCCTTCCAAAATGCCTCTGCCAAATTTCATTCACCCTTTATCTCTGTTATAGCCAAGTTTCTGCTCGGATAAAGCCACCACCCAATATGTTTTTGATGGATGTTCGGTGCAAGGCGACAACGTTTTCATTGGAGACACTTTTGTGCGTAAATTGAGCGATGAAGAACAAAAAGAATTGGAACAATTTGACCGCCAATTCACCGCTTACCAAAAGGCAATTACAGCTGATTTCCGTAAAGTGAGTTAATTTTGGATAAATTGAATATGAGAAATTCCCGTTTTTAAAGAAAGTTCAAGCCGCATTCGGTGAACATTTTGGCTCCCTATTTGGCTTGAATGGACCAAATGCTGGGACAGCTAGTGGTGAAAGGAACTCTGCAGCAGTGGAAAACCAACCGAACAATTCCACAGCACCGGAAGCACCAAAAACACCCAGTTTTTGCACTTTGATTGTTTAATTCGAAGATTAATAGAGGAAAGGAAGGCAATTGGAGATGATTCTTATTTAAGTGTTAAAATTTTTACAGATATTTTTTTCAATTTTTATTGGTATTATCTCCCCAAAAAAGTCCCAAAAAACAAAGATTCCAATCCTCTCTTTACTTTAAAGAATATTTTTTAATTCTTCCAACAGAGCATCCAAATTATTCCCAATTCGCACCAAAAAATGAATAAATTTGACATAAAGTAAAGAATAATACATTAATTTATTGTAAATTAGATGAAATTAAATATGGGATTTTGAATTAAAGAGAATATTTATATGCAAGAGAAAGGGACACCGGTGTTTTTTGAAATGCCAAATAAAACATAGAAAATATTATCAATTATCCGCCAGCAGAACAACAAACTTGAATACCTTCCAATGCTGGACTTGGCCGGCACACAAAACCTTTTGGACATTTTGAGCCATTCAATGATTTTTGGCCACAAAGTAACAAATCTCCGATGATTGGACTTTTGTAGGGTTCCTCTCCGTCGGGGCAAATTTTGGCCTTCTCATCATTTGGCAATGCAGTGGAAGAATTGTTATCATTTCGGCAACAATACATTTTGGCATTGTTCAATGATGGTTGGCATTGAAAATGCTAAAAATTAAATAATTAACAAAATAAATTGTTTTCTTACTTCCGGGCATTCATTCACTCTGCTGTCCTCGCCCAATCCCCGGCATTCCATTGGTTCCCCTTTGCTTGGCTCCAAAGCCACCGTCGATTGGGCACCACAAATTTCGGTTGAAGAATCGGCCAAAAACACGGATGGTGCGGAACTCCGCCGTCGAATTGGGAATGGATGGCAACAAACCAAGAAACCGGGTCGATTCGATTTTGAACAATAATAGCTGGGCGGACATTCATCTATCAAATTAAAATTAATTTTTGGCAAAAGCAATTGACTAACTGGCTTGACCCAAAGATGAACAGAAACGGATGAATTGGCCAAGATAGGCTAAAAATGGTTGATTCCAAGATATAAATGGGAACATATTTTTACCGGGTATTTGTCCATCGGAACAATATAATGCATCTCCCCGTGTGCCATATTGACCGGGCAAAGGCAGTGCGCCAGGAAAATTGGTGTTACCTGATCCACAACAGACATAAACGGCTGGCTTAAAATTGAAATATTCTAATTAAAATTTATCGAATAATATCAATTTAATTTATTAAATAATCAAAATTATTTCTATAATATTTTTGTTATGAACACACAACGGATGATTGCATGCATGTATAACCCGCTGGGCATGGATTATTGACAACCGAATTTGTGGAGGAGGAAGTGGCCGTTGTACCTCCAATCGACGATGTTCCTCCTCCCAAATTGCCAATTTGTCTGGCCCCAATTGAACAAAGCCGGGGATTATTGTTGAGCATTAGGGTGGAATATGCCTGCGGGCATTGAATGGAAGAGGCCAATCGACAGCACATGAAAATGCCATTTACCGATGATTGGGCACAGGAAAAGCCTATGGATAAAGAAATGTTGGAAACATTTTGATGCGAATTCCAATTAACCGTGAGGGCATGTCATATCCAAAGCATCCTGACAAAAGTGATGAGCACCCTGAAGTAAAATTGATGAGTAAAATGTGTACTGCAGATGTGTCAATTCCAAAAATGTGCAAGGGCCTTTCCTATTTGTCCTACCGTACCCCCACTTTTTGCCTAATCGCCCCGTCACCTTATCAATCACAAATATTGCCCCAAGCTGCCTTTTTAAAACCCACTCTTTTCCCCATAAAATATTCACTTTTCGATCATTTTTGCGACGTTTTTTTTGTCTATTTTTCCCGCACAACAGAGAAATAATAATTTATGGTTCTTTTCCCCTCAAATCTCTAAGTCCTGTTTTAGGCCACTGACGAGCTTATGTGCCCGGCGAAAGCCCGGGGCGAGAGCCTAGGCCCACTCTCTCCCCGAACTATTTTAGCCCTAGATTAGGACCAGGGCTGCCATAATACCGGGGAAACCCGGCATTTCCCGGGTTTTTGATGTCCCGGCCGGGGTTTTGCCGGGGTTTTGAAAGTGCCGGGTTTTTTGCCGGGTTTTTCATATTTTGCCGGGTTTTGCCATGTTTTTAAATTTTTAGCTAAATTTTTCGCTGCGCGGCCATTTTTGGGTCTAATTTTTCGCTGCGCGGCCATTTTTGGGTCTAATTTTTCGCTGCGCGGCCATTTTTGGGTCTAATTTTTCGCTGCGCGGCCATTTTTAGCTAATTTTTCTTCCAATCAGGGCCCATTTTTAGCTATTTTTTCTCCCTATCAGGGCTTTTTTAGCTACTTTTTCTACCTATCAGGGCCATTTTTAGCTAATTTTTCTTCCAATCAGGGCCCATTTTTAGCTATTTTTTCTCCCTATCAGGGCTTTTTTAGCTACTTTTTCTACCTATCAGGGCCATTTTTAGCTAATTTTTCTTCCAATCAGGGCCCATTTTTAGCTATTTTTTCTCCCTATCAGGGCTTTTTTAGCTACTTTTTCTACCTATCAGGGCCATTTTTAGCTAATTTTTCTTCCAATCAGGGCCCATTTTTAGCTATTTTTTCTCCCTATCAGGGCTTTTTTAGCTACTTTTTCTACCTATCAGGGCCATTTTTAGCTAATTTTTCTTCCAATCAGGGCCCATTTTTAGCTATTTTTTCTCCCTATCAGGGCTTTTTTAGCTACTTTTTCTACCTATCAGGGCCATTTTTAGCTAATTTTTTTCCTTCCTTCGCGGCTTTTTCTGGCTAAACTTTTTGACGGCAGACCGATTTTTAAAGCTTATGATATCTTTATTTCATAACGCACATGCTCAAAAAGTCAATTAAAAATATGCTCAAAAAGTCAATTAAAAATATAAATCTGAAGTAGAAAATTTTTACAAGCTTTTACTAAATTGCATTTTAACACGTTTTAAAAGATGCCGGGTTTTTACCGGGGTTTTGAAAATTTTTGCCGGAGTTTTGCCGGGTTTTTAGACCCGAATGCCGGGGTTTTGACTTTTGGAGATGGCACCCCTGATTAGGACTAATAACATGATGATTTTATCATGAAATGAAGAATATTGTTTGACCATTATTGAATCATTTTCCATCGTAAAACCAATCCAAAAATATTATATGCTAATTTACTCTACCTTTTGGTCCTCAAATGCCGACCATCCAATTGGACAGCTCAACTCGTCGACTGGCGGCCGAAAAAAGAAAGAAAAAATTGCAAAATAAAAATGAAAAAATTGCCGAAATGTGGCAGCCGGGATTGGGCCCAATGGAATGGGCAAATCGGTCGGGGCCTGGGGCGTTGGCTGCGGTGCTTCCATCCGCCGACAACAAACATGCACATTTGGGGCATTTGACAGGGCACATTCAAAAGCAGGTGGACATTCACTATACAAACTTATTGGATTGCAACGGGCCGTTTTACCTGTGAAAATTGTTTTCCATTAAAATGAAAAATCAAATATTTTCACCCAATTCTTGTTGATATGTCTCGCGGCCATCGGCGCATAAAATATTGGTTCCCGGAGTACCACAGCAAACATAGCGATTGTTTAGTGCGTAGGAAAGTTGGCAGGAATAGGAAGGCTATTATAGGACAATTTGAACATTTTAATGTCAAAAAGATAATGCCACCTTGCTGCACGGCGCCCCAGGGCCTGAGCATTGTTCTGGCTGTCCATTTGGCTGTAAAAGGGCATGTTGTCCAAGTTGTGGACAAATTCGCCTGAAATTTGAACAAAATCTAACATTAATTCAATCATTTTTCCAAAGATACAAACGCTGGTTCACGGCTAACGCAACAAATGAATGTGTTGGCCCTGTTCTCAGCCGGCATACAATCTGCATCCGCTGGACATATCGATTGATCCGTTGGAGAACAATACATCTATAAATCATATTTCAATCAACATTTGCTCAATTTATAATTTAATTCGAATTGACTAACTGGATTTCGGTTATTTATATCCAATGAAGCCTCGAAACCATTAGGGCACACTGGCTGACTGGGAACAGAGCAGCAGATAAAAATACCGGGTTGGCCTAATGCTTCCTCACAAGAATAACCACGTGGGCATCCGGTCTGTGCATTTGGTTGGCAAAAACGAGGGCCAGGGCCGTCCCGATAAATAACTTGCTATTAAAATATCGCAAAAATATTTCCATTCGGCTAATTCTAATCAATGTTTAAATTCACCTGATTTGGACAAATGTATTGCGCAGTCGCTGGCCTGGCATTCCTTAGCCTGGCGCAACAAATGTTTTGTTCCGGATCATCCCTCGAATGGACACATTGGAAACCTTCGGAGCATTGATTCGGTTGAAGAAGTTCACAAAGAACATAGCCAATTGGGGATTGTTCAGGGCGCATTCCCTCGGGGCAAACCGGAGAATTCTGTCGAACATTTCGGCAACAAATCATCATAGCGAAGGAGTTCAATGCAGATTGGCTATAATTTAATCAATAATTTCCTAGTAAATGAACCAAAAAAAATTGAATTTAATTTTAATAATTTGCCCAAAATAAAAACGGTCAACCATGAGCTTCCAGCAGGGCATTGGCCTGGAAGATCGCAGAACACATTTTGACCGTGGCGAATGACCGGCTGCTGATCCGCTGTGGGACAACGATAAAGTGCCGAGCTAATTTGATCGCGATTGAATAATTTGGCGAGTCCTCTTTGCCTCGAGGCTGATCGTTTTTGGGAACAGCAAACACCGATTAATGGATCCTCAAGTGAAGGTTCGCACAAAAAGCTGGAGCAGAATTGGGGAGTGGATTCACAAAATCATTATGTTTTGGCTCACCCCTTTCGGCAACGAATCCGTTTGTCAATTGTGCATTGTCTTAAAAATTTTCATTTCACTTTAAAAGACTATTTTCATATGCAAATTTCAATCATTTTACTCAATAAATTCTCCTTAAACATATAGTTGATCTTCACCTTGGATATCCGCCTTGAACCGTATCAATGACATCATCCGGATTAGGGCAATTTAATGCGAGTTCACCGCTCCTTTTCAATTGCTTTCCTACTGTACTGGATGCATCGTCTTCCATCATTCGACGTCCAATTGGTTGACAACAAACAAATTGTCCACTGCTTGGCGATAAAATACATGCTGAACGGCCTGGGCAACTTCCATGCATTGTTGGATGGCAAAACTATGTATATAATTTTTGAATTATTTATAATTTGAATAATTTCAAAAATTAATTCCCAATATCCACCCATTTTTGACATTCTCATTTCTCACAATATTCAAATGGCCGAAAGGTAGCCAGCCCCGAGGGCATAGATTTCTTCTCTGCCTCATTTGTCCAACAAATCTGGCCTCAGAATCCTCAGCAGGACGGCAACATATACTGACACCATTCAAATTGCTGGCTTGACAAAGCATATCCATCGGGCAAGTGATTGGATTGTGAAGCTGATAAAAGTTTTGATGTAAAAATAATGGCAAAAAATGTAAAAATGCATTAATAAAAAAAAGAATGAATGTTTTTACTTATAATATTATGCACCTAAATAGCTTACGATTTAAAAACTGTTAAAATTAAACTAATAAAAACAAAGAAATGTATAAAAGGAAAGGGGAATTGTTTGGATTTTGATTGGAATTTGGAAAAAAAGTAATGCAAAAAATTAAATGTCTCCCGGTATACCATAATCCTTCTACCATTAAATCAAATCAATAAACTATTTCCCTTTATCCTAAAAGTATTTTGCATTTTTTAGGAAATATTAATGAACCATATCTAAATTCTTATTAGAGTTTATATTTGTAATCTCGAAATTAGTGTACATAGAATAAATCGGTCATAATGATTAAATTAAGCTCCTTAAATATCCGGCCATACAAACTTCGCATCGAAGTGGATTCTCCTCATTGGGAAATGGCGATCCGGATGCGGCACATTGGAAGATGAATGAGCCACAACAAATTCTTTGGCCCGTACTTAACCCGCTGAAAGGATCGACCGTCTCTCGACATTTTGAATCCGATGGACAAAGTTCCGGCTGATGCAGGGAGCAAAGACGGATATGGCCTTAATAGGGAACATATCCAGCCAATAAATGCATTATTTACCTTGTTCATCATAAATTGGATGTTCAGCAGGTCGAGGACAGTCCCCGGGTGGGCCACAACAAATTTGACTGCTCGAATGGCAATGTGCCATTGGAGGACAATCCAAATCTGATGAACATCGATTTTCGGACAAATCCACATCCAACGATGGTTCCAATAAATAGGCTATTTCACCAGCAGGACATTCTTTTTGGGGAGGCAAAGATGATTTGGAGTTGGACAATGTTCGATCCTTCTCAACACTTTTGTCCGCAATTTCCGTTGCGACTGATTCTATTTAAGGGATGAATCAGAATTTTTAGCATTTTTATATGAATTTCCAACTAATTGTTTCAGTTGTCGACTGTTGGCCACAACATTGGAATGAGGCAGTCCAAAAATTGAATCGACATATGGCTCCATCCGGACAAGGTTCAGAATGGGCAATGGAACAGGAAAGAACATCATTGGATGAGTCAAACAGTGGATTCTCCGTTCCAAGGCAACCTATAAATACAGTAAAATGAATGAATTCATATGGAGAGTATTTAATATGTTAGCAGCATCTCATTCCATCAATTTGGTCTACTAATTTCATTCCCGAATTTAATTGTTCCAATTCACCGTTGTCCGGTTCACAGCATTGAAAACGATCAATGGCAAAGCTCCATTCACAAATGGCATTGCCCGGGCATTCACTACCATCTCCGGGAACACAAAGATGGCTGCTCCCATTTCCATGCCGCAAGACACGTTGCCCAATTCCGCAACCTTCGCCAGGGTCTTTGCCACAACCTATTAATAATATAGACAATTTTGAGTTCGGCAATCTCCACTACGAACATCGGAATTGTTCGGGCTCGAGTGTGTCCTCGTAGCATAAAGCTCCACCCGGACAACTTCCAGGCTTTGTAGGCTTGCAACTTAGCCAATCCCCTTTGGCATTGCGCAATTGACGAGTTCCTCTGAAGAATGAATGAAAATGAAATTATAAGCGTTAATAAGCGAAATTTGCATAAATTACTGATACATTACTTTTGGATTTCATTTCAAATTCAGAAAAAGATAAGATTTTTCTGGGTAACTTTATGAAAAATTCCCTAATGAAAAGAATTTCTCCGCTAAAATCCCAAAGACTTTTCAACCACCTACTTTGGGCATCCAATTGGTGGTGCCTCCTGATTAAGAGGAAAAATGCAACAAATTTTATAGGAATAATGGCAATTAGCGGGAGTGGAACAATCGGCATCTGATGTGCATTGTTTTGGTGTATTTTTATAGTCTGAATTAATTGCTTAGAATTGTCCCAGTCCGATCGATCAATTTACCCATTTGAGCAATTCCTTCAGGTGAACATGGATCAATTGTGTGGGAGGATTCTGATGCACTAATATGAACTATGCATCCATAGGACGACAATAAAAACACCAATAATAGCCCAACAAATAATTTAACTCTTGGAATTCGCCGCATTTTCGTTGCTATTGATCAAGCCCATGGGCGAAGCTGGACCATCCAGTGGGAGGGGTCACTCACAATCAGGCAATATGGTCATTTTAAGGTGCCGAACTGATTCATTCCGATTCATATTCAATGGAATTCTTTGTGTGAATGATTCGATTAGGATTTATTATCGGCTTTTTGACTGGGAAAAGTCGCAGCAGTGCGCGGGCTCTTCTTCGATTTGGAGGACACAAATGGCTGCTGCCAGCCGCGGCCATTTGTAGGAGGCCAATCCCTCGGCTAGAGCCCCAGCAAATCTCGAGTGTCCCCTTATCCAACCCATTGTTAGTACTTTCCTTGGCCATTCAACAATGATGAGTGATGACTGGAGGATAGATAAGCAATGTAAAGGGAAATTGGTAATTGTTTGTTCTTATGAATGAATGTCTCTGCTGTTTGCAGCTTTGCTTCGAAGATATCCCCTTATAGGTCAAAAAATAAATCGGTTCTATGTAAATATTTTATTTACAATATTGAAAAATCATGAAATTTTTTTGATTGGATTTGAAAAAAGTTTGACATGTTTTTTATTGATTGATTGATTGATTGATTTGGTATATGGTAATGGAATCATTTTTAGAATTTAAATTTTTATTGGCGTTTTGTTGATTAATCAACAATCGATCGATAACGATCGACAAACAAATTTTCTTTAGGTAGTAGGTAGAGAGAGGCGTCGTCTCGGTGCGGCCCATCTACATCTACATCTACTTTTTTTTCGGAGAAATTTATAAGAAAAAAAACGAACGAACGATCAATCAATAATTATGCTTTCTTATTTTTCTATAAACATCAAACTTTTTAGTTTTTTTGTCAATTTCGAAATACAAAATCAATGTCTGCTGAAGACATTATTCAAATTGATAGCGATGAAGGGGAAAATGATGGCCAGACAATTTCGGTTTCTGTGACTAAAGAAATTCCAATTGATTTGCAGAAAATCCTCGGAAATGCAAAGGTTTCAAAAACTTTAAATAAGATTAAACAAAATTCAAAATGTTTTAAGAAAATGGTTGCGGACGGTTTCAATGGATCGAATATTCCCAACAATCACATTAATCAATATAAAAATGAAATGCAAAATCCAGAAATGGCACTACCTCGTCGCACGGTATTGAAAATAAAGTCCTAATTCAATTTATAAAATTTAGAATGGTTTGATGAAAAAACGCCCACATCCACAAACGATTGTTGCAAATATTCATGAACAAGAAAAGGTATTACGAAATAAAATACATTTCAAAATATACATAATCCAAAATGTTCCACAATTGATCAATGATCATGATCACTGAATGTTTATAATAGATTTTAAATTAGACAAGTCAAAATTTATACTAATTATTAATCGTTGACATTTAAATTCTAAAATATCCAAATCCACTTTCTCCAATTTAGATCAGTGAGGAGGCCAAAAAAAGGAAAATTGAGCAAATCCTCGCAACCTATTCCATTCCTGTTGCCGGCGAAGTTGGTCCTTCTACTTCAAATTCCAACAGGAACCACCAACAAAATATTCGGAAAAACAAAACCACGAACAACAGTGTAAATGAAGTTCTAAAGTCAGTTCACATTGATTTATTCACTAAAATTCATTAATCCTTTTAAGGTTTTGCGACAATTATCTTGTCTCTTCGGAGAGGCGCGGCGCACATTTCAATGTGACCGAGGAGGATTTTTTAGGCCAATTTGAGGTTTAAAAATATTAAAAAATATTTGAATAAATTAACTTTTTTAGTGTTCTTATCAAAATTGTGGAAAATGTTTGAAAGACAATATTTCGCTGATGTGGCACATTTGGGCTCATATTGTACAGCAGAAACCGACTGAGCCAGTGGAAGATATCACAAATGCACAAATTAGCGAGGAATTGGAAGAAGTGGATGAGGAAGAAGAGCGCACGGATTTTAGCCGACTTCTCACCTGTCCGGAATGCCTTTTGACCCAACCAAATCCACATCGAATTCAACTCCACTATCATCGGGTGCACAAACGTGATGGATTTTTGGCCAGCAATTCACTGCTGAATTGCAATATTTGTGAATGTGTAATTGCCAAAAAGGACATTGCCGACCACATCAAAGAACATCGAATTGTCTACCAAAATGGGAGAGGCGGTGAGAAGGCCACGCTGGAAATGCCGTATTCCTGCCGATTCAATGCCAAAAAATGTCAATTCAGGTTTAACAAAATTTAAAATAAATAATTAATTTATAATTTAAGAACATCCAATCGAATAGCTCTGATTGAACATTTTTGCTCGGCCCACAAGGGAACATTCGTTGTGCTTTGCCCATTTTGCCTATTCACATTTTCCATTCCATCGGCTGAACGAAAACGCAGCCGAGTGAGAATGCCCGATTTTATGGCACATATATCAAAACACGATAATGGTAAATTAAACTATTTTAATTATCAAATTATGAAAAATTTAATTCCGAACCAAAGTGTAACCAACTCTGGGGCTATAGCGTAATTCTTTTTTTTTGTTCGAATGAAGTTTTAAATCACCCTTAAAAAATACTACATAGAGCAAAGATTACTTAGTATAAAAATCCATACAAATTATTTTCCAAGTCCGAAAAAAATATTTGCCTCCAAGCGGGTTCGAACCTGCGACCTAGATGTTACAATTACAAAAATGAAGGGTCCTCCGTTTGGGTCGAAAATTTTCGAAATTACTCACTTTAGTGTCAAAATTGAATGAGAAAATATGATTTTATTTTTTCTTTAATCTTTTTAATAATTATTTTATTTCCAGAGAAAACCCTCTTCTGTAACCAATGTGTCACTCGTTTTGCCAAATCCGATTTTCAATTGCACCGGACAC
The DNA here is from genome assembly GCA_030063045.1 of Pratylenchus scribneri. NCBI lineage: Eukaryota > Metazoa > Nematoda > Chromadorea > Rhabditida > Pratylenchidae > Pratylenchus > Pratylenchus scribneri. Next base: position 923,314 of record JAQSEB010000014.1, on the reverse strand, counting down.
ATTTCAATTTCCATCATCGTCCTCCAAATCCAACCGATGACCGCAAATTTCAATTGCCAACCACCAAAGGTAAACCAAATATTTTTGTACATTTTAATTAATATTTTATTTAGCATTGAATGACATCAAAAAGGGCAAAAGCATTGCAATTGGCCACGAATTTGTGAGTCGACTATGTTTGGAGTGCAAAATGGTGATGAAGGAACCGCCGCGCGATCATCACAGTCAAGAAACATTGTAAGGTTTATTAAATTTATAGGAGAATTTATTAACCGAAAATCATTGAAAATAGCGAAAAGATAATAGTGGTTCATTGGTTTATCCTAGACCGCCAAATCTTATATCCAATCAAAAATCAATAGATCTCATCAATACGCGGCGTCGATTGTTATATAATTTAGCATGATTTTTGATCAAAAATTAAGGGTTTTTTAAACAGATTAAACCATCTTACGGTTTTTGATATTAAACCTTTTTAAACCTTCTGATGGTTTTTGGTTCAAAACTAATTCAAAATCGGTTAAACCTAACCCAATCATTATTAAACGATGCATCTCGTTCTAGAAGAATATTATCGATTGATTATATGCTTTAGTAGGACTTTTTTTAGGTCAAACCATTGAACATAATCTTTTCGAACATTCTAAATATTTCCCTTAAATTTATTAATACAATTATTTTTTTAGGATTTGCCCAAATGAACATTGCGAATTCATTACAAATTGCAAGCAGGCATTTGCCTTCCATCAATTTTTGGGCCAATGCAATCCGCAAAATAATCCCCGTTGGCCATTTGGTCGGCCCAAATCCATCATCACCACAAATTCCACCAATTCCACATTGGCCATCAATTCAAATTTTGATCAATCTCAGCCAACTTTGCGATGTTCAAATTGTCAATTTTCCACCAAAAATGTCCAAAAAATGGCCGAACATTCGCTTCAAATTTGTTCAAAACCAAAAGGGAAAATTCGTTTGGCGAAATTTGGGCCAGAAGAATTGGCCGAAGTGCGTCTTTTTGAGCCAAACACTGGAGGGGAGGAAATTATTGAAAATGAGAAAAATGGCAACACCGATCATTGCAAAAAGAAGACAGAACGTCCGGAAGAACAACAACGCGAATGGTTGGCCGAATTCCTTCCTCCCTCCCGAGTACAAGGAATGGCCCAAAACATCAAGGCAATGAAATATTTGAAAGAAAACGAGGAAAATGATGATGATGAGAAGGAAATGGACACAGTTATGAACACACTTCAAACATTGAGGTGAGAAAATGAGGGGAGAATCAATGATTTTGCCAATTTTAGGGGATTTTTCAATAATTTTTAGTAATATAAATTCAATTTTAGATTGGCTTTGACATCGAATTTGCCATCAATGAACAATACAACAAATACTACTGCGAATGTTGATAATGGAAAGAAAAGGAAACGGGTGATCTAAATAGATGATGATAGCAGCACACAAATTTATCCTCATTTGCTAATTTTCATATTATTCAAATTTTACATTCTGGACATGGAAAAGAAGAATTCAATATCAAAATTATAGTACAACCACCGCAATTATCATATTTTCATTTACGCCTCATTCATTTTGTAAAATCACTCATTCAATTTTGCTTTTTTTCTCATCAATTAATATTCTTTCATATTTAATAATCGCTTTTTTACATAAATTTACATATTGAATCAAAATCTAATGAATGAAATTTTAGTAGGCTTTAATAATACGAAAAGAAACAAAATTTGGAAATGTAACCAACATTTTCAAGTAAATAATGAAATACATTGACCGGTGAAACCCACAAATTCCCAATATTATTGAAAGCATAGATTTTTAAAGGTTGGTACATATTTATAATACGGCGAAAAAGTATGAAAATGGTGATATCTTTTTTAACTGTTCGTGGTTTGTCCTAGATCCCCAAATCCTATCCCAAATCGATAGATCTCATCAAGATGGTAATGAAAATGATAATTGATATATAATTTGTCTCGCTTTGGTCAAAAATTAAGGGTGTTAAACTGTTTTTCTATTTTTGGTTTAAAACTTAATTGGTTAACCTAGCCGAGTCATAATCAAACGATGCTTCGAAGAGATCTATCGATTGGGCTTTATGGTTTGAGGTCTACACCAAGCCGCAGAACCGCTAGAATCTTTTTAACATTTTAAATGTATTTTTCTCCATTATAAAGATTTCCAAATTTTGAAGTCCATCATTTGAGAAAAGGCAAGCAATGAAAATTCATTGAAATTCCTCTCAAACAAATCCACAACACTTCCCTCCACATCGATCCCCACAACCAAAATCCCCTTTAGTGTTTCCCTCACGATAAAGCCATTCAGTCAGTCGCACAATTCCCCTGCGCGACTTTTGAGCCCATTCATTCATCCATCGCCGAACCAAGCAGCCGGCCAACCATCCCCTCCCCCACCAACTTTTTCACATCCACTCTTTCCCCCACCAAAGCCACTTCATGCTGCTGTTGGATATGCGCGAATTCATGGAGGTGGATTGGACCCTTGTTTTGCCTTTCTTCGTTGTCCTTGTGGGCTTTTCCCCTCCTTTCTCCTCTGCGCGACTTTCCACTTTCACCATCGGCGCCACCAACTTTGTGCGGTGGATGCTTTTCTTTTTGACTACTTTGGCTTTGGTTGTGTTTTGTGTCGTTGAAATCCCTTTGCAACCAACCACAAGACATTTTCAGCCAAATCCCCCGCATACCTTTCTTCCGCCATAAAGGAAGATATTAGTTAGCCTCGGGGATTTTGTCATGTGAGGACACTGGTTTGTTTTCATTAATTCGGTTTAATTTTCCCCATATATCCTCGACGGATATATTCGGCCAATCAGCAGTAGGGCCTTTGCCTTTTTGCGTTTTATCTTCGACGATTGGATTTATTCAACTTCATTCATTCTCTGCTCTCAGCCTCAGGGCCTATAGGAATCAATAAGGAATAGCCAAATATTATGGAGGAGCTAATATTGTTATTAGTTGATCTGCATATAGGGAAATCTTTTGTTGTTGTCAATCCTTCTTGTCCGAGTAAAACACGCTTTGGGATAAAATTCTTTGCCTAGGATTATCGCCCATAGTTGATTTAATTCATTTACATTTTTTACCTTATACCCCCTCAATTTTTTAATAGTTTCATTTCTCCCTTTCTCCATAGAATTACTCCATTCTTGTTACTTCATTCTTGAGATTGAGACCCATGGAAATTATAATTCAAACAAAAACATCCAGAAAATAGAAATCAAAAATAGTATAAATTTTCAGTGTCCTACCATTTCTATTTTGTTATATAATTTTATTAAATTCCGCCTGTTCTGATTTTAATAATTCCGCCTGTTCTGATTTTAATAATTCCACCTGTTCTGATTTTATTAATTTCGACTGTTTAGAATTTTAATAATTCCGCCTGTTCTGATTTTTAATAATTCCGCCTGTTCTGATTTTTAATAATTCCGCCTGTTCTGATTTTTAATAATTCCGCCTGTTCTGATTTTTAATAATTCCGCCTGTTCTGATTTTTAATAATTCCGCCTGTTCTGATTTTAATAATTCCGCCTCTTCTGATTTTAATAATTCCGCCTGTTCTGATTTTTAATAATTCCGCCTCTTCTGATTTTAATAATTCCGCCTGTTCTGATTTTAATAATTCCACCTGTTCTAGACCTCTTTGAATGTTGATTAAATATATTGTTTTCTTTTTATTAATAATAATTCATGATGAAGATGGATTGATGTTTGTTGATGTTGACGGATTCAGTTATACACATGCATGCTGTTCACCAATTGGATAGAACATTAATCCATCCATTCAATCCCAATTCCCTCGGTTTTAACCGAAGCAAAAAGGCAGAGGATTCTCCGCATGATTGGCCAATTCCTTGGCCTCCCCATTTTCGCTGATTTATTTTCATTTAGATTTCTAACTTTGCTGTTTTCACTTTCTTTTTCCAACTTCCTGAGATTCACTTTTTGGATTCGTCCAATCTATTTTGGACCGGTTTTCTTCGCTTCAATCCTCCGCATTCCTCTGATGAAGAAGTTAACGGGGAAATGGAGTGGAATGGAAGGGTAATGAAAAGCTTAAGGCCAAAAAGGAACAACCAATGGGAACAAAAAGGCTGGTCAATGTTAGATGAGGCATCCATCGAACTTTAGAAAGGATTTCCCATAAAAAAATTTAATTTTATAGTGAATATTTTATAGGACAAAACATTGTCATTATTTATCTTTTCTCTTTCAGAACGAATTTATCCTAATCACTTTTAATTATGTCCATGTGAATCCTTTTTTCTCCACAAAAATGTTCGGTAGAAGATTCTGGCGTCGTTCAATGGATTCTAATGATTGTAAAAAACAACAATCAAATGGACTAAATGATGACATTGATGATGAACATTTTTTGAGTGAAACTCATTTTGTTCGTGCATTGAATTGCTTTTTTCGAGTTTGGGGAAAGGTCTAAAAGAGTTTAATGGAATATTTTACATTCAAATTTTAATAGGCCATCGCTCGTCATCCTTGGCTATTCATTTTATCGAGTACACTTTTGACCATATTTTGCACCTTGCGAATTCCATTCACTCCATTAAGGTCGGTCATAAAGCATATGAATGATTGTTTAAATAGGAAATATGCCAAAATTGAACAAATTCTCAATACAATTTAAATATTTTTTATAATTCTTATTTTTCCAGCAATGATGTTGCCGATTTCACACCGTATGGAGCAAGGGCCAGACAAGAAATCGAAGTGACCAAAATTCTTACTTTCCTTAAATCAAATTTGTTCATAGGCCTATGAGGCATTTTTCTCCAAAAAGGGCGGAGATCCTGTTGTCCTTTTTGTGTTGCTCACAGCAAAAAATGAAGGGGGAAATATGCTGAATATTGACGAACTTGGCGCAGCTGTTCAAGTCAATTTTAATAAGAATTGGCCCATTCAATTTTGTTTTCCATTTTCAGCTTCTGAACATCATCAATGAACAATTCAAAGTGTGGGATTCGGTTGCCAATCGGAATTTGTCTTTCATCGACTTTTGTGACAATTTTTGTACAATTAATGAACCAGTTCGGCATTTCCATGTGACAATAAACCAACGCTTTTCCCTTGATATATTTTTTTGGCTTCTTTTCAGAGTGGTCTTTTGTTGGAACGTAATTTTGGCAATTCTTCGCTTGAACATATTGACTTGGGTTATCCAATTTCCACCATCCTTGGCCGTCAAATTCACATGGATCCACACTTTTTTGGTGTTAAAGTTGCAATTGGACAGCATTCGCCAAATGGAACATCTTCTTCATTCGATGAGATGATCATTTCCGTGAATGAATTGCGCACTCTTTCACCAAATACTGATCATCAACAAAATGCAGTCATTTTTGAATCTGCATCGGTATGTGGGAGACAGGGGCTCCTTTTCCAAATATTTTCGTGAAATTTTTTTGGGATCTTTGGATTGAATATTTATTATTTAAATTAGCCTTAGAAGAATTGACTTTACATTCACCCTAATTATTTAAAATTGGCCAAACTATTATGGCCATAAATCGATGTTTAAGATCTACTATTTTCAACAACCCTTTCAGTCACAAATTCCCAACAATATTCGGGCCATCAGTCTAGTTGGACTTCATTTTCGAGCAGTTCGGCCTCAAGGCGTTTCAAAGGAACAAATCCAAGATTGGCAGGTCCATTCAATATTCACATGCATATTCATATATATTTATTATTCTCCTTTTCAGCGTAAAATTGTCAAATTTGTTAGCCAGTCAGTCAACATTATTGCTTATTTATTAATTATTTGTTTTTTTTCAGTGAATTCAACAGTCCATTTGTGAATGCTTTCGTTTTAACGGAAACTTTGCTTACCGATGAGGTTGTCCGTGCCGGACTCAGTCTCTTGCCTTTCCTTTTAATTGGTTTTGTCATCATGGTAAATTTTGGCACATTTATGGGAACAATTCGCCAAAATTCTTTACAATTTTTGCCCTAAAAATTTATTTTCCCCATTTATTGGATTATCCTATAAATTCGATTCTTTTTATAAATCCTTATTAGCCATTCTTCTCCGTTATAATCTGATTCTGCCTTCTCATTCATAGGTCACATTCTCTTCAATAACGATGAGTGTAGCCGCATTTTATATGGGCCAAATGGGCATTCATAAGGTTGACTCACTGAAAGTGAAATGCTATCATATATCAACATTGTTAGATTCTTTTGGCCATTGTGGCCTGTTCTTGTCCATTCATGGCCTGCGGCACTGCATTGGGCGGAATGTTTTGGCTGGGTTTTCGTTTTGGCTCATTGCTTTGTGTTACGCCATTCCTCATTTTGGCCCTTGGAGTGGATGATGCTTATTTAATGTTGAATTCATGGCAACGGCTAAGACAAAAGTTCATTTCTTTGGAAATTTGATTATTTTATTGATATTCATAGAATGGAAGAAGGACGGCAAAAAGGAAAGAAGGAGGCAGAAGGGCCAACCAATTTGCTGGTACAAAAATTAATGGCTGAAGTGATGGTGGACACCGGTGCATCAATAACAATTACGGTTGCTGTTAAAAATTTGATGGAAATTTGTTTTATTCATTCACAGACTCTGACCAATGTTTTGGCATTCGCAATTGGGGCAGCCACACCAACGCCAGAGGTGCCAAAAATATTATCCCAAATCCATATTCATTGTCAGATTCGCCTATTTTCAATTGGAAATGCTGTGGCCATAACAATTGTTTACATTTATCAGTGGACAATTTTTGGTTCAGCAATGGCCATTTTCGGCTGCCATGAATTTCAACAGGGGAAAAAGCCTCCTCTAAATCTCACAAAAGAATCCAATCATTCAAATTCACCACCATCACCACCGTTGGATTCACCCATCGACGATGTACATTCATCGGGCTCATCTTCATCTGAAGCCGACAGTGGCATCATTCGGGGCTCATTCACTTCAATGAGCCAGGCGAGCAGACAAAGTAGCAGTGGGGACAGCAAAGATGTTGGAGGCAAATTCCGGTGTACGGTGCATAAATGGTGCACAAAGTTGGTGAATGGGGGAGAAGCGTTGTGGGTCATTTCTAGGGTAGCTCAAACTCGGTCAACCGAACCGAACCGAGGCGATTTTTGGCAAAAAACCGACCGAAAACCGAGGTCCAGAACGAACGGTTTTTCGGTTTTTAAATTTCAACCTGAGGGATAATTTTTGGTTAAAATTTAACCATTAAAATGACCCCCACTGTGTGAAAGTGAATGAAATAATCATAATCACAAAAATTTGAGATTACTCCACTTCTATTGTCGGGCATTGGCAAATTGTTGGGTGGCTTTGGGTGTGTTGGCCCTTTTGGCTGCCTATTTGTACACTTCATTCTATGGGCTTCTCACAATTCGGGCGGAATTGAAGCCGGAACAGCTATTTTTGCATTCATCCGAAGTTCAACAAATTTTACGTCTCCGAAATGAATTCATTATGCCATTTTACGCTGTTTGCCTCGTTTTTGTGGCACGCCCCGGCAATTTCTCGGACCCAGCCCAGCGGCGACGTCTTCATTCATTGGTGGAGGAATTTGAGGCTTTGCCTTCTTCCGTTGGACGTTTTGCAACCAAATTTTGGCTTCGTGACTATGAACAATTTGTTGCCGCTGCATCCGCTGATGAGGCCGCCCCATTGGATTTGGCAACATTTGAGGGCATTTCGGCGGATGAAAGGTAAATAATTGGGAAATGAATTTTGGCACAATTTATCTCAATTAAAAGGCACAAAAATGAGTTGGCCGAATTTTTGGAATGGCCAGAATTCCAATTCTGGAATGGTTTCGTCCAGCTGGAAAAGGGCACAAATGGAAGCAAAATGGAAGGAGAGGAGCCAAAATTGAGCCGTTTCTTCTTCAGCACAGCTTCATTTGGTGCTGAGCTAAAAGAATGGTCAAAACGTGAACAATTATTGGGTCAATGGAGACGGGTTGCTGATTCAGTGAGTCCTTCAAAATTGTATACCTATCTAATTTTGTGTAGTTTCCTGAATTGGAAGTCACTGTCTACGAGGATGAGGCCAAGTTTTTGGACTTGATCCCAACAATGGTTTTAATTTTTGATGATTGATTATTCATTTAATTTGCTATAATTAGATTCCTCAAACACTCCAATCTGCGTTTTGTACATTGATTTGTATGTTCCTAGTTTGTCTACTTTTCATGACAAATGCCGGCTCCTTGGTTGTTTCAAATTTTGCCATTTTTTCCACTTGCATTGGTTTTCCATTTTTTATTTCATTTTTTGCCATTATTCCCATTAAAGGAGTTTTTGGTCTTCAATCGCTGATGGGAACTGCATTAGATCCAATTTTTATGAGTGCTGCCATCATGTCCATAGGCAAGTTTCACATTGACAATGTAAATTCGCTTATTGTAGTAAAAATTCGGTGCTAGGTCATGTCCACAATAGTGCAAATAAAAATATTTAAATTAAAAAAAACAGAACAGGCGGAATTATTAAAATCAGAACAGGCGGAATTATTAAAATCAGAACAGGCGGAATTATTAAAATCAGAACAAGCAGAATTATTAAAATCAGAACAGGCGGAATTATTAAAATCAGAACAGGCGGAATTATTAAAATCAGAACAGGCGGAATTATTAAAATCAGAACAGGCGGAATTATTGAAATCAGAACAGACGGAATTATTAAAATCAGAACAGGCGGAATTATTAAAATCAGAACAGGCGGAATTATTAAAATCAGAACAGGCGGAATTATTAAAATCAGAACAGGCGGAATTATTAAAATCAGAACAGGCGGAATTAATAAAATCAGAACAGGCGGAATTATTAAAATCAGAACAGGCGGAATTATTAAAATCAGAACAGGCGGAATTATTAAAATCAGAACAGGCGGAATTATTAAAATCAGAACAGGCGGAATTATTAAAATCAGAACAAGCGGAATTATTAAAATCAGAACAGGCGGAATTATTAAAATCAAAAACAGGCGGAATTATTAAAATCAGAACATGCGGAATTAATAAAATCAGAACAGGCGGAATTATTAAAATCAGAACAGGCGGAATTATTAAAATCAGAACAGGCGAAATTATTAAAATCAAAAACAGGCGGAATTATTAAAATCAGAACAGGCGGAATTATTAAAATCAGAACAGGCGGAATTATTAAAATCAGAACAGGCGGAATTATTAAAATCAGAACAGGCGGAATTATTGAAATCAGAACAGACGGAATTATTAAAATCAGAACAGGCGGAATTATTAAAATCAGAACAGGCGGAATTATTAAAATCAGAACAGGCGGAATTATTAAAATCAGAACAGGCGGAATTATTAAAATCAGAACAGGCGGAATTAATAAAATCAGAACAGGCGGAATTATTAAAATCAGAACAGGCGGAATTATTAAAATCAGAACAGGCGGAATTATTAAAATCAGAACAAGCGGAATTATTAAAATCAGAACAGGCGGAATTAATAAAATCAGAACAGGCGGAATTATTAAAATCAGAACAGGCGGAATTATTAAAATCAGAACAAGCGGAATTATTAAAATCAGAACAGGCGGAATTATTAAAATCAGAACAGGCGGAATTATTAAAATCAGAACAGGCGGAATTAATAAAATCAGAACAGGCGAAATTATTAAAATCAGAACAGGCGGAATTATTAAAATCAGAACAGGCGGAATTATTAAAATCAGAACAGGCGGAATTATTAAAATCAGAACAGGCGGAATTATTAAAATCAGAACAGGCGGAATTAATAAAATCAGAACAGGCGGAATTATTAAAATCAGAACAGGCGGAATTATTAAAATCAGAACAGGCGGAATTAATAAAATCAGAACAGGCGGAATTATTAAAATCAGAACAGGCGGAATTAATAAAATCAGAACAGGCGGAATTATTAAAATCAGAACAGGCGGAATTATTAAAATCAGAACAGGCGGAATTAATAAAATCAGAACAGGCGGAATTAATAAAATCAGAACAGGCGAAATTATTAAAATCAGAACAGGCGGAATTAATAAAATCAGAACAGGCGGAATTAATAAAATCAGAACAGGCGGAATTATTAAAATCAGAACAGGCGGAATTATTAAAATCAGAACAGTCGGAATTAATAAAATCAGAACAGGCGGAATTAATAAAATCAGAACAGGCGGAATTAATAAAATCAGAACAGGCGGAATTATTAAAATCAAAAACAGGCGGAATTATTAAAATCAGAACATGCGGAATTAATAAAATCAGAACAGGCGGAATTATTAAAATCAGAACAGGCGGAATTATTAAAATCAGAACAGGCGAAATTATTAAAATCAAAAACAGGCGGAATTATTAAAATCAGAACAGGCGGAATTATTAAAATCAGAACAGGCGGAATTATTAAAATCAGAACAGGCGGAATTATTAAAATCAGAACAGGCGGAATTATTGAAATCAGAACAGACGGAATTATTAAAATCAGAACAGGCGGAATTATTAAAATCAGAACAGGCGGAATTATTAAAATCAGAACAGGCGGAATTATTAAAATCAGAACAGGCGGAATTATTAAAATCAGAACAGGCGGAATTAATAAAATCAGAACAGGCGGAATTATTAAAATCAGAACAGGCGGAATTATTAAAATCAGAACAGGCGGAATTATTAAAATCAGAACAGGCGGAATTAATAAAATCAGAACAGGCGGAATTATTAAAATCAGAACAGGCGGAATTATTAAAATCAGAATAGGCGGAATTATTAAAATCAAAAACAGGCGGAATTATTAAAATCAAAAACAGGCGGAATTATTAAAAATCAGAACAGACGGAATTATTAAAATCAGAACAGGCGGAATTATTAAAATCAGAACAGGCGGAATTATTAAAATCAGAACAGGCGGAATTAATAAAATCAGAACAGGCGGAATTATTAAAATCAAAAACAGGCGGAATTATTAAAATCAAAAACAGGCGGAATTATTAAAAATCAGAACAGACGGAATTATTAAAATCAGAACAGGCGGAATTATTAAAATCAGAACAGGCGGAATTATTAAAATCAGAACAGGCGGAATTAATAAAATCAGAACAGGCGGAATTATTAAAATCAAAAACAGGCGGAATTATTAAAATCAAAAACAGGCGGAATTATTAAAATCAGAACATGCGGAATTATTAAAATCAGAACAGGCGGAATTATTAAAATCAGAACAGGCGGAATTATTAAAATCAGAACAGGCAGAATTATTAAAATCAGAACAGGCGGAATTAATAAAATCAGAACAGGCGGAATTATTAAAATCAGAACAGGCGGAATTATTAAAATCAGAACAGGCGGAATTATTAAAATCAGAACAGGCGGAATTATTAAAATCAGAACAGGCGGAATTATTAAAATCAGAATAGGCGGAATTATTAAAATCAAAAACAGGCGGAATTATTAAAATCAAAAACAGGCGGAATTATTAAAAATCAGAACAGACGGAATTATTAAAAATCAGAACAGGCGGAATTAATATCAGAATAAGTTGAATTAAATCAGAACAGGCAGAGTAATATATCCATTACTTAAGATTAAAATAAAAATTTTACATTTGCACTATTGTGGACATGGCCACATTTCCACCGCCCTTTATCTATTGTGGAGATGACCCCATACGTAAAAATTCTAACAATTTAGTATACCCTTATTATATATGAATGAATACCTTGAGATGGGCAATCGCATTATTAGTCCCTTAAGCTCTCGCCTCTAACAACTAAATTATTCTTTATTAATTGTGCAGAATAAAAATTTTAGGGGTAAAAGACTTTCATGAGAGGAAAAGGATGGGCTTAAAAAGAAGGATTGGGGCAATATTTGATTGATAATGTGACGGGTAGGCAAAAAGTGGGGGTACAGTAGGATGAATAGTAAAGGCCTTAGGCATTGTTGGCATTCTTTGCATTGAAAGGCATTCATATTTTAATTAAGGCTTCTCCGTCGACATTCCGGCACATATTGCTTATCATTATTACAAAACTGGTGCACAGGATGGAATGGGCGTTGATGAACGATTGAGGGATTGCCTTTCAGCTATAGCATTTCCTGTCCTCGAAGCTGGTCTCTCAACACTGATTTGCACTTCTTCCCTGTTTTTCGTCAATTTGGTAATATAATAAGGATTCTGGAGCTTTATACATTTTAAATAATTATTCATTTTCTAGCATATGGCACGTGTTTTTGCAGTCACGATGAGTGTAAGTTCTTTTGATTCCGGTGAATCTTATTATCGTTAAAAATGTTTTATCATAGTTGGTTGTTGCAATTGGCCTTGTTCACGGTCTTCTGGTCATTCCCGCAATGCTTTGCCAAATTTCCACATTTTCGCCAACATATCAACGGAGAAAAGCAGAAAAATCATTGCAATCATCATCATCAGCTGTGCCACCAATTGTACTTGTCGTAAACCAACATGACAAATTTTAAAGAAAACAATTATGAAAACAATTTCGGCTGTGCTGCATTTTGTACGGGTGTTCGCCTTTCTTTCAATTACAATTTATTCCCCAACCAATTTTCACCCTCTTTAAATGTATATTTCGAAGAATTTGTTGAGAATTTTAAAACATTATTCGTTTTTTCCCATTATTTTTTAAAGTAAATTGCTCAAAAATTGGAAATTTCATCTAAATAAGTTTAATTTGCTATTTGCAATTGCCAAATGGCTTTTTAACAAAATTTGCTAAGTAAATCATTCAATTCATTTTAATTGTAAGGCCCATTCCTTCTCAGACCGTATAAATATTGTTATAAAAATGTTTAAAGGGGTATTTGGCTGAGAAAGGTTGAAAAGGAGCTGAAAAGTTAATAATTCTTCATATCTTCTATTGTTTCTTTTTTAATAAATTTATCTAGCTCATTGGATCATTTAAAGAAGCGATGGAATAAAAAAAATATGATTTTGTGGCCATAAATTCGGTCTTTGCAAAAAATGGCAAAAAATTTGGAACGCTTCACGAATTTGCGTGTCATCCTTGCGCAGGGGCCATGCTAATCTTCTCTGTATTGTTCCAATTTTAGTATATGTCCATTTGGAATGAACGAATGTGAAATGAAAGAGGTCGTATATATAGAAAAGGGAAATGGACTCGGGAATAAAACGTCGTGGTGTAAAAAAGGGAAGGAAGAGAGTAAATTGGGCAGCGACGTCCATCCAATTCCACTACTATTTCTCCATTTTTTCATTTCTTTTCCATTGAGGAGCCCCCATCTAGCCAACAAGGCAAGCAATGATTACGATAGAGAAAAGGGGCATTCATTGTTATTTTTAAATAAAAATTTAAAAATGAAAATTTATCCATATCTATAAAATAAATTTTATTTTTTTTGTTTTTTAAGCTAAGCTTTCTTTAAGCTGAAGCTAGAATCGAACTGAAAACAACTCAGAAGTCTAAAATAAAATCGCGCAAACCGGAGCGCATATCAAATTAACACTAATTTGATTGAGTAAACGCTTCGTGAGATAAATAAATTGTTAATTTATTGTGGTCGATTTATTTGTCATCGAATTTACGAACCTTTTCCTTCCCATCCTTTCACTTCTTTGCATCCATTTATCCCATTTTCATTTTCACCAAACAAACACGAAAGTTGATGATCAATGATCATTATCCTTTTAAACATATTCAATTTCGATACAATTGTTACCTTTTGACCATTTAATTTAAATGATCGATAAAAGATAATAAAGGAAGCAAACAAAAGCAATAAAATTCATTAATCATTCATTAATCATTACTCATTACAAGTATTATATCAAATTTTATTCTTTTTACAGATTAATGATTTTATGAATGACTAATTAAAATGAATTAACTGATAATCATCCGTAATGATATGAGCACAAATTTAAACAGTCATTTGCAACTTCTCAAATTTTCAACAATGTCCAGAAGATGTCCACAATGTCGGCATCCACTAAAAGGAAAATTTACATGGCGAGGATTGTTATGGGCAATTCTTTGCTTTCCCTGTGGTTTCTTCTGCTATTACAGGAGAAGAAAAATGCGATGTTCAAATTGTGAGAACGAGGTTTTCATTCCATTATTAATCATCAAAATAAACAAATATAAATTTCAAGGTCATTATATCCGATGGATCTGTGCCGAAACTCGCAAAAATTTACAAGGATTATTGTGATTCCAAGTGGCAATTTCCATCTAATCAAACAATACGAAGAAATTGATGATTGATTTAACTTTTACAAATTTTATACATATTTAAGATTTTTTACTCCACTTCCCGATTCCTATTGCTTTTTATTCACTTGTGATCATTTTTTCTCAATTCCATACATCCATGACAACAATCAGTATATTACTTTTTTGTTTTTTCCTATCAATTTTGCCCAATTAGATTATGCTTAATTTTAATTTTTCAAATTTGCACAATTTTATTAGAATTAAAGAGACTTTGCTTCCAATAAATTTTTATTTCAATGACCTTTATTTTATGAAAAAGCTTTGTAAAGCATTAATTATTTTTTCTTTTTTTTTATTTTTATGGAGACCTGCTTCTGAGTGACTGGTTTAAAATGCTTTGGAGAAAATATCTCAGCACGATAACGTTTAAAAATGACGCGTGCGAGAGTGGATCACACAATTTCATCATTTCTCTTACCAATTTTTGATAATTTAATATTCTAAAACCAAAAATTCAGAATTTAGTCTCTCTAATGTTGTTGAGAAAGAGAAATACAACAACACCATCGACAAATGGTCATGTAAAATTTGATGAAACGCCAAGCCCGTCAGCTAATTCCGTAAAAAGTTCTTCAACATCGACGGGAAGAGGAGGAAAAAATGTTGGAAGAGGACGGCCAAAAGGAAGTACCGGAATCAAAAAGACACCGAAAAATGGTCAAACACCCAAAGTTAATAAGCGAGGAAAACGACGTCGAAATTCGGATGATGAAGATGACCGATATTGGAATGCCAGCGATGAAGAAGGAAAGCAAATTCGGCATGCAAAACCCAGCTATTCAACCAGTGCAGAATTGTACGCCTTAGAGGATGAACAACAATATTCAGGTTTATTTTATCAATTAAACCATATTTGAGCATAATAATTATTTTCGCAGATGATGATCAAAGCACTTCAAGCGATGGTGAAACATCGGCTCTCTTCCCTGACAATGATTGCGCATCAACTTCGGTAACCACCGGCACTGGCCGACATGAAGAGGATGAGGAGGATGAAATATTCTGCCCATGGATCGAATTGGAGGCCGAACAAATTCCACCGCTTCAATTGCCAGATTCCAGTATTGATTTATTGATTGAAAGTGATTTCCTATTGGAGACATTGGAGGTTAATATTTTTGTATTTAATATTAATTAAAATTCATTTCAGATTTATGAAATGCTTCAAAATTTCCACTCAATTGTCCAGCTGTCGCCGTTTTTATTCGAAGATTTTTGCTGTGCCCTCAGAAATGCTGGACAGGTTTTATTAAATTATCAACCAATTTTGATGCATATTTTCAGTCCAAACTCCTTTGCGAAATTCACATTGCACTTTTGCGATTATTTTTTCGAGAGGAAGAACAAAATCAGACACAATTCTCAACAAATGAGACACGACCATCATTTTATTTGACTCTCCATCTTCTCGACCATATGACATATGCAGAGGTTTAATTAATTAATATTTTCACCTATTTATAATTGAAATTGATTAGGTTTTACGCCATTATGTGGAAAGTGACGAGGCTTTTTCGCGAGAAGTTTTGGACATTTTGGAAAATAACAACTATCCATTTGTGCCTATCGAGAAGAGATTGGTGGTCCTGAAATGGATGTGTGCACATTTTTTGGAAACGAATATATTCAAAAAGGCACTCAAAATGGGCGATAAAATCAAGGTTTTTTTACACAAAACAAAAATAAACCAACCAAACATTTTTTAGCACGACAAAAATTGTAGACGTTGTGGCAAAGTGGGCGGTGATTTATTCCCCTGTGCTGGATGTGAGGCCGCATTCCATTCAAATTGTGCTGATTTTGCGGATCATTCGAATGAAATGGAATTGGATGACCAACAGAGAATGTGGTTTTGTCAAATATGCCGACTTCATCAGGCAATAATTAAACAGTTATTCAATTATTAATCAATAATTTAAGGTTCGCGGTGCAACCGACTGCATTTTACCCAATCAAACGGGGCTTCGAAAATTGCCACTTGGCTATGACCGAAATGGACGAATTTATTGGTTCCTCGTGCGCCGACTTTTCATGTTAGTTCCCTCATTTTTGATAATTTTAATTTTCGATCTTTTTTTAGCTATACTCCATCTTCCAATGAAGTTTATTATTATTCCACATTGCCTCAATTGTATGAATTAATTTGCTGCCTGGATCCGGACAATTTTGAACGGCGTCTTTGCACCACAATAAAAAGATTATTGCCATTCATTGCCGTCCAAATGCACAATACATTGGAGGCCACCGACCAAAGACGACAACAATTGCAACAAAAATCACAAAAAGAATTGGCTGAACCATATTTACACGGTTTTGGTTAACAAAAATAAATAAATTGTTATTAATTTTAGTGAATAATGCTCATTTGATGTCGAAAATTATGGCAAAAATTAAAGAGGAAATGCAAAATGGAATTAAATGTGAAATGGAAATTGAGAATATTAAAGAAGAAATAGAAGAAGAAAATGAAGAGGATGACGAGGAGAATGAAGTTAGTTTTACCAAAATTAATTATAATTTTGCATTGAATTTAAGGACATTTTACAAATAATGCGCCATTTATTGTGCATTAAACGGGGCAAATTGGAGGCCAATTTTTGGAGTGGCGGTTTGGATGGTTAGTTTTGGTTTACTGACAAATTTTAGAATATTTTTGCAGAACATCAATTACTTTTGGACTATAAAATTTGGTCCAGTGCAATGGAGGCGGACGCCGACTCAGCCGAGGCTTTGGCCGAGGAATTGAATATGCGATTGGTAAAATTTTTGGCAAAAATCATTAAATTATATTAAATTTAGCGTCGTGGAATTCGCTTGGGTTTTAGCGACGGAGGCCATCGAAATTATGTCAACTTTTATTGCACCGATGAATTGGCCAAAGCATCGGCGGTTCGGGCGAAAGAAAGGGACAGGAAAAGATATTTGTCAACTCGATTTTGCCTTACGGATGAAGGCGAATTTACGGTAAAATTCAAAATTAAATGAATATTAATTAATGGATACTCTTTAATTCGGCAAACACATCAAAAAGATTATAACGGTTTAATCGTTTGCCATACACCCAAACTCTATACCCAATCGATAGATCTCATCAAGATGCGTCGATTGATATATAATTTATCGTGGCTTGATCAAAAATTAAAGGATATTAAACAGTTTAAACCATCTAACAGTTTTTAGTATTAAACCGTCTTAAATCATATTATTATAGTTTTAGGTATAAAAACCGTTTAGACCTCCTTATGGTTTTGGTTCAAAACTAATTTAAAATTTGTTAAACCTATGCAAATCATTAGCAAACGATGCGTCTTGATGAGTTCTATTATAAATTGGATATTTGGTTTGGAGAATTATGACAAACTACAAACTATTGAACCGTTATGATCTTCATCTTAAATATTTCACTTTCACTTAAATAAATTAATTTTATTCAGTGGCCAAATCTAAAAGGGGCATCCCCCTTTGGCACTGAACAGGAAGTGACAAAATGCATCCAATTGAGCCTACGGCGTCTTGTTGAACGACTTCCTGACGGTTTATTAATAATTTAATGTTCAAAAATAATCTTGAAAGGTTTAATGCATCAACGTTGGTTGGGCGACGAAAAGCAGAGATTCCTTTTGGGTCTTCAACAATGCGATGACATTGAAACGCTGCGAAATTTAATGCTAATTTATGCGAGGGCACTTCGAACTCCAACATTTATAAAGTTTAATTTAATTTAAAATTAATTTTAAAAATTATTTTTATTTAGTATTTGGTGGTCCGGCTTTTCCATTATAAAATTTGTTCGACTTACTGCGGAAATTCGTGAATTCAAACAAAAAATTGAGAATTCAAGGAGAAGAGAAGCAAAGGTTAAAATTGGGTTGGGGATAAATTCAAATAAATTCGGGAAAATATTTAGACATTGGCCACAGCGGATCCATCTGACCCGGAATCGGGGATTGTTTGGGTTAAGCCAACGCTGACAAAACCAAATCAACAAATTTTGAAAATGCGCGATGGCCAAGAACAATATCGAATCAATGGAATTGGCAATTTTGGTTCGGTTTTTTGTTATTTAAATTAATTAAAAATATAAATATTCTAATAGGTGGTTGGCTGTGGATTTCACCAAATTTGGTTCATCCTTTTCATCAATCCCCGCTGAATATTGCACATAAAAAGGTTATTTAATTATTTAAAATTATTTAATAATTAATTTACAGAATCGACTCCGCCGAATTGCCAATAAATTATTGATGTGGCGAACGGTTGAAGAATTGGGTAAACCATCAAAGCAATTGGTCTGCTATTCGTCGAATTGCCGATTAATTAGCCAATCCTCTTCAACGGGTGTTCCCGTCCTCGGCGCATTTTGTCCTTTCCATTTCTCATCTCCAATGAATCAAGGATTTTTGTTGCCTTGCTATAATCCAAAATGTGCAAGGAACAAACAAGGTTTTCACAAATAAAAATATCGTAAATTATTAGACACCCATCTATCAAAAATTACTAATTTTTCGGTGAAATTAAATCAGAATAAGCATTTTTGTATCAAAAAAATCCTAAAAGTCCACATATCGGCGAAGTGTCTTTGAAATATATAAATCCACTCTACTATTAGAATTAAAAACCTATAGCCCATCCAGAGAGGCAAAAATATATAAGCCTGAGCCCATGGGCTTTTAATAGAAAATTTAGTGTATTAAAATTAAATTTTCCTTTAAATATTTAAATGGGACACAAATTAATAATCTTAAATACTAGATTCGTCAACCTCGCATTCGGCCAAAGCAAAATCACCAAATTCAAATAAAAGGGAACAATCCATTCGCCATCAAAATAAAAATAATAACAACATTGTCAAGCCATTTCCATTCCCAAAGCCATTCAATTTTACACACAAAAAGAGTGGAAATTTGAGTATTTTGGTGTTGCCAAAATGGTTCGTTTTTTTAATTATAATTAATTTTAATAAATTTTAATTAACAAAAAAGGTGCCAAAAAAGAATGGCTCGTCAAAGCCAAGAACAAATTGTTGTGCCCGGTTTTACTTTCAACAAAATGGCCATTCCTCGACCACAATTTGACTATGGTTGGCATTTTTTGACCACCAAAGCACATTCACTCCATGCTTTGGCCCTTCGCTTTAGGCAAATGTATTCCTCCATTCGGTAATTTTTATTTTCTATTTAAATTTATTTTAAATATTTTTTAGTTGGATGGATTTATGGCCTGAAGACCCGGACGATCCGGTATGGAAATAAACAAATTTTTATTAATAATTATAATTTTTATAGGACTCCCGAATATGGAACCATACGGCGGATTATGATGAAGTGCGAACCGTCGTTGGACACTATGAACATCCCCCTCAGGGTTATTATGAACAGGTTTTGGATTTTAATTGATAATTTAATTATTAATTAAATTTTTATAGTACCGTATTCGAGTTGACCAATATCCGTTGGGCGGTTTTGACGAGGAAGACTTGGACGAAGAGGACACGGAATTTGGTCGGCCACAACGAAAGAAGAGTAGGAAGAAGCCAAAAACGGCGGACACTGATGTGGAAAAGAGGATGAAAGCAATGAAAACGGTGGAAAGATGGATTGATGGAGTCGACCTTAAACTCTTTGAAATTGCCGAATATTGGCATCATAGACAAGAAAAACGCGAACGACTCCTCCAACAGCAGCAAGCAATCAAAGCAAAAAACCAACAACCGACTCCGAAAATTATTTATATTACGACGACGACGGGTTATCCACCAACAATTCAACAGACAACCAATTTTGTACAACACCACCAACAGCAACAACAGGGTGCATGGCAACAACAACAACATTATAATAATCATCCTCATCATCATCATTACCAAATAAATTATCAATGAAGGAAATTATTGATGAAATGATGAGGGGAATTGCCGCGATCGATAATTCACAATTAAAATTCATAACTTTATTTTTTATTGTTAAATAAATTGTCTCACTTCTTTTTTAAATACATTTTTGATTGTGCATATTTGACTAATATAAATGATTTTTTTCTCTTTTATTTCATTGGTAATAATTTTAAAAAAAACATCTTAATTCAAAGCATCGACTTTATTGTTGAATGTTAATTATAATAAATAATATATAAAAAGCTTCTCGCTTATCTAACGGGCGGTTTTTGAAAAATTGATTTTAGAAAATTTTGATTTTTATTTGTATTTTTGAAAATTTTTAAAATTCATAACTAAAAACTAAGAGGTCCCGGTTTGAATTTTTTATATATTTTAGCTTATATTTACGTAAATTTATTCAAAATTTTTAGACTTTTCTAACGGGCGGTTTTTGAAAAATTGATTTTTGAAAATTTTAATTTTTATTTGTATTTTTGAAAAAAATTTTTAAACTAAAAACTGTCGGAAATTTCAACTTACAAAAAGATTACAAATTTTTTACAGATCTTTTTAGCAATTAAAAAATAATATATCTTTTTTACAAACACCACAAAGGCTTTCTGATTTTATTTCCATTTTGAATTTAGCATCAGAAATTTATCTGCCTCTAAAAGCCCCCTTATAATCAATATTTACACATTTAAGGATAATTTTGATAATCCAAATTAAAATAAATTAAAAAAATAAATTGAAAAATTTTATAAAAAAAAGCTATGACTCTGCCCGGATTCGAACCGGAGAACTCGAACCAACCAAAACAATCGCCTAACCAACTGAGCCATTCTTGTAATTAGATCGAATGAAAATAAATCTTTATTTATCTCGAGATGAAAAATATATATTATAATATATAATTCGTCAAAATTTTAATCAATTTTATTTCCAATTTTGATCATCTTTTTGATGGTCATCAATGGACTCAAATGCTAGAAGAGAGTAATTGGGGGAAATAAAATATTCCACAAATCATTAAAAGGGGGTTCAAAATGATTCGAGGGCAACATTTTGGCGGAGGTGAAATCGAATATATGTAAAGATGATTCCGAATATTGCTAAAACGGCTGAAGCCGGAATATCTTTGCTAAGTTTACTCAGATTTTTCAATTAAAAATCCCTCATCGATTATATAAATTCGTTCATTGTTCATTCACACAACAAAATACGGCATTTTTATGGGAAATGTCATTCATTATTTGTGCCTCAATTGTTTACCTGCATAATTTTTTTTATTACCTTTTTTGCCTAATCGAGGTCAAACATTGTCATCGAGAATTGGCAGAGGAGGAAATGGGAAAATAGGAAGCAATGAACATGGCCAAAATGGAAGGAGGAATATGGTCATTTTATTGCCAATTCGGATTGGTGGGGAATGGCTGCATTTTATATTGCGATAAGAGGAATTGGTAATTAATTATGTTTGATGATAGGGCCAATGACAATTTTGGTATGTCCCAGACAATTATTTGTTCAATTGGAAACAGAATAGACAATAAAATTACAAGAAAAACGCTAGTAGAGATGGAAACAATGTTAGCAAAATGATTATGATTACCAAACATCACTGATGAAGGGGAATTAAGATTTCAAAAATTTAGCAGTTATGCTAAGTTCACACAAATGGATTCGAAGGAATTTTGAATACATTGAAAAATTTTTTCTTGTTATCCAAAAATAAAATAATTTTTATACCAAAAGATAGAGGGCACTTTTCTGCAACGGATATTATCATTTTTAAAATTTTCTGACGGCTAAAAAATTATATATGACTTCCGACGCCGACTCCTACGATTCAAATTCAAACGGATCCAATTGTGTGAACGTAACTTTAGAATCCACCAAATTGACTAGAAAACTTGGATTTTCTCCTTTTAGCCCCTCTTTCATTCCAATTTTATTATCAGCCAATCAAATCCCTTCATTCACTTTGATGGCAATTCGCCCTTCGGCTCCCTCAATTGAGAGGCGGCATTCGTCTTTATTTTATTTCTTCCCACTGTGGTCACCGGTCATCAAAATAGTTGAATGTGCGGGTGATTATTCCGCCATTCCATTCTAATTCTAACGACTTTTGACCCTCTTTTGTCCCAATTTGTGGTGGCGGCGGTGTTTTGTTTGAAGCCCAACAAATCATCTTCTTGAAGAAGTCGGCGGATTAATCCGGTCTCGACCTCCACCACAAAACAATTCAAAAAAACAAATGACCTGTGAATGCATTTTTCTGATAATATTTTGGACGGAGAAAGGGGGAATAAATGGAGAAAACGGACATCAAGAAATCATGAATTCATGAAGGTTGGCCGAGCACAAATATTGCCCAAAGGTAAATTTGAATAACTTTAGTTCCCGGATGAATTGTTTCCAAAAATTTTTCTACCTTATTTAATAGACCAAGTTCCAATTGATAGGCTAGCTTTCAAAGTCATATGGCTAAAGTTAGCATAAATTCAATTTGACATGTTTGAAATGTCCTATAACTTTGGAAGCGCTAGTCTATCAATTGGGACAAAGTCCTATTAAATAAGGTAGAAAAATTTTTGGAAGCAATTCATCCGGGAACTAAAGTTATTCAAATTTACCTTTGGGCAATATTTGTGCTCTGTCAACCCTTTAATATCGTATTTTTGGCCATATATCTCGACTTTTTGTCCCACCAAATGATAATGAAAAGTTTGTGGGAAAAGAATCCCAAAAAATGGCTAAATTTCCGTTAAATGGCCAAAGATTTTATAATATATTCTCCCTCACTCAATGAAGCCCCCCACAACCAATTTGTCCGTAGGTGGTGGTCTGCTGCCTCTGCCGGCCATTTGTCTTCTTCCCATTCTTTCGGCCACCTTTGTCGGCACATTGCCCATTCTCCTCCCCTCACCTTTGTGCACCACAAAGACATTTTTATGGTGGGTCTTTGCAGGAAGGATGGGAGGTAATTTGTTGGAAAGATCGGTCAAGAACTTGTCAAATTGGGGGAAGGGAGGGATATGCCACTTTGATTTGTTAATGAGGCACAAAAAGCATCGCATAGAATAAAAGAAGAAAATGTTTGGCATATTTTTTACACAATTTGGTGAAAAAAAAGTTACAAAAGTGATTGTCAGTGAAAAAGCAAATATATTAATAATTTGTGGGATTATCCAATGCCACCTTTCTCTGGCGGTGCCTCAAGTAGGATTCTTCCATGCCGGTTTTGAACATTTTGATTGAATTCTTCCGTTTCTGTTCCTCTCCTCATTATCAATTGTTCTTCTTTTCCTTCCGTATCCAGCGAATTTGGTGGGCCCAGGTAAAAAAGTTGAGCGGCATTTTCAGCCGGCATTTCTGCTGTTCCATCATTTCCCATTGGATTTGGCCAAAATTGGATTGTGCCACTCAATTTTGGATCAGTCGCCAAGAAAGTTGCCGGCGAAGGGAATTGCTGGTGATGATGAGGTGGCATTCTGGCAATTAGCCCATCAGTTATTTCTTTTCAAAAATGCCCCTAAAACTCACAGTGCAGAGGAATGATGTTGGGGTGGGGGCAGAAGGTGGAATGAATTGGGAGGAATCAAAAGGGAAGGACAACACCCGAAAAGTTGGAAAGCGGCCTGCGGGAATCCGGCATTTGCCCCAAAATCAGCTTGGTTCAAAATTGCCGGTTTCCGTTTGAATCTACAAAAATAAAATAATATTTTGACCATAAATTAATTTGCCTTTTTCGACGCCTCAAAAAGCTGCCATTGTCGAACATATCCTCCGCCGCCGGATCTAACATCCAATAATTGCCTTTGCCTGGATTCCCCGGCTCACGAGGGCATTTCACAAAACAATCATTGAGGCTGAAATACAATAAAAAGTTTAATATACCCAAAAAGGAGAATGATGCAAACCTTAGATTGTGCCTTATTGAATTTTGCCAAGCTGGAAATTTTTCACGATAATAGTCGAATTTGGCCATAATAAAATCGCAAATCTAATGAAAAGGGAAATTAAATGTATTTAGTTAGTAAATTGGATAACCTGTGATAGTGTTAGCCGCCTTTCCTTGGAATTTACAATGGCCATGGAAATGAGGGCAATATAGGAGAAGGGCGGTTTCTTTGCTCTTCAAATAAAAAAATTTCATATTCAAATTCATTTCCCTAACCTTTCGCCTCCATTGGATTTATTTTTGGCCGGATCATCGCCTCCATCATTTGGTGGCGGCAGTGTTTCATCGGCCAAAATCGAAGAAGTGCTTGGCCCCATTCGGCACCAAATTCCTTCCTCATCTTCTTCTTCATCTTCCTCCAAATTTTCTTCATCCCTTCCATCCATTTTTGCCATCTTTTCCTTATTCTCTTCCTCCCTTCCGGCATTTTGCCTTCCACCAATTTCTTCCTTTTTTTCATTTCCAATTTTTTGCCTTTTTGCCAGTTTTTGCCCATCTTCCATTTTGGCTTCTTCATTTTCTCCATTTATTCTTCGTTTCCGTTGTTTTTGTTGCTGCTCCAAATTCCTTTGTTGGTTTTCGCCATTTTCCTCCTTTGGGGGCGATTTACTCGCAAGGATGGCGTCGATTCCGAATCGCATTTTTGAGCAAATGGATGATCGGCGGAAGGGAATAGTGGAAGGGATTGGGTGGCTTATCAGCAAAAATAAAACATTTTATTTTCCTTTCCAAATCAAATGTTAGTCTTTATTTGGTGGGGGGGGGGGGGGGGTGGCTGGCGCGAATAATTCATTCAATATATTTTTGGGAAGGGATACTGTACTCGATGATTGAAGGCTGACTTTTGGGTGCAATGAGTGGGGAGGTAGGAAACAAATTGACAACATTGTTGAATGAGAAAATTGGTTTTGACGAGCACAAAATTGGGTTTAGATTGGATAGGAATGGGGAGGGTGCGGGGATTCAGAAACATAATTTGCTTCCAGCCCACTCTTCAAAATAGTATACCGTGGCGGCCTCAATTAGGGAGGAGGGGGAAAGGGGTATGTTGCGAATCCATGGAAAATTAATAATATTTATTAATTTTATGTCAAACCAAATGTACAAAAAAAGGATTTCCGGTTTCCACATTATTTTTGGATATTCTATTTTTGATTGGGATTTGGGAATGAAGTGGCACACAGCACACACATTTGACTAAAGAGTGGAATAATTCGACGATAATTCATTAAATGGCATTTAATAAAACGTTGAATTGGCTAATCAATTACCGTAAATACTCCTTTAATACCCCTGACTGAGTAATTATTTTTCAAATTAGGAAAATTTGGAGTTTATCTCCTTAATTTTATGGATATTTTTGAAAAAATTATAGCAGATTTTTAGAGCTTTAGGGAACAAAGAAAATGCAATAAAATTTTTAAAGTTCACCTTGCCAAGAGCTATGGGTCTCAAAGTCGAGGGTGAGGAATTATTAGAGATTGGAGTATTAAAAGATAATTTACGGTATGTTTAGGGAATGAATCAGTCATTGAAGAAAATATAAATATATAATTAATTATTGAAAAAATAGTGGCCAATGTTTTTAGAAGCGTTTAATGTGTTTATTCCCTGCTGGTAGAATAACATTTTTCCATTGTGATCAGCAGCAGAAGGAGTAAGGGGCGGGGCAATGTCAATAGAAAGGAGGAGAAGGAAGATTATTGGCTGGCCTTGAGGGGCCACCGGCGGAATTGGGGGGGGGGGGTGACTTTTCCGCCCGAATGCTTCTTCTCTCTTTATTTCCCTTGCCAATTTACTGCTGTTGGACACAAATTGAATTGACAATGGCAGCCGATTGTGATGGGAGCCGAAAGCCGATCAGTCAAGGCAAAAGGGAGGCTTAGAGCAAATATTTTGATTTCAAATTCCCCCCTTTTGGTGCACAGTTGTCCCCTATGCTATTCTACTTTGATTTGTTGGCCGATTTTCAACAATGAAAACATTGAAAAATGGGAAGGGAAATTATTGAATTGATAAGTTTAACTTGGGAATTAATAATTGGATTGGACCAATGAATTAAGCCATTTTTATATTCAAATTGAATTTTAACCTTTTTGATTGCTACTCCTAAAATAGGCTAAAAAGATAAGATTTTGGTCTGTGAGAAAATAAAATATGTACAGCATGATTCGATGGCCATTGGGAATATAGAGAGGGGGCCAAATTTATTGGAGGGGGATTAGAAATGGGTTTAAGAAGATTCAAAATGGGCACAAAAGGAATAAATAAATGAATGAATTGATGATGATGCCAAATGAATGAGAAGAAAATTGAATTGGTGTTTTGAGAAGAATTTGGAAGAGAATGAATGGATTTTGGATGCTCGCGCGCAGCTGCCATTGCGAATATTGCGCATCATCATGGATGGCTTGTGAATGGGTGAATATACG
This sequence comes from Pratylenchus scribneri, assembly GCA_030063045.1. Taxonomy (NCBI): domain Eukaryota; kingdom Metazoa; phylum Nematoda; class Chromadorea; order Rhabditida; family Pratylenchidae; genus Pratylenchus; species Pratylenchus scribneri. Next base: position 896,786 of record JAQSEB010000014.1, on the reverse strand, counting down.
GTAAAAATGATGGGGGGGGGGGATATGAGGATGTTAATCTGTGCTGCATTCTATTCTATTACTATGATGGTCGATAGCAATCTTCCCTTTGGGTAGATAAACCGGAGGGAAGAAAAAAGTTTAATGGAAATTATTGGGAGAAAGAAGAAACATTGATTTGACAAAATGATTAAATATCTGGGCCATTAATTTGGTTATGGCTTAAAAAGAAAGTAACAAATTCGAGAAGGCTATATGTAATTCACTAAATGCCTTTAAAAAATTTTAAGTGATTTTTCTTCAAGAAATTCCATTTTAATATGTGAAATGGCAAGTAAATTTCTAAATTTATATTACTAAATTTTATTTCTTATAGCAGATTTATTTCTTAAAAATGCCTTTTTCATTCCCCAAAAATACAATAAATCAGAATAGGCGGAATTATTAAAATCAGAAAAGGCGGAATTATTAAAATCAGAAAAGGCGGAATTATTAAAATCAGAACAGGCGGAATTATTAAAATCAGAACAGGCGGAATTATTAAAAATCAGAACAGGCGGAATTATTAAAATCAGAACAGGCGGAATTTAAAAAATCAGAACAGGCGGAATTATTAAAAATCAGAACAGGCGGAATTATTAAAATCAGAATAGGCGGAATTATTAAAATCAGAACAGGCGAAATTATTAAAAATCAGAACAGGCGGAATTATTAAAATCAGAAAAGGCGGAATTATTAAAATCAGAACAGGCGGAATTATTAAAATCAGAACAGGCGGAATTATTAAAATCAGAACAGGCGGAATTATTAAAAATCAGAACAGGCGGAATTATTAAAATCAGAACAGGCGGAATTATTAAAATCAGAACAGGCGGAATTATTAAAATCAGAACAGGCGGAATTATTAAAATCAGAACAGGTGGAATTATTAAAAATCAGAACAGGCGGAATTATTAAAATCAGAATAGGCGGAATTATTAAAATCAGAACAGGCGAAATTATTAAAAATCAGAACAGGCGGAATTATTAAAATCAGAAAAGGCGGAATTATTAAAATCAGAACAGGCGGAATTATTAAAATCAGAATAGGCGGAATTATTAAAATCAGAACAGGCGAAATTATTAAAAATCAGAACAGGCGGAATTATTAAAATCAGAAAAGGCGGAATTATTAAAATCAGAACAGGCGGAATTATTAAAATCAGAACAGGCGGAATTATTAAAATCAGAACAGGCGGAATTATTAAAAATCAGAACAGGCGGAATTATTAAAATCAGAACAGGCGGAATTATTAAAATCAGAACAGGTGGAATTATTAAAATCAGAACAGGCGAAATTATTAAAAATCAGAACAGACGGAATTATTTAAAATTAGAAGAGGTGAATTAAATTTCATAAAATTAAAATTAACCAAATTATGAGGACACTTGACTTTACAATTTTATTATACCATCTTCTCAGAAAGGCTATTGCGTTGTTGGGTTTATGAGCTAAAAACGAATAGAGGTATCAATCGGCGTTCGACGGTATCTCCAACTGATTATGTAAAATTTGTGGATCGACTAAAATTTGGGGAAAAAGAAGTTATCGAATAAATTCAAAATAATTTGATAGAAGCATAATACAAAGTGTTGGAGGTGAAATTGCCCATTTCCCATAAATTTATCTGTGATTTGGGTGGAAATGCTGAAAAGAAAGAGCCAATAAAATATTTATTATATTTGATGGAGAATTATGGGGAAAAGCTGCTGTCGGCTGCTGTTTTTCCTTCCTGGCACAGGCAATGAAAAAGAATGGGGCGAATTACGGTGAAATTGAAAAATAATAATATTTTGAGAAAATGGTAGGAGCTTAACAATCAACATAATTTGGCCACCCCAATTGCCGTTTGATTACTCAAAATTTATTAGCTCTGTTAGAATAATAAATAATGAGTTTGTAGAAAACTGAACATGAAAATGAATATTTTTTGGCAGGTAAAATAAGTAAAATATTTGAATGAGCTAAACCAATAGGACATTTGGACATTCCTCCCTTTTTCCATTTCCTCTCTCCCATTTGACTCCGCCCAATTCCTCCTCTTATTTTCCCTTTCATCTTCGATCAATTCGCCATCGAACTATCAAATTGACTTAATCGAATTGTTCTCTTCATTTTAAAATGATAATCCGTTTGCTGATCATTCGCTGGCCAATAATAAGACCCAATAATTGGTTTCATTTTCCAACCCCCCCCCCCCCTTAATTTATTTTATTCCGCCACTTGTTTTTGGCAAAAATTGGGAGCCAAAGGCGGATTGCGCATTCATTCAACTCATCATCAAACCCCATTGCCCCTTCTTCATAAATTCCTCTATTTTTGATAGTGCCAAGCAAAGTTGCCGACCGCGCACTCAAAAAGGAGAAAGGGAAGGAAATGCCACAAAAGGAAGTGCCAATTTATGGGCGCCGAGGGGATTACGCCAAGTGGTTTTGAGGGTCGTTGAAAATCGGCTCAAAACCAAGATCGGCATTTTTTATGTGTTTTCCGGCCAACTTTCACCTTTGCTCGCCCCATTCTTGACCTTGACTTGATGAGCGTGAATGGGGTTTGGAATTTGGATGCCCTCCTTAGTTAGTTAGTTGGAATGCCGCCGTCCAACGAATTCGGATTTATTATGTTAGATTTGGTGAATTATTCAAATTACTATGGATAGGAAGTATCATTTGAGATTTAATTAACGCATTTAAATTATTCATGGAAAATTATGGCACCATTATCATTTATTGTTGACTGAATTAGCGCAGGTAAAATAAATGACTGCAAGAAATAGATTGAATTTGCTTTGGGGTAATTAAAATAAGAAGTTGTTTTCCCCTCTTAAAATACAGTACATTTCCATCCTCAATTCCCCTTCAAATTCAGCCAATCCTCCTTCCTTCCAAAATCACCCCTCACACCCACATCCAATCCATCTACATCGCGCCTCATCACATTTTTGGTGGGGGAGGAACGAAGATGGGCAATTAGGGGATTAGAAGATTTGGGGGTGGAAAGGTGGGTGGGGGCCAAGTTAAAGTGGAAATTCGGTGGTGGACAAGTTTTTGCTGATGAAAGGGGGAAATGGACCGGATGAAGAGGTAGGTGGAATATATCCATTTCGGCATTGGCCCCTTTTTTTGCTTATCGGCGGCCAAATCGAAGGAATGGCCGAGGATTTTGTCGGCTGGGGAGATGAATTTTTGGTGGGGTTTATGCAGATTTGGGAGTGACGGATGGAAAAGGATTTACTTTTTTTGAAGGGAGAGTAGATGAGAGAGGATGGATTTGGCAATTGGAATCACATTAAATGAAGAAATTTGTTTACATTTAAGTTTTGGGGATGCTTTAATAATATAATACATAAAATTGGAATATTGAACAAAACAACACCAAATATCCAAATAATATCCAATGAATTATAAATATATTTTCCTGCCATATGCCCTACATTCATCCATTTCACCCAAACCCAAGAATGCGCATTTCTTTCTTCCCCAAAATTGAGCGCCCAATTCATGGCTAATTCAAGTTGACAGCCACAAAACAATCCAATCCCAATTTAAATGTGCGCATTTGCATTATATAAAAATGCAAAAATATTCATTCAAAATATTATTCCTTCATTTCCAATTCCTTCAACATTTTGGAATGGCCAAACTTTTCATCCCCTTCCTCTTTTTTATTTGGCCTTTGTCCTCGAAGGCATTTCGCCCAGGCAGCTGCTTGTCCTTGTCCTCATCCAAAAATTTTGCGCACATTTTGGGCCAGCAGACGGAGAGGAGCCAGTGTGAAGGGAAGGGAAAATTTTGGCGAAAGGAACGAAGTTGGCCCTTTGCCGATTAGTGTGCCCCTTTGGCCAATTCGTTGGCCCTTTTTTCCAATGAAGGAAATGGCCAATTTGTCAGCAGCAGCATTTCATCCCAAAGCCGGTCATTTTACACAAAGGGCCAAGGAAGGATTGGGATATGGATTGGATAGTGATCGATGGGGGGATTTGGGTGGGGAAATGAATGAATGGGCAGATGAAGGACGACGAATTGGGGGATGAGGTGGAGAAATGCAAAATTTTGAGGAATGGGGAAGGGGCCATATTCTGGCAAAATATTTATGAAGGAAAACAAAACAATCAAAGAGGGGAATTGCAATATGGAAAATGTGAATAAACGAAGCGTCAAGCAAAATTCACTATAAGGATGAATTTGTATTTCATTTTGGCTTTTGGCATTAAATACCGTATTTCCTCTATTATTGTCTACCTCTCTCTAGTAGAAGCTCCCCTTCTAATAATAGCTCCCTTTGGAATGTATTTTCGGTCGCCTTCTTTCGAATTTTTATGGGGAATTTTTGCTTCCTTTTGAAAGGTCTCTGAAAAATAGTAGCCTCTCTAACTAATAATAGAAGAAATATGATAACGATATGCAAATTTTAATTTTTCTTTTTGTAATTAGAAAATATTTAAAGACAGCAATAATTTGTCTGTTAGTAATTAGTATAGTGGTAGAGACGTCGATTTGAAGCGAATTTAGGGTGAAAGTTCGATGCCAATATGGGGTGATTATTTTTTCATCAGTACAGGCGGAATTATTAAAAATCAGAACAGGCGGAATTATTAAAATCAGAACAGGCGGAATTATTAAAAATCAGAACAGGCGGAATTATTAAAATCAGAACAGGCGGAATTATTAAAATCAGAACAGGCGGAATTAGTAAAATCAGAACAGGCGGAATTATTAAAATCAGAACAGGCGGAATTATTAAAATCAGAACAGGCGGAATTATTAAAATCAGAACAGGCGGAATTATTAAAATCAGAACAGGCGGAATTATTAAAAATCAGAACAGGCGGAATTATTAAAAATCAGAACAGGCGGAATTATTAAAATCAGAACAGGCGGAATAATTAAAATCAGAACAGGCGGAATTATTAAAAATCAGAACAGGCGGAATTATTAAAATCAGAACAGGCGGAATTATTAAAAACAGAACTGGCGAAATTATTAAAATCAGAACAGGTGGAATTATTAAAATCAGAACAGGCGGAATTATTAAAATCAGAACAGGCGGAATTATTAAAATCAGAACAGGCGGAATTATTTAAATCAGAACAGGCGGAATTATTAAAATCAGAACAGGCGGAATTATTAAAATCAGAACAGGCGGAATTATTTAAATCAGAACAGGCGGAATTATTAAAATCAGAACAGTCAGAACAGGCGGAATTATTAAAATCAGAACAGGCGGAATTATTAAAATCAGAACAGGCGGAATTATTTAAATCAGAACAGGCGGAATTATTAAAATCAGAACAGGCGGAATTATTAAAATCAGATCAGGCGGAATTATTTAAATCAGAACAGGCGGAATTATTAAAATCAGAACAGGCGGAATTATTAAAATCAGAACAGGCGGAATTATTAAAATTCAGAACAGGCGGAATTATTAAAATCAGAACAGGCGGAATTATTAAAAATCATAACAGGCGGAATTATTAAAATCAGAACAGGCGGAATTATTAAAAATCAGAACAGGCGGAATTATTAAAAATCATAACAAAAGTACAAAATGAAATAATTCTATAAATATATGGAGAAAGCATTCATTCACTTTTTTCATATCTCCTTTTCCTTTTATCCCTATATTTTGTATTCCATCCCCAATTCCAATTTCTTTCTTATTTTACACTTCCCTCCATTAACATTTCTTCCACCAATTCAGGTCAAAATTCTTTTCCCGTATATTTTTAGCTACGCTCCCGAAAAGTTACCAGTCAAAGAAAAATCTTGAAAAAAAATTTATAATTAATGAGAAGGGCAACCAAACACCCTTTTTCCATTCTTTCCTACCATCCAAATCCCCTTTCGTCCATCGGATCGGTTCAATTGAAGGGAAAGCATTTTCAAAGGCAACAAGAAGAAATGGACGAGAAGTGTGAGGCTGGAAGATGCCCCCTCAAGAGATCATCACTCAATAAAAAGTTTCATCCACATTTTATTCTCTGCTGCCAAAACCCCAGACACCTAATCTCATCGGCAATCGGCAGTAGCATTAGTTTATATTTATTTGCGTGGATTAACTACCTGTTGCTGCTGATGGACGAAAGAATACATCGAGAGAAAGACTAGACAGACAAAATCGAGAATGGGGAAGAAAGGGCCACCATCGCCACCAATTTTTCCCCTTCTCCTCTTCATCATCCTCTTTCCGCCACATAGACACAATTTATCCGTGTGCGGCGGATCGCCCAACCAACACCAACCCCCAACCAGTCTCTAAACCAAATTGATGGAAACAAATGAGGCGATTTTCTTTTTGAAGGTTTGAGAAGAGATGGGACCTTTAGGCAGGCATAGATTGGAGGTGAAGATTGGAAGGAAGGAAGGAAGAGAAAAGGGCCACCTGCGATGAGACGAAAAAACGCTCATCTTCATCTCATCCACCCTTGGGGCAGTTCCCTTTCTTCTCTTCTTCTTCCCACTTTCATTCCATTGCACTTTTATGCCTCCCTTCTGTGTTGCTTCTGTTGGTCAGTGCGCACCCAAAACTCCAACACAGACCCAGACCACTTTGCGATCTCCACAGACATACGCACATAAATTCACCTCCTCAACACCCCCCCCCCCCAAGCAAATCCTCTTTGCTACTATTCCTCGCGGCCAAAAACCCCACTGGCTCCCCATTAGTCCTCTCTCTTCCTTCCTTTCCTTTCATCGACCACTTTTTGTGATTGAGCAGTTCAATGTTGCCCCCTAAGGGGTGTCTTTCTCCATCAGTCACCTCTCATTCATCCATCCATCAGTCAGTCTCAGTCGCACATTGCATTGGTCCACCCTTCATCGGTGAGCATTCGCTCTCGGCCATTTTTTGCTTTCCTTCCTTTATTCTCGACCTTTCTTCCCTCCTCCATTCATTCTTGCCCTTCGTACCACTCAACAAATTCGGGAGGACCGGAGTTTGGTGGAAGTGTCTCGGAAGGGAAGTAGGTGGTTGCCTTGCGAGCGGCCGAACCAACAGACCAGACCCAACCAATATTCCTTTCCTCTCCCTCAACCAGTCCAATACCACCAACACCAACCGAGACCATTCGTGTGTGCTCTTCCATCGTCGCCCTCCCAGGCTCATCAGCTCTCGTCGATCCCCTCTCGTCCATCCATCGCCCCCCAAGCAAGAATGAATGCATTCCATTGCAGCAACACACCGGTCGACCACCACCACCCCAACCGACCGACCAGCCTCAGAGCCCCCACCAACACCATTTCCTTTCCTTCATTTTCATACAATCGCCAATCTCGGCTCTGCCCCCTAAAGCTCGCCAACAGCAGCATTCAGTCACACAGTTCGTCCTCCTCCATTCACATTCATTCATTCATTTATTCCATTCTAAATTCCCCCATTTTACATTGAGCAACCAACAAAGTCGCCATTCCCATATCAGTCCACACAGTCCCAACTTCCACATCCACATCAGTTATTAAATATGAGAAATAAATGAGACACCTCAGCAGCATTTTATTTTATTCACCGAAGAGGACCTCTCCCAATTCCTCTTCTAAACATTTTTTCCTCCATCGGCCGTAGCCGTTCATTATTTTTGCCTCTCATCGATAAAATGAGAATAATTGGAAAATGAATGAAAGAAAGCAGCAATACATTTTATTATTAAACAATTTCGTCCAAATCATCCGTAAAATTCAGTCCAAATTCCCTTAAAAATGAAGCAGTATATCAATCTCAAATTTGCATAAATGAACGGCACAAAATGGGGTCTGGCTTGTTTCTCATCTTGTCCACAATGTTTCACGTATGTGAATGTGTGTAAAAGTTTGATGAGATCATACCAGATCACATTTTATCCGTCATATCTTCTTCATTCAACATCATCGCACAATACATCACAGTTTTTCAACAAAAGAAATTGCTATTCAACTTTATTTGGAAAAGGAATTTTCAACGTGTGTTACCATAGCGCAGTTGGTTAAGCGCCAGGTTTTTTGGCCGAGGTTCGAATCCCGAGAAGAGAGAAATATTTTTTTCAAGGAAAAACAATCTAAAATAACAAATTTTGATTCCAAAAAATTATTGCCTCCAGGCGGTCTCGAACCGCCGACCTCCAGTTTACTAGACTGGCGCTCTACCCCTGAGCTATAGAGGCTCATCGATGCAAATTAATTGCAATCGGTCATTGTTTCCAACGAGGATGACTGATTTAAAATTATGGATTTCTTTTTCTTTAAAAGGTCATGGGAATGGGAAAGACAACGGTCATACTATTTAAGAACCGGTTTAAAATTGATGTTAATTCAAATTTATTCAAGTCGAAAATAAATTAAAAACAAAGATTTAGGTTTGTCTCATTCAAAAATAGTAAAAAGGAGATCGAAGGCAGCAAAAATATCAATAAAAATGGAGTGAGGGGGGATTGATGGGATAATCAAATAAATAAAATTGATGGTTAAATAAATTAATTTTCATTCTGTCGAATTTTCCACTCCATCAAACATTGGCAACTCTTTTGATTGGATTTGGAAGCGGCGATAAACTCGTTCCAGTTCCTCCAAATCATTTCGTACTTTCTCACGCATATAAAAGATTGGACAGTCACGGCTAAAATTATAATTTTTTTTAAAAAAATAGAGCCTTCATGAGGGTAACCGTACCTTGAACAAAACACTTCCTCTTTGAGCATTCCAGCACAATTTTGGCATTCGGTCCAAAGGCGTCCGAAACGATGCTCGGCTGCCCGAATTTCAACAATCTTTTTGGATATTTAATTATTTTATTAAAATTAAATTTTTAAACCTTTTCCATGTAAAGTTTCCTCGCTTTCGGTTGACAATTTTTACACGTTGCCGGCGCTTTGTCCTCCTCAAAATCCATTGGCGCTCGACAAACCAAACAATTCGACTTTTTAGCAAAATATCCGGCCATTAATCCACTTTTCAGCTTTGTGACCATTTTTTTCTTAGTATGATCTCCATCTGAAATATATTTTGGATTTTAAATTAAATAATAAATTTACTGATTAAAATTTGTTCTGCCTTTATGCCCAAAATTGGTTCAAAAATGCGGGCCAGAGGTTTGGCCAATTGGTGTTCCAAATAATAAGTTGTGTCAATTGGGACATTGTTGGTCAGTACCTAAAATCAAAAATTAATATGCACATAAATATTATATTTGACCCACCCAAATTGGATCCTCCGCCTTTTCATATGCTGGAACATTTGCCCCTTTGTTCACAATCACATAGGGAACACGGTCGCCGAGACGAGGCGCTGAGCCAGGATCCCTCTTTCTCATTCGTTCGGCCAATTCCACATGGGCTTGCTTGGCTGCATATTTCTGCAATTTACATTTTTTAATTGGAATATGTTTATTGTTTATTTTAAATATGGATAATATTTAAATTATTGAAAAACATTGAAAATGTCGGAAAATGAGTCATAATACCAAAATAATTATAATGGTTTAAGGGTTTTTCCTACTTTATTAAACCATATACGATGTCTAAAATAAAGCATTGTAATCTTTTACGGCATTTCCAAAATTTTTCTATATTTTAAATATTTCCCCTTTAAATGAACAAAACAAACCTCGCCCTTTTTGGTCAATTCCTTTGTGATTGTCAACATTGAAATGTCCACCCGACCGCAGAGTAAATCGGAAATGACCGCTTTTGCATAATTCAATGCTCCTTCCTTGTCTCTGCCAACCAGCAATTTTTCCAAGCAAGCATTCAAAACACTGGCCACCAATGGGCAATTGTCCCGTCGCACTGTTTCCAACTTAAAAAGGAATTTAAATCACATTAAATTTAATTAATTTTTTACCCCTTTACAATCCATTTTATCGTGTTTCTCCGGGCGTGTCCAATAAAGTCCGGCATAGCGTTTTTTGTTGATGAGTAAATATGGAAAGTAAATCTTCTCAAATTCCAAATGAATTGGCGGCAAAAATCGTTTGCTAATTTCCGCGGCTGCATGCCGACCCAATTCCATTGCATGTTCAACGGTTTTAACCTTTAAATAAAAATTATTTTATTAATTTATTTATGCGAATTTACCCCAAATTTGATCATCACTGAGTCGGTGTCCCCATAAATAACTTTGGCATCCTCCGGACAAAGACCATTCACTGCGCCAAATTTATAAAAGTCTAAAAAACATTCCAAAATTTTATAAAAAAATAATTTTTTTAAATTTACTTTCGACTTCTTGTTTTGTCATTTCGATCATTTGCCGGCCAAATGATGTGACCGATTGGGAAACTTCCACGCAAGGCAATTTGCCTCGGGAAGCTCCGGTGAATCCATAAACCGAATTTGCTGAGACCTTCAATGCCAATTGCCTTCCATTCAACACCATTTGCCTTTAATTTGTAAAATTTGATAAATAAATTTATAATGAGGGAAATATTTAATTTATCGAAAGCTTATTGACAATAATTGGTTTATCCTAGACCACAAAACCCTATACCCAATCGACAAACCTAGCCAATAAGCATCATTTGATTTGTTTTGACTTTGGTTTAACCAATTCTAATTTAGTTTGAACCAAAAACAAAATGGGTTAATTTAAAACTAATTAATTATGGCCAAATCATAACAAATTAAATTAATTCGATGGGTCTTGATGACGATTTTTCCAATGATATTGGTTTATTAATGTACCATAAATCTTGATCTTATAAATATCCTATTCGGCAATTTTACTAATTTATTCGCCAGATTAAATAATTAAAAATAATTCCAAAATATTAAGTTTTAAAACCTGAGTGGATCAGTTTCCTTCTTCAAATCGGATTTTGCCTTTTTCCTTGCCGCCAATAATTCCTCCAACACTTGTGGCAATAATCCTTTTGAATGTTTTGCTTTGACGAAACAATCGCCGGAGGGCGTTCGAATGTAGTCTTCACCCTCTTTCAAACTAATAAATGAATTAAATATTAATTAATTTAATAATTAAATTAAACTTTTTTGGCACATTCTTCTGATTGACCAGCGTTGTGTAGCATAAATTGTGGGCAATCATAATTGATGGATAAAGTGAGGCAAAATCCAACGTGGCAATTGGTTCATTGTAAAAATCGCATTGTGGCTCTATGACGGTGGCACCTTCATAGCCGACTTCATCCCCTCCTTCGCCAGTTTCAATGACTGGGAGGAAATAATTGAGGCGACGAGTCTATTAAAAACAATTTAAATTATTTGAATTTTGCTATTTAAATTCAAAAACCTTTCGCAAAAGCATTGAAAGAATTTTGACTTGTTGGCCGCGTGAAATCAAAAAATTGAGTGGAACACCGGTGACACGGGCCATTTCAATGTAATTTATAATCAACATTAATTTGTCCAACAGACGAATTGGTAAATATGCATCTTTCATGCAATATAGAGCCAATCGGCGACGATCCCGTGCCGAACCATTCTTTAATAATTAATAAATTGATGAATATATTTTTATAGACAATTTTTGAAATTGGACAATTCCGGAAATGCTTAGCTAACCAATTTTGGAAAGCTCGAATTTGATTCGGTATGTTTTAGTCTATTAAATTGGGTTTGAGTTTGTTTGAAAATTCGAACCAAATTTTAAACCAAAAACTGGTTTTCAAACTGGTTTTGGTATAAGCACTTAAACGGTCCGAAATTTCATAGACCAATCTATAAGGCAGAATTGAATGAGAATGCCATATTTTCATATTTCTTCATATTCCGAAATTGTCAATAATATATTTTTTAATATTTAAATTTAAAATAACATATTATTAATATTTAAATAAAAACCTGTAATTCTGGTATAAAATTGTAGGCAACATCCTCCTTTTGTTCACCAAGAAAATAATAGCTAACATTGTTCAGCGAATAACTTCTCAATTTGTAATCGCGAAGTAAAATCTTAAACAAAATTAATTTAAAAACGCAATTAACCAGTAATTCACCTGAAGAACATCAAAAACAATTCGACCATCCATTGAGCAAACTTTGTTGATCCGGTTGCCCATTTGCTTGGATTGGAGGCTGGCATCCCTTTGTTTACAAACATTTCCCTTTATTCTACTCAAATAGCAGACACGGTTCTCAATCTTAATTATGAGTATTTAATTTGGTGAAAAATTGAAAATACATAAGGTTTTAACGGTTCAAAGGTTTGTCTAGCCCCCAATTGATAGATCTCGTAAGATTGAGCAATTTAGTGTATAGTTTGGTCAAAATTAAGGATATAATTAAACCGTTTAAACCATTTTATGGTTTTTGGTATTAAACCATTTTATGGTTTTTGGTTCAAAATCAAAACTAATTCAAAATTAAAATTGGTTAAACCTTAAGACAAACCATTGAACTGTTAATAATCTTTTCGCATTTCAAATATTTAAAACCTTTAATTGCTTCGCCCGATCCATGATATAAGGCAAATCGAAGTTTTGAATATTATATCCAGTGAGGATGTCCGGATCAATTTGCCGCACAAAATCGGCCCATTTTGAGAGTAATTCCTGCTCAGTGGCGCATTCAATGATGTCCGAACCGACGATTGGTTCACATGTTCCCAGAGTGAAACAATTTCGGACGAATGGTTCCGTTTGGCCCTCCAACTTGACCATATTGGCAATTTGGATGACTGGGTCACGGCTGGCATCCGGGAATGTTCCTAATTATTTATTTTAATTAATTATTAATAAATAAAAAAAATGAATACCTAATGGACCCATGCATTCAATGTCAAAACTCAATGTTCGAAGTGGAGCAACCACTGACCATTCGGGCAAACTCGAATCATGCACCAACAAATTGGCAACATTTATTGATAACTAAAAGTGAATTTAAATTAATTCTGATCCAAACCAATTACCTCAATTTGGCAGGTGCTCAGCTTCTTATTTGGGTGAATATATTCGTATTTATTTGCTGGGCATTCAATCCAACCGCAACCAACAATGTCCAAATCGGCCATAAAACGAACCTTAAAACCACTAAATTAAATATTTAAATTTATTTAATTAACCTCAAAATCCATATTCGATTCAAAGGGGTGGCATCGGTCGCCAGCCTTTTGTTCCTCATATTTCCCATTAATTTCCTCCATTAATTGATCAATCAAATATAATCCATTTCGACCTTAAATTTCAAATTAATTAATAATAGAATTTAAATATTTACATGAATTGATGACTCTGGGCGAACATACGAAGATTTTCAAAAATGGCATTTGTTTGCCAGAATTGTAATAGTAAAAATTGGCACCTTGGACCAATTCAATTCCGGTCACAACATTTATTTCTGGGGGAACGCCACTTTGAGGATTTGCCTTGAAAAATTCATAAATTTAAGTAAAAAATAGGTGGAAAACCTTGACATTTGAATTAATTTTATTGATTGTTTTTTGAATGTGCTCTGCACGGAATCCTTTTGGAGCGGATGCCAAAAAATATGGCCTATAGCCGGCGACGCAAGCCAAAATTGAATGACCGGTGGAGGTGACACCAAACAATCGAATGACAACGCTGCCCACAATTTTATCTAAAAAATATTATTTAAATTTATTATTAAATCAAATGAAAATAAACCAAAATTGTAATCAATGTCGATTAGTTGAAATGCAATTGATTTATCCGTGCTCCCGGATTTGATTGATTGTGCCAATTCTGGTCGATCCCATTTCAATTTTGGGTCAATTTTATGGTGGCTTCTTGTGGGAAGACTAGAATGTTTTCAATTATTTTTTTGCAAAATTGTGATTAAAATTACTTTGTTACAATTTTGCTGTTGGAGCTCGATGATTGTTGATTATCCCCGTTTTCATCTAAATATTTTGAATATTTGTTATTTATTGAACTAAAACTAACGCAAAATGGCCAATTTTTGTGCAAAAGTCCCCTGCGGTTGTTGTCCAGCTTGATCATTTCTTTAAAATGTTTTGAATATAAATTGATTTATTTTATTCTCACTTTGCCCTTTTTGCATATTGAATTGGTTGTTGCGATGCCGGGGGTCGTTTTTTTGGTGATGTTTTCTTTTTTGGAGACATTCTTTTTTTTAAATAAATATAAAAAAAATATTGATGATATTTTAAATTAAATTGAAAATTAATAATGAAAATGGATGAATTTATCCATTACGAAATAATAAATAAATTGAATTGCACCGACAAATATTTATTATTTATTAAATTGCCAAAATAAATGTGGAATTTGTGCGAATTTTAAAGAACAAAGACAACCATTACTGACTGCAAAAAAAAACATACAAAATGATTTGGGGAGAATGGAAATAATTGGGACTTAGAAGGGAACACAATGATGAATGAATCTTTTGGGTAAAATTATTGGGCGATAAACTACATTTTTGTGTTTATTTGACATTTCATTCATTTATTTAATGTGGGCTGAAGCCAAAGATTCATTCAAATTTGGCATTGCGGGATCCTTTGGAGGACTAGAAATTGGTCCCATTGTTGGCGGTGCTGATGCTTTGCTGGCCGAAATTGATGGGGAAATTACATTCTTATTGACGAATTCAAGTAGCCGTTTCGCATACTAAATTTTACGAAAATTAAAATATTTTTGGCCTATTTTTTACCTGTTCCGGTTTGACAGTCGAAACATTTTCAGCATCAGAGCCATATTTCACTGATTTGGCCGCCGATTCAGTCCTTTTCTTCACTCCATAATAGGTGAGAATGTCCACGAGGCCAATAAAATAGATTAATTTTCGTTGAGATTCTTCAAAATAATTTTTAAAAAAATATTAATTTAAACAAAAACCCACCTTCACTTGAAGGAATCGCAAAAAACTCATCTGAAAATTATAAAAATTTAATTATTATAATTTAAATTAACCATCGAGATCAAATCCACCCGAATGTGTGGTAAATGCGCCGGCCGATGGGACGGGGCTTTCCGGCGGTGACAATTGTTCATTGCCCGAGTCCAAATCGGATGCTTGTTGTTGATGGAATTCCATTGCAATATTTTGCTGCATTTCATCCCCTCCTCCACCAATGCCGGCTGCCTCTTTTGCCGCCGGTGAATTTACATCTCGTTCTTTTTGCATTTCCTTTTCCAGCTGAATATCATGAATTCCAACCAACAGCGAATAATCCATTAAATGCATTTTGGTTAAGAAATCTAAATAAATTGATATTAAAATTATTTTTAATTTAATTTCATCTTACCGGTATCACTTTTCAACAATTTCATCAATTGGGCCTTTGCATCGAATGGCAGCATTAATTTGTAATTTTCCTCCAAAAAATCATTGTCCTTCAGTGTTGGCAATTCCTTGGATTTTTCCTTTTCACTCGCTTGCCGTTGAACGGTTGAACCCTTGAAAAATAATTCAAAAATTAATTCAAAATTATTTGACTGAACCTTCAAATCATATTTTTTATGGATGTTATATTTTCCTCCAAATATATTTCGCATAACCAACATATACGTTTCATTGACTTCAACCGTAATTCGATAGAGGCCTAAAAAATACTTTTAAAATAAAAAAAATAATTAACCGAGATATTGGGGTAGGAGGGTTTTTCCTCGGTGCTCCACAATATATTCATGATATTTTGGCAAAATCGAATGAATTTCAGCGACCGCCTCCGAATCAATGACCTAAAATTAAATATTTAAGTTTATTTAATTTTAGTAAAAAAACCTTGATGACAAATTGTCGGTCCTGCGAAACGAATAATCTGCTCGAACTGCTAGAAAATAATTTAAATCATTTTTATGTGAATTCCAATTCATATTCTAACCTTCCTGACTCATTCGGTTCCAATTCCGGTTCATTTGATGTCAATGAAGACTTTAAAAATAATTTAATTAATTTAAATATTGAATAATCGCGTACCAAATATTCACTTTGATCAACGCCAAATTGTTCACGAATGTTGCGGAAAGCATCTTTAAAAAAATATTTTAATTTATTCACATTTATTTATAAATTACTTGGACAATAATCCTTGATTTTGAAGTGACTAGGCATAATGTCCCTATTTTAATTTGGAATTATTTTAATTTGAACATTAAATTCACTTACTTATTAAAGAAATGATTGCTGACTTTCACCTTGGAATAAGCCTTGAAATCGTCGGGAAGCAATAAAGCAGGCGGCGGAACATGCATCAATTCACCAATCTTTGATTGGAATATAAATTTATTGAATAATTCATTAATTTACCGTGTGATTTACGCCCCACATGAACACGGAAATTAATGGTTCTTTTGCGCGGAAAAGTTTCCATTTCGGAACGAGCATCTTTTTATGGCCAGTCCGAATTTTCCTATTTTTATTCTTCGATTTTCCGGCCATTTTTATTAAAGCTGTGGTTGTTTTTGGAAAATTGACTAGCTAAAAAATAATAAAAACAATTAGACAAAATAATATAAATAAAACAATCATTTTTAATGATGAATATTTTATGAATAAGAAAATGTTGAGCGAAAACATTTTTATCAATAAATTTTATAATCAAACGAATAAAACAAAGTTTTTTCCTGACTAAATGGACTGCCGCCTATTCATCAATAACAAAGTCGAGCCAACACCCAACATCATTCTTCATTTATTTATTCTCATCAGTTTGGCCACGGCTCCACAATTGCATTAAATTCTCTCTCATGCGCCTAAAAAATATTTTGGTTAAATTTTATTTAAATTATTCATACCAAAATCCAACAATGAAGCGATCTTTAAATGAGGACCAGTCCCTGATTGCTGGACGTACATCCAAATGTGCGAACAATTTGGTGTCTGGATTAACTTTGCCCACATCATAATAGTCAATTATATAGGTCACCTTAAATAGGTAAATCAAATTAATTAATATTATTTAATTTAATTAACATCATGTCCGCATCGATCAACCAGCCAATTGTGTCGGTCAAAAGGTAACTTTAAATATTTTTTATTAATTTAGGTTTATAACTTCTAAATTAACCTCATAGCCGAGCATGCTCCGAAATCTGGCACGTGGCGACAAATTTTTTGCATCACCATGGAAGCTCTTCAGTTTAGGAACGCTGCATTCTCTTAAAAAGAAATATTGGAAAGCTTAAAAATTTTTTTTCTTCTCACTGATGGAATGTTCTCTCCCATTTGAGAACTTCCTCCCAGGCAGACTCGTTATTCGCATTATGAATGCGGATAATATCGTCCATATCCTTTTGTCCAATTTGATCTTCTTTCCATCTCCATCCTTAAAAATAACTATAAAATTATTTTTTCTGCTTTAACCTTTTCTCAACATTGCATTCCAAAACATTTGGGCAGAAGGATATTCCCAAGTCTCGAGTTTTTCTCCATCATTTACAATTGCCTTTGGTATTGTCGATTTTTCGCGGTCTGTAGAGAGAGGAAAGGGTTGACCCGGTGATGGTAACTGATTCGGCGGTGGCATCTAAATTGAATTAATTTAATCGTAAATTTAAATTTATTTTACCGCATTTAATGGATTGAATCCATCTTCTTCTTGTTGCTGTTTAATTGGACATCCTCCACAACCACTGTTATTGATATTGTTTGCGCGGGGACAATTTGAAGTTTTTGATTGCTGCATTTATTACGAATTAAAAGGCTAAAAAATTTTACAATTTATTGTTAAAAAAATCAACCAATTAAAAAAATAGAATTTGATAAAACTTTTAAGATTTTTAGCTTTTCGTCTGTCGATGAATTTATTATTGCCATTGCCAAGCCGCTTTCCTTTTTAAAACCAAGTGGAAAAACTTAAACTTGGCAATTGAGAAAATAAAAAAGTAAATAGGTAGCAAAAAATAGACACAACACAGAAGAGAGCAAGAGAGGAAGGGAAGGGATGAAAATGAAATTTAGTATGCTTCATCTTTTCACATTTTTATTTTTAGAGATCCCCCTCCTCATCCCCACATGACAAACAAAGCCATGCCCATTATGGTTGGTTATTATGGCATTGCGCATGATCCTAATTCCTAATTCCTTAATTTCTGCTCTTAATTTCGTAAATTTCAATAAGCTCAACCAAAAATCACCTACCTACCCGCATTTACTTATATTAAAATATTACCTAATCAAAACAATTTTTTAGAATCTTATTCTGCTGCTACTTTTTAAATAATAAAGATGCAAATTATTTCAACTAATTCCTCGACATCGGATACTCAAGAATTGACATCAAATCAAAGAAATGATGAAGGAAAAGTTACAAAGATCTCATTCAGTGTGTCAAAAAAGGAACAAATAAAAATTGTCGAGCGTAACAAATTATCGGGAGGAAGGGCCGAAAATGAAGAGGATGAAGACGAAGTTGAATCAAGGAAGCGAGCAGTAACCCACTTCGAAGATGGTCGAATTGTTGAGTTAGTTTATAAATAATAATCAAAAATAATTGTAAAAATATTAATTCCAGTTCTGCACCCGAAAGGAAAAAGCAAAAGAAAGTTTTTGTCATTCCACATTTGCAATTGTCCAATCAGGCACAAATTGAGCGGCTCACAAAATTGGTATCCGAAGGCAATGCAACGGAATATGACAAAGCTCGCTTGGCACTTTTGACTGAAAGCAGCAGCGGAAATGATGAAATTCAAACATTGGGTACACAACAAAAACAGCAAATTGGCCTCCAATCATTGAGCGGAATGCCAACAGCAGTTGAACCGGACGAAGCGGACCCAGATTATGAGACCATGCCAGTGGGCGAATTTGGATTAGCTTTCTTGCGCGGGTAAATTTTCTTAATAATTTATGAGCTTAATGCTTAATGCATAAATAATTTAGTTGCGGTTGGAAAGATGAAGGTTCAGCCATTGGGAGGACGAATGCTCAAGCTGTCCAAATGCGAGTCACAAAACCCAGGCCAAAGGTTTACTTAAAATAATTCTTAAAACTATCCGATTCTTTATTTTAGGGTCTTGGATTGGGCGCAACATTGCCGGCCGAACCACCTTCTACTGATAAAAAGAAGGAAATAGCAAATGGCATTATTCAGCAAGATGATCAACAAACAATGCAACTTTCCAAGGATTCTTTCGTTAAATGTTTAGGTTCGTTTCTTTTGTAAAATAATCAAATATAAATTCAAATTAAGGCGGTCTCCACAAAGGTCAATACGGCCAAGTATTGAGCATGGATGAGGAGAATTCCAGCGTTTTCCTTGAACTCACTTGGCCCTCACATAAAGCTGGCCGCACTGTTCGAGTTAGCCAATTTGCTGTTGAAGTCATTTCTAAGGCAGAACACAAGAAAAAAGTGGATCAAGGGGGGAATGAGCAAAGCAAAAATGGAAGAGTGACAATGGAGAATCACGGGCGAAGAAGGAAAGATAAATAAATTAAATCTGATTGAATCGATCCACTTTTTATACAAACATTTGAAATCATCTTATTAAAATTTCCGAGATGGGATAAATTTAATCACTGGCAAATCGCCTAAAATAAAATTGCCGGGAGGGCATTTGACACCAAAATTCCATTTTAACGTGCAAATTTCCGTTGTGATTCAGCAATTCTCATTTCAATTTAATAAAATTATTTTTAATTTTAATAATTCCGCCTGTTCTGATTTTAATAATTCCGCCTGTTCTGATTTTAATAATTCCGCCTGTTCTGATTTTTTAAATTCCGCCTGTTCTGATTTTTAATAATTCCGCCTGTTCTGATTTTAATAATTCCGCCTGTTCTGATTTTAATAATTCCGCCTGTTCTGATTTTTAATAATTCCGCCTGTTCTGATTTTAATAATTCCGCCTGTTCTGATTTTAATAATTCCGCCTGTTCTGATTTTAATAATTCCGCCTGTTCTGATTTTAATAATTCCGCCTGTTCTGATTTTAATAATTCCGCCTGTTCTGATTTTAATAATTCCGCCTGTTCTGATTTTAATAATTCCGCCTGTTCTGATTTTTTAAATTCCGCCTGTTCTGATTTTTAATAATTCCGCCTGTTCTGATTTTTTAAATTCCGCCTGTTCTGATTTTTAATAATTCCGCCTGTTCTGATTTTAATAATTCCGCCTGTTCTGATTTTAATAATTCCGCCTGTTCTGATTTTTAATAATTCCGCCTGTTCTGATTTTAATAATTCCGCCTGTTCTGATTTTTAATAATTCCGCCTGTTCTGATTTTTAATAATTCCGCCTGTTCTGATTTTTAATAATTCCGCCTGTTCTGATTTTAATAATTCCGCCTGTTCTGATTTTTAATAATTCCGCCTGTTCTGATTTTTAATAATTCCGCCTGTTCTGATTTTTAATAATTCCGCCTGTTCTGATTTTTAATAATTTCGCCTGTTCTGATTTTAATAATTCCGCCTGTTCTGATTTTTAATAATTCCGCCTGTTCTGATTTTTAATAATTCCGCCTGTTCTGATTTTAATAATTCCGCCTGTTCTGATTTTTAATAATTCCGCCTGTTCTGATTTTAATAATTCCGCCTGTTCTGATTTTAATAATTCCGCCTGTTCTGATTTTAATTCCACCTGTTCTTATTTCAATTATTCCGCTTAAACTGGTAAAAGGAGCACTGGATAGATCGTTTAATTGTCAATGTTTCCCAATATTCAATTGTTTTTAGGTAATTCTATGAATTTTTTTGTAATTGAAGTCATCGCATAAGGAATAACATAACAATTCCCCTTTAGAATTCGAAGTGAAGGAAATGCCCTGACTGAGAGACCTCTCATTTTTTCGCCTTCTTTTTAAATTTCCAATTCACTATTTTCTTTGGCACAATTCCTTCACTATTCTTCGCCTCTGGCTATGCGCAGCAACAATGACCAATGCCATTTATTGAATGAAAAGCGGAGTGGACCCTTTTTTGTCGCATACATCTTTTCCAAATAACCACTTTTATTCTTTCCTCTTTTCGTCGCTTCTAGCCATGCTTAAGAATGCCAAGGAATTTTTATCGACAGCTCCGTTGCCGGCTGTCGAGTCACACGTTTCCACGGCACCATTGACTGTGAGCTCTTTGACTGTTCTCGTATGCCCAACATTTCTGGCAAAAGCGAGTCCAAAGCCTACCCAAGCGAATTCTCCACTTTCATTCCCCACATTCCACATTTTTCCATTCCTTCCAGCTTTTAACCATTTTCCCAAGAAACACAGTGGAATGAACGGGGCAATGTCGTCGTTGACAATCCTTGGACTCGCCCTTTTGGCGGCTTGTGCCATGGCCGGCCAACAAATGCCCGAATTTGGACAACCGGTATGGATAAATGTTAATCATTCGAATAATAGGGAATAATAGGGTTGAATACATTGGAATGGAGTATATAATACAATCATCCTCTGTATTAATTCATTTGCCAAATCACTATTTGTAGTTGCCGTTCCCCGATTCGCAATTCATCGACCTCATCTCCAGGGACATCGAAAGTGTTTCCGGACCAATTGCCTATGGGCATAAATACATGACTGGTCAGTCAAAAGTGATTTATCTCTTCAATGATTTCCATAATTCATTATTCTATTTGGAATTAGAAATGGGATTCTTAAAAGCCATTTCTTTATTCTCTTTCCTTAAAAGGTGGAGCGGGTGAAGGCGATCAACAATTGCAGCCTGAAGGCTCATTTGAGCATCGTCAAGAAGTGAAAAGTGACAATGTTTTGCCCGCCTACTGTGAACCACCAAATCCATGCCCAGTCGGTTTTACAGGACGCGATGGCTGCTTGGAGGAATTCGAAAATACCGCCGACTTTTCGCGCAACTATCAGGCACAACAACAATGCCTCTGCGATCAGGAACACATGTTCAAGTATGGGAATTGGATTAATAAATAATGTACTTGACTGATAGACATATGACAATTGAGAATAAATCCATTGAACTTTTAATTAAAAAACTCTGACAATCATTTAACCAATTTATTTGGGATTGAAATAGAATAATGGAATTCTTTCTTTTATTGGATTGTCTAAAATATATCCAAATTGTTTTTTGCAGTTGCCCAACAAAAAACACAGCGGAACAATATGAGCAGGATATGGAACAAGTGTTGGCAAAGAATGGCCTCCACAAATCGTAAATTTTTCATTTTTAATTCACTTAAATCGGAAATATCATTCTTCAGAATGATGGCCAAGAAATTCCATTTGACTAGAGCAGAGGCAAGTTTCTCCAAATGCCATATTTTTGGATTTAATTTTTTGATTGAATTCATTCATAAATGAATTCTGATGTCGTTTTTATTTTGCAGGAACCTCGTCGCCGCAAACGTTCTGCCGCTTCAGAATCTGCTGCCAATCCACCATCCCATGCCCACAGTCGTTTTAATCCATATTTGGAGGGCGAACCATTGCATTCAGTCTCGAAGAAGAATGGACGCAATTTGCCACAACAAATGTAAAAATGTTGCAAAAAAATGACCAAGATTGATGAATCTCCCAATTTCCCCTTAAATTGTGACTATTTCCAAAAATTTCCAAAATTTCCCTGCATTTTATTGAAATGGCATCCGATGGTTCAGAGGAAGCGAAATGAGAAGGACTTGAAACTGGACTCATTTTCTGTTTTTTTAAGTATAAAGTTGTGTAAAAAAATTTGCTAAAAATTAATTGTTATGTAAGGTATGGAAAAGGATGAGGCTAAATTGTATTTCCAATTTGAACCTCTTTTCAAGGAACCGAATCCTAGTTAAACATGAAAAACATTCTCAAATTGATGGGAATAAAATGGGTTGATTTTATTCAATATTTTTGATACCGTATTTCCTCTATCAGTGCCCCGGGGCAACTTTTTTTCAAAGACCCTCCAAATCCAAATGAGTTTCTATTAGATGGGGCGGGGGAGGGGCAAACAGAGGAAATACGGTAATTATGATGGATGAATCAAACAAGTGCAACCAAAGCTTCCAATGTTTCATTCACTTCGGTCCGTTGAAGGCAAATACTTTCACTGCTTCCATTATTCCTTTTAGTCGATTTTGATTTGCCATTTTGCATTTTTGCCAACATCATCGAAGACATTGGCCCATCGAAGGCAGCTTCAACCAAAGATGAAGTCCTCACCTCATTTCCTCCTTTTCCCCATTGTTGCTGGGATTTTTGTCCATTTTGTTGCATATCGGCAAGTGTGTCGGCATCCAAACCGAAGAATGCGCCTGTCAATTAAATTCATTTTTTGGAACGTTTTCAAACATTTTTTACCCAATTTCCACCAACAATCGAATGTCAATGTGATGACCAAAAGCACAAGACAACCAACCAAACAACAAAGAATTGCTCCAATCAAAAGAACACCACCCAGGGTTATGGAGCGAATCTGACAAAATTGATGAGTGCTTTATTCTCGATATCCAAGGATATGCCAAATGTTATAACATTACAAAAATACCCACATTCCATTCAAAGTTCTCAACATCAAAGAAGAAAAAGTTGAAACCGCCGCCAAAAGGCATTTTGCGAAGAATTCGGAATTAAAGAAGAGCCATAATTAACAAATATTAGGGCCACAAATCATCTTCATAATAGAATTTGATAAAATATTATGGCCAAATGGTATTCATTTGATTCAAAAAAATAGAACTAATGTTTGGCACAAATGTGATGGCCCAATGAATTGATATTTCCTTTTATTTTGGTCGTGGAGGCTTAATCCTGGTGGGAAAATGAAATTCTCCGAGAAAAGGAGGAACGGAAGCAAAGTGGCACGGGGAATTTAGTGGAAACTGGAAACTTTTTTGAATGATTTTGGTTGACATCTACTATAATGTTCGGTCAAGTGGAATTAAAAGTGGGCAATTTATTCCTTTTCATTAAAATTGTGAACCGAATGAATGAATGAATGGACAATGATTATAGAAGAAATATACATATTGGAAGAGGAGAACCCGTTTATTCAAATATGTTGGTGCAAGAAATTGGACGGCAATTTTTGGTTGTGTTTTTGAACTTTTGAAGGAGACAAGAATTTGAATAGGAAGGGAAAAACAAATAATATCATTCATAAAAATATGTAATATAATATAAAGTAAAAAAAAGTAATATCGTAAAAACCTCTTTTAATTCCCCTCCCTAAAATAATTCCCCAGTCTCGATTTTGAGGACCATAGTTCTTTCTTGGTAGAGTGAACTTTAAACATTTTTTTCCCTAAAGCTCTAAAAATCAGCTAAAATTTGTTCAAAAATGACCACAAATAAAGGAGTTAGACTCTAAATTTTACCAATTTTTGAAAGGTTGAAAAATAATTCCCCATGTGGAATTAAAAGAGTTTTACGTAAATGTAAAAATAATAGAAATAAAAAGGATTAGATTGGAAAATGTTTGCGCTCTATTTTCTAAATGCCCAC
Organism: Pratylenchus scribneri; assembly: GCA_030063045.1. Lineage (NCBI taxonomy): Eukaryota > Metazoa > Nematoda > Chromadorea > Rhabditida > Pratylenchidae > Pratylenchus > Pratylenchus scribneri. The sequence goes on along the minus strand of JAQSEB010000014.1, from coordinate 872,531 downwards.
AAACAAAAATAAAATAATAGAGAATTAACTGGTTTTACGAGTATAAAGAGAAAATAATAATATCAAATGTCCTTAATTCCGACAAATTTGTGCCAATTTCATTCTTCTTATCAAATTAATTGAACCCCGGGAGGTGCACTTCTCCTTGCCAATACCACTTTTTCCTCATTGTCTTCATCTTCAACTTCTTCCTTTGTTTGAACCTTCTTTTCTTCATCATTTATCTGCTTTGGAATAAAATTCGTTCAACCAATGGCTTAATAGTTCACCATTTTGCCAGCCTCCTTTTCGGCATCATCCTCTTTTGTGGAACAATCTGATGGATGTCTGTTCAGGAGGACTGTTTTTACGGCCAATAATGGTTCATTTCCCTCCTTTTTGTCATTGGCCTCTTCTTCTGCCGTTTTCTCTTCGCCTTCAACAATTTTGGCCGGTGATCGGCCATTGGCTTGTTGTGAAGGTCGCAAACATTGAGTAATTGAAGTGACCGTCAACTGTATAATAAAAGGAGAAGAAGGGTACGGTACGCTAAAACTGTGGCGACGTTCCAACTGGGGGCTATGGCGCTTGTAATTCATTCGGAACGAAACCGAAATAGATGATTTTGATGTCAAAAGAGCTCACTTCTGGCTATCGATAATTTAAGATCTATTTGGGTTTGGTTCAGTATTAGCAGAATTCTATTTAAAAAACCATTAAATAAGACAATGTTATAAATTTGCGAATTTTCCATGGTTTTTGAACACAATTCCACCATTCTTCGTCAACCCAATTAATTTTTTATCGATAGCCAAAAGTGCGCTCTTTAATTTGATACCAAAATCGTTAATATCGGTTTAGCCTTAATTAGTTACAAGCGCCCGTCGCCCAATTGACCGCGTCCCTTTCCAAAATTGTTCACACAAAAACCTGCTCATCCGCTTCCGGCACAACACTCAATTTTTTGGAATTTGTACGTTTTTCGGCACACAATTGAGCGGCCAAATAGCCATTTGAACGATTTGAGGGAATTGATCTGGAACGAACGAGGAGTGGGGCGGCACCACTGCCTTTTTTCTGCTCTGACGACTTTTTTTGGCCAATAATTGGCAACAAAGAAATGGACAATTTCTTCTGCGGCAAACCACCCTCTTGGCTGCCCTTTTCCACTCCATCTACGTTGCCCAAATCTTCACTGGCACGCGAAATTGGCGATGAACTACTTTTAAAGCAAAATTTTATTATTCCAATTCATTTTGCTCAATTTTTAAGCTTTTGTATTCATATTTTCCATTAAATTTTCCCAAAAATGAATTAAAATTGCACAAAATGATTGTGACAAACTTTTGCTTCGTCCCACTGATCAAATTGACCATTCGATCTGGACATGTGGCCAAGGCGAATAGCCTATGAAATAATTAAATATACGAATGAATATTTTCTCTATTCCCCTTACAATACAATGAACTAATTAAATTTAATAATTAGACAAAACAATTCTCCAAATAAAATAAATCCCTTTTACATTTGGAATGTTTTTATCATCAGTCTCTAAATCATTCAAATTCATTCGATTTTCATTTGCCCTTCCCAAAAAGCCCAAACCAAGCAAAGAAGAGGAAGCAGCACAACAAAACAATGAGAATAATGGCCAATAATTCGTTCATTTTGTTTTTGTGCTGTTTCCAGCCAATTCCACGCAGACACGTCAATTCATTTTGGTCGAAAAATGTGAAAAATTAATGGCCTAAAATTTGTGGAAAATTGAATCACGTGCCCAAAAATATTATTTTGAGGGTAAAAATGCAAAGGAAAAGGATACAATGTCATCGAATTAAGTGGTTGTGGGGCAATGAATTTGCCTTAAGGGGATTATTTATCTGTTGAACGAGGGAGGAATTTAGCCAAATGGAATTATTTCATAATTATCGTAAATCCTCTATATACGCCCCGTCTCCTAGTAGAAGCCCCTCCTCTAATAGTAGAAGTTTCCTCTAGAGGGTCTCTGAAATTTATAAACCCCGGGGCTTCTATTAGAGGATTTACGGTATTAATAATGAGGAATTGGCCCATCATTTCATTATGTTCCATTTCCACAAATTCTAATTGGACCTAAATGGAGGAATTCGGACTGATTTATTTAGGCAAAAATTTTTGAGTAAATTCTCTACTGCTTCAAATTTTCCTTGACTAAAAGGCAAATCTTAAAACTACCAAAAATGTCTTTTTGGCCAAACAATTTGTCTTCATAATTTTTTGTAAGAAAGTGCTTTTGTGAGAATAAAAAATAATCAGTCACTGTCGCTTGAGGGCATACAAAAAGAACCGAATGGCCATATAAAAGAAAAGCAAGAATCCTCCTTTGATAACTTTCCAATTTCCCCTCTCATCTCAATCTCATCAATACATTTTCGCTCTCGAATTAACCATCTCGCCGATTATTTTCCCTATTTCGACCCATTTTGTTGCCCTAAATCGGCCCCTCATTTTCTGCATTGAACGATTGGACCAAGGCAGTGAGCGGCTGGCAGCACGGGCGCAATGTTTTGATGGAGCAAAAAGGAATTGGGCCATTCCACCCCAAAGAATTCATCAATACATAAAAATATATTTTATATGGGCAATTCCACAGAAATTCCGGTCTCCTACATCGCTGGGAGGGCGATGGATGGTCCTCCCATGCACATTTTGGGTGCTATTGATTAGGGAGGAGGGCGCACAGGAATTTGGGCGAAATGAATGTTTTGGTGGTGAATAAATGGGAGGATCGGCTGGCAAATACAAAATTTGGTACCGGACTAGCCTCAATCTGAAATTTTTTCACATTTTTGTTAATCCTCTTCCATTGCCCAAATATTTTCATCATTTTAAATTATTTGCTGTCGAAAATGAATAACTTTTATTACTAAATAATTAATGGTTTATTATAAAAGTGTCAAAAGTGGTCCAAATTTTGTGCACCAAATCAATTTTTCAAGAGAATTTTTATCAAATATTTAACTTTAGCAGATTAAATAACTGGTATAGACCTTCTTTGATTGAATGAGTTGATCGAAGAAAGAATTAATGGATTTTATGAAAAGTTGCAAAAATTTTTGACAAAAAGCGACAAAATTGGCCTTAAGGCCAGTTTTCGATTTTTAATCATAATTTTCTGGCCAATTATCTTTGATAATAAAATATGTTAGAGAAGAAGAATCATGAGATTGTTTTTGCCAACCCACAAAATTCGGGTAGTCACAAAAAAATTCACAAAAATTTCATTTTTCATATTTTATGTTTTATCTCATTTTTCTCTCCCCCCTTTAATAGAAAAAAGGTTTAATTTTAATAATTTCTTGGCTATTGAATTAGTCAATTGTTCAGAATTTAGTGGTTTAAAAATTATTCAAAATACATGCCAACCAATTTATTTTCCTCCATCCCCAATTTTACAAATCTTAAAAGGATTTCCTCCCCAATCTTTGCTCCATATTATCCTCCTTTTTACCTTCTTTGCTTCGCCGACAATATTCCGCCGTTAAAATTCCCGCGCACAGCCCACATTGTGCCCATCTCAAGGCCATCCCAATTCCATTCATTCATTTATTGTCGTAATCGCCACATCTTCCCCTCTCTTTGACCATTCACAAAATTCGATTGATTCATTCAACCCAATTTCAATTTGCAAAATCCATCAAATATGCCTTTAGGCAAACTTTGCTTGTCAATTTTCAAATACCGTATACCCATACACTTTTAATTCCTCACTTTCGACCCATAAGCTCCGGGGAACTTTAAAAAATGTTTTATTGCATTTCCTAAAGCTCTACAAAATTCTTTATAATTTGTTCAAAGATGTCCACAAATTAAGAAATTGTTCTTAATTTTTAAAGGGTTGAAATATAATTAATTCCACATGGATTATTAAAAGAGGTTATAAGGTATTTTATGCTTTTCAACAAAAAATTCACTAATATACACAAATCTTGGCCTACCTTGCCTCTGGTCCTATCATTTATCTCACTCATTCAATGCCACTTCTTCGCCACTTTTCGCCAGTGCGCAATTCAATCTCCAATTCATTCTACCCCTTTCCATTTTGCCCCAATCGCCGTATTCACCTTCAATGTTAGCATTCATTCCGCATACAAAAAAAGTTTCCAGCCGCCCATCTTCCCCATCCAATCCAACTCGCTCCTCCTCCCTTTTGCCATCATTTGGCGGCCTTCTTTCCAGCCGCCGTCTGTCTCCAAAAAACATCATTTGTTTGTCCTTCATTCCATCCATTCTTCCACCAATTCCATCCAATTCTTTTGCATTTTTTTCCACCCATTTTCCTCCTCACCTCAATTCATTCATTTTAACTTTTTTGGATGGTCCAATTCCCATTCAAATCACCACTTTTGGCCCAATCAACCAAACACCAATATGATATTTCCATTTGTATAATTTCCGATGCCATACGTGAAAATTGTTTTTTATGGACCCTGAATTCATTGATAGTTCAGATCAGCGAGATAATTTCTTATCAATAACTAGGCAATCCCGTAGTGTCAAAAAGCTTATACAAAATTAATGGATTTCCTCTCCAATTTGTCCCAATCCTTATATTATCCCCTAATCTATTTTTTCAAAAGTTTAATTTCCTTTTTATATTTCCATTAAATTTCAGAAAGCATCATCAGAAAATAGTTGAATTGAAAATGTCTCGAGAATCGACGGACTATGAAATGGAATACCGATCCACAATTCAGCCAAGGGCAGCCCACACCCAAAGCAGGCAATCCACCACAACCGGCTATCCCTCGGGCGGTGGAGGCGGAGGTGGGAATTTTTTGGGGAAAATACAAAAAAAGTAAAATAAAAATGATTGAAATTTCTGAATTTGACATTGTTGAATGGTTTTTTCCCCTGATTATGAAGGTCAAAAATTGCTGCTGATTGAATCTTCTTTGTGAACTTTTCGTTCCTTCATTGAATCATCCATTATTTCCATCAATGTTGCCCCAAAATTCGCAATCCAATCAGCCTAAAAAACGCAAATAACATTGTTCCCCCACATCAATTTTGACATCATTTTATACTGTCCTGCTCATTTTTGTTTGGTTTCGAGGAGCTCGTGGTCGAGGCTCGAGGTGCCCTCCAAGTTCCAACCAAAAATGCTACTATTTTTGTGTAAAGAAAGCACTTCTCCTCGATTAATTCGATTAGAATGTTGAGGTGGGGGAGGACTTGACTTGCGCACCCTTCTTCCCTCCTTTTAATTATTTTGTTGCGCCATTTTTGTGTGTTTCCTTTGCGTTGCACACGGTTTCGGGGGTTTCATTCATTCATTCAAAGCCGCCTCTCCTCCCAGTTTTACACAAATAGAAGGTGGGAAATGGGCAAAATGGATGAATCAATCGGCGGAAGGACGACCATTTCCCCCCATTTCTCTCCTAAATGTGCCTTCCACCATTTGTTGTGATGACTGAATCAGCCTCCCATTTGCTGCTCCATCTTTGCGCAAATTCCTCCCATCTTCTTCCCATTTATCGTCGCCACAATCTTCTCCTCGTCACCTTCATTGGGTTAGTGTTGGGTTTTCGGCTGCTGCCAAACAAATTCCCAAATTCGTCATTGCCACTTTTTGACCCTTCTTTTAAACCGGCTCACGCCTTAATTACTCTCTTAAAAGTCTACTAATACTTTAATAGTCATTTTAATCCTTAAAAACTTCCAATGGATAGCCAAACAATTCACCATCTTTGACTTTACCTGCGGCAAAATTTTATTTAATATATTTATTTGTGTAGTTCCAAGGATCATATTCCTTTATGAGACCACAATTTGTTGGCCATTTTGACTTAATAGCCTAAATTGATGAAAATCAAAATTCTATTTTTAATCATTAGTGCATTTTGTATTTTATCACATATTTTCAATTTATTTTTATTGAATATTCTCATCGAGAATAAATGGTGGAAATCAAGCGGGTCAGCTCCTCCTCCTCCATTCATTCCGCCACCGAACATCATCGGTCCACCGAAAGAATTGACAATGTTGGGACCGGCACTGGAGGCGGCGGAGGTTTGAAGCTTAGGGGATTGAATTTCATTTTTGGTTGACTATCGAAATTGAAAAATTTGATTGTTCATTTTGAACCAATTTGGATTCTTTTGCTGATTATTTTGTTTTTCGATTGATTTTCCTCGGGGGCATTAGAATCTGAAAAAGTGAAAATTCATATAAACTTAATTTTATGCCAAAAATAAAATAATATGCCATCGTTCACAGGCCGAATTCTGAAGATGGTGACGGAAATGGGTTCAGCACCGGCGGTTGGCGGAATTAGCCCGGCTTTAAGTGCCAGTGCAGCAAAATCCTTTTTGGAAGCAACGGACAAGGAAAAGAAGGAAATGCAAAATTTGAACGATCGATTGGCCAATTACATTGATCGAGTCAAAAATTTGGAGGAACAAAACCGAAAATTGGTTGGAGATTTGGAGGATTTGCGCGGCCAATGGGGAAAGGACACAACGGAAGTGAAGGTCCAATCTTTTTAAGGGAAGGAAACTTATGGCAAATTTCGAACATTTTAGACCAAATATTCCTCAACATTATCGACCGCCCGAAAGGATATTGACCAAGCCGCCCGGGATAAGGCCGCTTTGGATGTGAAAGTGGCCCGCCTTCGTGATGACCTGAATGAGTATCGAAATCGGTGAGCAAAATTTGTGATGAATTCATTCTACAATTTTGGCATTGTTTTCAGTTTTGAAGATATTCAACGCCGTCGAGAGGGTGACCGTGAGCATATTGTCCAATTTTCGAACCAAATTGCGGATGCACAAAGTGAATTGGAAATGTTGCGGGCACGTTGGAAACAATTGACTGATGAGGAGAAACGCCTAATTGGTGACAATGCCCGCCTTTGGGATGAGTTGACAAAGGCCCGAAATGTGAGTAAAAGGGGACAATTGTTTTGGGGGATTCGGCAGAGGGAAAAGCATTAAATTGAATAAATATTTTAAATTCTTTTACAAGGATTTGGATGAAGAAACACTTGGTCGCATTGACTTCCAGAATCAAGTGCAAACATTATTGGAGGAATTGGAGGTGAATTTTTGGGACATTTTTTACATTCAAAATTGCCAATATTCATTTTTTAGTTCCTGCGTCGTGTCCATGAACAAGAGGTCAAAGAATTGCAAGCACTTTTGGCACAGGCACCGGCGGACACACGTGAATTCTTCAAGAATGAATTGGCATTGGCCATAAGGGACATCAAGGATGAATATGATTATATCGCCAAACAAGGGCGTCAAGATATGGAAAGTTGGTACAAATTGAAGGTAAAAAAGAAGAGAATTAATGCAAATTAATTATTCGGTATTTGATTTAGGTTTCCGAAGTGCAGGGAAATGCCAACAGGACAATGATGGAATCGAATTACCAACGAGAAGAGGTAAAAAGAATGTCCCAAAAGATGTTTACCCAATATTCCACACATCAGGTGAAAAGAATGCGCGATAATATTGGCGATTTACGGGGAAAATTGGGCGACCTTGAGAACCGGAATGCCCAATTAGAGAAGGAAGTGCAGAATTTGAACTACCAACTAAATGATGACCAACGACAGTAAGTGGAATGGGAATGGGTTTAAGGATGCAAATATTTTGATTCATCAAAACTAATTGGAATTCTAAGGTATGAACAGGCATTGAATGAACGGGATGCAACGTTGCGTCGTTTGAAGGATGAATGCCAACAATTGGTGGCCGAATTACAATCATTGCTGGACACAAAACAAATGTTGGACGCTGAAATTGCCATTTATCGAAAAATGCTGGAGGGCGAGGAAAGCCGTGTTGGCATTCGTCAAATGGTCGAACAGGTACAAATCAATTTTTTGAATTTATTTTTACCGAAAATGAGTTTTGGGAAAAAGATAGATCTATTGATTCATCAAGTATTCTATTCTAATTCTTCTTTTTTTGCAGGTGGTCAAGACGCATTCCCTGCAGCAACAAGAGGAAACCGATTCAACACGAAATGTGCGAGGCGAAGTCCAAACCAAAACCACATTCCAACGATCTGCAAAGGTAAAAATTGAAGAAGGGATTTAAATATTTCCAATTGAAGGGGAATATTACGGTTGCCGAATGCGAGCCAAATGGAAAATACATCACATTAGAAAATACTCACAGAAGCAAGGTTGGAGAGTGGATTAATATTAATAGATAGCAAAAAATAAATCCATTTGCAGGATGAGGACATTTCGGGATGTAGACTTAAGCGTAAATTGGATGGCAAACGTGAAATCAATTATACGATACCGGCAAATGTTGTGGTGCATGCAGGACGGAGCGTGAAAGTGAGTTTGCCTCTAGGAATATTAAATAGTTATTGGTTATTGTAGTCGAATTTTTCATAATGCTGCTAAATAAAATCTTGCAAACTGTTAATAAAATCTTTATAAAATTAAGCTCTTTCTATAAATCATTTTAAAATCAAAATCATGGATGTCAGAAAGTTATGATCAAAAAACAAACACTGCCAGATTATAGCGATATTTTTCTCTTTTTATTCCTCCTCCAAACATTCTGATTTTCAAACATTCTGATTTTTACAAACATTCTGATTTTCACAAACATTCTGATTTTCACAAACATTCTGATTTTCACAAACATTCTGATTTTTACAAACATTCTGATTTTCACAAACATTCTGATTTTTACAAACATTCTGATTTTTACAAACATTCTGATTTTTACAAACATTCTGATTTTCACAAACATTCTGATTTTTACAAACATTCTGATTTTTACAAACATTCTGATTTTTACAAACATTCTGATTTTTACAAACATTCTGATTTTCACAAACATTCTGATTTTCACAAACATTCTGATTTTCACAAACATTCTGATTTTCACAAACATTCTGATTTTCACAAACATTCTGATTTTTGCAAACATTCTGATTTTCACAAACATTCTGATTTTTACAAACATTCTGATTTTCACAAACATTCTGATTTTCACAAACATTCTGATTTTCACAAACAATCTGATTCTCACAAACGTTCTGATTTTCACAAACATTCTGATTTTCACAAACATTCTGATTTTCACAAACATTCTGTTTTTAATCCAAAATTTTTTCAATTTCAATCAAATCCACTTATTTTTTAAAATCAAATCTTCCAAAACATAATTATATTTAATGGTATCAATTTGATTTGATTGTTTCATTATTTAATTTTCAAAAGCCAACATTTTCCTCCAATTTAATTCCCTTCTCATTTTAGATTTGGGCTTCTGGCCAAGGAGGAATCCATAATCCGCCCGATTCATTGGTGATGCCGGAGGAGAGTTGGGGAACAGGCCAGAATGTGGTCACCGCTTTCTACAACAAAGAGGGCGAGGAACGGGCATCGCACACGCAAAAGACTGTCCAAACCGGACAATGATGAGAATTCTCATTGAATTTTATGAGAACAAATGAATGACTGCCTAAAAATAATTTGAGAATTCAATCACTTCGTCCCATTTTCTAATCCAAAAACATAAAATTTCCTTTCATTACATTAATGCCTTGCCCTTTTTAACATTTTAGGTCCTCTTCTAAACTATTCCAAAAGCCTTCAAAATTCTTTGCAAAAATCGAATTTGTAAGCAAATTATAAAAATGATATTTTCACATTTATTTTCATTTTACTGAAAAACATAATAAAAATGAATGAATTTGTTGTTAAGTGCTGAGGCGGATGATTTTGATGGGTTTTTTGTTTGATGAAAGGAATGAAAAAATGGGGTATGCGACGGTTTGTGGCGGGCCGGTTTGTGGCGAACTAGTTTTTGCTTTATAACTCATCTTAATCTGAACCGTTTTGGAATGTTTTTATATTCATTTGATAGAGCAATGTATTATCTATCGAATGATATAAAAATCATTTTATATTATTAAAAATAAAGAAAGTTATGAGCTATTGAATAAAAGTGGGCAAAATGGCGTCAATTTTGAAGGTTTTTGAATTTTTAAAAATGCAAAAATATGTTTTATAATTTGATTTTTATATGTGCTGATAGAGAATTTTTTGCTCTATTCAATGATATAAAAAACATTCGAAAACATTTATTAGGCGCTGAGCTATTAGCTTTCGCCACAAACCGGCCGCGCCACAAAACGTCCCGCTCCGGAAAAAATGATGGGATGGATTGGTGGACAATTCTTCGGGGATTGGGCAAATATCACAGATTTGGCTTTTTGGGAGAATGAAGATTGCTTTTTGTGTTGGGGAAAAACAAACAAATAAAAAAACAATAAAAACAGTATCGAAGATTTTTAATTTGATAGATTTTTTGGAAGCCTAATGATGCCAATGCCATATTTTTCCTCATAAAATTGTATCCTCCGGTGAGGCTAATAACACAACTCCCGTGGTCGATGATTGTTCACCGCCATTTCCATTATTTCGATTTGTTTGTGCCAAACTTTTTGGTCTTTTCACCATTTCATTTCCTTCCTCCTCTTCAACTTCTTGTTTTTGAGGTGAAATATTATTCGGCAATTGTTGGGCAGGTGAACTACTAGAGGCGGCCGAAGGTGATGGCATCGAAACTGAAGAAGATGGTACTTCAAAAACTTCATCGGTTACTGTGCCTGCCGCAGGCATTATTCTCTCCTGCTGAAATTTATTCAATTAAATTTATGAAAATGAGAATTAAATAGAATCCTTTTCTTAAATTCTAATGCAATTCCCCGCACTACTTCATCATTTGAATTTGATGGAGCAGATGATTGACGAGATGTTTGATTTGTTCGGGAAGAGTTAGATTGGTCGCCGGCAGTTTCCCTCATTGTAGTTGGTGAAGTGCCATTGCCGATTGCAGTGCGCATCAAATTCATCAACATTTCCATGTCCAAATTTAATTTATTTTGCATTGTTGCCAACGCGCTGCAAAATCAAAGCAATTAGTACAAAATTGTATTCATTTATGTATCTCAAAATGTCACTAATAATTCTATCCAATTCGGGTTTAAACCAACCTTTCAATATTTTCCATCCTTCTGTTCATCTCCAGTCTTTCCTCTCGATCAGATCTGCCATCCAAATCTAAAAATTTGAGGGGAAATAATGAATCAAAAAACCATCAATTTTAGCATATTTTGGCCAAATCCCCCGTTTTCCTATTTTAAACTCACTAATTCCACCGCTGGTGGTCGGCGTGATTGGTGGAGGAAAAGGGAGGGCAAGAAGTGGAGAAAGTCGAAGTCCTTCAGTAAGAATTCCTCTTTCCACGGATTGTGATGGTTGCCTTTGTCCTCCTCCTTCGCCTTCTTCGCCTCCTGAATCTGCATCCACCAACAACAATGGACGATTCTCGCCGAATGAACCCGATGATAAACAGCTGCTATTAAATGGAACACCCAATGTTGACCTTTGCTGCGCTGCTGAATTATATTTAATATTAAAAATGGCTCAATTCACTCTAATATCAATAAAACATTTTGGTAGAATTTAAGCTTAATTCTTCTATAATTCTCACCAATTTGTTGTTGATCTAGTTCCGACGGCGTCTGAATTCCCTGCCTTGAGCCCATTCCGTTCAAACTCCGCCGAACACATTCAAAACCGGCTGCCACATTTTCTTCGCCTAAAATTCAAAATAAAATGAAAAAATGTAGATTTAATACTATTATTGAATGTTTGTTGCGGTTGTTGGGATTGCTGTTGGGGTTGCTGGCCACTGTGAATGCCAAAATCTTCAGCTGCTCCAATTGCCGGTCGAAATTGGGAGGAAAAAGCGCGCACATCTACAAAAAAAGCATTCAAATATTATAATTTTTTGTTCTACCTTCGCATTGATTTTCGCGATTTTGCCCCGTCGACGACATTCGCATCAATTTTTGTCGTTCAAACATAATTGGCCTTCGATTTTTTGCTTGTGATTCGTCGCGTAAATTATAATTGATGACCAAATGTTTGCAGAAACTTTCCGCAAATTCCGGGTACATTTCCAGCACATCCAACAAATCATCCCGTAGAATTTTGTGCAAATCGCAATAAGTCAGTGCCCGGACACTGCAACTGAAAACAAAAAACGAAAATATTTTAGTGCAATTTTGGGATATACCTGGCCTTTCCCACATCCTCATAAAGCATTGGATTTTCGCCGAATACTTCATCTTTGCCTAATCAAATTTTAATATTTTAATTTTCCAAAAATGCTCAAAAACCAATGATTCCGACGACCAAATCCTCTTTCACAATTTCCACTGAGCCGCGGGCAATAAAATAAAGGCCAGTGAGAATGTCGCCTCGATGTACTTTGGAAGAATTTATAAAATATTGGTTTCTCGAAAATTACCGAGTGTATCGCCAGGTGGAGCATGCGTTGTTCGAAATCTGCAAATAAAATGGAAAATCAGAAGAAAATGGACTTCGCCCCTGAGGTGACCTCATGCTGAGTGCTCGAAGGCATCCCGGTGAGCACATTGCGAATGCGGCACAATTATTGAGCAAATTACGGTTCAAATGGAGGCAAATATCGGCTTGCAGGCAATCCGGAAATCCTTTGAGCACCTAAAAAGAAAAGAAAATGTTGCTTTTGGGTCCATTTTATTTAATTTAAATTTATTTCGAGGTAAATTATTATTATATTCATTGACTTACTGTGTTCATGTCAATCCCATTTGTGTAGGACCTATATTGAAGGGAAACGTAAAAAAAGAATGGAGGCAAAAACATGCCAAGCATGTTGAAAATATTCCTCCAGCCTTTGCCTCAAAGGATTCGGAATTTGATGGAAGCGAATGAATTCGCGCAAACGACTCATTTCTGGAAAACGAATTGAGGATTAAAAATGTGTTTGGACGGGCAAACCGGTGTGATATCTGGCAGTTCCACTGTACAGCCTTTGGATGATTGCCGAGACTGAAAATGGGCAAAAATGAAATGGGAAAAATGATGATTCGGGTATTTTGAAAAGGGCATTAAAAATGATTATGCCAATAAAAAATGGGTGGAAGCTAATAAGTATGTGTCAATGTCAATAATGCTTAAAGGAAGGGCCTTTCCTATTCATCCTACTGTACCCCCAATTTTTGCCTAATCACCCCATCACCCTCCCTATCAATCAAATATTGCCCCAAGCTGCCTTTTATCCTTTTTTCCTTTCTATATGCTTTTTACCTTTCATCAGATTTTATCATATTTTCTGCACAATTAATAAAGAATAATTTATTCCTATCCCATTCCTTGGGCCATTGAGGGCTAGGCCCGACGAAGGCCCGGGCGAGAGCCTAGGCCCATACTCGCCCTAAACAAGTTTATCCCTAGATCTTTAGCCAAGTTTAGGACTAATAGTATGGCTTCAAAATTGTTTAAATTGAAACCATAAATAATCAATTTGAATTATGATTTAAATCAAATCCAATATAATTCAATCATTTCATTACCATTTCCAAAAACTGAGGCATACATCAAGGAGCCGAGGATCATCATAACAATTGTGAATATTTTCTCTGAATCCGTTGTGGCACTGACATTGCCAAAACCGATAGAAGTGATTGTGGAAAGTGTAAAATAGAGAGAAGTGACATAGCGAGATTTGAGTGAAGGACCGCTATTCGAGATAATGAAATAAATGGGATAATCCGAAATTATCCTAAACTAACCCTGTAGGCATTGACCCGTTTTTATTACGTTGATATGGCTCATTCAAATGCTTGGCTGTAAATTTAAATTTAAATTATTTTTTACAAAATATTAAAAGTGGACCAAGTTGATGCAGCCAAGTAATTTCCTATTAAATATTGAAATGAAAATAAATGGGAAAAATAATAAATTGCCCACTTTGTGCGGTAATTCTGTCGACCCGATTGCATACCAAACACCTGTGAATGAATGTAAAATATATTAATTAAATAATTTATTAATGCTAACATGCAAGCCAATGAGCAATCAATGCGAATGTGGCCATCTATGAGGATTATATTTAAATATTTAATTTGATATGAATTCATGCCAAAAGAAGCAGTACGGCTGCTCCATATTCAGAATATCGGTCAAGTTTACGGGCAACACGGACCAAACGAAGCAATCGGGCCGTTTTAAGCAGGCCAATCAATGTTGTGGTCTAAAAACATAATATTCCATGGCCTATGGCAATTATTTTTGTACCTCATCGCTGTCCGTCTCCACCAACAACAAGTCGAAAGGGACAGCCGCTATTCTGCCATATAAATTTGCCAATTTTCCACTTTAATTTTAGGCACTTACGCGTCTAATAAGAACCATCCTTTGAAATAATGAATGGCAATTTTGCCCGGATCGCTGACCACTTCGTCATTGTCATTCTGCGTGACAAACAAAAAGGCAAATTAAATTTAATGGGAAAATGGGGGAAAAGGGGATTACCACAAATGTCGTCCGAAAATTGATGACTGAAAATGAATTAAAGAAATTAATAAAAATTATGAATGAAAAATAAAATTTATAAGTAAAATTGTCTAATATTTAATCAAAATCAATTAAATTCCCTTAAGGGTATATTCTTTTTAGTATTTCAAAAACATAGAACTTACTTATGTCAATGATGAAGAAAATGTCAACAATTAAATCAATGATTTCCATTGGCTCTCCAAATTTGGCCCTCCGATGCAATTGGTTTTGGCTCTAAAAGATGGAGTGAAAATTGAATAAATTTGGGTGATTTTGGCATTAAATTAATTGAAATATTCATTTTAATCAAAAAACGAACTTCTCTGAGCAAAAATGCGGCCACATATGGCTGGAAGCAAAATCAATATATTTACATTTACAAAGGGGAAATGGCCTACTGTGAATATTGCTGTGTAGATTACCAATAGGAGAATTCTGTGATTGGAGGGAGGGAGGGAATTGGGTTACTGTTTTCAAAGGAAGGGAACTCACATCCAATCCCAGACGGCTTTGAATGGCGAATAATGGATGATTGTGCAATGATGAAGTCTAATTGAAATGAATTTGAAATTATTGGAATTTATACAAATTTCAATATATTTTCGGCAAATTTTCAGGAAGGATTCCAAAATAGATATTTAAAGAAAATTTCTCAAAAAATGTTTTCCTTTTTCCAAAATACCCTCAAATAAAAAGAGGGTTAAATAAGCTTTAATAATTTAAATTTGCCCAAATTGTTGTCCAAAATGATAATTTGGATAAATTATAAACAAACCTGTTTGGCTGCAATTTGTACTAAAAAATGAACAAAAATTATTTCCCCAAAAATGCCATCCAAAATTCTGACCTCTGGGAGGACATCTGCGCCCAGGCTGAGCACCTGAAAAAATGTTACGAATTTTAGACTAAATTAATGCGAATTTTCGTGAGATTAAAGAAGAAAACTTACCAATTTTCTTTTCCTTTATTCCCCATTACCCATTCAAAAATAGCCAATATTAATTTTATGCCTTAATTTTTTCCAACGGCCGATGGAATTCACAGGTAGAGGAATTTTTGGTTTTGATTTTGTTTAATTTAAATTTTGATCCAATAAACTTGGCACAAAAACGTTAATGTTGGAAGCAGGACATAGGGCGATAGAGAACAATTTCAATAAAAAAATGAATTCAACTTTGAGGACGAAATCTAATGTTTATTTTCCCCTAATTAGGGCCAACAATTGGATAATCCATTTCCGATTGCTTCTGCCCGGATCCTTTTCTTACCGACAATCCAATGGAAGGACCGCCCGAATGGCGTCGTAACAAATTGTTTGTGGGCAATGGTTGCAATTTTCGCGCAATTTGTTGCTGTTGATGTTGGCCACCGCATGATTGGAGAATGAGGAGCTTTTGCCGAGTTCGCATCATTTTCCCTTTTTGGGCCCATGCAAAATGTCTGGTCGGGTGGATATCGATGGGGGGATGGAGGAGAATAAGGCCTTCTTTTGGCCTTTTTTGTGAGGTAACAATGGGAGGAGAAGGATTTGGCGAAGAATGCCAAAAATGAGATAGGAGGGGGTTTGCATTGGACAATGGAAAAAAAAGTCGGGGTTTCTTTGAGCAGAAGCAGTTTCAAAATCTCCATAACAATTCGTTCAAAAGGCACAATGCCTTGGAAAGGGATGCCCCTTTGTTGGTTACTTCGATTCTTTTTATCTTCAAAATGCGTGAATTTTGCAAGGAAAACTTGTTGGGGATGGAATGAGGGACCACCCAATTAATGGGGGGAAATAATGTTTTTATCATTGATTTACCTTCAAAAAACGAGCATTTGAAAAGAAAGCGCTCAAAGTGGGTCGAGGCGGTGGGAATGGGACAAATCCGCTGTTTCCTTGCCGAATGGTACGCAAATTTGCTGCCCAAATCGGCGGAACAATGGGCCGATCGCCATTGGCCGCGGAATCGGCCGAATTGTATTGGAATGTTTGAATGGCTTGATTGAGCATTTTATTGGGAATTTCAGAGGAATTTTTGGGCTCAAAAATGGATTTTTTCAAAAGTATGGAGGTGGAACAACACTCTTGGATGGATGAAACCAAATGGAGTTGGCTGGACGAATTTGTCAACATAATTGACTGGGACAAAAAGACAAAACCAAAATGGTGACGTTTCATCACCGGAGAATCTGGGGACAGGAAATTCGCTTGCAAAATGCAGAGGGGAATTTGAAAAATAAAAAAGGCATTGCCTTACTTTTCCAGTTGAATTTTTAAAATTTTTGAGAATTTTTTAAATTCTTGAAATTTTTGAAAAATTTTTAAAATTTTTGGAAAATTTTTGAAATTGTTGAAAAATTTTTGAGAATTTTTAAAAATTTTTGAAATTTTAAAAAAAATTTTGAAAATTTTTAAGATTTTTGATGAAAATTTTTAGCGCTCGATTTTTCTTTTTTTAACTTTATTTTTTACTATTTTATTTCTCATCAATCCAATGCATTTCAATTTATTTAAATTTTGGCCACTCACTCACTCACATTGTTAATAACCCGTGATGTTCGCCGAACATGCCGATATCCGGCATTTGTGGGCGGTAATAAACTATTGGCACTTAGAGTATCAATTCCCGTCGATTTTGTCGCCGTTTGATTGTGTTGTTGACGACTTGCCGGACTCATCGATGCGGGACTGACCGTGGATGCGGTCGACGGTTTGCCACCTTGTTTTGCTGCTTCCGTGAGTGGAATATGCGATGCGGGATGTTCCCTGGAATGGTGGCGCCTCTGATGGAGATGATAAAGTGAGGAATGGCCTCCATGATGATGGGAGGAGGAATGTTCCGTGGCCGGACTGAAACTGAGCGGTGGGGCCACAACCGAACAGCGGCCACCGGTGCCACCGCCACCAATTGGGCCAACCCCGACGGTGTCATCCAACGAGGCACCGCTGTCGGCACCGCCACCTCCTCCGAACACGCAGGTCTTCATTCTGCTGCTGATGGGCGGTGATCACTTTTGGTGGTGCCCATCCACGTGAAATTCCGAAAAGCTATTTTGAATTTGAGGGAATATTCAACAACATTTGAGGAATTTGGCGCGGAAATATGAAAAATACAAAAAGGCTAATTCATAAATTGGATTTGGGGGTTAATTTAATTGGCACAAAAGTTGAAAAAACGAAAAGAAAAAAAGGTTTTTGGAAGAAAGTTTAGCCGCCAAACAGCAAAAGAAGAAAGGACATTGTGGTGGGGTTCAGACGGGGGTTGGGAGGGGAAGGAAAGAAGAAGCGAAATGAAGCAGTTGGTTGGTTGGTTGCTGTCTGCTGCGCCCATTGATGGGATGGCAGGGGGTTTTGACTAACCCTTTTGGCCATTAAAGGGAAAGGAGGGAATTATTTTGGCAACGCGCCGGGCGCCGCCAAAGAGGAAGAAGGGGAGGAGAGGGGCCAAGCCAAGACTGTGGCGAGCCGACATGGATAGGGGGTTGGGGGGGGGGGGGGGGTAAAGGCACAAGCACAGACAACAATGGCCAAGAGAAGCAGCGGCTGGCAGCTTCGATGGACACCCTGCGTTCGGCACAACCAACACACACAAAATGATGGACGCGTTGAGGCGCATTGGCGGAATTAAAAAGGAATTGGAGGGAAAAAGAGGAAGGAAGAAGCGAGCATGGAAAGCCCATGGGGGGAAGTGACTGACTGAGGCATGGCAGCGAATTGAGCAAGCAATGAATGAGGGAAAGGCAGAGGAGGCAGCCGGTTTGGGCCAACTATGGCACAAAAATTCGAAATTGGCTGCGCTGAGCAACGGCAGAGGAGGAGATGTCCAATGCCCAACAACATTTTTAGGCATCCTCCATATAAAGGCCATTTTGCCATGTCTGTTTCCAAATGCCTCCAAAAATTTGGTTCAGCAATAAATTTTTTCGGGGCAAAAATTAAAAACGCGCTGCTTTCTGCTGCAGCCACCATTTTCCATCCAGCCATTGGGCCATGTAATTTATATTCGGACACTCATTCATTGCGCGGGCGCCCAATACAAATGCTAACAAAGCTAAAAAGAAATTGATCCCTTGAGGGGAGGAACCTTGGCGCCCCTTTTAAAGGACACAAATATATCTTTTTGAGATGGTGGTTTTGCCACAGATTGGATAGGCTAAAAGAAGAAAAGGGGACCCTTTACTGTTGCTGAAGGGGAATTTGCTGAAAGTAAAAGGAGAAGAGTAGAAAGATGTTTGGCAACCGCATGAATTTTTTATCAGAAACTCAACAAAAATGGAGGATTGTTGAGTAAAACCCAGGAATGGGCGGTTTAGTTGGAAAGAAATAATAACAAATTATTGGGTTTTTTTGGTTCTGTTTTAGCTCCTGTCTGAAGATAAAAGCTGAAAATATGAGTTTATAATGAGAATGGTATTTGGTGATCCAATTTTATTATGAATTTATGAATTCTTTGGAAGAAATTGCAGAATCATTCTCATAAACTTTCACATTTGGCTCACATCAATTGATGGCATTTGGCCGCCCATTGAAAAATGGTCTGCGAAGAAGCGAGGAAAATGGGGCGTAGAGGAAGAAGGGGCGCAGGAAGAATAATGTTTGGGCCCGAAAAAAGGGTGACAGCCCCCGAAGGGTGGAAGAAGAAGGCAAGTTGAATGGCCGGAGGATGGGAGAATATGATGGGGGCCGATGTGATAGAATGGGGAATGGGGGATGATGGCGCCGCCGGGGGCCAAATGTGAGTCGACGCGTAAATGTGCCAACTCATTCACAGTGAGTGAATGAATGGAAATGGAGGAAGATGATTCTTTTGGTTGGTTGGTTGCCCCTTCACAATACCCTTTAAAATAAGCGGATGAATGGGTTGGGAAGGGGGCACAAAGTGGTGATAATAAAGTGGCCAACTATGGGCCCAATGCGAAATGTGGAGCGATGGTGGACGAAATCGAATGGAGCAAAAAAGGCGGTCGGTAAAATGTAAGCCCCGTCGAATGTGGGTAGGCAAAAGAAGAAGAAGAAGCTGTAATTTAATGACGGCGACAAGGCTGCCCCCCCCCAACCACCGGTATTGGTTGGACAAGAATAAAACGAAGATGGGGCCAAGGGAGTTGGCCGCCGCCATGGGACATCCCCTCATTCTCCTTTTTGCCGACAATTGGCCGTTTTTTATTGGCCGAAATGGTCCAAGGAATGGAATGGAGGAGGATAATTTATACTCAAATTGGCAATTTGGATGGATTGGATTCACCTTCCCCAAATTTTCCTCTGCTTTCATTCCCATCGGCCATGTGCTTGTTTTTTTTTAATTTTTTTGATGATTTTTTCCCCAATTTCAATACTCTTAACATTTTCAAAAATATCCAAAAACATCTGGGTGAGGGTTCCTTTCAAAAAGATAAAAACAATTCTCTTTCCATCCACTTTCGACAATTTCAATGAAAAAAAACAGCGTATTTTCCTCTCAATGAGATGTTATTTAATGTAAATTGTTTGGCTAAAATTGTTAGCCTATTTCCTAATTTTTTGATCAAAGAACATTAACGAGGATTCAAAATGATTTCATTTTGATCAAGGATTTTGCCCAAATTCACCCAAATTTACTGTACAATTAAAGTACTCTAGATAGTAAATGCCCTGAGGTTACATCAATTTTATATAAATCAAAATGATTTACCGTCCGCATGTTGAGCAAAGCGGTCCTGCGACAGTATCCTCTTCTTGTTTTTGCTTACAATAATTTTATTGATGTTTTTGATTCGAATTAGATGATTTAGTAGGTAATTATGCCTTTTCTGCAGAATTGATGGCACTTTGTTGGCAACCAATAATTTTAGCCGAAAAAATGTTGTCAATTCCAGATTATAAAAAGGGGGAATTCGGGGAAATGAAGGAGGATCCTTCACTGTTTTGGAATGAACACGGAAGAAAAGGCCTGAAAAAAGCATAAAATTACAATCCAGCAAAAATATGGACGAATAAAAATGGCGCAAAAAATGATGAAAATAAGTAAAAAAAAGGAACACAAACTTTCCAAAAGGGTGGCACATTTAAGAAATGTTTTGGAGTGAATGATATAAGTCCTAAGGATTTCAGCTATGTAGTGGCTAATTCCATTGTTCCGTGCAAAACATCAGACAATTTCAAGCTATTTTCTTTTCGGGTTAAGCTAATTGAAGCAAACTTTTCTCCCTCCCATTTCCATCCATTGCCGGCCATCTGTTCGGTCGACTTTTTGAAAAATGTCCTTATGGCCTTAGGGCCGATTGACGCATCCAATGGGCCACACCAAATCGATGAATGTCGTAAATATTTTGGACCTATGGTGGGGGAATTGTGGCTGCTGAATTGACCCGAAAGAGCCAAGGATCGAATCGGATTGGATTGCCCATCGGAGAAAGGTGGAATTGGTGGTTTGGCCATAAAATGTACTCTATGAAGCCTTTCTGGCTGATATTGATCCCAAACAACCGCATGTGGAGCTGAAAATGTTTTTTGCGGCTTTTTGGTGGTCTCTGTTTTGAAAAGAATTCATTTCTCCATTGATAAATGTAGATTGATTGAAATTTTGATTGATCAATAATTTGTCTGCCCATTGAATATTTGTGGTCAGGTTAACAAATTATTGGAATAAAATTTAAATAATTATTATTGAATTGGACCAAAAAAGGATCGTTCCGTTCACTTATTCTAAATATACGGAAGTCGCAGACGGGAATTAATCAAATATGCCCCAAAGCCTAAATTGGATGCCAATTTTTTGCAAATTCCCCTCCCCCTCCCCGCCTTTTTGGCCCAGACCCCATAGCCATTTTTGGCACGCCCAAAGTAGGAGAACCAAACATAAAAAGTGAATTAATGTCGCCCAAGGGTGTAAATTTGATTTCAAGTGCATTTTATTTGTGTGCCTGGGGCCAATGGCGGGAATCTGTTTGAAATGCTTTGCTAACTTGGATTTGGTGGTTTTTGAAGGAAATGGCCGAATTGAATTAGGGGCAAGCAGGAAGGAAAAGGAATGGCACACGGAAATTTGCTGCTGCTGTTTTGGCCTAGCAAAATTTGCCTCTCTTCGCTTTTCACCAAAAAGTTCTTCCAAATGAGACTGAATTGAGTGGGGAATGGAATGGAATGGAATGGAATGGGGTTTGGGGCGGGCGGAGACTTTTTCTTTCTATGTGCCCAAATAATTTTGAGGGTGGATATAATTAATGAGGGTGGAGGGGAGGAATGAATGAAAATTGTGTTCCTCCCTTCATTCAATGTACCAGTGCCAATGATGTCAGTGATATTTTTAGGCCAACATGATTGTTAATTTAATTAATTAATTAATTATTTTATTTTTCCATTCATTTCAAATAACTAAGGGTTAAATGTGTCAATTATCAAAAAATCAGAATATTTTTTATATGGAAGGGAGGGGCTTTTGCCGTTTGATTTGACCATTTCAATTAGGAAGGAAAAAGAAAGAAAGAGAGGGAGGAGGATGAATGGCCCGGAGGCAGCAATGAGATGAGCAATAAAGAAAGAAGAAGCTGCCGAGAATCCTCTTCCTTTGCTGTGGATGCTTCTTTGATGTGGTGGCTTCCCGGCCCAATGTTATGGCCAAACGGAAGGAGGAATGAGGGGCGGCTGGCAGCAAACAGGGGCAATGGCTAGAAGGAAGACGGGTCAATGTCTTTGATGAAAAGGAGGAGGAGGAGGGAATGGCACTCCGTTTCGCATCATTCCCAGGGGCTGATGAAGAAGGGAAGGAAAAAGCCAATAGAGCCAAAGGGCAGAAACATGGGGGTAGCATCATGGATGTGGCCATGGCCAAGTCCTTTTTCCCTTCTCGCCGCCTTTTTTATTTTTCCCAAGCCTCTTGAGCCTAAACAAATCCTCCTCAAACCCAACCAGCCACCCCCTCCTCATCCTCATCAGCCGACCTAAACCCGCATTTTGCGCCCTAATAAGGGGTTAAAAATATTACATAAGGGCATTTTCATTTTGGGTTGGCGGATTAATATGCGTGTTGGAGGAACCAAATATTACACAAAATTGGAGTGGAACGATGACTTTTCGAGGATATTTGGCAAAATCCTCGGTCCTTTTTGCATTATAATAAGCATGCATTCCCTCTTATTTTCATAAATATTATTTTGAATGAATTTGTTTTTTATTTTTAAGCGAGTAGTTTGAAGGTATAAATTTTAGGAATAAATCATAGGAATAAGCCCAAATTATGGACAAAATCATCCAATGATTTATTTTATTGGCTAAAATTGCCCGAATCGACCTCGAGAACTATAAATCTGGCCGAAAATGAGGGTTAAACCATAACAAATTCGCATGAAATGATATTTGGATTGAAATAGGGGGGAAGAATAATAGAATTGGAGAGAGCAAAAATGGAGCAACTTCCCTCTTCGACCCCTCGGGGCCAATGCTAAGCATCGATTATTCATTCCGCGGTGTTTGGGTTGGCGCGGCCAAAGTGGCCGCCAACTAAGGCACCGGCGACCTCTTTGTCCATTGGGGGAAGTGTTGTAAAATGAGGGTGAATTGAGTGTGAGGAGATTATCAAGAAACTCCACCCCTCCCCTCCTCCCAGCCCTTACAAGTTCTAACCACTTGTTGGTGCAGACTTATTTCTTAGGGTGTGTTAAATTGTGCGTAAAAAATTGGCTAGCCTAAACTTGGTTTATTTTTGAATAAGAATTCGGTAGCAAAAATGTAAGCTTTTTAGTGTTTCGAAATTTCAAATTTTTTAATTGAATATTTTCATTCACATTTCAGCAGAATATTAGTGGAAATCAGAATGTTTGTGAAAATCAGAATGTTTGTGAAAATCAGAATGTTTGTAAAAATCAGAATGTTTGTGAAAATCAGAATGTTTGTGAAAATCAGAATGTTTGTGAAAATCAGAATGTTTGTGAAAATCAGAATGTTTGTGAAAATCAGAATGTTTGTGAAAATCAGAATGTTTGTGAAAATCAGAATGTTTGTGAAAATCAGAATGTTTGTGAAATTCAGAATGTTTGTGAAAATCAGAATGTTTGTGAAAATCAGAATGTTTGTGAAAATCAGAATGTTTATGAAAAATCAGAATGTTTATGAAAAATCAGAATGTTTGTGAAAATCAGAATGTTTGTGAAAATCAGAATGTTTGTGAAAATCAGAATGTTTGTGAAAATCAGAATGTTTGTGAAAAATCAGAATGTTTATGAAAAATCAGAATGTTTATGAAAAATCAGAATGTTTGTGAAAATCAGAATGTTTGTGAAAATCAGAATGTTTGTGAAAATCAGAATGTTTGTGAAAATCAGAATGTTTGTGAAAATCAGAATGTTTGTGAAAAATCAGAATGTTTGTCAAAATCAGAATGTTTGTCAAAATCAGAATGTTTGTCAAAATCAGAATGTTTGTGAAAAATCAGAATGTTTATGAAAAATCAGAATGTTTGTGAAAAAAGTGAATAATACGGTAACAGTAGTATTAATTTTTAAAAACAGACCATTCACATTTTTATTGGCATTATCCAATTAAATGAAATTTAATCCATATTTTTTATTTTTTTACCGAAATCCGAAAGAAACTGAATTCCTAAAAAGCTCCTTCCATAATCGCTCGATAGTCAACAAAATTTAATGAATAATAAAAGTATGATTTGATCATGATTGAATTTTATTCGAGATTTAAGGAATAATCAACCAACATAATTGATTATGTAATCCTAGAAAAAATACTTGTATTAAGAATAAGAAATTAAGTAAATGGAAATGGAATGAGAATGGCTAATATATATTTTAACCCGTTTGTTTCCAATTAAGTGGGGCATTGTTCATAAATCATAATATTTTAATACGTTAAAATCAAGATTAAAAAAAAAACAAAGTTCTCAATTAATAAATTAAGATAATCAAATTCAAATAAAAATTTCCATAAAAGAATGCAACTGAAACCCCTCGAATTTTCTGATTGTCTTTCCGATTCGCCGTTCTTCCGACAAAGTCTGCATCAACATGAAATTGGTTTGTTGTTTTTAATCTGTATCATAAAAACAAACAAAAGTTTAGCACTTGAACAAACATCGAAGAAAATAAAAGAAGTTGAGGAAAATTGCCGTAAAATTCTCTCTTACACAAATAGTTAGTGAATTGATTAATTAATTAAAAAGTGTCCGAACATTTTATTAAGAATTGAGTCAAGCCCAAAAACAGTTGGCCGATTCATTGAGTGAATTTAAAGTTGGAATGATTGGAACAATGTCCGAGGATGATTTAGTTAGATAATATTTATTGCATAATGTATCATATTTTATTGACATTTAGGTTTTGGCAAACTACACAAAACAATTGGCCAATGTGATAATGTTTGTTACTTAACTTTTATTGTAAAATAATTCAATTTCAGATTGGTTGAGGATCAACGTGCTAAAACAGTGCAAGAGACGGAAAAGCTTTACCTTTCTCCATTGCAATCTTTGGTTTGAATAAGAAAGAATTCTTTACTCATTAAAATTGCTTTTTATATTAGGTTGAAAGGATTAACAAAGTTCGGGATGAACGGCAAAAATACAGGTTTTAATAAATATTTATATTTTTTTATTGTAATATTTTCAGAAAAGAATCAACCAAATTCTACCAAACTTTGGATCGAAGTTTGAATTTGAAAGTCACAAATGTATTTTGCACAATCTAAATTATTTAATTTTTTGATTTTTATAAAGGCTCGAAAAAATGATTTTCATGAACACGATTCGCAATTGGCATCGCAGCAAGAAAAATTTTGTAAAGAATCACTCAATTATGTAAATAGGAAAAAGAAATTAATTAAATAATTTCAATTTTAAGGTTTCACAAATTCAAACTGTCCAAGAACGTGTTCGCATTGAATTTTTACAAACAATTAGTTCTTTTTTGTATCAATGGCTTTTATTTTGTATGTTTTCATCAAATCCAATAATTAATGTTTCAAAAAATATATTTTAGACCATATGGCAAATGCAATCCACCAGGACTTTCGGACAACCTACAATGAAATTAATGACAAAATTGAAAAGGCCAAAGAAAATTGTGAAGTTCAAAAAACGGAGACGGATGAATTACAAAAGAAAATACTTGGAAATTTTATGCGGAACACAGTAAAAATTTTAATTTTTTAAAAATCAAAATTATCATTTCAAAATTAAAGGTTTTCCAAAAGGAGGCATCTGCTGGTGCAAATCCGGAAAGGAAAAAATCCGAAAATATTGGCATAGTCAAACAAGGATATTTATTTTTGCATGAAAAAACAATTTTACCAAGTAAGGAAATGGGAAATTTTATTTATTTTTTATTCCAGGACCAGGAGCAATCGGTCGAGATGTGCTTACACGGAATAGTTGGATCAAATATTATTGCGTTTATTCGAAAGAGACAAAAATATTTACGTTGATACCGGCCACAAATACAGTCAAAACGGTCAGTTAACAAAAAATCACATTTATTAATTTATGGGATCCTTGACCTTAACTTTCTAATTAATCCATTGAAATTCCAATCATTTTCTGTTCCTTTCCTGAATTTTCATTTCCATAAATTGTTTATTGACTTCCTCACATTTCTTCCTTATTAGTCTTTACCCTTTTTGTCTGCAAATGCAGCATAACAATCCAATCCAAAATGTGCATTTTATGGTGGCTGGTGGGTTGCCCATGCCCATTTATGCCTATTCTCCCTCATAATGTGTCCCTAAATTTTCCTACCCAACCCCACTACTCACTACGCAGCCATTGCCATTTGCCAGCCTTCTCCCCATTCCTTCTTTCTTCCAACATCCGTCCTCAAGTCCAACCTCATTCCTTTTCCTTTTATACATATTCCTCACTCATATAAACAGAAGGAACTAACCTCCTTCCCATGGAATATTTCTATGGGTCTTGTTTTGTTGTTGCGTTTTATTTTTATTCACTCTTCTATTCCTAAATAAGTCAACTCTCCTCCAAATTTCCACCCAAGATTGCCCATTTCTCCGCCTTCTCCACATTTTGCCACCATTTTCTATTCCACTTCCTTTTCAGGACATCAAAGGCGGTTGGATAGGACAAACAATTTCATTCAAGAAGTTGGACTGTTCCAGGCGGCCGCCCGATTCAATCGATAAAAGGTAAGGGAATGGGCAAAGGGCTAGGATAATTAAGTGCAATTATTTGCGCGCACATCCACCCATATAAATTTATACTTAATACTTTTATAGATTTTGTTTTGATGTGACCACGGATAAATCGGAACAGTACACATTCCAGGCATTGAGTGAAATTGATTGCAATCAGTGGTATATATTTTAATATATTAATTTAAATAAATTAAATTATTTTTTAAAAATGTAAAAAGATTTTAACGGTTTAATGGTTCGTCCAAGACCCAAACCATTTATCCAATTGATAATCTTGTCGAGACCCATCGTTTAATAATGAATCGGCTTATAGGTTTAACCAATTTTTAATTAGTTTTAAACCAAAAATCTTTAGATGGTTTAAACGGTTTAAAATCCTTAATTTTTATCAAACCATAAGAAATTATATACCATTCGATGCGTCTTGATGAGATCGATCGATTGATTATAAGTTTTATTGATCTAATCAAGTTCTGAACCGTGTAATCTTTTCGCCATTTTCAATGTTTTTTTTTCGCAAAATTAAATATTATCCATAATTTTATTTAAAAATGATTAAGGTTGGAATCGATGGATGGCCGTGAGCCAGTTTATGGAGCGAATAGTGGAGCATCCACTTCTTCATTTAGTTAGTTTCTGGCATTAATTTTAAAATTAATTTAATATTTTAGCAAATCTCGATGAAAATGGCTTCGCATTTATCCGAATTTGCATTAATTTAATTGAAGAAAAAGGTTTTAATTAAAATTAAATTTAATTGCATTTTTGACCCAATAAATTTAGGAATAAAAGAACAAGGAATTTATCGAAATTGTGGTGTCCAATCAAAGTGTCAAAAATTGATGCAAATTGCGTTGGAACCGAAGAAATGCGAAAAATTGAACATTTCTGACCCGGAATGGGAAATCAAAACAATTTCATCGGCCATCAAAACATTTCTACGGAATTTGCCCGAACCATTGATGACCTTTGATTTACATCAAAATTTTATAAATGCAGCAAAAATGCTCGATTCCATTGAACGGGTTCATCACATCCATTATTGGGTTTACAAATTGCCCGCATCCCAAAAGGCCATGCTTGAAATGGTAATAAAATATTTAAATTAATTATTAATAAAAATAAAATTTAAAAATATATTTTTTAGGTAATTCGTCATTTACGCCGTGTCGCTGACCATTCTAAAGATAATTTTATGCCAGTTGCCAATTTGGCTGTCTGTTTTGGCCCAACATTGCTTCGACCACGCGAAGGTTACTCCATTTTACACTTATTTATTTTTATTATTCATTTTAAAGAAACGGTGGCCGCCGTTTTGGACATAAAATTTTGCAATGTCGTCGTGGAAGCATTGATTGAACATTGCGAACGGATTTTTGGCAGTGCACCACAGCAAAAAATTGAGCCATGCCCACCAAAACCGGCAAAAAACAATGGAGGGAATGTGAATATTGGCGGCATTAGAGATGGCCAAAACCAGAATAATCCATTTATGCCAACAATGATTGATGAGAGTTTTTCAAGCAAAAGCAGTGATGATTTGAATTCATCACTGAGCGAAATCAACATTATGGACAGCACAGAATTGTATGTGAATATTTTTTACTTGGCCATAATTAAACCGGTTTAGTAATCCGAAATTTTACTTGGCTAATTTAAACCGGTTTAGAAACCCATTTACTTGGCCATAATTTAAACCGGTTTACAAAAACCAAATTTTACTTTGCCATAATTTAAACCGGTTTACAAAAACCAAATTTTACTTTGCCATAATTTAAACCGGTTTAGAAATGCAAAATTTTACTTGGCCATAATTTAAACCGGTTTAGAAACCCAAAATTTTACTTAGCCATAACTTTGGTTCAAATCAATAAAATCGACTCTAAAATCGATTAAGCCATGAATTAAAGCTGCATGCTGTACGATAGTTTAGAATATGCCAATTGCCAAATCATTACAAATTTGATAATTATTTAAAATAATCATCAATCTTTTAGCAAACACCCACCCTCAATGATGAATGATCCCTACCCATCCTATGAGACGCTCTCTTCGCTTCAAAGCCACACCAAATCCACATTTTCAACGAGGCCAACAATTTCGGGCTCAACCCAAAATTTTCCAATTGCCGCGGTCCGGCAAAACCAACAACAAAATCCACAAATTGGAAAGCAAATTGAGTCTCGCAGTGATTTGTGCCTTTCCGAATCAACGGCCACTGCCCAAAACGAATTGATTAAAGGTGAGAAAAGGAGCAGAGGAGGTGGTCCATGCGATGTGGACTCGCCGGCCAGCTCCTCTTCCTCCATTGATCGTTCCGTCATTTCGAGGGGTAAATTAAATTCCAAATTGATTATTTAATTCTTAAATAATTTAGGCAAAACCAGCTGTGCCCAATATGCTCCTCTATACCATCCAGTGCCCTCGGACAGGTAAAATTTATTTTAAATTCACCCAAAAATATATCAAAAATATTTTTCAGTGCCTATAATTATGGAACGATGAGGCTCCCGCCCAACTACAGTGCCGCACATAAAAATACAGGTTTTCATTAATTTTATTAAAATTAAATTATTTTTCCTTTTTTAGAGCCAATGTTGAATCGAATACCTCCGGCCTATTCCAGTTTCATAAATCCAAATATTCCATTGCATCCACCAAGGTTTGAAAATGGGACCAAATGATCGATAATTTGTAAATTATGTTTGCAGGAGAGTCCGAACATTGTATCCATGTGCTGCAGGTAGAGCCAAATAATAAATAATATTAAATATTTTATAATTTTAGGCCATGAAACGGAGCTTAGCTTTGAAGCAGGTTTAAAAAAGGAAATTAGCAAATTTAATAAATATTATTTGAATTTTAGGACAAATTATTACAAATGTCTATGATAGCAAGGAAGAAGGTTAACCCTAAAACGAATTCTATAAAATAATATTTAAAAAATTTAGGCTGGCTTGTTGGCACTTTGAATGGTTCAAATTTGAAATTTAATAAAAATTAATTTTATTATTCAGGCAAAACTGGACTCATCCCCGCCAATTATGTTTCTTTTGTGGATAATTTCTAGCCCAGCAATATTTTTCATCAATGAATTGTGAAAGTGATAATAAGAATGAGAAGAATGCTGCCCGGTCAAATTATTTCCTAGTTTACCCTTTCTTTTCCCCTTCATTATTTCCAGTTTATATTTATTTTATTCACAATGTACATATTTTAATTAATATGGATAATATTAGTATCTGTTTAAAATTTGAGATTGATTAATAATTTGCTTTTATATAATTTCAATGAATAAATTGATTAAAGCTCAAACTTATTGATTATTTTACATTTAAATTGTTTAATTCCTTATTTATATTTTATATTTTTTTCATGGAATTAAAAATTTTATAAAAAAAATAATATATATAAATTAGTAGAATAGAAGCTAAAAGTTATTAGGAAAAGTTTATTTTTAGAACCACCAAACAAATTATTCATTCATGTTTTTCGTAAAAATGTTATAAATCAATAAATTTTCAAACAAAATCAAGACTAGAGCAAAATAATAATTTTTGTTTTTTAAAAGTAGATTAGATTGTTTTATCAAGTTTCTAAATATTGATTGCATTGTGTGACAAAATAACAACAAAAATGCTCATCGATTTATCAACGGCAAACGAAAATGGTTTGGCTTTGATCCTGCTGAGAGTGCCAGGCAAAGAATTGTTGAAAACATGCACCCTGGTTTGGAATTTTGGATTTATTAAAAAAACAATTCAAAAATTTTAAAAAAATTCATTTAAATAGAAATTCAATATTAAATTTTTAATTTAAAGTTATTTTCCATAATTTTTCAGGTCTCATCTAAATGGAAGAAAATTCTATCACAAAGCTTCTTTTGGCGGGATAAAATGGACTACGATGGTTGCGGACTTGATTGGACCAAATTGGTTGGCATTTCCGCAGAATCACTCAAACGGATTGCAGTCAAACACTGTTTTGACCGAAATTTCATCAAAGACGAATGGAATTTGGAATTGCAAAATGCGCAAAGTTTGGCATTGGACCCGAGATGGAGATGTTATGCAGATGAGCCAATTGTTTGGCAAGGGGAGGAGATTGTTGACGAAGGGTTTGTTTTTTTTTTATAAAAGATGGAAATTTTGGAATTTTTCGAATTATTTTAGTCAGAAAATATGAAAAAATAATTTTAAATTTTTTACAGAGTTCTTGCTCCAGCTCGAATTGAAATTCCACCAGCGTTTTTTGGTCAACCGGAAATTCCGACAGGATTTGAGACAATTCCAGCCTGCATTTGCATTCATCACAATAATGATGATGCTTTCGTAAAGGGCATTGTCATCAAATTGGCCGACGAAGGACTCACAGTTAATTAAATTATGTTTTGACTTAGGGAAAAAGTTAGCGATTTTACGAGATTATCGCTCTTTAATTAAAAATAAATTTAAAAAAATATTAAATTTAAGGATGACATTATGGACAATTTCCGGCCCACCATTGTTGTCTCTGAAATGGTCGCAAATCGTTTTGATTCCGTTTCCACTTTTCGAATGGTTTGTTTTCTGGGAGGCGACATTGTCGATGAAGGATTCTTCCCACATGGGATTCATAAAGAAAAGGAAACCCGTGAGGAACTCCGAGATGACAATGGCCGTTGGATTGCCAAATCATTCACAAAAACATTCAACCATTTTGGTCAAATAGAAGGTGGGTGAAACTTTTTAAATGCATTAATTCACTAATTCTTTGCTTTTATGCCAAAATATGCATATTTTGATATTTTATATCAAAAACCATATAAAAACCATAAATAGTACCATTAATTAATTGATTGATACTAATAAAAATTTAATATATTTAGTTGAACGATGGCATCAAGTGGAACATCAATTCAAGGATTATCCAAAAGGAATGCGATATTTGAAATTGAGTTGTGTGACAATTGGTTTTTGTCAATATGCGGCAGCCCAGTATGGACTTAAAATGGCCAATTGCTCGGTGAAGGCATTATTCGAGAAGAATGCAACGGAATAAAACGGAACATTTGAAGAGGATTAAAATTAAATTGATGAATAAAATACGAATCGATCTTATTAATTTATTGTTGCTCAAATTTTGACCACAGAACACAGATCTCTCAATTATAAATAAAGAAATTTGCCTTTTAATTTATTTCAATTTTATTAAAAATGCAAAGTTTTTATCAAATTATTTAATGAATTAATTAGAATTTATTGCCAATTATAATTTTATTTATAATTATTGATTTATTATTGAGATAAAAGATAAGTATTTTTGCCGTCCATCCTGCCATCCCCAAATATGCAAAATAGTAAAAAATCAACAGAACAAGTTCTTGCCCGACGCCTTCGTCCAATCTATGATGCCATTGACGGTGCCCAATACAAAAAAGCGATTGTTGAGGCGGATAAAGTGCTCAAAAAACATCCACAAACTCACACTGCCAGGGTTACATTAATTTTATGAATTAAATTGACCCATTTTTCAGGCTTTGAAAGCACTTGCATTGATTCGGAGTGGTTAGTTTTGAATGGATTTTATTTTAATTTATATTTTATTATTTGATGGTAGATCGATCCAGCGATGCCCTTCAAGTGTTGAATGCGCTGGAAAAAGATTTAATTGATCAAGACTTTGAAGAGAACACAGTTCAAGCACTCTGCCATTGTTACAAAGTTTAATAAATTAAATAAAATGAATTTTAAATTGCCATTTTTAGGAGTTGAATAATCCACAAAGGATAGCGGCACTTTATGCATTGTTGGTGAAGAGAAATCCGGGGAATGAGCAATTGGCCAGGGAATTATTCTATTCTCATGTTCGCACAAAAAATTTTCGGCAACAACAACAAATTGCAATGCAACTTTATAAAGTTAACACAAAATTAATACTTTTGGATGAAATTAATATTTGTAGGACACCAAAGTTACGCATTATTATTGTTGGGCATTGATGAGTGTTTTGGTCCAAGGATTCAATGATGAGAAATTGGGCGCATCGATGTTTTTCCCATTGGCCGAAAAAATGTTGGAAAAAATTTCGCTGGATGAATTGCATAGGATAGCTGGAGGTATTTTTAAAAAATATTTAAAATGACGAAAAGATTCTAATGGTTTTCAACGGTTTAGTATTTTTCCTAGCCCCAAAAACTAAATTGGCTTAGATTTTATCAATTTTAAATTATTTTGAACCAAAACCCATAAGATGGTTTAAATGATTTAGGTTTATACCAAAAACCGTAAAATAGTTTAAATAGTTTATTTGATACCACAAATCCTAAATCCTAATAAGATTATTTAAACGATTTTATACTCATTAATTTTGACCAAACCATGACATTACCATTCGGAGGATGTGAGGGTTTAAGACAAACCAAAACCATTAAACTGCTATAATATTTTCGACATTTTCAATAAATTTTCGCCAAATTAAATAAAATTTAAAGGAATTGATTTGCATTTACTTGTGCTTGAATCGCGTAAAAAATACACGGAAGCAATTAGACTGATCGAATCGAACCAAAAATCACTTGCCGACACTCATTCCGACGAACATTTGAAACAAAGAGCCAACATTTTTTACAAATTATCCAAAAATGGCGATGAATTGACGGCGAGGGCAATGGCCGGAATTTTGGAAGAGTAAATTCAAAGAAAATAAAATAATGAATATTAATTTATTATTTAGTCCAAAAGAGCTGAGCAATTGGAAAAATTTGGCGGATTGTTTGATGCTTCACAGTGAACGGGATTTACGAGAAAATGCATTACGGTGAGTGGGAATTAATCAATAAAATCAATATTTTTTATTTTTGAAGAAATGCTAGCCAAATTATTGGTCGTTTGGAAGAGGAACATTTTGGTTCATTGGCCGCCGAAACCGAAAGCAATTTAGCAGAGAGGAGAGGTTTCCTTTTGGGCCGATTGATGCTTTTGAAAACATTGTTTGATGCGGACATTCCAAATGAGGAACAAAGAATTGTTGACAATTTATTAGGTAAATTAAATGAAAATAGCCGAAAATTATGCAAAAAATTTGCAGGCATTCCATTTTCCCTGCTCAAATCCCTAGTCAATGTTATTTTTGATAAACCGTATGGATTCGCTGACCTAAGTCCATTTCTTCATTTATTGGATTTGGAGGAATTAAAACAATTTATTGAACATGTTCAAACAATTTCCGATGAACACAAAGACAGGGTTTGAATTTTTGGATTAATTTGCTCAGAAAAAAATGATTGAAAATGGTTTGTTCTAGATCATTAAAGACCAATATACTCAATCGATAGATATATTGAATTGCATATAATTTATTATGGTTTAGTCAAAATTTTAAAGGTATTAAACCGTTTAAACCATATAACATTTTTTGGTATTAAATAGCTTAAAACATCTTTGGGTTTTCGGTATTAAACCGTTTAAAATATATGTGGTTCAAAACTAAATTATTATTAGCTGAACCTAAAAACCAAAACATAATTAAAATGATACGTCTCAAAATTTTATTCCCCTTTTTACATAAAATATTTTATAAGATTTGGCCGCACATTCTTTTGGACCAGCTGAATTTTCATTTCAATCCCCCACAACGACTTTCCAACGAACAAATTGAATTGATGGTCAAATCAAAAACTGCCAAATTTATTGATGAATTTATGATGAATAAATCAACTAATGAAGAAGGAAATAAAATTAATTCAGTTCAAATGACGGCCAGTGCCCAAATAATAATTCAATATTGGTGGGAATTGTGCAATCGAAAAGGTAAAAAATATTTACGATAATAAATTCAATGGCTTAAATAATTTTTAGGGGCAGAAAAATTCAATTTTTTATTAGTTCTTATTGCATTCATTGAGGTAAAATAATAACAAATTTACAAAAATATATTAAATATTTAGTGGATTTATTCCTTCCATCCCGATTCCACGGCATCAATTCCAATTACACTTTGTCGTCTTTATGGTTTTTTTTTATTAATTTTGTATTTTAAATAGCAACTTTTTTTTAGGCATTTTTGGCGATGTTTCGCGCATTGAAGCATTGGAAAGGCAAATCGATTTGAAATTTATTCAACGCGACAGTCTCGCATTTCTTCACTTTTTTGTGCCCTACCAATTTGGGAAATTCAAAAGAGCCAACATTTATTATACTTCATTGGGTGAGTCATATTTGATTTAATTTTTGGAAAATATTTAATTTTTTGAAAAATATTAATCAAATGGTTCAATGCTTTTATGAACGATTTGTAACCTCCAAAGCCATATCCTCCTAGTACCAATAGATAGATCGCAATAATATGGCGTAGGTTTAACCAATTTTAAATTGAATTTGAATCAAAAACCGTCAAATGGTTTAGGCGGTTTAAAAACCTAGTTTAAACGGTTTAATATACCCTTTAATTTTAACTAAACCAGACACTATGCCATACAATGCCTCTCATCGTTAGTCGAGATCTGGCAAGTGGGTACAATTTATAAGGTTTTGATGGTCTAGGACAAACCACTGAACCATTACGGTCCTTCGACATTTTCAATGTATTTTTGACAAATTAAATACTAAAAACCTTTCATTAAAAAATAATAATAAATATTTTTAGGAGCAATGTATGACACAAATGAGAGGGAGGTTTGTTCAAAAATTAATTAAATTTAACTAATTTTATTTTAATTATTTAGGTGAATGAATGTTTGGTTTCGGCCTACAAAAATCATTGTTTTTCGCAAATACCAAAACTAATGGAATTTGCCATTCGTTCATCAAAATCAATATTCTCGGTTGGGGCGGATGTTTTAA
Organism: Pratylenchus scribneri; assembly: GCA_030063045.1. Lineage (NCBI taxonomy): Eukaryota > Metazoa > Nematoda > Chromadorea > Rhabditida > Pratylenchidae > Pratylenchus > Pratylenchus scribneri. The sequence goes on along the minus strand of JAQSEB010000014.1, from coordinate 837,208 downwards.
ATCGTTGTTTGACCGGATGTTTTGCGGTGAATTCCACAGAGATGGCGGCCACCTCATTTTTGGGCGATAATGAACCATTTTTGGGTATTTTCAATTCACAATTAAATATTAATAAATATTTTCACATTTTTAGATTGGAAAACGGTGGCCGATAATCGAGATTTCAGTGTAAATATATTAAATAAAATGAGAATTTGAATTAATTTGTTTAATTTTTCAGGTTTTCCCTTCGATCATTCCAAGTCAAATAATTGAAAAAATTCGGGATTATTCGCTAAAAGAAATGGTTTAATTTCGATTAAATTTTTGTTTATTTTTTTATTAAATTTTTAGAGGCCCTTTTTCAAATTGAAACATCTTCTATTGTTGGCCATTGCCCAAATTGGCACTGAACAATTTGCCCAAAATGCCAATGCATTTTTCCATGCCCTCGACGATTGCCGTAAACAATTCGGCGAATCCAATTCAAATGATGAACTGCTGGTAATCCATTTTTTAAAAATATTTTATTAATAATCCTTCGAAATTGTGATTCCCAGAAAATTTTTTAATTCAAAAATTTTCCAATTTTCAAAAATTATTTTTTAAGACTTTTCGGAACTCAGAATATACGGATCTGGCATTCTTTTTTCATACCTTGCCATTTTGATAAAGAATTAAAATTTTTTCGGGACCACAATTCCAAATAATTACCAATATTGAATTTAATCAAATTTTTGCAGGAAAAAATGATGGAAAGTTTTGTTTGCCTCCGGCTAAATAAATTAATGGCCCCCGATAATAATTTATTCCAATTGCCAACAAATTTGCTCAAATTTGCGTTGAATTTTTCGGATCAGCAAAATTTTGAAGAGCAAGAAAAATGCTTTCAAATGTTTTCGGAACATCTCAACGGTTTAATACTTTTAATTATTAATTAATTAATTTAAATATTTAAGAATTGCACAATTCATATGCAAAATTTAACATAAATGAGTTGAATGGACGGATTGAGTCAATTCGGAATTTGGCAATTTCATTGGAAATGTTGGCAATTTGCCTAATTGGATGCAAATTAATGGCGGAAAAAATGACCACCACAGTCAAAGTCACCGGACAAATGAATGGAACAATGGGAAAAGGCGATAAGAAGAAACAACAACAATCAAAGGTAGTTTTAATAATTAACTAGGGTTGCCTAATTATCGCAAAAATGCGGCATTGACCTGTCGCCTCATTTTGACAATTTTGCATATAAACAAATTTTCTCCCTATGGTGTCATTTTTGGCTTTAACTGCGCTGTCATTTGTGGCAGTTCCCGAATTATTCTTAAAATAATGGAAAAGTATGCAGAAAAAATTTTAAAATGAATTTTATCAAATTTGGAATTTTAAGCATTTTAAAAATTCCGCATTTTTTGATATTTTTGGTAGTTAATGTAAATGGGTAACGGGTAATTTAAAATAATTTTAATTAACCTGCTGAATTAAATATATTAATTTATTTATTTAACAGAATCCATTTATGGATCAATTGAATAGGCGGTCCCAATTGCTAATTCAATCCATTCGCCGAATACACGAATTCATTTCCGCTCCAGAATTCAAAGGGGATAATCTTTGCAAACAAATGGCCAATGATTTTGGTGGCGGCGACAATGAAATAATGAGGAATTTTTTGCCCCAAGTAAAATTAAATAATTTTAATTACGATTTTAAATGAATTTAAATTAAAAAAGAAAATAAAATATTTAATCAATATTTTAATCCACTCAAAATTTTTCAGAATGCCCACAAACAAATTCATCACATTTTGGCTGAACAAGTTTCTGTTTCAATTGATCGCGCCATTTCCGATTCTACAAATGAGATGATCGATGCAATTTGCCATTTGATGGTCAATTTTTGTTCAATTGATTTGCAAACCCTGAACATTCGAACCAACAAATGATCCACCCCTTTTTTCCAATGTTTTATTTTATTATTTATATTGTTAGATTCTTTGTTCAAACCAAATATCAAACAAATCATTTTTAATTAAAACGTGTATGTGTTATGTAATTGCAATTAAGATAAAAATATTGATTCTAACTGAAAATCAAAACCCAAGTTTTTGCAATAAAAAACCGTCAGAATTATATAAATTTAAAGAATCCATCCAAACTAGTATAATTAATAGCGTCCGAGATAATTCCAGAACGATCATCTACTACTATGAGTAAATTTGGATAAATGGATGTGGGCACTGAGGGATTCATGAAGAATTTTTTTTTCCTCTCGTTTCTTTATGCTAATTTTCAAATCAAATAGGTGGAAAAGTTGTCAAAATTTATTCAAATTCAAAACGAGAATATTTTAAATGTGATTTTGTGTGGAATTGTTTATATTGTTGAACAAAATAAAAGCAAAAATGATTGATAAGGGCAACAAACAATTCAATAAAATTAATTATGTTGTATAACGAATGAGAGGAGTGTTGTTTGTTTTAAAGGTGTCAAAATTAAATGAATGAAATGATGTCTTTTTGACGAACATAAATTCAAAAACTAATTATAGACCGGAAAAACAAAAATAAATAAATTATCCAAAGAGGCATCCATCTTTCTCCTCCTTTATTTCCTCATCAATTTTATTCGGCATTTTCGCCTTCTTCCTTCTTTTCGCCATTCTTGCCGCCATCAGCCTCCTTTGCTTCTTCAACTTCTGAATTTGTTCCGGCCGCCAATTCGGGAGAGGTACATTCTTTCGGTGAGATCTTCGGTCGTTGATTTTTCTTGAGATCAATCAGAATTCTGCAAAAAAATATATTCAATTTTCGCTTGATTTAAATTTCAAGTTTCAGCTTAATTATGGACCAAGTGCCGTTTTATAATATAATTCACACTGACGGAATCCAATTTTGACTATATTAATATCAAATTAAAGAACAGAAAGGCAATTTTTATAATTATTTTTTAATTTTGAAAGGTTATAATCATATTTAAATAAGGCCCATTATCTTATTGTATATAGAAAAAATTAGCCGCTCCTGGTTGGACTCGAACCAACAACCTTTTGGTTAACAGCCAAACGCGCTAACCATTGCGCCACAAGAGCACATAGAGGGGACCAAATAAATATTTAAAGTTACGCCCACACATAAATTTTTTAAATGATCTTACTAATAAGGATTAATAAATTTACAGTGGTTTTAAGCATATTAATGCCATCATTTTTGAGCAAATTTAAATAAAATCAATATCATTTTGTAGCCAAAAGTTTGCTCTTTAATTTGATACTAAAATTGTCAAAATTAGTCCCATTGATGAATTATAATAAATGGCACCATATTGGACCTTTCCCATTAATTTTTATTATTTTTTCACTTACACAGTTTCATTGTCGCAGCCAGAGCCATCGCCTTTAAAAAAGGAATTTAAATTGACTATTTCTGATTAAAAAATGGCTCACCGGCAGTGTCTTTGGCACAACAATGCTCACAAATCTGAATAAATTAAATAACTTTCTGATTATTTAGTGAATTCTTGCCTCCGCCGTAATTTCCTTCAACTCCATTTTGCCAATTCGTTCCATAATAAAATCACAACATTGTTGGCTGGACATCGAATTCCAAATACCATCGCAGGCAATCACCAAAAATTCATCATCCGGCACAGTTTCAGTCGAGGTCACATCCGGCTGAAAATAAAAAGGAAAAATAAATTTAAATTTTCCACTCACTAATGAAGTGATCATTTGCTCCTCCAAAGGCAATTCCGACTTTTGTTTGTAGTAATGGTCACCGAAGGCACGGCTCAAATTCAATCCTAAAAAAACCTTTTATTTTAATTGAATCAATATTTGTTAACCTCCATTCACTCGACCATCTTCGCCAACTTTTCCACCGGCGGCCATAATTCTCTTCTTCTCTTTTGCATCCTCCGGTTTATGATCCTCCGACAAGTCCATCGCCTTCCCGCCTCGACAGAGCACTGCACGACTGTCCCCAATGTTGGCCACAATTATGCGATTCTACAATTTTTGGATGGATATTTTATTAAATAAAAAGCAAAAAGGACTAATTTAATGTTTTTTCGTCGAAAGATCGGTTTTTAGAGTATAATTTAAAACTGATAACCAAATTTTTTTACGGTATTACTGGAGCTTGTCCCCTATGTGAGAAAAGATGAGGATTGATGATGAAGAAGATAAAGCCGGTGATCTCTTCACCATCATCATCCACACCTCTTTCTATTGTAGGGGGCAACCATTTGTATTAACTTTACTTTGAGTTCATTATTGGACAAATTATAATATTATATAAAAAAAAATTAAAAACCTTGTAAACGAGTGCCACACAAGCAGTTGAGCCAGAATCGAATCCTGCCTTTGTACCTTCGGTGGAGCCCAACAATGTGCCCAAATCTGCCTCATCAAAATCTTCATCTTCCTCCTCCTCTTCTTCGTCTTCTTCTGCCCCTTCCTCATCGCCAACCTCTTCATCCCCTTCTCCATCAACTTCAGTCTCTTCCTCTTCTTCCTCATCATCGCCTTCTTCGTCCTCTTCCACAAAGTCGGGGTCTTCGTCCTCATTGTAGGAAGGGTCTTCGGCAGGGAAGAACACTTTGGCCAATTGGATGGCGCCATCCTCTCCGCCAAAACGTTCTTTGTACTTTCGTTCTTTGTACTTTCGCACCAAAACTCCTGCTGACCCAGATGAAGAGGATGGTTCGACTTGTTCAGCTGCAGCAGCGGATGATGAGGTCGAAGATTCCATCTTTTGCCTTAAATTTTGAATTAAAAAATAATTAATATTATTTTTTTACTCTTTTTCTGATGAATCATTTGTTGAATTTGAATCGGCCGTTGGCTCATGGTCACCGTTTTTATCCCTAAAATTACCCAAAATCCATCATTAATTAATATTTAACCGACTTATTCCCTGATTCCTCATCGCTCATTTCCTTTGCTTTTGAATCGAATTCTCCATTGACTTCTTCATTCTTTCCGGTACTAAATTTAATGGTAAAATTTTTAATTTTGTTTTTTAATCTTTCACTTCTTTTCAGTGCGATTCTCCTTCAAATTTTCTGCACTTTTGTCATCCTTCTCATTTTCCTTTTGCACATCCATTTTTTCGTCATTCTTTCCATTCTTCTGTTGATCATCGCCATTTTCTTCAACACCTTTAAAAAATTGGTAAAATTTTAATTAGTTGCATTTTTAACATAATTTTTAATGGTAAACTACAATCGGGCGCCATTGTTAATAGCTCATTAAAGACGAAACCGATGATTTTTACTAAAAAACCATTAAAAAATTATTCGCGAATTTTTGGTGGTTTTTTGAACACAATTTCACCAAATCTTAACCAAATCAAATAAATCTTTTATTTTTATCTATCAATAGCCAGAAGTGCGCTCTAATTTGGCACCAAAATCATCTATATCAATTTCGTCCTAAATGAGCTACAAGCAACGGCGCCCAGTTGAGGTGTCGGCCAGTTGAAAGGTCCGATTTTTTATTTAATGGATTTTTGTATTATTTCATATAATTTAATATAATAACCTTCTTTCGTGTCCACCACTTCTCCGTCCTTGACTTTTCGACGTTTCAATATTTGTGGCGATGGAGCACTCACTCCCCGTTTGCTTCCCCGTGAACCTTCTGCTTCGGCCGACTTTTCCATGATAAATGTGCGGCATTTTGCGTATTGTTTGATTATTGTTTCCAGACTAACATTGGCTTCCTGGGAAAGTGCGATCGCCTCCTCTGAATTAATCATTTATTTTAAATTGTTTTTATAAATAAAACCGTATAATGCTTCCTTTTCCTTTTGCTCGGCCTCTTCTGTGTCAACAATTTCGTCGGTCTTCTTCTCCTCTTCCTTCATTTTGCTCATAATTTTGATAGTTTCCTCATTGCACAAATTTGCATCGAAATCAACAAAAAGTTCCTCCAATTTCTTCTGGACATTGTCATTGGCGAGCAAATCCTTCTCCTTCAGATAATTTGGAAAAGTTTCGGCCAAATATTTTGACACTTCGCGACCTTAACATTTTATTGATTTTTTCCATTAAATATTTTTTTTTTAAAAAAACCTCCATGTCCATCGTAAACTGCGAAGAAACTGATCCCAGGTGCAAAATCGACAATGCAATTGTGTGCGTCCTAAACAATAATAAAGTAAAAAAGTAATTTGAATTGCCCGGAACTCACTTCTTGGTTGATTCTCCATCCTTGCATTGAACAAGACGAAAATCGGATCAACTCATTTTCGCCGATTTCATGCGTCTTTTCCTTTTCTGGTTTCGATAAATAGGCGCCCATTGCTTCGAATTGTTTTAGTTGTAAATGTAAAATAAATAAATAGCAATTAATAATACGCAAATTGCTATATGATGCCTTGGTCTGGATGTCTATAATTTTTTAAATGTTAGAAATTAGAATAGAATAGATTATTTTTATGTGCGGCTTTTTATATCTTTCTTTCCTCTAATTTGGGTTGTTTTAAGCCTTCCAATAAAAAAAAACATTCAGCAGAACTTTTAAGTTAATGAACAGGTAAATTAGATACTTCTTTAAAAAGTATTAATTTTGTGCTTATGACTGATGAGATGAGAGTGATGAGCACTAGAATCTCGACTCGGTTCAATCGTGAATGGAATCTGGGAACGAAACGAACGAAAAACGAAATTCGAACGAAAAACGAAATTCTTCGTTCGTCGAAAATGAGAGATAAAAAGAATATGAGATTATAAAGAGAAAAATTTTCTGACATTTGTTACCAAATAAACATAAAAGTATGTTAAATAAATTTAAAATTTAACTAATTCTCCTTGTTTTGCACATTGCATTGAAATTTTTTATATAGGTCGGCATCGGCACAAGCTGCTGACAGCTGTAATGCTTTTATTTTTAAGCACAAAAAGGAGACGAAGCCCGATAATCCATACAAAGTTGACTTTGGCAAAGAAAAAAGGATTTGCTCTATGTGGGATTTGCTTTGACTTTGCTATTTCTGCTTTTTGCATTAATATTTAACGCTAATTTGTCCGACAAAAAGGTCAACTTTTCACATTAGGAATGCCAAATTCAGTTAATTCACAATTCACATTTTATTTATTTCCATAAACTTTTTTTTTATCAATTTTTTAGAGAAAATTCTATAAATTATATGTGTTACACAAGGAAAACTAAAAAGTTAATGCATAAATATGCTCATCAAGGAATATCGAATTTTTTTGCCGCTTACCACGGAGGAATATCGAATTGCACAGCTTTTTATGATTCAAGTATTTATTTTTAATTCAATAAAAATTTAATTTACAAAAATTGAAGAAAAAATCACGTTTGGAAAGTTCGGGGGCAGGCAGCGGCGTTGAAATAATCAAAAATGAACCATATGAAGATGGGAATTGTAGTAATGATTCCGGCCAATACACCTACAAAATATATCATATTGGCAATCGAATTCCAAGTATTCAATCAAATTAATTAAATAATAAAGTTAATAAAATTTAAAGTGTGGATCAGAAATGTGCTGCCATCTTCGGCATTGGAAGCCCATGAGGAGGCTTGGAATTCATATCCATATACCCGGACTAGATATTCATGCCCGTTGATTTCACATTTTAGTGTTGAAGTAATATTTGAAAATAATTAACCAAATAAATTAATTAAATTTAGGTTGAAACCAGATATTTGGATGATGCGGGACAAAGCGAGAATGTATTCAATTTGAGTCAAGATGAACTAAAACATCGAAATATTGGTTTAAAATAATTCATAAATAAAAATAATTTTGATTTTAAAGATGTCATCGATTTTGTCAAAGATCAAATTTCCTCTCATGATTATATAGTGGAAGAAGATCCAAAATTGTACAAAAGTTTGAAGACTGGCCGAGGCCCTCTGAATGATAGCTGGGTTGAGGAATTCATTCGGCAAGGGAAGCCAGTGATGTGCGCCTATAAACTGTGCAAAGTGGAATTTAAATATTGGGGATTACAAACGAGGGCCGAACGATGGATTCACGAATTGGCACTTCGAGTAATTTTTTTTAAAAAATCGATAATAATTACCCAAAAATATTTTTCAAGAATACAATGTTACGAGCCCACCGGCAGGCTTGGGCTTGGCAAGATGAATGGTTTGGCCTGACAATTGAGCAAATTCGTCTGTTGGAGGATGAAACGCAAAAATATTTGTCCACATTGATGTCAACGACCACATCCGCCGGGGATGAAAAAGACGGCACAATGGAATATCCTCGAAATGGATTAATTTTGAATGATAAAAGTGTGGACCGAGACAAAGTGGAGGGAAATGAAGAGAATGAGAATTGTGAAGAAGAAGATTCCACCTCATCAAATTCCGATGATATTTTCTTTGATTGTACGGATAAAGTGGCCGAAGATGCCGCAAACAAAGCACATAAACCAACATTGGTTCATATTTTTATATTCAATATATTGAATAAAATGAATTAAAGGTTCGTTGGAGTTCAGAATTGTTGGTGAACGAGGATGAATTGGAAAAATCACCGCCTCGAACACCAAGGCAAAATAAATTAGATTTTTATTTAAATTTTACTTCCTTTTTAAGACCTTCAAATAAATCATTGCTAATTTTGGTCTTCCACGGCGATTTATTTCCAAAAGTAAATTCTTTTTCATACAAATCATCCAAATAATAAATTTAGACTTCGGCCGATTCCAAAATTACGGACATAAAAACATTTCGTTCAACGCTGGAATCATTGATTGGCAGCCATTTTTCCCAACTCAAAAACCGTCTTCATGTCCAAGTAAAATTGCAAATTTAAATAAAATAATTGGAGATTTATTGTTTAGTGCGTCACTTGTGGCAGTGAATTGGGCCAATTGGCCCAATTATTGAATGGACTATGTTCCTCCTCATTTGGCCTATTTCATCCATCTTTGGGCCCAATCCTTGCTTCGGATTCGCCAAATTTCACCGAAGCCGTCAATTCAACGGTGCTGAACGCAAATCGAATTGTTGCCAATTTTTTGGCATCCGATGAGGGAAAATTATTCGAAAATGAAGATTATGAAATTTATGTTGTTGGCGATTTTATTGGAGGAATTTTAATGTACGAAGCATTGGCCAGGACAGCGGCATTGAGATTGGAAATTGGCGGAGGAAATAATAATAGAGGAGAAAGGGCGTTGACCCCCGCCTCATTCCAATCATCCCCCGCATTAAATAGAGGAGGAGGAGATGGGGTATTTTATTATTTATTTAATTATTTAAATTAAAGATAGAATCTAATTTAATTTGACGAAAAAAATTTTTGAAAATGGTGAAAAGATTATAATAGTTTAGTGGTTTGTCCTAGATACTAGACTCTCACAAGACACATATACCAATCGATAGATCTCATCAAGATGTATCGATTATTTTGTAATTTGTCATGGTTTGATCAAAATTAAAAGGGCATTAAACCACTTAAACCATTTTTATGTTTTTTGGTTTTAAACCGTTTAAACCATCTTATAGTTTTTGGTATTAAACCACTTAATGGTCTGAACTGAAAATTGTCAATCGATGCTTTTCGAGGAGATGTAACGATTGGGAATATGATTTGGGAGCATATTAGGTAAACCGCTGAACCATTTAATCTTTTCACTATTTTGAGTGGTTTTTTCGTCAAATTAAATATTTTAATTCGTTCAGTGAAAAATAATTTCTCATCCATTCAGACCACTTCGCATCAATCTTTGTCGGCAGGACCAATCGCTCCAGGCGGAGGCGGATCTGGACAAATATTCATTTTCAAAAATAAAACACCAAATCAAATTCTTCAACAAAACAAAGAGGCGGAATTTGTAAAGAACAATTCAGCCCCTCCAAGTGCAACTCCCAGCGGACAAAATTTATTCAATACCTCGGTATACTCCAAAATAATTTTATTTAATTTTTGATTTTTAGCTTTTTCCATCCTCCACCTCCACAAAACGTCGCCAATCCCAGTCATCAATTGAGACTTTCTCATTTCGACCTTCCACCGCTTTTTTGCTTGGTTGTCCGCTGGCATTTGTGCTAATCCAGAAAAAATTGATTGAAAGTTTGTTTTTAATTCTTTTTAAAAAATTGGGTTTAATTTGCAGAAAAATCAAAACTAATAAGTTCAAAGAATTGGTTAAACCATGAAAAAATATATGTCAATTGATACTTCTCGCAGGGATTTATCGATTAATTATTTGATTTTGGGGCCTGGATAAATTTATAAACCATTACAAACCGGTATAATCTTTTCTGCATTTTAAATACTTTTTTCTGCAATAAAATATTTCCTTTATAAAATAATTACAATATTTTAACATTTTTCAGGCCAACAAAATTTGTCCTTGACCTGTGATCAACTCTTCAACCTCTACTATACTTTGGATTTGTGCGCCGCTCGTCTTGAACCAGTTCTGAACCCAAATTTGGCGCTGTTGCCGGCACCAAAGGTGCCCCGTTACCAACGATTCCACTTGATCAGTGGACCAGGGGCCGACCATCATGATTTAACCCAAAATTGGGACAATGCCCTTTTGGAAACCCCGATGATTTGGGGCAATCGCCGGGTCGACCATGAGCTGTACAGTCCATCCGAAATGAGCTCATTGCCTGCACTGGCCCTGCCCAGCATTTTACATGCCTCCTATTGGGAAAGCAAAGATGTGGGCGCATTCATTATTCGACAATTCCTGCGATTCGACGAAATTCCCTGTCCAATATTGACACTGAAAAATATGATCGATCAACCGCCCCTCCAATTCCAAATGCCGCTGACTGTGTGGAATAGACGACGAACACGGTTCAAGGTTTGCCAAAATAATTTTAATATGGATAATATTAAAAATAGCGAAAAAAAAAAGATAATTATAACGGGCGGTTCAACATTTATCCTGCTGGATCTCCAAGCCATATATCTAATCGATAGATCTCCCGGAGACACGAGCGCATCTTTTTATAATGATTTGTCTTGCTTAGATTTAAAGTTTAAACCGAAATTAAAAGGCGGCTTAAACGGTTTAATACCAAAAACAAGATTGTTTATACTAAAATAAAATGGTAAAAACCGGTTTAATATCGAAAACCGTAATTATGGTTTAAGTGGTTTAATGCCCTTATAATGTTTGACCAAACCATGCCAAATTATATACAATTCGGTGCGTCTTTGCGAAACTATCGATTGGGTATAGGGTTTATTTATGGTTCTTTCTAAGACAAACCAAAACCATTCTTTTCGCCATTTTTCAAAATTTTTTTTGTAGATTGCCAATTTGGCAGCTAACCATCGGGCCAATGATGTAATTGTAGTGGACGGAGGGGATGAACAATTAATCAATGCTCGATTTTGTTACGGACCAATGGATTTGGTGGTCCTGTCCCAGGAGAATGTGCTCGTTTATGTACTGCCCGCCGGGGGCGAATGGTTTTTGAGAGGAGTGGAAACGACGGACAAAAATGGCAGATTGACAATAAATTTGGGCAAAACACTGCCAATTGGAATTCATCATGTTCGGCTGATTGTGCAAGGCGATCGTGAGTATTATTTTATTTTATTTAGAATAAAATATTATTAAAATTGAATATTAAAGAAAATATTATTTATAGTTAATGCTAATCCAAAATAAATTAATTTTTTAATTTTTGGCCTTAGTCCGAAATAAAATTTTAAATCGATCTTTTCAGACACATTCCTCTCAGTGAGTATGGCAATTGTGCCACCGGGCACACCAATTGTGGTGTTCAGCATTGATGGCTCGCTGACTGCTTCCGTTTCCGTTGTAAGTTAAATTTGGGAATTCTAGTAAATTTATTTTTCCGCCCAAAAGACTGGTCGCGATCCTCGACTCAGACCAGGGGCCGTTGATGTCGTTCGTTTCTGGCAACAACAGGTCCATTTTTAATTTAAAATTTTAACCTTTAATTTTGCGAATTTAAAATACCAAAAATTTAGTAAATTGAATCAAAAAAATTAAAATAAATTCCACCAACCAATAAATTAATATTTTTATAGGGCTATTTGATCATTTATTTAACCGCTCGTTTGGATATGCAACAACGGCTGGTGAGTACTTGGCTGGCCACCCACAATTTCCCACATGGCCTCCTTTTCTTCACTCCCTCTCTCTCCACTGAACCATTGCGCCAGAAAATGCAATTTATGAAACATTTGGCCGACATTGGACTTTGCATTCAGGCAAATTTGACCAAAAATATTTTAATTTTAAATTTTAGGCGGCCTATGGAAGTGCAAAAGACGTGGCAGTTTATGCGAATGCTGGCCTAAATGCCGAAAGAATATTCAAAGTTGGCGGCCATCATCGGCGCCGTCAAACCGGGAATAATTGTGTTTCGCTGGACAATGGCTATTCCACACATTTGCATGATTTACATTCCGGACGGTCAGTCAAAAATATTCATTAATTTTTCATTTTTAGCGTTGAAATTGCCCAACCCGCCGCCTTCATCAATCCATTCTCCTCCACCGCCCAATCCATTCATTTCGGCGGCACAAGTTTGGATGAGACGACCACAATTGAACAAAAAATTGGCCAAAATTCGCAGCAGACCCGAAATCCACCAATTCAACGTACACTCAGTTTTGGGCCACGGACAGGCAAATATTATTGTTCCAAAAAAATCAGTCAAACATCGGTGATCTCATCGAATTATTGAATGAAGAATGATGCAAAATTGGCATTGGCACTCACTTCACATGCAACTTTTTCTAATTTTCCACTTTCCTCAATTTCTTATTTTTCACTTTCTAGTCGTCCACCAAAACCAATTCTCATTCCATCTTTTTGATATTATTCCCATTTTTATTTTGTATTTTTGCCAGTGAAAATCCCTTCGCATATTTTGTATTTTTTACTACCAAAATTACCGGTAGAATCCCCCCTTCTTATTCTTATATTCCATCGATTATATTTTTTAATAGTTCAAATCCTTTTTCTTTATTTCCTTTCATTCCAAGATAAATTGTTTTCTTCCAACGCACAATTTTTCACATTTTATAGAGCTTAAAACTTTTAGAATAAAAAATTAGCTCTTTATCTCATTTTAAAAATAAAATAAATGTAAAATATGGGGGCGGGCGTAAAAAGCATTTTCCTGGGAATGTTTTTATAAGTTTGATACAATTTTCGGAGAATAATTTACCGTTTTGGTTCAAAAGAAGCCCGAATTGTGTCTACCTATGTATTCCTTATGTATTCAATACAATAACTACATTAATCCATCTAATTAGTTCTTAAGGACACTTCCCAATCAACATAAATAATCAATAAATTTTTCTCCAAAATTTTATTTTAATAAATAGAATGAATAATGAAATAACAAAATAAAAATGGTTTGCATGTAATTTGGAGAATTGTTGAAATGTTAACAATAGCGAGTAATCTAGCCGAATAAATAATCCAAAAATAAATATTGAATGCTAGATAATGTGATCATCAATCATTTAAATAAGTTGGGATAATATGATCAATTATTAATTGAATAATTTGGACTCTTCTCCTCGCTTCTCTTTATTCATTTCATCAGTTCAGCCAATTATCGCTGGTGCTTGTATTGGTGTTGTTTGCCGTTTCATTGCTTGTTGAATGGGTGACGAATTGTTTGATTGCATCAACAAATTTCTTCTCATTGTCCGGACGCTTGCGAAATGAACCAAAACGAGTGCTGGCGAAACTTTCAACAGTGAATTTAGGAGTGCCAGGAATGATGAAGCGAAACATCAGAAAGCCGGAATACTTAAAATCTTGAATTAAAAATTTTATTGTGATTTTTTCATACCGGAATGGTGCATTCATAGCCAAGTTCCCGTGGATGGACCAAAGACAATGGAATGCGCCAAGGAATTGCTGAATAATTAGGTGATTGTGTAGACATTAGAGGCACGATTGACGAAGGCATTTGCAGCAATGGAAATTGATGGGTTGGTCCAATTTGAGTTGGTGGTCCTTGTGGCGATGGCAATGTTGGCGACGGCAAAATGATTGATGGCAATGGTTGAGGCGGAATCAGTGAATTAACCGGATTTTGTTGCTGTTCATTGTAGTTGAGATCTTCATTCACTGAACCAAGCCAAATTGGGATGGGTGGTGAATATTCGCTGCTACAATAGAATACTTCGCCGGGATTGACATAGAGGATAAGAGATTCTAAAATTTAATTGGATTAAAATTGAATTTGATTCAAACCGGGCAAGCAGTTAAGCAATTCATCAAGCAAAACACCAACGGTTTTTGCGGCCATTGTGACCAATTCATCGCAGAAGACACGTGAGATGCGAATTATGCGCTGTTCCTCATCTAGAACAAATAAAATTTATAATATTGTAAAAAAATACAAACATTGTTTCGGCTGATTGATGTTCCAATAAGGTTGAAAACGGAAAATGCAATTGTTGGCCATTTGCTCGCAGAACATTCCGATCTGTGGAATTTGATTAATTAATTTATTAAAAGGCTAATAACCTTAAGACGTGGGACACGCAAGTGAAAGTAGCGTGCCAAAAAATTCACAAGTTCACGAATTTCCGTATACATTTGTTGCAATTGGAATTGGAATAAATAGATGAATTATTGAATATGAATACTCTATCTAACAAATCTTTTTTAAAATAAAACAGTGAATAAAATGGAAATCTGAGACGGTTATATCACATATTGTAGTACACAAATGCATGAATGAAGATGAAGCATTTAAATACATAATAAAATAGAAATTTTTTTTTAAAATTTATTCAAAACAAAAAAAATGTAAACCATTTAAAAAAATGTAAACCATTTAAACTTGTTCAAAAAACATTTAATTCAATCAAAGCAGTTAAATTTCCATTTCCTCGATATTTTCATCACCAATGTGGTGCATGCTTGGCTTCCTTGACATCATTCTTCTTCTCATTGTTTTGGCCATCTAAATTTAAACTTTATAAATGGCAAAAAAACCCATAAACTGACCACCATCATTATTTCCCTGCTGCTGTTCACCGTCAATCCCCTGCTGCTGACTCGTTGATTGTGCTTGTGCCTTCTGGGCTACTTCCAACGCTTTCATATGGAAATAAGCTTTTGATATTCCTCCTGCTTGAAAAAGCCCACTGCAATGATGGGCGGGTGGTGGCCCTTCTGGATCTAAAAATTCTTAAATTTTAAACCTTTTTGATTTGATTACCATCAATGTAGACATCATCGGGTCCAACTAAAAATTGTATATTTGAAAATTAAAATTAGTCCAGTCCAACCTCGATAGATAAACTCGAATTCTCTATCACTCAAGTCGGTTAACTTCTGCTTTACCCAAAGGTCACGGCCAAATTCCTCAAAGTATTCGGATGCATTTGCCTTCTGCCATTGTTTTGATGGTTGCTGGCCTGAAAATGTTTTGTTCAATTTCAATTTGTACCTTCTTTTTTTGCTTGCTTACCTTCATCTTCTTCTTTTCTCATTCTGCGTCCAATCGATGCTGAACGACCTTTGTGGTTTGTGCTAAATTTGCGAACTCTGGATCTTTCGGACATTTTTATTTCAATTTATAGAATAGAATTACTCTGAAACGTTGAATGTTGATGGTAATTTGTTTGGAATTACATAAAATAAGAACTAATATCTAAAACATCTCTTTTGGATCGGATCTTTTATTTTGGGTTGAATGTTGAGTTTGATTGCCGGCCCCACCCAAAAAATTATTTTAGCGTTACAGTATTTATTTTATTTATTTTTTTATGAATATCGAAGCGAATGATTAATCGATATCGATTGTGAATTGCTTATGCTTGTGCGTGCACTTGACTTGCAATCTTGCACCTTGCACACAATCAATGCACAGCACATTCATTCATATTCATATCATATGCATTTTTCTCATTTCATTAATTCGACGCTCGACCTCAATTTTTTCCTTTTAATTTTCATTTTTTGCCTTTACAATACAATACCTAATTCCACAACAACTAAAAATGTTTTTTTTTTTTGCCTGCCTCCTCCCATCAAAAATTGCTTAAACAAAAAAACGACCTTGAATGAAAATATGAGGCCAAAATGTTGAATAAGAAATCATTTTATTAGTTTACGAATTAAAATCATTCCATTTTTAGTATTTTTCCAATTAAAATCATATCCTTATTTCCTAAATAAAAATGGAACCAAACTCAAGTGTGCATAAATTGCTAGCCGGCGATTTGCCAATTTCCGAAGTGACAGTGTATACGGATAGGGCTGAAGTGAAGCGCAGCATTCCAGTGAAACTTAATCCCGGATTGAATCGCATATTGATCGAGGTCAGAAAAGATTAAAAGTTCAAATAATTTTTTTTATTTTACAGAATGTGGCCCGTCATATCATCGAAGACACTGTTCGTGTGGACGGTGAAGGCAATGCTACAATCCATGAAGTCCAATTGAAGAAGGAATATTTGGATTCAGACAAAGTCACAAGCAAGAAGGTACTAACTAGTAAACAATCGCCTCCAACCGAAGTAAATTGAATTTTTTAATAGATCGAGGAATTGCGAACCAAATTGGAAGATGTGAATGCCAAAAAAGAAAAGTTGGAGGATGAGAAAGGAATTCCGGAGAAGCAGATCAAAGCGGTTGGCGAAATTTTGGACAATGTAAGGAAGAAAGGGAAAGGGACGGTCCTTGTTATCCATAGGATATAAATTTATATCAATTTTTTATTTTAGTTTGGCAAATCGGCCCTTGTCGATCAACAACATCTTCGAGCAGTCCATTTCGATGATGGCGCCGAGCAATCATTGGAAAAATTGTACACATTCCATGAAAGAAAGACCAAAGAATTGAAGGAAAAGCTTCGAACACAACTTAAGGAATTGGACAATTTAAAGGAGAAAAAACAAAAATTGAAACTGGAATTGGATGAATTGGTGAAGAAAGGGATCATGAAGAAGTTAGTTGGAGAAAGGAGTGGAAGATTAAACTTTGTGGAATTTATAGGTCAATTTCTGTGGATTTGGAGAATGATGGCAAGCCGGGCGAAAAGGTCACAATTGTGCTCAGTTATCAGGTGAACAATTTAATAAAAAAAATTTGAAAAAAGTTTTTAAAATGCCAAAAAGAGATTATAATGGTTCAGAAGTCAGACTAAACCCCAACTTTAAGGTTGAACGCGCCTATTGGTCACCTTCATATGACGTTCGTGTGGAAATGGACAATCTGCAAGATCTGAAGAAGAAATCAATCAAAGTCACCTATTTTGGGATGATCAGCCAAAATAGCGGAGAAGATTGGCAGGTGAGGAAATTTGACACACAAAATCGAACATGAAATGAATAAATAAAATTTACAGAATGTGAAATTGGTGCTGAGCACTGCGCAACCTCATGGCGGATTGCTGCCAACATTGGGCACAACCTATGCCGAATTCTATCGTCCACCACCGTCTCCCAAATCAGTTCACCATTACCAACCACGAAGGGCGATGATGATGATGGCCGGATCAATACCGCTGGGCGGCACCAGTACGGCAATGGTGGCACCGGTTGCCGGTGGTTATGATGAAGACTTGGCTTATTGCCGTTCATCTCCTGAGATGTGTGAAGTGATGAAAGTTCAAACAACGAAGGCATCGGAACAAATTTTGGCGAGCACATTCACAATTCCACAGGCAAAAAGCATTCCAGCGGATGATAGCGAACACAAAGTGAGTCATCTTCAAATTTCAAAATGTTTACAACTATACCATAGGCTGTAGGGGCTAGGGGGGTAGAATGGCAAAGAAGAAGGAGAAGATAATGATGAAGAGATGACGATGATGTAGATAATGAGTATACTGCTGAAGATAATGAGTATGGTGTTGAAGAAAAAGATGAGGATGATGAAGATGAGTTAATTCGCCTCTAGCCTCTTCCTCATCATATTCTTCTTATCGTCATCATCATTATTATCCTCTTCGCTCTTCATCATCTTTATCATCATCTTTTTCGTCATCATCAGCATCTTCTTCTTCTTCTTCTTCATCATCATCATCTTCTTCGTCAACAACATCATCATCTTATTTTTTGGAGTAGGAGGAGCGTGGATTTTAGCCAAATTTTGGGCCTAATCCATTAAAATTACACCTTTCATGCTCACCAAATATATTTAGGTTACAATTGCCGACCGCAACTTCGATTGTTTGGCCCATCTCGATTGTGTTCCATCGAAGAATACTAATGTGTACATGTCGGCCTCGTGCATCAATTCATCCGAATATCCACTGCTCAAAGGCCCAGTTTCCATCTATTTGAACAATTGCTACATTCAAAAGGTTAAAATTTCTTCATTTTTTTTTCAAACATTTTCCATAATTTCACAGGTTAACAAATTTGGCAATGTTTCACCGGGCGAAAAATTCGAAGTGCCATTGGGCGTTTTCCCATACCTCAAAGTGTCATACAAGCCGACTCACAAATCCCACCATCAAACCGGAGTGATTAGCAAAAGTTCCAATTTGGTGAATGAGCAGAAAATCTTGGTCAAAAACAGTCGCTCTGGTCAACCCGTGATGCTGACAATTTTGGAACCAATTCCAAAATCGACTGACGAGAAGATTAAGGTAAGGAGTGAAGGATGGGGATATATGGAAATATTTTAATTACCAAATTAATTATCACACATTTAAATATTTTATTCATTGTCAGATTCGCCTTCCGTCGCTTGAAATTTCCGGGCAAGTAATTCGTGTGGTGAATGGCACTGCTGCTGGAAAGGCTGGTGGTGGGCTCAATACTGCGCATTCATCAACATCAACAACGACGAACACTGCAAATGGAAACGATGAATTGGCAGGAAGCACCGCAGAACAATTGAAGGCTCCTTCGGTGGGTGCCAGATTGAACAAGGACAACAACTTGGAATGGACATTCTTGGTGGATGATGCCGAAAAGGAATTGACCATCAAATGGGAAGCAGAATATCCGGAAAAAGAGAAACTGGAATTCAAAGAGAAACGCGGGAAAAGCACGGATAATGATGAGGACGATTATTGATTGAATGATGAAATATAATATAATGATGAAATCTATTAGGATTATCGATGATTTATTCTACCTCTATATGATTATTCCATAAATTAAATAAATGATGATTATTGTTTTTTCAGTATAAAACGTATTTTTGATTAAATAAAAATAATTTCAAAAATGTTAAAATCATTCCGAATTATTTTTAAAGAAATGAGAAAATATTGATTTATTTCAAAATTATTTTTTAATAATCAATGCAGAATAAATGTCAGCAGCAAATAAAATGAAAAATAACAAATCTTTACCTTCAAAGCTCAGCGACACGATGGCTGAGGATGAGGATTGTGGAGAACGAAAAGAAATGGAACACAATTCGCTGGCATTGAATATAGAAGAAGCTTCTACCTCACATTCTGCTGAAAATTTGAATCAAAAAAGACCGGAACAACAATATGGGGATGAGGCACAAAGAAGGAATCAATCGAAAATGTGCCGTCAAAAAAGAAGGAGTGACACGGACATCACAAAAACTCGGTAAAATTTAATTGGATCAATCCACTAATATATGTGATTTTAGTCCATTGATTGTCTCCCCATTCATGCCAACATTGGCCACCAAACTTTCACAAGAAAAACGACGCGCCAATACGAGCAATTTACCTGGAGCCAACACAGCATTGCAGCAATCAACACCTACAATGAATACAGTTCATCCTCCACGCATTACTGGGCCAAAAGAAGTGCGCATAATTGGACAGACCAAACAAGGAACAGTTCCATCACAGCAGCAAAATTTAGAAGAGCCAACTGCAACAGTAGATCAACAAGTAACAATACCGGAAAGTGAATCAGAGCAGGAAGATGAGCATATAAAGAGGTTTTTCACATTTAAATTTTAAAGTTTGAACATAAATTTAGTGAGAGTCGCAGCATAAGCAGCAGCAGCAGTGAATCATCAATACACACACGTTTTTCGGATTTGACAAAAAAGCAATGGGCCACAATTGGGATGCTGGCCACGGCCAATCTATGCAGCACAATCGCATTCAGTTGCATTGCTCCATTTTTCCCAAGGGAAGCAGAATTAAAAGGGTATGAGTTTCTTAAATCATCCGAATATAATTACATATATTTCTTAAGAATGAACCAATCTGAGATCGGCCTAATATTTGGCATCTTCGAATTGTGTATGTTCTTCATCGCTCCAATTCTAGGTAAATATGTAAGTGTTTATCTACCTACTATAATGTATAGTGTTATTTAAGTTGATTTCAATTGGCTCCAAACCAATGATAATTATTGGTCTTTTTGTCACCTCCATCACTGCAATCACCTTTGGAATGCTCAAATTACTTCCCGCCGGCCCCATCTTCTTCTGGTCCGCTCTCTTCATTCGTTGCGCCCAAGCATTTGGCGATGCCTGTTTTGTGACCGCATGTTTTGCAATAAGTGCAAAATGTTTCCCGGGGCGAATTGCAACAATTGTGGTTAGTTTTATAAACCAAATTTTAATTAAATATTCATCAATTTTAGGGAATAATGGAAACATTCGCCGGTCTTGGCTACAGCATTGGCCCACTCATTGGTGCCCTGCTTTATGAAGGAGGCGGCTTTCAACTCCCATTTTTTGTGCTTGGCTTTCTGCTCCTTTTGGCCACAATCCTTTCATATTTTCTGATCGAGAAAATTGACGATAAACCAACGGATGATGCAATTGGCATTCTCACAATGCTCAAAATCCCCGTCATTTGGTTAATGATCTCTGCAGTCATAATTTGTGCCATTTCACTGTCATTTTTCGACCCAACATTGGATAAACATTTGAGATCAGTAAGTAATTAATTTTTTGAATAATTATTTTTAAGCAATAATTTTTTAAGTTCAATTTGTCGCCAAAAACAGTGGGATTAATATTTTTACTTTTTGATGGCTTCTATTGTCTCACTGCATCACTATGGGGCCTTCTTCTCGATCGGTGGAATTGCTCAAATGTACTAATGCTCTTCGGCTCAATGGCCACAGTCTTTTCACTGGTTTTGATTGGACCAATGCCATTTTTGAACATCGAAAAGTAAGTTCTTATATTTAAACTTTTTTAAAATCCTAATATACTAAATGTATTTGTTAAAGGAATCTAATTCTCATCTGCATCTCTTTGGCCATTTTAGGTATTGCTTCAGGTATATATATTATTTATAGTTTTAATCTCTCTATTTTTTGAGGCGCTCTCTACATTCCAACTTTCAAAAATTGCCTTGATGCTGTGAAGTAAATTTAAATTAATTCAATTTGAATAAAATAATTTTTTAGGGAGAATGGCTACGAGGATTCATTCCAAACATATGGTTATGTATCCGGTGTATTCCAATCTGCATTTGCCGTTGGGTAATTTAAATTCAATTTAAATCAAATATTTGTTCATTTAGTGCATTTCTTGGTCCCACTCTCGGCAGCATTTCAGTGGAAAATTATGGCTTACCAATCACAACAACAATTATTGCAGCGATTATTATTATTTTCGTAAGTCATTTATTAAATTAAACATTATTTTTTCCCTTTTTTCAGATATTTGCCTTAATAACATTTTTTGTTTGTAAACGATTTTCTCCACAATATCCAGTCAACAGCAAAAGAAGCGGATCCTGCTGAACATTTTTAATAGTCAATCAAAGAAGAATTCAACTTTTTAAATTTAATTTATTAAATGATGAATGATTTTTAATAGAATAAAAATTCATAATATTCACATTATTTGATTAATATATGTTCAAATTATTTACATATCTGATTTAAACTAAATCAATATTTTCTTAAATTACTGATTTAAGCAATAATAAGAATAAATAACAAATCTACGACAATGCCAATATATTTGCCCGTCGAAAATTGGACAGAAATGTTCAAATGGCTTGAACAACCGGAACAAATTCAAAACATCTCATTGGTCAATTATTTGTTTTATGACATCATTACCACGAATTTGGCCAAAAAATATAACGAAGAACACCGGAAAATGTTATCCGATTTGAGTTTTTCCCGCAAACAATGGGGCCACACAAAATTATGCAAACATGGCACAAACAATGAACTTCCAATCGCCGTAGTGCCTCCACCGGAATATGTTCGCTTCAATCGACTTGATCTTCAGTAGGATTGCCTTGATAATACTGCGTAATCCCAATATTTTAGTCATTTTGGTGATCCAGTGCTTTCCTTCTTCAATCTAATCCGACAATGCTTTCAGCAGGGCTTTCTTCTCGTGGTAAAATCCGATTTTTTAATTGACAATTTTAACCAAATTTAATTTCTTAGGTGAAATTCCAACCAGCTAATCGCAATGAGCAACTGATTCACACCGCCGATTTTGCTAAATTCCAAATGTTCGCTCGTCAAGCACTGGTTGGCCATTGTTTTGGATTGGACAGTGGAGAAACAATTGTTCATCATTACAAGGCAAATAATTTTAATTCAATCTTTATTCAAAAAATATTTTTGTATGCCTTTAGATTAGCCTAAAAATATACCTGTTTATCTTTTCATTTTCTTTCTAGAGATTTTGAGTGTAGCTTTTTTGACTTGCGGTATTTAATTTATCAAAAAATCATAAAAATAAGGCTAAAGTCTTTGGCTATAATTTTTTATGATTTGGTCAAAATTAAAGAGTAAGTGTATTAAACAGTTTAAACCGATTTTGGTTTTTAGTTCAAACTTAAGTTCGAATTGGTTGACACTAGCCAAACCATAAATGCCTAAATAATAAATCTGCGAGACGCAGAATCTAAGTTTTATGGATCTAGGATTTTGAATGAATATATTCTTTTTTTAAGAAAATTAAATAATTTATAATTTAATTAAATATTTTTAAATTATTTTTATAAATTTCAGCCCCGTCAACTAATTGGCCATTTGTTGGATGAGGATTTTGTTTTGACCATTCCTCGCATTCGTGGCATCGCTTTTGACAATAATTTCATGCTTCGTTGGTTGTTCACGCCGACCACTGATGGGGCACAACGCGTTTGGATTCTATTGGAACTTCCAACTTGAATGAAAAATCGCATTATTCAGGTAAGCACAAAATTTATTCATAGGGTCCAAATTCAAAAGTGGGCTAAACCAATTTTGATGATTTTGTTATTAAATTAGAATTATGTCAAAAAAATCATTTAACTCAATTTAAATAATAATATTAGCTGAGAGCCTCTTCTTTAAGACATTTATCAAATTTCACAATAATCCAATGTCCACAACATTTTATCTTCCCTTAAAAATCCACAGGAATTCACCAACAACGCCACAGTTGCCCAAAGATTCATCATTATCTTTCTACGATTCAACCGCGTTACGACACTTGCGGATGAGACACTTGCGGACCGACTTTTGCGGACGACATTTGCGGACCGACATTTGCGGATCGACTTTTGCGGACCGTCTTTTGCGGACGACATATGCGGATGCGACATTTGCGGATTGGACATTTGCGGATTATTTGTATTTGATAAACAAGTATTTTAGGATTACTTTTAAGTTGAAATTTGAAAAATTTTTTACGAATCTTTTCGGTCAAAATTATAGATCAATCGAGGCATCCTGATGAGAAGAGCCCAAATCTCTCGTTTGTTTTGCATAAAACCTATAAGAGTAAAAAAGTTATGACCATTTTTAATTTCGCAATTGAGCTAAGATTAGGGGCTAGGTTTAGGGTTAGGGCTAAGTTTAGGGCTTATGGGCTCGGAGCATAGGATTTTTAAAGAAGTCTAACATATCGAGGGTTGTAATTTCGTCAAAAAATAGCGCAAATATCGGAGCATGGGATTTATAGATTTTAAAATATATTTTCAATATTCATTTTTAATATTTTGTTGGCTAATCCGGAAAATTCAACTATAGTAAGGTCCGCAAATGTCGGTCCGCAAATGTTCAATCCGCAAATGTCGGTCCGCAAATGTCGGTCCGCAAGTGTCGTCCGCAAATGTCCAATCCGCAAGTGTCGGCATGCCAAATTCAACCATGCCAGACCAGCACCGAATGAGGAAGCACAAAACCAACTCACCCAAGAATGTCTTCGTTATTGTCCAATAATGTACGTGGGTAATAATAGATGGTTCGATTGCCTTATTCGTCAACCCATTGGTGAAGCCGCTCCCAATTTCCATGAAATTAGCCGTGACCGTGATTTCCGTATCTCAGTGAGTAAAAACACGATAATATTTTTAACACTTGCGCATAAAGGTAATTCGTGGACTTCTTTCAAATAATCGTCCAACCATTTGTTTGTTTGGCCAATTGCGAGATTAGGAGAGGCAACCGAAATGACCAATGGGATGATAAAAATACAATATATTCACAATTAAATATACACCATTTTGAAGTTATAATTATAATATTCAGGAATTTTTTTTTCTTTCGAGTTTGTTGATTATTAAATTATTTATTTGGATAAAAATTGAAATTAAAATTTTAAATTTAAAAGATTGTTTGTGAAAATCAGAATGTTTGTGAAAATCAAAATGTTTGTGAAAATCAAAATGTTTGTAAAAATCAGAATGTTTGTGAAAATCAGAATGTTTGTGAAAATCAGAATGTTTGTGAAAAATCAGAATGTTTGTGAAAATCAGAATGTTTGTGAAAATCAGAATGTTTGTGAAAATCAGAATGTTTGTGAAAATCAGAATGTTTGTAAAAATCAGAATGTTTGTAAAAATCAGAATGTTTGTGAAAATCAGAATGTTTGTGAAAATCAGAATGTTTGTGAAAAATCAGAATGTTTGTGAAAATCAGAATGTTTGTGAAAAATCAGAATGTTTGTGAAAATCAGAATGTTTGTGAAAATCAGAATGTTTGTGAAAATCAGAATGTTTGTGAAAATCAGAATGTTTGTGAAAATCAGAATGTTTGTGAAAATCAGAATGTTTGTGAAAATCAGAATGTTTGTGAAAATCAGAATGTTTGTGAAAATCAGAATGTTTGTGAAAATCAAAATGTTTGTG
Organism: Pratylenchus scribneri; assembly: GCA_030063045.1. Lineage (NCBI taxonomy): Eukaryota > Metazoa > Nematoda > Chromadorea > Rhabditida > Pratylenchidae > Pratylenchus > Pratylenchus scribneri. The sequence continues at coordinate 812,267 of JAQSEB010000014.1, read as the reverse complement.
AAAATCAAAATGTTTGTAAAAATCAGAATGTTTGTGAAAATCAGAATGTTTGTGAAAATCAGAATGTTTGTAAAAATCAGAATGTTTGTAAAAATCAGAATGTTTGTGAAAATCAGAATGTTTGTGAAAATCAGAATGTTTGTGAAAATCAGAATGTTTGTGAAAATTAGAAAAATCAGAATGTTTGTAAAAATCAGAATGTTTGTAAAAATCAGAATGTTTGTGAAAATCAGAATGTTTGTAAAAATCAGAATGTTTGTAAAAATCAGAATGTTTGTGAAAATCAGAATGTTTGTGAAAATCAGAATGTTTGTGAAATCAGAATGTTTGTAAAAATCAGAATGTAAAAATGCATTTTTTTATTTTGAACACCATTTGGACACACCTAAAAGGGTATTTGACATATTTTTCAATTAGGTCGTAATAAGACAATAAATAAAATTAAACAATTTATCTTATAAATTAACTATATGTAAATGGGTGACATTCATTTTATTAAAAAATGCAAATTTGAAGCAAGACCAACCAATCAGATATAAAGCCGAGAAAATTTGAATATAATATTTCTCCCGCATAGAATTCAAAATTAACCTCCATCCACCAAATGTTTTGTTTAGGGGGGCTTTAGCCTAGTAATCTGAAAGGATGGACATTTTTGTTGGCTGGGAAAACCGTCCAAGCGACCAACCATTCATCCAACCTTCCCGTCGTCCACTCAACTCTCTCATTTTGTGCAATTCAAAATGTGGACGAAAGAAAGGAAAGGGCTCAAATTCCATCCTTCCATTCATATTTTGCCCTTTTTGAGTACAACAATGCCTTTTGTGTGCCCAACAATTCAAAAAAATTGAGGAATATTTTGTTATGGCCAAAAGCTAATTTGATTATTTATATTTGTAGTAGGTAATGTTATGCCTTTTTGACTGCAATTTGCTTGGGCCAAAAGAGTAATTTGTGTGAATATAAAATATTCAAAATGTGGCCAATCATCCGAATTTTATTCCCTCATTGTCCATTCAATGTTTTCATTTTCCATTTCCCCTTTTTAAGCCTCAATCCATTCGGCTTTATTTTTCCCATTGGCGTCCCTCATTTTTTTTGTTGGGGCCAAATCGGTCATCGGTGGCCGATGGGAGAAGGAAATTTTGGGAGAGGGGAATATGAGAGGGTGAATGAATGGGGAAAAGATGCGACCTTTCTATATTCGGCCCTGTGATGTCCAAATTTGCCTCTTTTACCTCTCTTGGGGATCGGTCGGAAAAGCAGTCGAGAAAGGGACGAGACCATCCATTGGTGGGAGGCCAAACAAACCTCCACCACCAAAATGTGACTGCTGACCCCTTGATGCCCTCTTTTCCCCATTGCTTGGCTTGTTTGACTCAAATTTTGGGAAAATTTTCGGGTTGGGGGTTGGAGTACGGAAGGATTACCCTATTCCCCCTTCCCTTTCACATTTGCTGGCCCATTTTTTGGCTTTTTCGAAGGCTTTTTATTATTATTTAAATTTTGGCAGTATATTTCAAACAATTTTACTATTTTGACCACTATTTTATGGCCAAATCGCAACAAATTCGCCAAATTTTTGACATTTTCATCTAAAAGATTCTAATCTTTTTCAATGTTCCACCCCAACATTTTCCCCGATCAAATAAATCACCGATTGCTTTTTATCAATTTTTCTTCTTGTTTATTCTCAATGGAAATGCCGCGGTCATTTTTCTTTTTGCATCTCCAAAGCCAATTCCCCTCCAATTCCCATCACTCACTCATTTCGCCCACAATTTTTTGAAGAGGGCACAAAAAGGCAAACAAACCCCTGGGCCAATGTGTGTGGTGAAGGGCAACCCAAACAAATGTTGTTGGGGTGGCAAAAAGCGCAACGGCCGAAAGTGAAGGGCAAAAATTGAGCCTCGCCCTGAAGAGACCTTCTCCAAGCCAAATGTGGCGAATGGGTGGGGAAATGTGTGCCGGTGCCGGGGTCATCGGATGAAGGAGGGACGAGGGATGGATGGACAGTCCGGTCTCAAATTTATGGGCATAATATCGACGAGGACCGTCATTGGTCGACGACCTCGAGCCGGCCCTCGACTTTCCCTCCATTTCCTCCATCAATTATATTTTCTTCTACTTTTTTTTATATTAATCCATGCAAAAATGAGTCAATTTTTCAAGCATAAGAAGCTTTTTTTTGGCAGAAAATGCAGATTTTGGTCTATTTGAGGCATCTCCATTAGTTTGATTCGCAGGGATATATGATGAGGGTTTAGCAGAAAAACACTATAAAACCCATATTTTATTATACCGTATCTTTGCAAATGACCATAGTCAATGCACAATTTTACATGCCTTTCGGTCATAATCATAATTAATCCATCAATGTTTCCCTTCATTTTTTATTCTTTCACTCAAACAACCCCATTAAAATCCCCCAACAAAAACAAATCAATCCTCCCTTTCCAACAATTTCTTGGCCACTGCTAATTTGGCCCACATAATCCATCTTCCCCCTCAATTCCCTTTTTACCCATCCATCCTCCATTCGGCCTCTTTTTCATTAGGAATTCTTCCAATTTTCTCGCCCCAACACCCCCCCCCCCCCCAAAGCGCATTGGGGCGCATTGGAATTGAAAGGAGAGGGAAACTCATTATCCGCATCCGGATGGACGGCGCATGAATGGAAAAGGCCGAATTGTGAGAGGGGAAATGGGAGAAGGGATTTGGTCGCGTTGGACCTTTGGCCCTTTCACACCCATATTTTTCCAACCAGTTGCTATTGCGCCGGACAATATCCAAAATCCATGGTCATTCATTTGATAGTTTTTATTTTAGAATTTTGAAGTTTTATAAAAAGATATGGGCCAAAATCCATTGAAAGATTAAAAATTATGAATTGGCCATAAAATGTTCCACCCATTAAAATTCAATGGCATTAAATTTATTCAAATTTATAAACAATTCCAATCCTCCCTCCTCTGTTTGGGGAATGACCAAAATGTGCCATTGGACCAACCGGTGGAGGGGAAATGGTCCCTGTGGCCACAAAGCAGAAGGCCATCCATCCTTCATTTTCATTCATTCCACTTGCTGCCAGCCGGCCTTCCTTCCCCTAACCCAAATCATCAAGCACAAAATAGCCATGGCCCCCTTTCCATTGCCTTTGTGTCCACAACAACACAAGGGTGGAATATGTGGTGGAGGGCAGTGGTATAAATTTGCTTTTGGCCTCCCCTATCCCCTCATACTCGATAATGAAATTACATCGTTATTGGGTTGGGGACACTGCTGCCAACCTCTCCTCCATTTCCACCAAATGCCCTCTTTGTTTGCGCCGAAATTCACACTCCCACCAATTCAATTTCCAACCAACCCCAATTTTTCATTTTCTTTTCATTCCTTTTTACGATATTCCTTTGGTCAAAAAATTCATAAAAAAAAATTAAGCAAATATTTGTCCTAATTAATTGAATTGAATTGGAGAAGACAACTTTTTTGTGGCAAAAGAGAAAATGCTGGTAAATGAAGAATTTTGCTAGAATAAATTCTCATATTTTTGTGCCAGATTCCATCATTTCTTCTGCTCATTTTGCTGTTTTGCAATGTCCTCCAAATGTCAAAGTCAATGTCCATTTCCCACCTCAACCATTCATTCATCGTCGATCTTTCCCAACTGCTTGGTAAAAATAAAAAAACAATTGTAAAAATTTATTTTAGACCTTAATTAGCTTTATTTATTAATTAGTTCCAATCTTATAAAGTTGAATGCCTCTTTCATAGAAAAGAGAGACCAAGGACCATTTTTTCCTAATAGTTCTTACCGTAATTTTTTCCTAATAAGGGGCCCGTGATACTATTTTTCGGAAGCTCTTTGAAAGGGGCTATTATTGGAGAAATGTAGAGGGGACTTCTAATAGAGAGGGGATCGATTTCCGGAAACATAAGAAAAAAGATAGCATAAAACTATAGAAATACCTTGAAATTAAAATATCCAAAATAAATTTCCCATTAATAAATTCTCCTTCCATAAAGATCAAAATTTGCATGATGGGGCAATGCGCACAATTGAACAAATCCAGGATAAAACTTGTCTGAAATTGGCAATCCAAAATGGAGGCGGCCCAATTGAAAATGATGGCACAAATCATCGAATTAATTTTTTGCAATCCACGCCATCCGGGTCTTTACAAAATTATCAAAATATTTATTCCCATATTTTCACAGTCTTTGCGGTTTGGATTCATCATTCTCCAATTCACGTGTAAAAAATGTCACAATTTATTTGAACACAAAATGCGCATCGGCCAATGTTTGTTATATGAATATTCCCTCTGGCATTTATTCCCTCTTCACTTTTTATTAGGAAGTTGAAATTGTTTGCCTTCGTTTGCTTGGCCTTGCCTTGACCGGCAAAAAAACATCCACCGAATCCGTTGTGCCCAACATTAATAAACATTTCTTTTGTCCTGGTTAGTTTTTTAGTAACCAGAAAAATGTTTTTAGATCATAATTTTCAATCAAATTCTTATTTAAAATTAAATTCTGGATATTTTTATAACAATTTTGACATTTCATTAACAATTCCTTCCTTTTATTCAAGACCACTGTCCACAACTTTGCAAAAATGGTGGAATCCTCTCCCCCGATGATTGCACATGCCAATGTCCATTCAATGGACTTTTTGATGGGGAAAATTGCGAAGAATTGGTTCAACCATTTCCATTTAATCATTAGAATTTATAAATCTTTTTGTTTCAGGTCAAATTGGGCGAATACACCGATTCAGCCTGTGGGCAAATCAAAGTTAACAATAATGGCGAAGGAGGAATTCTCAAATTGAGGTGGGAAACATTCAAATGATTGTATTTTGTTAATGTTTTTGGACTATCAAACACCTTTTTACAAACATTCTGATTCTCCCAAACATTCTGATTTTTTTAAATATTCTAATTTTCACAAACATTCTGATTTTCACAAACATTCTGATTTTCACAAACATTCTGTTTTTTCACAAACATTCTGATTTTCACAAACATTCTGATTTTTCACAAACATTCTGATTTTTTCACAAACGTTCTGATTTTTCACAAACATTCTAATTTTCTCAAACATTCTGATTTTTCACAAAACATTCTGATTTTCACAAACATTCTGATTTTCACAAACATTCTGATTTTCACAAACATTCTGATTTTCACAAACATTCTGATTTTCACAAACATTCTGATTCTCCCAAACATTCTGATTCTCCCAAACATTCTGATTTTCACAAACATTCTGATTTTCACAAACATTCTGATTCTCCCAAACATTCTGATTTTCACAAACATTCTGATTCTCCCAAACATTTTGATTTTCACAAACATTCTGATTCTCCCAAACATTCTGATTTTCACAAACATTCTGATTTTCACAAACATTCTGATTTTCACAAACATTCTGATTTTCACAAACATTCTGATTTTCACAAACATTCTGATTTTAACAAACATTCTGATTTTCACAAACATTCTGATTTTCACAAATATTCTGATTTTCACAAACATTCTGATTTTCACAAACATTCTGATTTTCACAAACATTCTGATTTTCACAAACATTCTGATTTTCACAAACATTCTGATTTTCACAAACATTCTGATTTTCACAAACATTCTGATTCTCCCAAACATTCTGATTTTCACAAATATTCTGATTTTCACAAACATTCTGATTTTCACAAACATTCTGATTCTCCCAAACATTCTTATTTTCACAAACATTCTGATTCTCCCAAACATTTTGATTTTCACAAACATTCTGATTCTCCCAAACATTCTGATTTTCACAAACATTCTGATTTTCACAAACATTCTGATTTTCACAAACATTCTGATTTTCACAAACATTCTGATTTTCACAAACATTCTGATTTTAACAAACATTCTGATTTTCACAAACATTCTGATTTTCACAAACATTCTGATTCTCCCAAACATTCTGATTTTCACAAATATTCTGATTTTCACAAACATTCTGATTTTCACAAACATTCTGATTTTCACAAACATTCTGATTTTCACAAACATTCTGATTTTCACAAACATTCTGATTTTCACAAACATTCTGATTCTCCCAAACATTCTGATTTTCACAAAATTCTGATTTTCACAAACATTCTGATTTTCACAAACATTCTGATTCTCCCAAACATTCTTATTTTCACAAACATTCTGATTCTCCCAAACATTCTGATTTTCACAAACATTCTGATTTTCACAAACATTCTTAGGTTAAAATTAACTTTCCTTTCAATTTAATTCCCTCTTATTAATAATGATCATTCATTTAATTTTATAGTTCTCCCATGGAATCGAACACATATTGTCAATTTCTTTTGCAAAGCGACGATCCATGGGCTCGATTTCGAGTGGATTTCCTTGGGCTGGATATGAGCCGGAAAGCAGCTGGCACCATCGATTGTCCCGACAAATTGCAGGTGGTCATTTGATGGAAAATTGAATTGTAAATAAGTAAATTTTAGAGAAAATTCCAATGAGAGACATTGGAAGAAACCCTAAGGCAAAATTTATAGCGAAATACCTATTAAGCCCTTCTCTTTCCCAAATCTAAATTCACTCATTTTCAGATCTATGGCCTTTCTTCAATTCCAATGTTTAGGTTTGTCTCCCTCATTAAAAATCCTCCAAAATTAAAATTCCCACAAATATTTAAGTGTGAAATGTTCGGCTGCTGAGTCGCCAAAACCAGGCCAATCTTTTGATTCTGCTTCTAATTTTTTGCTTTTCCAATTGGAGGCCAATCGTTTTGATTCAACCAAACGCCAGGGTCCCTTCATTAATTACACACTGGAACTACCCGAATACAGTGAAGGTGAATAACCCTAATATTCGTTCTGAATTTTTATGATAAAATTTTAACCAATCCTCCATTAAATCTCCTTTTATTTCAACACAGAAATCCGCCTATCCCATCCAGATGACCCATTCAATCCGCGCAAATCTGGCTCAAATTCGGCCAATGCCAAAGGCCAATATGGAGGAATGGGCGATTTGTTTCCCACCTCCCATCTTTCATTGATCGCCCTTCTCGTTGTGATTGCCGGCGTTTTGGCCATTGTCTTCGTTTTGTTGGCAATTCGCCGTCATTCCGCCAATCGAGTGAAAAGAAATGCAAATGGAGGCCACCATGAGCCAGTACCAAGTTCACCAACGCCACCATCGGCAAATGGAGGATGTTAAATGTTTTGGCCAATGATTTAAATAATTTCATTTTTCCACAATTCTCTTTGAACTTTGTTTATATTCCAAATTGTTTTTATTTGCAAATTTCAGGGCAAACTGATACAAATGAAATCTTCTTGCAATTTTTAGTCCATCCCAAACCATTTTTATATTTTTTGATCAATTTCTTCACAGTTTACTTTATAATTTCTAATTTTTTTAAAACTTTTCTACTCAATTGCAAAAATTTGATTTTTTAAAACATTTTTCTCATTTTCAAAATTTACATTTTTGTACCATTTACTTTTTATTATTTTCTTTGCTTTGATAAATTTGATAAAAAAATTTGTTGGATTTTATAAATGTCAATTAAATTTAAAAATAGCAATATGATGGGAATGGGAATATTGGCCTGATTATTTTCAAAAGAGGAATTATTGATGCGGCAAAAATCAAAAACAATTCAAATTTAATAATTTCTGTGTAATTTTATTGTGCAAGTCAAATTGAGAACAGCAAATTGGAATTGGGGAATGGGCTGGGAACTATTATTTTGGAGATAGATAAATATATTCGAGAAAGTCCGGGAATGCAAATTAGCAATAAAAACGACAAAAAGCACTTTTGATTTGAAAGAGAAGAACACAGAAAGAATGGAAAAACACTGGCAAAGCAAAAATAAAAATTTATTTATGTTTTTGATAGGCTATTTTGGGTAAAATACTAGCGCCTTTTTCATGTAAATTGAATAATGGAAGTGTCAAAAATAAATATAAAAACAAACAAAGTCATACAAAATAAAATTAGTAAAATTCTTCAGCAGTCCAAATTTTGGGTTGAGGTTGAGGGAGGGGAATTATTTTGGCGAAATTTGTTCAAAATTTGTGTGGAGGCCATTTTTGTATTCATTTTGTTGTCAAAAATTCTTCATGAAGATCTTTCCTGCTCCCGGCTTGAATTCAACTTTTCCCGTTCACGGTTTGGTGATGGTGATTTGCCGCCCCGCCTTTTTGCCGCAATTGGTGCTGTCATCATCGAATTTGATGCCACAAAGCCATCTTTCAGCTCCACCATAATTCGTTCAAAGTCACTGGAATTTTTTTGATAAATTAGATAAAAAATAAAATATCGGAATCGGAACATAGGCAGGAGTAAAATTATTGGTACTTTTCGGTTAACTAATAGAATAGACTAATACCTTCAAAGTCACCCTAACCTATATTTTCCCAAAATTAGTCATAAAATTTTAAATAGAGATCGTGGTCAGTTTTTGGTCCGTTTCGTTTTTAAAATTCGACTTTCGGGCTTTAAAATGCCAATTTTCAGTTTCGGTTTCTCCCTCCTATTTTCGGTTATTTTGGGAAAAAATTACCAATTCAAATCGAAACCGATCCATTCTACCCAATTTTAAACATTGAAAAATATATTTTTAAATTGTTTATACGAAAATAAATTCAAAATTATTTTTTTTTCCGAAACTACACCCAGCAAATAACCGATAAGTATCCAATTATTTGGACTTAATTTAACTGAAAAATATGCCTTACCCATCGCCCAATTTGTTGGATGATTTCAGCCGTGAATTCCCTCCTTGCTGTCCACTTCCATTCATTGATTGCATAAATTTGGCATTCAATTCGTCCAGCAATCGATCCGTTCCATTTCCTCCTGCGCCATTCAAGTTGGCCCCTCCTCCCTTTGCTGCCGAACGACGTTGTTGAATTTGGGTAGATCGACGTTTTTGTTGTTCTTCTTCTTGGAGATGGCGCTGAAAATTAACAATTTTTAAATAATTTTTAAAATAAAATTTTAAATATATTTTTTAATACATTTTTAATAATTTTTAAAATAAATTTTTTATTAATTTTTTAAATAATTTTTTATTAATTTTTTAAATAAATTTTTATTAATTTTTTAAATAATTTTTTTAAAACATTTTTAATAAATTTTTAATAATTTTTAATAATTAAGTTTTGTACCATTTCCGCTTGTCTTTTTGCCTCATTTTCGGCCCTGGCCGCATCAAAATGTTTGCAAAATGAAACAATTCGAGTAAAGAAAACGTCGGGTTGCATTTTGGCCGGCACTTCGCCAAAATATTCCGCACATTCGCCGTAGGATTCCTTTTTAAAAAATATTAATTATTGTTAATTAATAATTATTATAAATTTTACCTGTGCCAATTTGAAATGTTCCTGAAGGGAAGCAATCTTTTCTGCCGCCGACTCAATGAATGCATTCAACAATGCCGGACTTTCCTCTTTGCCCTTTCGATTTTGTTCGGCCATTGCTTGGCCAAATTTTGTCTCAATGTCGCGAACATCCGCACTGATTGATTCCATATTCACTGAAATACAATTAAATAATATTCTATTAAAAAATGGGAAAATATTTAAATTTATTAAAAAAATGAAAATATCGAATAGTTTATACCGGTTCAATGATTTATCCTAAACCCATAAAGCATAAAATAAAAGTATTTGGGAGTACTAGACAAGAGCCAGAGGCATCGTTGATAAAGATTTGGTAAAGGTTAAACCAATTTTAAATTGGTTCCAAACGAAAAATGAAGACCGGTTTAAACGGTTTAAAACCGTTTTAGTTTTGAACCAAACCATTAAAAATTATTAAAAATTGATGCGTCTTTAAGAGCTCTATCCAAAGGTATATGGTTTTGGGGTCTAATAAGTAAGATTAAAAAACAATTATTAACCTTTTCGAAAATTTTAATGTTTTTTTTTTTTCAAAAATATTGATGACATTTTATTTTTTTTTGGAAATTTTTTGTAAATTAAATAATATTTAAATATTTTTATTATTTACCGGTGGCTGCACTTTCTGCCAATTTCAGTTCAGTGCCAAAATCCAATAAATTTGGGAATTTTTCGCCAATTAATTCCACAATGCAATGCAACAAAGTCACAGTCCGGTCTTTTGGGCTTTTCAAAATACTCAACTAAAAATACAAAATTATAATAAATTTATATTATTTTTAACCGAATCGAGGCTGCCAATCCGAAATCCATAAACCGGTGCTCTTCTGGCCCCATTCATTGCATTTCCAACGGCCAAAATTATTTCAATCACTTTTGGGAATTTCTTCGCTTTGTGAACACTTTTGGCCGCTGCGGTCACTTTTTGAAGTTGCTAATAAAAATTTTAGGGTAAAATTCATATTAATTTAGGGTTTACCGGAATCAGCAATTTAATACTGAAAAATAATAAAATTAAAAAAAATATCCAAAAATGCTTCAAACCTGTCTTCAAAATCGCCCATAAATTTCATCAGCAATAATTTTTGGGTGATTCTCTCAATTCCCATCAATTCGGCCAAAAATTGGTCTTCATTTGTGAGGGCCTCGAATGAATTTGAATGTTGGGCCGAATATTCCCTCAATTTGGTCATTTCCTCTTGGGTTGGGACAATTGGCAATAAAATGTCCACTTGGTCCGGGCCCAAAACGGACAAATCGAATCGATGGACGGCGGACCTAAAAATTGGAATAAATAATAAAAGATAAGGTTTAGATCTCATCAAAATGCATCAGTTGATACGTTTAGTATATTAGGATATAATTTTGTCAAGATTTAGCCATTTTGATATTAAACCACTTATTAAACCGCATCATAGTTTTTGGTTAATAACTTTCTTGGTTTTGATTAAAGAGCTCTATCAATTTGTATTAGGTTTAGTGAGTTTAAAATCAAGTATAAAACAGGTTATTAAACTTCCGGCAAAAAAGCACCCATAATAAAATAAAATAATTGAATTAACGAACATAATTTCCATGTGGGATTTGCCAAGTTTCCGTCGAATAATGGCTTAAAAAATAATTTAAAATTCCACCAAAAATAATAAAAATGTAAACCAATATTTTGTAGTCTTTTTGTGCCCAACAATGATGTTTTTCCATTCCCTCCTCCAATTGGCGAAGGTTGCGGCGGTTTTTCCGTCTCATCCGTGTTCCCTCCTCCTTCTTCCAATTGTTTGGATGCTCTTTCATCCGCCGTCGTTCCCCCACCAAAAAGGCTTTCTAATTTGGTCAAATCCAACACCTTAAAATAAATTAAAATTTAATAAAAAATAAATTAAATTAAAAATATTAAAATTAAATAAATTTAAATTACATCAACAAGTTTTTCATCGTCCAATTCATTGAAAATTGTTCCCTTCACTTGGTTTGGGTTTAGTGCGGTCCAATTCAAGATTGGCAATTTACTTCTAAAAAAATATTCAATTATTTTAAAATAATTACAATTAATTTTGAATTTTACTTTGTGGCCAAAATTCGTTTTTTGGGCATTTCAATTTGTTGTTGTGTTTTTAGGGCCAAAAGTCCGCCAAGAGGTGGTGGAGGGGGTGGCGGTGCACCGGGGGCCATTGTTGATTTTGGCCTGTTGTTCAGTGAAATTGCTGGTGGAGGTGGTGGTGGTGGCGGAGGAGGGGGCGCCGGAACTGAAAAAATTAATATTTATCCACTAATAATATAAAAGTTTGGTATTTAATTTGTCAAAAATTATTGAAAATTTAACGAAAAAAGAGTAGAGAAGGTTAAAATAATTAAGTGGTTTAAGAATGGGTTTGTCCTAGACCCCCAAGCCCAAACCATATACAAAATTGGATGGAACTGCTGGTTAAAAAGCATTGAATGGTACATAATTTTTTTAATTGTTTGGTAAAATTTTTTGGTTTAAAACCAATTAAAATTAATTAAACCTTTTGCAAATAATTATCAAAAATTATAAGTCTTGACGAGCTCTCTAGGATTCACTAAACCATTATAATGTTTTCGCTATTTGTAATAATTTTTTTATACAATTTAAATATTTTCCATTTAAAAGAATTTTTTACCTGCCATTTGTTTGGCACTACAATCATTTTTGAATCCATTTAAGGGAGGTGGTGGAGGTGCTGCGCTCTTTACCTTCTAAAATTTATTAAATTTTCTGTTAATTTTAAAAATAATTTAAACTTGTTGAATTTGTTTATCTGGCACATCATTTTCCGTAGAAATTGTTTTTGTTTGGACCGGTCGTTGAATTGATGGTTTTGGCGTTGTAATTTGAGGTGGAGTTGGGGGAGGCGGTGCATGTTGGGCAATTTTTAAACTTTCTAAATTAAATATTTAAAATTATTAATAATTTAATTAAAATTTACGTTGAATTTCCTTTTTCGCCTGTTCCAACAGGGAAATTCGCTGTTCCAATTCGCCTCTCTCCGATTCGAATTTTGCCTCTCTTTCCTTCCAATCTTTTGTCAATGTTGTGATTTTTGCATCTCGATGCGCTTTTTGCCTTTCCAAATCCGTTTTTTCCTCCGACAATTTTTTCAACTGCGCATTTAATTGGGCAATTTGAACATAGCAGTCGGCTTGCAACACTTGGAATTCTTCTTTTTGCCGTGAACATTCCGACTAAATTATTTAATTTTTATTTAAAAATTAATTATTATAATTCAAATTAATTAAATTAGACCTGAAGAGAATTCATTTCCTGTTCCAATTCATCACATTTTATTGATTTTTCGTGTAATAATTCCACGTCAATGCAATTTTCATCGTATAAATTTATGTGGGTGAGGAGGAAATCCGATTCAGGGAATTCTACGGACAAATTCTGAACAAAAAATTTGGCAAAATTTATTTAAAAAAACAAATTTACTTCCAAATGACTTTCCAAATTCAGGCAGGCGAATTCATCTAATTAAATTAAAAGTTCAAATTAATTTAATAAATTTTAATTTATATTTTACGTTGCAATGCCACTCGTTGGTTCATATCCGCGGTGGAATGGACAAGAACATTGATGAACCTAAAGAATAAATTATTTTTGGATATTAAAATATTGGTTATACTTTATGCAGGAAGTCAAAAAATCGACATTAACATTTGTTGAGGATTTGAAACAATGAACCAAAGATTGGAAACGGAACAACTTTAAATTTTGGATTTATTGACTAATTTTATTTAAATGAAATGGAACCTCTCCATATTGGATGCGGAATTTGTCGAATGCGTTCAAAACGAGTTCATGGCCATCAGCCAGCGAAACAATTCCCGAAAGGAGATCCAATGCCAGCGCTTTGGTTCTTTAAAAAGTTTAAAATATTTTGGATTTAGCGTTAAAAAACTAACCGAAGCGAAGGATGCAAAATGGCTCGAACAATGCAATAAATTGCCTGCGTATTGCCGAACACTGCCGTAATGCCAAACTGAACAATTTAATATGAACATTTTAAACCAAAAATGCCAACAAACTTTGTTGTTCAACAATGCCCGTAAGCAGGAAATGCCAACGTGGATATCATCGTCCATTGCATCCAAATTCGGTGCATTTTTTCCGCCTATTTTTGTGCTACCATTCCCGTTGTGTTTTGTGGAATATGGCATTCGAAATGTGCTCATTTTTGTGTTTTCTTCTCGATTGGTGGCCGAAGAATGGGTGGATACGTTCATTTGATTCAATGCCTGGAAATATTGATTAGATAAATATAAATTATTTGATAATTTAACCTGCAATGAAGAAACGCTAGAATGACTGGCATTGAACGGATTTTGTTGTTGAATTCCCTGCTGACTTCCTTTGGATGATTTTTGGTCGGAAGAAGTAAATTGGGAAGACATTGGTGCAAAGGAAGCGGATGAAGACGGTTCCTTGTCATGATGGTCAGCATTGCTGAATGTAAAATTTAATGGTTTCGAATTAAATATTTTTTATTTACGCAAGAATAGTGAAGAAAGAATTCTGCAGAAATGAAATGTAATCGACCAAAATTCGCAATCCATCCGTTTTCGGTGATAAAAATTGCCGAACCCATTCAATGGTGTTGGTCCGAAGAGAAATCTGCAACAAATTTATTATTTAATTTCTGATGTGAATTTACCTCAATATGTTTAAGCAGTGAGGTCGACGATTCACCAGCCAAATACTTTTTATTCTTGAAATTTTTAGATTAATTTTAAATCATAAAAATAAATTGAAACCTTTTTCAATGCTTTTTTGTCCATATAAATTTTCAACTTGTCCAAATAGACGGAAGGATCCGTGACCACATGGTCCATAGAGAATTGTCGCTGATCACAGACCAAATCCCACTTCTTTTTCAAATCACAATTTCGCAATGTTCGCATTTTATCGGGCGGAAGATCCATCGATTTCTAAGGATTTTTCAGGTTATTTTAAAATTATTAATGTGTAAATTACGAACCAAAACTTCCTCAAATGCCAATAAAATTTCCTTCTCGTCTGATGGCATCGCATTTGTCCTTTCGAATGTTGAGGGCCCACTACTGGATGAATTTGAAGTAGTGGAATGATATCGATGCTGTTGTTGATCATCAATTGTGTCGTAATTAACCATTTTATTGATCTTTTCTAAATGTTTATTTATAAAAAAGTGGAAATTTTATTGACAAGTAATTTATGTTTTGAAAGAGGGGCATGACTTGAAAAAAAAACAGGTAAAATGAATGAAATTGAAATTTGAGAATAAGATGAGCGATGACTAATCATTCCATTTAGTCATTCACCGACCATAAATCATCACTTGTTTTTTTTTTTTTGATTTGATCTGTGTCCAAAAATGTGGTGGAATCTTCTTATTATTTCTGGCTTAATTTGCATCATAATAATTCATTCACAATAAGCATAAATAATACTTGTTGTTAGCCGACAAGCTTGCGCCAATATCCTCCTTATTAGAAAAGTGTCATCCCAGAGGGAAGGAAAGAAGACACTTTTTTCTTCCTGCTGCAATCACACTTCACACCCCAACAGCTTTTATTTGAGGGAATGATGAAGGAGGAGGATGGATTTGCTTCTTCTTCGATTTTCACTCGTTTTCTGCCCCGCTACTCCCCCATCCTTTTGCTTTTGCCCTTGTGCTCCCAACAATTTTAGTGAAGTGAACTATAGGGATGGATGGGAAAAAAGACATTGTGTTGAGAGAAAATTGTCAACAATCATCCTCCAATCCTCCTCCCTCCGGTGCTGTTGTCGCCGCCGCTACATATAATTTTACGTGCGGCTTAATTGTCCCTCAAAATGGGCTGAATTTTACATCAAATTTTCCTCTACATCAAAAGGGGCTGAATTCTGCATCAAATTTTCCTTTACATCAAAAGGGGCTGAATTTTACATCAAATCGAGCGGGAATTTGAATTTTTCCCATTAATTCC
Source organism: Pratylenchus scribneri (assembly GCA_030063045.1). NCBI lineage: Eukaryota > Metazoa > Nematoda > Chromadorea > Rhabditida > Pratylenchidae > Pratylenchus > Pratylenchus scribneri. The sequence continues at coordinate 796,873 of JAQSEB010000014.1, read as the reverse complement.
TCTTCTCTCTTCTCAACACAAATATCCATGATCGTCTTTGATCCAATCTAAATATTTCTAATAAATATCATATCAATAATAATATCTATAATTAATTTAAATATAAATTAAGGCCACTAGAAGGTCGGGGAAGTATAACAGAGGCTCGGAGAGTGCGCGGGATATATCCGGATATAGGGGCATTAAGGTGAATATAGGGAGATTAAGCCCCGAAATAGATGGGAAATGGACCGGAGGGCCAGCGGATGGTCGAGAAGTGGGACGAAGGCCCGGAGAGTGCGCGGGATATATCCGGATATAGAGGGATTAGGATGAATATAGTGGGATAAGTCCCGAAATGGATGGGAAATGGCCCGGAAGGCCATAGAAAGGTCTGGGATATGGGCCGAAGGCTCTGATGGTAAGTGGGATTAAGCCGGATAAAGGTGGATATACGTGGATTTAGGGGGATTAAGCCCCAAATATATGGGCTCGAGTCCTGTTTTAGGCTGTTTTTCTTCCGGCTTCACGAGATTCCAATGCTCCGAGCCCCTAAGCCCCTAGCCCCTAAATCCCATGCCGACCATAACCCTAATCCCTAGCCCCTAACTAGACTTATCCGGCTTAATTCCCCTATATCCATCTTAATCCCCTATATCCACCATAATCCCCCCTATATCCGGCTAAATCACGCGCATTTTCCGGGCCTCTATTATACTTCCCCTACCTTCTAGTGACCTTCCGAGCCATTTTCAATTCTTTTCTTGGCTTAATCTCCCTATATCCACCTTAATCCCCCTATATCCGGCGTAATCCCGCGCACTCACCGGGCCTCAATTATACTCTTCACCGACCTTTCTAGTGGCCTTCCGAGTCATTTCCAATCAATTTCTGGGCTTAATCCCTCTATATCCACCTTAATCCCCCTATATCCACCTTAATCCCCCTATATCTGGTGTAATCCTGCGCACTCTCCGGGCCTCAATTATACTTCACCGACCTTTCTAGTGGCCTTCCGAGTCATTTCCAATCAATTTCTGGGCTTAATCCCTCTATATCCACTTTAATCCCCCTATATCCGGTGTAATCCTGCGCACTCTCCGGGCCTCAATTATACTTCACCGACCTTTCTAGTGGCCTTCCGAGTCATTTCCAATCAATTTCTGGGCTTAATCCCTATATATCCACCTTAATCCCCCTATATCCTCATTAATCCCCCTATATCCGGCATAATCCCGAGCACCTCCTTTTTGACTTCCGCGCACCCCAGGAATGTCCCAAAATCGTTTTATATTATTTACAACGTGAAAAACAAATTCCCCCGATTTGGTGCAAAATTCAGCCCCTTTTGATGTAAAGGAAAATTTGATGCAAAATTCAGCCCCTTTTGATGTAGAGGAAAATTTGATGTAAAATTCAGCCCATTTTGAGGGACAATTAAGCTTTTCCGTATAATTTTGGGAGTGGCCGGCTGCTTTGAAAAAGGTGGAAATTGGAAAAGCTGCTGTTAAAAGTTTTATTATGGAGAAAGAAACCGGAATTATTTCAGGAGATTTTAGTTTTTTTTCTTATTTTAAAAGATAATTATTAATTATAGGGTTAGGCCATTCATGTGAAAATATCAATTAATAATTTTGCAAGAGAGATTTAAAAAATTAAATGATTTTAATACATGCTAGATGACAAACAAGATTCAATGTTCGGGTTGAGTTCGTTCAATTCATTTTCATTCATCATTCAAGTTAAAGTATATCAGCAGTACAGTATTATTTTTTAAATTTGCTCATTTTTCATATTTTTGACAATATATTTATGGCATAAATTTGAAAAATCAATGTTCTTTTTTTGCTTTTGTACTCAGAAGTCAGAATGTTTGTGAAAATCAGAATGTTTGTGAAAATCAAAATGTTTGTAAAAATCAGAATGTGAAAATCAGAATGTTTGTGAAAATCAGAATGTTTGTGAAAATCAGAATGTTTGTGAAAATCAGAATGTTTGTAAAAATCAGAATGTTTGTGAAAAATCAGAATATTTGTAAAAATCAGAATGTTTGTGAAAATCAGAATGTTTGTGAAAATCAGAATGTTTGTGAAAATCAGAATGTTTGTAAAAATCAGAATGTTTGTGAAAAATCAGAATATTTGTAAAAATCAGAATATTTGTAAAAATCAGAAAGTTTGTGAAAATCAGAAAGTTTGTGAAAATCAGAATGTTTGTGAAAATCAGAATGTTTGTAAAAATCAGAATGTTTGTGAAAAATCAGAATATTTGTAAAAATCAGAATGTTTGTGAAAATCAGAATGTTTGTGAAAATCAGAATGTTTGTGAAAATCAGAATGTTTGTAAAAATCAGAATGTTTGTGAAAAATCAGAATATTTGTAAAAATCAGAATATTTGTAAAAATCAGAATGTTTGTGAAAATCAGAATGTTTGTAAAAATCAGAATATTTGTAAAAATCAGAATGTTTGATGAAATCTGCTGCTATTCATCTACTTTTATGCAACTTTCTACTTTTTAATTCGGCGAACTGCCGGTGGAATTCCCATGGCATTTGAAACAACAAAAGTGCCATTTTTCCATTTTCATCTTTTTTTCCCACCATAAATTCCCCATCCAATCCCAGGACCCGGAGTGCCCGGTTATGATATGATGGGCCCTCGGGAATCGGGAATTCTCCCAATGCGTCCGATTGTTTTAAAAAACTGGGCGACGGTGTGGAATGTGGATGAAAGAGGAAATGAAAGGCATAAAAATATGAAAAGGAGGAGGACGGATTTGCGGCTGGCCCCTCACCCTCACCCATTTTGAGGCAGCTGAATGCGGAGGGAAATGGTCCATCGCAATTTTTATAGATATGCACATATTAAATTCAAGAGCAACGAAGGAAACTTGCTTTGTATTGCCGATAATTCAAATTTCTAATGAAGGCGCCATCCTGGAGCCGAAAATTCGTCAAAAAGGATAAATTCGGCCGGCAAAGTCATCAAAAAGGAATAAATTTGGCCAATTAGCTATTAATAAAATTTATCAGTAGTGTCCATGCGCCCTACAACAAAATTTTATCACAGTCATAATATTTTCCCCATTCGATCATAAAAGATGCAAAACCGCACCACAAACACGATTGATATCCGCACTAAACCCCCTTTTTAATATTCGCCCAGTCGACAAAACATGGCGCGTGTGCAATCCATCTTTTCGTTTTTTTTCAGAAAAAATGTGCCGCAAAGGAAAAGCGAACAATTTAAGAGTCAAAAATTATTCTTCCCAATCTATTTTATTAATTCCTATTCCTAACTAAGTAGCAAAGAATTTATATTTTTGGAAGACCTTTTTCAATTGAATATTTCAAAAATTATTCCCTTCTTATTAATTCTGATTAGCTCTGAAGGCTAATTTAATTTACCCCTTTCTCATTCCATTTGATCTCATTTATTTCCCACTGCCTCTCTTATTAAGAGGTAAAAAGGCATAGCGGGAAGTAAAAAGGATTTTCTTCTACATCCAAAAAATCATTTTATCAGCGAGGGAAATTGAGAATCAATTCAATTCAAATATTTTTGAAATATTTATTTTTGGGCTATTAAAAAGGCCTATTCTCGAGGGCTCTTTGGCCCTTCCATTCCCGCCCATATGCTATTATTTCCTCAAAATGTTGGCTGCTCTCATTTCAAAAAATGAGGCAAAAGAGGCGAATTGAGGGCTCAAAAAACAACCAAAAACACATTTTAAAAAGCAGACAAGGACTTTGCGGCTTTTGGCTGGTGCCCATTCCAATTCCAATTCAAAGTCTCGGCTTCATCTTTCTAATATTTGCACTTCTCCAACAGCTCCAAAGCAATTTCTTCGGCCAAGCGGAGTGAAATGCAGCCGCCAGTCCTCCGCCACTTTTTTGTGAGCACCACCACCAAAAGCATGGCCCCATCCACCCTACACTTCCGTCCATCCCCTTTAAATCCGCATTTCATTTCGTCGTCCTCCACTCCCAGCAGCGGCTTTCAACAAAAAGTTCTTCTGCCATTTCCCTCACAAATTCCTTTTTGTGACACACAAATTGGCCGCCGTCCCTTCCACCTCCAACCCCAAACCTCAATGATATTTTTTGTTTTGTTTTGAAGGCCGCCACCGACTGGCAACAAAACGGATTTCCCTCGCCGCCTTTGTCCCCCAACCCCAATGTTGTCATTCGTGTTCCTCGCATTTGGCAACTTTTTGTTACCCCAAAATTTTTCTCCCCCAAATTAATATTGACAAATCAAAAAATTGGAAAGATTTGTTGAATTTCCATTAATTCTCTTTAAAATTTCTTTTAGGAAATTTAGGCAATTTTGCTGACGCTAAATTTGTCCCTTTTTAAGCCTCCAAAATTGGCTTTGACTACAAGGCAAATTAGTCCGTTGGCAAAAAATTCTAACAAAAAGTCCAATTTTTTTATCCCATTTTAGTCCATTTTCTCTCTAAATTTGGTCATTCTTCCATTGTTAGCCAAAATCCCAATTTCACATACTTTTATGTGTCCATTTCATCTCCCTTTGGGGAATAATAAATCCTCCATTTCCCTCATGGCCACGTTTTAAATGACCGATTCAGTCCCCAATTAAATTGGCTATAATCCCTCATTCCACATTCATTGGCCATTTTTATCCCTTTTTGTCAGAATGAAATAAATTAAACGCAAAATTCCCAGCCAATTTCAACACCCAAAGTTTCCTCTTTTTATTTATTATCCTCTATAATCTGCGTCAATGAATAAATTGGCCAAGAATTCCAAAAATTGTTTCAATTTTCATTTAAGCAATTTTTATAATTTTCTCTATAAATTCAAATTTAAAAGCTGAAGAAGTGTAAATAACCAAGGGCAATTTTTGAATGAATTTTAGAACTGTAACTGTAGGTGAGGGAAGCCATTGAATGAATTGGAGCAATCAATTTAACATTTACAAATCGCTAATTTCAAAGTCATTTTCACTTTTTAGCCTTTCAGAGAATTATAATAATTTGATTTCATTTCCACCCTTGAATTCTTCTTCTGGATCATGAATTATTCGATTTCAAGGCTGCTGGAATGAATGAATTCTCTCCTCCAAATGCTTCCAAGACATGGCTGCCTTCCCTTTCGAATGGATTATCATCAAATCCCTGGCAAATTATTAGCTGCACTCATTCTCGATTTTCTCTTGCTTTGGGCAAATTTATTCACCAAATGGAATACAGTAAATGGACAATCCGCCTCCACCGGTTGCATTCGATTTGGTCAGCCACTTTGTTGTTCAGGCCGAAATATCAGCTGCAAATCCAGGGATTCACCGCCGATTCGGCCAATTTACAGGCATATATAATAATTATTTTAACAATTATCAAAATTAAAATGATTGAATTATTTAATTTGTTTTAATCAAAATTATTTCCTTTTCAGGTTCACCGTTCCATCAAAAGAGCTATTGGGTGTTTATTGCAAAGAGAGTGCCGAACGCATTGGATTTGCAGGCATTTTGCCTGATTTTGTTGCCTTGGAAGGAAATGGCCAAAAAGTTTTGGATGGCAAATTTGAGAAATCAGAACATTTTCGACTATTTGAGGAAGGAGAAGTTTTTGAATTTGGTTGGCCCTGGGAAGAATGGGCCGGCGATTTTGAACATTTCCAACAGAATTGGCCTTTGGTCAGGTCCTTTTTGGGACATGGGACAACAATTCATCTTAAAATTGCAAAATTTCTCAGATATTCCTTGTTAAATCGGCATTTGCCCTTTCGAATTCATAAAAAGCCTTTGCACACCGATTTCCCTCATTCACATCAAAAATTGCTCCAAGGTCGACAACGTGTCGATCCCATGTTTTCTTCAGCTAATGGTGACCAATGGCGAGCATTTACTGTAGCAGAGACAAGTCCAGATTGTTATTGTGACCAAATGTGTGCAAAATATGGAGATTGTTGCGCCAATTATATGGCACAATGTCCGGGTATGAATGACTTTAAAAAGGGTTCTGGGACATTCTAATGTTGAAAAGAATATTAAATTCGTTTCTTAAAAATTATTTTAATATAGGTAATATGCAAATTCCGGAAACAATTCTGATTTTCATTCCGGAAACAATTCTGATTTTCATTCCGGAAACAATTCTGATTTTCATTCCGGAAACAATTCTGATTTTCATTCCGGAAAGAATTCTGATTTTCATTCCGGAAAGAATTCTGATTTTCATTCCGGAAAGAATTCTGATTTTAATTCCGGAAAGAATTCTGATTTTCATTCCGGAAAGAATTCTGATTTTCATTCCGGAAAGAATTCTGATTTTCATTCCGGAAACAATTCTGATTTTAATTCCGGAAAGAATTCTGTTTTTCATTCCGGAAAGAATTCTGTTTTTCATTCCGGAAACAATTCTGATTTTATATCGACAAATTATGAAACAAATAATCATAACTTGATTAATTTTATGCAAATAATAGCGGTCGATTGCCAACTTAGTGCCTGGAGTAGATGGTCGGAATGTATGGCTGAAGATGGGGAAATGGCATGCGGCATTGGGATTCGAACGAGGCATCGACAGGTGCTCAGACCGAGGGAAAATGCCGGAGCCGAATGTCCAATAAATTTGGAACAACAAATTGGCTGTTTTCGGCAATGTCCCAAAGGCATTATTGACGAAAGGCAAAACGGACGAATTGGAGGTGTCGGCGATGAATATATTCCTCCAGGCAAAAATATTTAAAGAAAATATTATAGATTTTTTTTTATTTCAGATGTGACGACGGTGGCTTTATTGTTAGATTATAGATACAACAAATCCCGTCAAATCCTTCCAACCTTGTTCAAAAAAGGCAGGAAAAATAGGCGTGAGACTGTCGAGACAGGAAATTATGTGAAGTAAGTAAATAATTATCATTTTGAAGAATTTTGATGTACACAGTTTCAGAAAAATTATGATTAGCAAATATAAATAACCACAAAAGACAAAAGTTTCTTATTTCCCCTTCTGTCTAAAAGATATTGTGTCCATTATCGAATTGAATGGTTGAATCGGAATTGTGTGGAGCCTGAATGGAGCAGAAAATTACGGCAAGGACAAAAGATTTGTGCTGAATGCCAACCAGAGGCACAATTTCATCGGGTAAATTTGTGGAATTTATAAATTAAATTCAAAATATTTAAATTTTCAGCCTCGGCCTCGCTGTGCATCGGGTATGGCGATGGGAGGGAATGGGGTATAGGCATTAAATGAATGGAAATATTCTTATTCTTTTTTAATTTAATTATCAAGAAAATTAAATTATCCGCAGATAGTTGAGATTTACTCATTTGACAATATCTTTTAGTATTAGAAAAATGAACAAAAAAATTTTATGCACTCCAGTCAAGTGTGATAGTTTATCTAAGCAAGGAGAATATGGTACAATTTGCATTGCATAAAATTCTAATAATTTCACTTTTTTTCTATTTCCTTACACACAGATCTTGAGGACGGACAAAGTGGTTTTTGGAAGTTGATTGGCCCAAAATCATGTTATGGCATTTGGCGACGGCTTAGGGCGGCCAATTCCGACTGTGACTGTGTTCGTCAATTTCCTCAATTGAATCCGTTCCTTTTGGTCTAAAAAATGCAAGAAACATCGTCATTACATTATGATCCTCAAAAACCAATTTAATTCGATCAAATTCACCAAATTCTCTCCAATTCAGCAAATCATTCCCCAACCTACCACCCTTTTAAATTGTCCTCAGGTAAAATTCGCATGTTTGTATTATTCATACCCGCAAACAATGCTCACCAAAACACAATCCATATTTCGCAAAAACATTGTTCTTCGCCCCCAATATTTCACAATCCCAGAAAATCAATTGTGCAAAAATCAACCACATTCTTTCATTCCATTTTTAAATATTCATTGTTCCATATTTTCCATTCCCACTTCTCCAATTTTCACAAATTTTCTTTCGAAACTGCCAAAATGTTCAATTCAATGTTTCTTTCATCAATTTTACATTTATTGTTTTTTATGCTTCAATACTTGCCAAATGTCAAAATGATTGGACATTTCTGTGTTCAATGCGAAATAAAAATTGTAAAGAAAAAGTGATCCTCCAAATGTTCAAATTCACATCCAATTGAACAATCGCCTCTCGATCTCGAGTCTTGACCCTCATAAATTTGGACATGAGGCAACATCCATCGGGAAAGTGGACAAAGACAAATTTTTATCGAGAATTAGCAAATGTTCACCAAATCGAGAAAAAAAGTTGTTCACTTTTAAAGAAGGGGGAATGATTTTTTTTGTTGGTCATTGCTCATTGGTCATTCAGAGCAATTCTCCCTCGAGGCTTTTTAGTTGGTCATTCGTCCATTTTGGTGAGTACACATAAATTCATTCCCGCCAGCCAAACAGAGGCCCCTCGGGGGCTGCAGCCTTCCCCTAGAGGGAAAAATGGGCGAGAATCGACCGACTGGCTCTGAAGGAGAGAAGCGAAGAATTGTGAGGAATTGGCTGAAAATTGGGTGGGAATTGAGCGGAATAAATGGAAAGATGGATTCAAATGGATTGGATGGGTGAAGTGGGAATGAAGCGGAGTAGCCAGAGCAATTGGACACGCGGCTGGCAGCTCAGAGAAGAGAAATGAAGCAAGCCAGCCGGCAGTGGCAGTGGTCGCGGCTGGTCCATTCAAAATGGACATAGAGGAGGAAAGATGGAGCCATCCATTCAGCCAACACTTCTTTCCAGCTGCTAGCCGGTCTGTGTCCATCTCTCTCCTCTATATTCCGTAGACATAGTCCAGTCAGTCCCGACTCCCGGAGGAGATGGCCCTACTCGGCTAACATGACGAGATGAGGATGTGAGGGCAAATCTGTCCTTTAGCCCCCTTTTCTTGCCCATTTTGCCCCGTCCATTCTCGTCTTGCCCATTGCTTCTTCTTTAGCCAGTCCAGTCAGCCAACCAGCCAATGTCCATCCAATCTTCCCATCCAGTCAGAGGAAAAGCCTTCCCCTCTCCCTAATATGCATCCTTTCAGCCATCCAGCATATCCTCCATATCCCCAATCCGGCCCCCCTTCCTCCCCACAGTGAAGCATTCACCAAATCCTGCCCACCCATTACAAAGGTGTTATAGCCGAAAAGCCGCAAACAAATATGTGCAAAAGCAGAAGCAATGGAAGAAGCCGACACGGGGGGAGAAGAAGCGGACCCCGCCGAATGGAAAATGGATGGAGGAGACAGGGACGGGGAGGGGGGGAACAACATCACGGCGCCCTCAACAAAAATTACATATCGATCTGCACCCATCGATTCCATCCAAAAATATATTTCCACTCCATTCTTCATATCCACCACCATTTTCACCAATATACCAAATATTCGCCCTAAATTCACACATTCAATTTACTCATTCACAGATTTCATTACCGCTGCTCTTCTTTATTTCTCGCGCATCTCAAAATCCACAAATTCATCCACCGGTAGCAGCAGCAGCAAATTCCATCAATTCCCGCACGCACAGAAAAGTGTGAAATGTGAAAGGCACAATGTGGAATAATTTCGGCGACCACACATTCGTCGATGATCTCGGCAAAATCTGCGCAAAAATTCTGAACGGCCACAGAAAATCAGCATAAAATACAAAATATCCACCACAAATAAATATAATCTTCTCATTGACAAATTGGCGCGCGCGAATGTCATCAGCATCATGCGGCGCGGAAAATACATCAGGTGAGTGGGGAAAAGCCAGCACACAAATATTTGGCCATTGAGAAATCATAGGCCATTAGAGGAAAATGAACCATTTAAGATGGGGCAATGCGCGTTCGATGGATGCTCTTTGGACCTAAATATTCCGCGAGATCAAATGCCCCCAAAATCCCTCATCCCCCTAAAAAGCGCATCCATTTCAATAGATACTTTTGCTGCAGGAGTGAATGACCAACTTTATGTGAACCTTGGGAATGATTCTCCTTATTTTGTTCCATTCTCAAAATTCAAAAATAATCATCTTTTTAACAAAAAATATTCACTTTTTGGAGGATAATTCTCTCAACATTTCCATATAAAATATCATAAAAACAAAAACCCCAGCAGGGGAATTATTTTCCACCACTCAAAAATTGAAAAAAAATGTGGTATATCTCCTTTATTTGTGGACATTTTTGAACAAATTATAGCGGATTTTTTATAGTGCTTTTAAGAAAATTGAGAAAATGAAATATTTTTTTTTGAAGTTTATTCTGCCAAGAACTATGGGCCCCAAAATCGAGGGTGGGGAATAATTAAAGATTGTGATTTGTAGGGCTACGGTAGTCATGAGTTCATTATTAATCGATTGGCTCAAAAAGATATGGCTGAACTGTTTTAAATGGGAAATATAGGAAATCAAAAATGAATTGCAAAGAATGACCCAAAATAATAATAGCTTAATTAAAATTAATTAACTTAAGTAAATGACCATCCTTTTGTCATTTATTATTTACCACAATTCACTGAATAAACCCCCTTTGCCACCCTAAAAACATATCACATCGTTGTTGTGTTGTTTATTCGCTGGCGGGGACGACACTGCCAAGAACCAACCAATTGATGGAGAAGGGGTTTTGACTGCTTTTGTGGGTGTCGTCCACAGCAGAGGCAGGCAGCACCCACCACAACCCCCGTCGCCCCCAACACCCATTGCCCCCGTCGGCGGTCGGTCACGGCGCAGGGCGGCGACCGGCACGGAGTGGGCAGCGGCCGTCCCCGGCGGGGCAATGTGTGGCAGCGCTGGGGGGCAATGTGAAACGGGGAAATAGTTGGGGGTAGCCCTCTTGCCCCCCATACTCCACTGACCCAGACCACATCCTCCTCCCCTCCCTCATTTTTCCCTTCCAGCGCCCAATTCCATTGCCCCATCATCACATTGCTGCCCTCAATTCCCTAGTCCCCCACCCCAACAATTCTCATCGACCAATCGAAGGCGGGGAGGAGGAAAAGCCGAGAGGAGATTGGAGGGAAGAGAAGGGGAAAAGCAATCCAAACACCAAATGTTCGCACCATTCTGGGCCATCCCTCCCCATTTTTGTGTTACCCGCAAATTTGGCCATCAACATAAAATTATTATTCCAATTTCATTTTCCACCGTTCCACAGCTGATCCATCAAATTTTGCTTGGGGCAATTTCCTTCCTTTTCTTTCTGTGGATAAAATGAAGAGGATCATACTATACTTAAAATGTTCCTATTGTTTTTTACCTTTTCTCCTCATCATCTCCAATGCCATTCTTCCATCCAATTTCTTTCCCTTTATTGTTAGAATGGTCCATTGTCCCCATTTTGCCATCGTGAATTGCATAAAATCGATCCCAAATATTTAGTATAATCCCCCCGAAAATGCCAATTTCCAAAGACTACTTCTCTTCTTATTACTCAAATATTCCGCGCATTCCTCCCTTCCTCCCCCTTTTTAGTCCATATTATTTTTTGAGCAATTTGGTTCCGCTGCAACCCTTCCCCCTTTTTCTTCTTCTATTATTCTTCATCCAACTGGTTTTGCCACCCCACAAAAATGGGTCCATCCCCCAATTCCTCCTCCTTACTATTCTTCCTCCCACCTTGTGTCCCCGTTTGTTCGATCTGATGACACCATCAATGAATGTTCTCTGGAAGAATTAGGAAGAATGAGGCAATGAAGACGCGCACACAAATTCCTCCTACCTTCCCTCATCAGAAGAACAGACAGAAAATGCAAAAAAATGAAGAAAGACACAATAATTATTGCCCCAACTCTTTTGGGCCGCCCCCATCAATAATTTGCGCACCAGCAGCCGTCGCTTTTCCCCCAATTTTATGCACAAGAAGGGAAGGGGCCCAATGGGGTGATCAGACGAGAAATAAAATTAGGTCACAAAATTAGCTGTGGCCAAATTTGTGTGTTGGCCGCAATTTTGTTCATCCATTTTCCTCCTATATTTTTGTCCAAGATCTTACATAAAATTTTGTAGGCAGCAGCAGTGGTTGCAGCAGCGAATACTGTGAAGGAGGAGCACAAAACAACGGCGGATTGGTCCACAATCATCCACAACAACAAAACCAATTCCTTCATCAACATTTTGGTGGCATTGGCCATTCCCAACCACCTCCTTCCTCTTTTCCCCAAACCCATCATAATCACAACCACCATCAACAGTTGATTGGCACAGGAACAGGTCCGAATGAGCCCCTTTTTATAGGAATTAAATGAATTAATTGACTCGGAATTAAGTGGATTATTTTTCAGTATTTCCATGTCAATTCCTTTTTGAACTCATTTTTCCCCTCCTCCCTTTTTATTAACTCCTAAAATTCCCCTAAAGGGATGCTCGTCTCCTCGGGCCAATTGAACAATGGGCACAATGTTGGGGTTTGTTTTGGCCAATTCCCTTCATTTCCATATAAAAATATTTATCCCTAAATAGAATTCATTATTGCATCGAGCGGCTCAACAAAAAAGTGCCGGCCATCTTGGTGGCCATAATTCGGCTGGGACCGTTGGAAATGGGATGGCAATGGCCTCAGAATGTGTTGTGGCAAATGGGACGGGCAAAACCCGTTCATCGTCAAATAATAATGCATTAAATGCCTCTGCCGCTGGCCAATCCTCATCCACCAATTTTGAGCCGGAAAGGCCAATTGGTAAATAATAAGAAAGGAAGGAATGAAATGGGCCAAAAGGCCCATAGAATAAATTTTTGAGGAAATTAACATTAAATTTTTAAAATTTGATTTTTAGGTTATGGCGCATTCGGTGTTGTCTGGAGTGTGACTGTATGTTAAATTGTTTTTGACTCCTTTTTCATCAAAAATCATTTGATTTTAGGATCCAAGAGATCATCGGAGGGTGGCATTGAAGGTTGGCTTTTAGGCCATTTTTCCCTCCAAACTTTCATTTTTATAGAAAATGCCAAATGTCTTCCAAAATTTGGCCTCATGTAAACGTGTCTTCCGTGAACTTTACATGCTCTCCTCCTTTCAACATGATAATGTTCGTTTGGAGAATTTTCAGACCAAATCTTTCGACTTTCCAGGTGCTCTCTCTGCTTGATATTCTTCAGCCAACGAATCCTCATTTTTTCTCGGAAATGTTTGCCCAAACATAATTTTGACAATTCTCATTATTTAAATTCATTTCAGTTATATTTTGACGGAATTGATGCAATCCGATTTGCATAGGATCATTGTGAGTTTATTCATCAATTTTCTATTAGGCTATAATCCTTAAAATTCATATAATTTGTTTAATTGGTAGATAATTCTCAGATAGGGAGAGGAAATTCATTCAATTAAAATGTAGAGAATTTAACCAATAATTGGGGGTATATAATTTTGTGGCCATACCTTCAAACTTTAATGTATATTTGCCAAATTTAATAGCTTTTAACTTTAAATTCCTTCCTTCATTCTCTTTCATTTTTTACAAAAATTTCAATGATTGAGTATTCCTAAATTAATCAAATATTCTGCCCCAACTAAAATCTATCCAATACATTTATATTTCCACAGGTTTCTCCCCAGCCTTTGTCCGGCGATCATGTCAAAGTGTTCGTCTATCAAATTTTGCGCGGCCTCAAATATCTTCATTCCGCCAATGTTCTCCATCGGGATATCAAGCCAGGGAATTTGTTGGTCAATTCAAATTGCATCCTCAAAATTTGTGACTTTGGACTGGCCCGAATTTGGGAACGCCAAGATTCGCAGAATATGACACATGAGGTTGGTGGAATTGGGCAAAAATAAATAATATATTTAATTTTCAGGTGGTCACACAATATTACAGGCAAGTTCAATAGACTTAAAAATTAATGGTAAATTTTCAAAATTGCCCTAAAAATTGAAACCAATCTTTCTCCCTTATTCTCTTTACCCAAAATTTATTTTTATTTATTTTTAGAGCGCCCGAATTGTTGATGGGTTGCAGGAGGTCATTTTTGAATTGTCCAATTTTGTAAAAATTGATCATTTTTGTATAGGTACACTTCCGCCGTCGATGTTTGGTCCGTTGGTTGCATTTTTGCCGAATTGTTGAGCCGTCGAATTCTCTTTCAAGGTGGCCATCCCCTTTGCCTATATTTTCAATAAATTCCACTCCATTTTAGCCCAAGGGCCCATCGAACAATTGAATATGATCATCGACTTACTTGGTAAATTTCCCAAAAACATTTCACATAATTTTGATTTTTTTCCTTTTTAGGCACTCCAAAACCGGACGAAATGCGTGGATGCTGCGACGGTGCCCTAAAACATGTCAGTCATTTAACGGATAATTGGGGATAATTTGTGCCAGATATATTTTGAAAGAATATTTTGCCCGTTAGAAATTAGTGAAACCTATTTAACATCATAAAAGCCTTGACACTAAACTAATCCTAATTCTTTACAATTTATTAGCCCTATATACCTAAATCTAGAAATGATGATAGCGCAAATGTAGCATAACTTTTGGTTTTGTAAATGATGATCCCATTCTATTCATATAATTTTTTGATTAATTTTGGAATGAATATAGGTATATATTCTTTTATTAAATAATGAGAATTTTCTCGCTGCGAAATCTCATCCCCTTATTTACAATTAATCCATTATTTCAGGTGCTAAAATCGCCTCAACGTGCCGCCTCCCTCCATCGGGTTTATGCCCTTACGCATCCCGCAAATCAGGACAGTATCCCTCTCCTCTTGGAAATGCTCAAATTTGATCCGGTAAACAAAACAAATTTGAGTCTCAGTTCAATTTTATTCCTTTAATAAGGAAAAGCGAATCAGCATTGAGGATGCATTGAAGCATCAATATTTGGAGGATGGACGAATGCGGTTCCATTCGGTCAGTCCCAATCTTGGGCCTATTCAATTTATATATTTCCCTTTTTAAAATAATTTCAGTGCATGTGTACTTGTTGCCATGGCCAAAAGTGCGTTTTTTTTAAAATTATTTTATGAGTCTTTTTGTGGTTTTAAAAACCATTCCACTATGTTATAATCCCTCTAAAATTCCCCAATTTTCCATTTTTTGTTCGATTTTTCCCACTAAAACTAGTAAGTTAGTAAGTCGATTGAATATTCTAATAGTCTAGAATAATAAATGGCACATGCTTCTCCTCCTCCCTCCAATCATCATTTTGGGGCCATTAGTATAATAATATTGGATGATAAAACAGAATATACAGTTGAATTGATAGATTTTGGAATGAAAATTAAAAAGATTTAAAATTTGTAAACCAACAAATCAGTAGATAGATTTATAAGAATTTTTGATATTTTATTTTAATAAAATTTCCCCTCAATTTGTGCAGTGTTGGCGGAAGGCGGGAACGTATCTTTTGCAAGGCTCTGGATCCAGTGGTCAGTCACGAAAATGTGCCCCAGGGCCAATCATAATTTATTTTCAATATTTCCAGCATAATCAACCATTCGATCCACAGTGGGAAAAGGATATGTCCAAAAAGTCAATGTTCCAATTTCGGGAAATCCTCTACGATTATATCACAAAGGTAGTCGAATTCCGCCTGTTCTGATTTTATTAAATTTCACCAGTTTCAGAGGACACCCCTCTACAATATTCCACTCTGCATTAACACAAATGCGGCCAGCTATGGTGAATTTGTCAGGTAATAAAATGGCGAATTATTCCAAATATATAAAAATCAACAAATAAAATAGTCCAAAAATAAATTATTATTTTTCAGTTCTTCTGTTGCGCAACCATCGGAATTGCCGCCCAGCCCGAATGCCTGGGAATGAAATGAAGTCGAAATGGACCAATCCAGTCAGTCTTTCACACCAATGCCCCTCATTCAATGATCAGTCACCGCCATTGAATGTGGCGATATATTATTATTTTGTGCTGCGCCAATTTTATGGGTTTTCATATGGCAAAAATTTGTTTTTTAAAAATCACTGCCCGTTTTTTTATTTTTATAATTTCTTCAATATTTTATTTGTTTCCCTCATTCATACATTAATCTTTCATTTTGGCAAAAATGCCCAAAACATTTTTGCTGACCAAATGTCTTTCAAAACCAACTCCTTCAAAAATGGTCATTCACATTATTTTTTTTTTTGTTTATTTTTACATTTAAAAAGTGCCGCATTTCCCCACACATTTGTGGGGTGCAAATTTTAACAAAATGTTCCTAAAAATCTTTCAATTCCCCTCAATGAATATTATGATTTATTTTGGATTTATGGCCATAAGGATAATGTTTATTTATCATCAAAACGGTTAAAAATACGATTTTCGAATATTTTTTATTATGCTATAAAATATTAGCCAACAGAAATAGACATTGGCCATAAATTCCAAAAAATTCAGTATTTTCATTTTATTCTAACTTTTTTGCCCTCTTCTATGTGCTTCAACCCATTTTTTTCACCCAAAAATTTGCATATTTATACAGCCAACTCTCTGAATCATTTGGCAAAATTTGTTTTTTATTTTGTGTTGTCTTTCATCAATCCCTTCTCCCTCTTTGCATATATTTGTAAATTGTGCGGATTTACCCCCTCAAATCAACAAATCCCAATCCATCCTCCTCCGAACATTCAAAACTCAACGAATTGTACCAAAATTGCACTTAAATTCCCCACACACGAATTTTTATTATATTTGGCAAGAATACTCAAGATAAAACAAATTTTTTGATTTCCTCCACTTGATTATATCGAAAATAATCGAATTGGGTAAAAATAAGTAATTTTGAAATGACCAAAATGAAATGTTCTCCAATTGTCTTATAATTTCACTTGTTTGGCCATGATTTTATCGCCAATGTCAAACATTTATTGGTTTTCACTCATTTTTTTCGACTAATATTGAATTCGATTACAAAAGAAGAAAAATTAACGGCGTTTTTAAAAATTGTTGCCTTAAAAGAAGGTAAGTGGTTTTCCCCTCCCAATATATTTCTTCCTCAATTCTATTGCCTAGCATCATTTTGAGCCATCCACATCCCCCTTTTTCCCTTCATTTCCAAGCCAATTTATGGCCATTCCCACCATCATCCCTGCTTTTCCTCTAAATGGGCTTCATCTCTCTCTGTCCCCATTTCCAGCTGCATTCCCAAATAGGCTCTCTCTTGGCTTTCTCTGGCCCATTTCTCCTCTCCATTTGGCCCTATTTTTCAGTCTGTGCCTTCTTTGCGCCTTCGTTGCCTCTGCTTCTGCTGTTGGTCTCGGCCACTGTTTTGCCACCATCGCCGGTTTCCCTCCCTTTAAACATTTTGGCACTAAAAATGCCCAACAAACACACAAAAAGTGGTTCATCAATGCGCCCCGCGGCAAAATTGATTTTCTGGCAATTCTCCCCTCCAATTTTGGATGCCTTCGAACGGGGCAATAAGAGGGGGAAGGAGGAAGGTGTGCGGGAATCCCCATTGAATTGGGGACTCAAGAATGGAGGGAGGGGACCTCTTCTTTTAGGCAACAATAGATGGCCTCAAAAAGAATGCAAAAATGCCAAAAAGCTGAGAAGTGTGGAATTTTCACCTCTTCATTCACTATTTATGGCCAATTTTTGTCGTTAACAACGTAAAGCCATTTTTTGTCCACAAATAAATAAATGCTCGAATATTGACGCCGGCAAAAGGCATTAGGAAATCCCGCAGGGCCATTGCCCCGTATCATCATCCTAAAAATATGCACGGAATTAATTTAACCCAAAATGCCATCCAATTTTTTACATTTTTTCCTCATTATATTCCTCTATTTTGGTTTAATCTTTAATCGGCCTTCAATGGTAAAAATTATTAATTTTGTTCATTTGAAGGGAAACGGGAATGAATAATCATCATCATCCTTCTGCCCCCAATATCAACAATGATTCGACACGGCATCGGCAATTTTTGCAGCCAAACTGTCAAAATGTCCTTCACCAAGAGGACAAAAACAATGAGGCAATGGATTGTTCACCGGCACCATCAATTGCGCCACTCTTCCTGAATGTTACCCAACATATGATGGTGCGGCAATCCTCAGACACAACACAGGTTTATTCTTTATTAAATATATGAAATGAATCAAAAAGAAAAGCCTATTTAGGGGGAAATAGAGGCAAATTGAAGAAAAAAACAAGAAAGATAACATTTTGAGATCCTCTACTCAATTTATAATACTTATATAGTTTTTTGTGATAACTGAAAAATTATTTTTAATAATTTAAAAAAAATGGGGGATTCAGTGGCTTCATTTGATCAAGAGACATTCCAATTCTGCTTTGGGCCTTGGCATTTTCCTCCTTCCTCCATTGCGTGTATTATTTTTTGGCCCCACGCACCTCCATGAACATTTCTGCTCTACCTCCTGGGCCTTCAGAATTCTTCTTGGCCCAACTGGGCAGCCTTTTAAGCAATTTTTTTTTTGTTTTATAAAAGAATTCGTTTGCCCCTTTTTTATTGTAAGAATTCTTTTGTCGTCCCTGCCAGAGTCGACGTATCCTTTAGGCCTTGCAGAAGGGATGCACTTTATCATCCGCCTCGGAGCCATCTTCATTCCTTGCTCCCTGAACCCCACAACATTGCCAAACGTCCACTCGCTTATATAGAAAGCATTATTCTGCCTAGGGAAATTGTATGGGAAACAGGCAATTGATGGAAATTGGACAATCAAAGGGATAGCATTTGGGCGCTCTATTTCTTTTTTCTGCCACTTCTCTACCCATTGAGACCCCATTTTTAATAAATTAAATATTTTATGGTATGCAAAAGTAGTAAAAGTGATTGAAATGAATAATTCATTAATGAATTTATTAAATAATAAAATAAAAATTAATACTAAATTTTGTCCTTATTTGATTGAAGTGGCATAGAATTGAATTTAATAGAAGGCAAATGGCTTACTTTGGCCAAATTATTTATCAATAGCTCGCAAAATGGCATTAATTTGGAATAGATTAAATGAAGTGGATTGACTCAAATCATGAATTACTGATTAAAATATCTAAATATTTGTTTCAATTCAATTCCAATGAATCCATTCAAAATATTCTTATTACCATCTCTAAATATTCCTTTTTAAGAATCGAATTGGGGTTTGTCGCAAATTGAGCCGTTCGCCGGCATTTGACGATGAGCCAACAACTTCATCCAGTGGCATTGATGGTGCTGAAAGGGATCGACCGGCAACCTCATGTTTGGCCCAAATGGAGGTCAATATTTTTTGGATGTTTTCCATTTTCTATTATTCCCTCCATTTTACTCTTTCCTCTTCCCCATGGATTCGACCCTCGCCGAATTGAATTCATTCAACCCAAAACCCCACTCCCACTCCATGGCCCACTGAATTCGTCCCCTTAAAAGGCCTCCTCCTTCTAACTGGCCATGAAATTGGATTCCCGTCCATTTTCATGGGGATGGGCCCTCTTTTTCCATTGGCGTGGGGAAATTTAAGGGTTTGGGGCTGTTCATCCATCTTGAATTGGAATTTGAATGAAAGGAGGAGAAGGGAATGAAAAGGAGATGGACAAAATTGAGTCAAAAAGTGGTTGACAAGGACATTGCAGAAAAAACATGGCCAAATTTTGTTTTGGATGTGCCCAAATTGAATGTGGGTGGGTCCAAGGCAGTCATTTTCCCAAAAAAGTTGAATGCCATTTTAATCCAATTTCAAATTTATTTAAACCACAAATTTATGTGAACAGATATATAAAAAATGAAAGGTCACCCTTAAGGTTGATTAGGATTAGTATTACGGATATATGAAATGATAACCTATCTCTAGATTACCCTAACCCCATACCGGATCACCAATGGAGGTGGTTACCTGTTACCTTTTCCCCAGATGACCCAAAAATGCTCATAGATAACCGATAAGTACCCAAAATTTATTTTCATTCATCTGTAGATGCATTATTGTTCGCCACAATTGTTGAAAAGGCCAACCCAATTGACTCAACAAGTCGTCCAGGTATTCATTGCACAAATTACATTCATTTAATTTGGCTAATTTGCAGACAAATGTGGTTGATACCCAAGATGGATCCGATTATATTCAACTGAATCAATATAGGCTAATGGAGGAAATTGCCCAAGGCTCATATGGCATCGTGAAATTGGCCTACAATGAAAAAGTCATTAATATTGGGGGTGGAATACGGGATGATTTATTATTCATGTTTAGGATAAGAATTTGTATGCATTGAAGGTGCTCGACAAACTCAAGGTTCCTTCTCCACTTCCCAGATTCCTTATTAGGCTTTATTATCTCAAACCTTTTGTCTATTTATTTATTATTAATTAAATGAATGAATGCCAATTTTTCAATTCCATTCTATT
This sequence comes from Pratylenchus scribneri, assembly GCA_030063045.1. Taxonomy (NCBI): domain Eukaryota; kingdom Metazoa; phylum Nematoda; class Chromadorea; order Rhabditida; family Pratylenchidae; genus Pratylenchus; species Pratylenchus scribneri. The sequence continues at coordinate 776,633 of JAQSEB010000014.1, read as the reverse complement.
CTCCATTTCCTCCTCATCAGTTGGTGAAGAATTTTGCCTGTTTTCGGCCCCCACCAATCCGAAAGAAAAGCCAAATTGTGGGCACCGCCGCCGCACAGCAACAACAATTGGCCGTTCACCGAAATCCACTTCAACTTGTTCAACGCGAAATTGCCATACTCAAAAAACTTTCACATCCAAATGTGGTCAAATTGGTGGAGGTGAGAATGAATTTGGAGGAATATTTATTTTTATTCATTTTCCCTATCATTTCAGGTACTTGATGATCCTCACGTGAGTGAATGAATGAATAAATTGGGCCATAATTTAATTTGGAATTATTAAAAACTCAAATTTATTGACTCACTTTTTGACATGAATTTCATTCTAGGACAATTTCCTGTATATGGTATTTGAATACGTGGAAAGGCGTTCCCTGATGGAATTGCCAACGGAGAATCCACTCAGCGAACATATTGCCTGGAAATACTTCAGAGACACACTAAAAGGATTGGAATATCGTACGATGAAGGGAGGGGCACATTCAATCAAAAATATTCATTCCCTTTTCAGTCCATTATCAGAAAATTGTTCACCGCGATTTGAAGGTGAATTTCATGGATTTTTAATATTATAAAAATAAACATTTTTAGCCTTCAAATTTATTACTCTCTGAAACGGATTCAGTCAAGGTAATAAGGAGAAAATATTAATTAAATAAAATTGCCCAATAAAAAATTGAAGATTGCGGATTTTGGTGTTTCCTGTGAATTCGAAGGCATTGACGCATTTTTGACGGGAACAGCTGGGACACCGGCATTCATGGCGCCCGAGGCGCTGTCCGAAAATTCCAGTCAATTTTACAGTGGACGCGCACAGGACATTTGGTCATTGGGGTAAATTAATTAATTCAAAAATTAATTTAAAATAATATTCTAAATTAGGATCACCTTATTTGCATTGGTTTGCGGCAATGTTCCTTGGTTCGATCCATATGTTATTGGTAAAAATACAAATTTTTTATCATTTTTACAATTCATTCTTTAAGCTCTTTACAAGAGAATAAAAACGGAACCAGTGGAATTTCCGGAGAATGTGTTGATCAGCGATTTGTTGAAAGGCCTCATTTTGGGGTTGGTTTATTCTAATTTAAATCTCATTATCTAAAATAATATAGGATGTTGCGCAAAGACCCCGGTCTAAGGTACGACATTTTGCAGATCAAAGAGCATCCTTGGGTGACTAAAAATGTAATAAAATTTAGGTTAATTTCAATGAAAATAATTAATTTCTAGGCAAAAGTTCCAATGCCAACAGAGGAGGAGAATTGCACTTTGGTGACAGGTGAGAACACAAAATGCATAAAACCTAATTAAATGTTAATATTTTGCAGTTACCCAAGAGGAAGTTAATCAAGCTGTTCGTGTCATTCCACATTTGGGCACATTAATTCTTGTCAAGGTGGATATTTATTGGAAATTATCATAAAAATATTAATTTTAAGGCAATGGGCCGGAAAAAGCATTTTGGGCAAGTTAAAAATATCTTTTTAGCTATCATATTTTTACCCTAAAATAGTTTTCGACTTCCAATAAATCAGAAACTGTTCTTAGACTCTACGGTATTATTACAGTATACAGTTGGGAGGATGGAAGGGAAAAGGGATGATTTCTTTTGATGGACTGATTCCCGTCCTCAATGATTGGCAATTTGATTTTGATTGACAGGTTTTGTTCCCATTTCCCATCATCCCTTTTCCCTTCCTTCCATCCTCCCAATACCGTAAACAAACCTCAGACCAATTTGTAGATCTAATCGAGACGTGTCTTTTGACTTATATATTTCGTAGTTTAAAGGGAAATTGAGCGAATTAAACAGTTCAAAAAAAACATATTTCATTTTTTTGGTTTTAAACACAAATTTTGGCCAAAACCTGACATTTTATTTACCATTCGATGCATTTCGATGAGATCTACGAATTTTAAAATTTGAATGGTCTCAAAAAAACTGGTTTCTGATTTAGTAAAAGTCAAAAACTATTTTTAGTTAAAAAATGTGGTAAAAATTGTCTTCTTTTGGGCAATTTTTAGTGTGAAATAATTCCCTCAAAATTTATATCAATATTTTTCAGTAATCCATTCCGTGAAAATGAGCAACAATTTAGTGGCAGTCAATCATTGAGAAATCGACGAAAATCCTCGTAAAAATTATTTACTAAAATTATTTAAAATTCCTTTTAAGATCACTTCGAGACCCACTTTATCCGGTGCCATCATCGGCGGTGCCCAATTCGCCGGTGCGATCGACGAGTCGGGAACGACTTTTGCCACAATCATCGTTGTCAAGTCCAATGACGCCTACGGCGGATCATCGAATGTTACAAAAATTGAGATTGGATGAAGAAAATGATGCCAAAAACGGGTCAAAAATGATGGCAAATGGATCAATGGATCGAGAGGATGACAACAAATAATATAAACAAATGAATGATGAATGGCATTTTGGGCACATTTTTCACTTTATTTAATCCTTAAAATAGATTTGTTTTTCCTCCAAATATTCGTCCAATGGTTTTGAGCTTAATTTAAAATGTGCTCCCAAAAATATGAAAATTTCGCTTGAGGGCTTTTTTGATTTTGGGACCCAGAGAATTGCTTCACATTCTTTCAATTCCCATTTTTATATTCATTTGCATTGATTTTGATGTGTTTTAGAAGAACTCACGGAAATTTTTTGGCCATTTTCAGCAAATTAACAATTCATTTGTATATTCACATTTTTAATATAAAAGATTTTGATTTTTTGAATTATTCATTGGCAAAAGTCTGAATTAATGTTATTAAAAATTATTATATTAATTCATTTATTTATTAATTTATTAAAGCTTCGATGATTTGAGGAAGAATATAACATTTTTTTAGATTGAATGGGTCTCATTATATTCAATTAATCTCCATTAATTTATATTAGCTAATCGTATATTTTGTCCTTGCCAAATGTCCTCCTCCTGTCAATCCCATCATTGTTGTTGTTGTTTTTGGTCCAATTGTGCCAGCCCCAAGTCCCATCATTGCCGAATTTAAATTCAATGTTCGGGTCGGTGTCCAACCCAACATTTGTGGACTGTATTCATTTTGTTGAGTTCTTCTTAAAATTTTGAGAGAATTTTCAATAAAATTTAATTTAAATTGGACAATGGACACTACATCATAAAAAAACAAACATTCCTATTTTTGTATTGTGTCTTATTTAGAGGCTAATTTTTAATGGCTTAAAATAACTTTTTTTTCAATTTAGTATAATTTTGATGAATTATTTGGAACATAAAAATTAATATTTATATAAATTATAATGGACCTTCTTTTTCGGAAGCAATAAATCAACGTGAATAGCAATGCCACAATCAGTAAAGTGCTTCCCAAAATTGAGCAAACAATCATAATGAATGCTAAATTAATTCATTATTTTTATTATTAATATTTATTTAAATTGATAATTTAAATAAAGTATTCGGTCAAATTTGATGACCATTTATTTACTCACTTCCAGAATTTAAGATTGTCGAAATTAATTCAGAATCCATCGAAGATGTGGATTCATTTTCCTTTCCATCTTTATTTGATGCCATTGTTGTTGTTCTCCTTTCCGAATTCATCGTTGAGGTGGGCGGCCTTTTTGTAATTTTCGTTGACGCCAAATTTGTGGAAAATACGGTACTGATGAATTTTCTGCCATTCATCGTTGTCGTACTTTTTTCATCAATTTTTTGGACAATTGTTGTGGTCAAAACTAGAAAAGGGAATTAGTAAAATAATTTAAAATAATTTCTGAAGACCATTTGGCTGACAATCCCGTCGTCCATCCCCATGGAATCCATCAATGCAAATGCATTCTGGCATCTATTTAAAAATTTTAATCAATTATACACATCATACATTGTTTGTACCTCTTCATTGCTGGCATCACAATTTGCTTTTGGATGGCATTTTGTGCCGAATCGAACAAAGCACGGATCGAGCTCTGTTTAATTATTATTATTTTTAAATTTTTTGGCACTTTTAAACTAGTTACATCCTAAACAAATCCTAAAATAATATGGCCAAAGTAAGCCATTTGCTTTCCATTAAATTCACTTCCATGCTAGCTTCAATCAAATAAGGACAAAATTGAGTATTGTGGCATTTATTTTATTTTATTATTTTTATAAATTTATCAATGAATTCATTTTCAATCACTTTTATCATTTTACAATTTTCTTCTGCATCCCATAAAATATTTAACCTATTAAAAATGGGGTCTCAAAGGGTAGAGAAATGGCAGAAAAGAGAAAATAGAACGCTCAAATGCCATCCCTTTGATTTCCCATTTCCATCAACTGCCTGCTTCCCATACAATTTCCCTAAGCAGAATAATGCTTTCTATATAAGCGAGTGGACATTTGGGGAATGCTGTGGGGTTCAGGGAGCAAGGACAGCTCCGGGGCGGATGATCAAGTGCGTTCCTTCTGTGTGGCCTAAAGGATACGTCGACCTCTGGCAGGGACGACAAAAAAATGTTACAAATCTGCCCAGTTGGGCCAGAAATTCCAGCGATCCGAAGATCCAATTCTTAGAAGAAGGCCCAGAGGAGGAAGAGCAGAAATGCTCATGGAGGTGCGTGGGGCCTAGACAATAAATGATACACGCAATGGAGGATGGAGGCAAAAAAGCCATGGCACAAAGCAGATTGGAATGATTCTTGGTCAAATGAAGCCACTGAACCCCCCAATTTTTTTTAAAATTATTTAAAATAATTTTCTCTTTGGTACAATATTTTTTTTCTCAGATAAATTTACATCATTTTTCTGTAGACCAAGTAAATTGCGCGAAGGAGGAATCACAAAATATTAGCCTTATATTCTATAAATTTTATCCTAATATAAGCAAGGCAAAAGCAATTCTTGAAAATAAATTAGTAGTCGGATTTTAGGGCTGAAGGCCTAGGAGTTCCAAAATAATGTTTTAATCATTTCACCTTTCAAAAAGAATTAACTTTGAGTGCCCCATTTTTTAATTAAGAAATTTGCTCCCATAAAAACCAGCCAACCAACCGGTGCAATTGAATCCATCCCCGTAATATTTCGTTTTGCATTGGCAATTATAAGCCCCAATGGAATTTGTACAAAATGCTTGTGGCGAACATCGATGAATTGCCAATTTGCATTCGTCCACGTCTTCGGCACAATTTTGGCCCATAAATCCTGCACATAGTTTTGGGCATTTAAATAATTACGGAATTTAGATTAATTTGCGACATTTTTAGAAATATTTATGAGATTCTTGAGAATACTGATTATTATTTTTTAATTCTTTAAATAACCACCAAAAATGTTATGTCAAAAAATATAAATAAATTGGATTTTGCTTGCCTGGAGCACATTTCCCCCCAGGACATTGGCCATTGCCAAAATCACAAGGTAAATTGCCAGCTGATGAATTATTTGAATGTTTATATTTGTCAAAAATTTTCCTACCACAATTACAGCGTTCGGCACAATCGAAACCCCATTGGCCAGGATCACATTCTATGCAACAAAATTGGCTTTTTTTTTTGAAAATTTTTTATTCTCAAACCTTGCTGGCATAAAGGTGGCCCAAATGTTCCGGACTAAAAATACAAAAGAGATAAAAAATGTTTTGGAAAATATTCTAAATTGTTACTAAATCCCGAGGAAAGGAATAAAAGGGAAATGGCATTTATTTGTATTACTGTACTGACCGGACATGCGAACAATTTATCTGCCAAATCAACGCGAAAGATCCACTGGAATATTAAAATTTGAAATTAATTTTATCAGATGATTATGTGGAGGACCTTTCCCGGTTGTCCAACATTGGATTTGTTGAGCAAAAATTCGATTGGGATCGAATGGAAACCCAAAATTGGATGACCAATTCCGGCCAACATTTGATGATTTTTCCATTCAATTTCTGTTTTTGGGGAATATTAAAATTAATTTTCATTAATTTTTGCTGACCGTTGTAAAGGAAAATGACAAATGTTAAGGTGGAATGTGGCGAATTTGGTTGATTGCCTTGGACCAATGCCATTTGGAAAGTGTTTCGCTAAAATTGGAATCCATCTTTTTTCCAACTTTATTCTCAACCTTCGGCGGCATTCTCCCAATAGTCGATTGCCCTCCCATGTTTTCGGTCATTCCCTCGAAATGGGCAATCAAAATTCGTTTTGCCCGAAAATTGGACACATGAAAATCATTTTGGATGAGCATTGTGGCCCGTGAGAGCCATCCTCGATTATTATTCTCATTTTCGTCATCTTTTGAATTTAAATTATTCTTTTTTATACCAAAACTATTAATTTCCCATTCAAAAGCAGAAAAATCAAAATGATGAATTGATGAATTTTTTGAGATAATATCACCAAAAAATTTGATAAAAATCGCTGCTAATTACACTCACAAATGAGTTATTTTTTAAATTTTACTTAACATTTTCCCATCCCCATCTATATTTTAAGTTGTGTTTGGTTTCGAACCGGGATTTTTTGCCAATTAATTAGGATCGGTTTTAAACCAAAATTTTCCAAAATTCATTTTTCGATTTTTGAAAAAGTGTCTGTTTTTAGTTTAGCTTTCTCAAATTTTCGGTTATTCTTGAGCAATTCCCAATTAGATTTTCTGAAACCGAAATCGACTCTATCCTATTGTATTTTTAACTGACCTTCTTCGGCCTGCTGGAATGCTCCAATCCAGGCACCATCTTCCCCTCCTCTCAAATCGTAATTTGCCATAAGTGGGACCAAAGAATTAGCCGGTGGATTTGCCAGGCTTTGATTATTCATCAATTCGGTGCCGGCCAAAACAAAGCCTTGAGGCGAAATTGTAAATGAATTGAACGGTTGGCCAAAAAGGATGAAAGGTGGGCCTGATGAATTGACATGGATTGGGCTCAATTTTTGGTCGATAGTAGCAACAATTTTGGGTCGGATTTGGTTGGATGGCATCGGGAAAAGGACACTTTCTTGAAAAAAGCGGATTATTATAAATTTAAAAATGGTCAAAAATATTCATATTAAATTGCAATACAAAAAACTTAATTGGAATTTATTTATGTTTTTTTTTTAATATTTATTTTTTCATCTAGCGGAATCTATTAGATAATTTTATGTTGAAAAGTTTAAAAGAATGTAGCATTTTATATATTGTACTCTTTTAATTCCCCACCAATTATTTTGAAGATCCCATAAGCTCCGGGCAGAGTCAACTTTAAAAATTGTTATTGAATAATTCTCTAAAGCTCTATAAAATTCACTATAATTTGTTCAAAAATGTCCATAAATTAAGAAGTTTTTCCCAATTAGAAGTTGAAAAATAACTCCCCATGGGGAATTAAAAGAGTATATACGTGTATAAATAAAATTAAATGTTCACCTTGGCATTGATGCCGTCCATCGCCAATAAATCCTTCCAAACATTCACAATGGAATCCACCTTCCAAATTTGTGCAAATTGCTGCCCGGTGACATGGATTCGGCCTTTGGGTACATTCATCAATGTCACGGCATTGTAATGGATTTGATGGGATTGGCTCGAATCCATTGTGGCAATCACAGCGGAATGAACCCAACAAATTTGTGCAATTTGAATGGCTGAATTAAATTAAAACTCATTTGAATTATATTTTGGATTTAATCCACCTTCCACAATAATATTCGGCCAATTGGCATTCATCCACGTCCACGCATCCTCCTCCCCCGCCTTCTTCCATTGGATTGCCGATGAATCCGGGCATGCATTGACATTGGAAGCCGCCAATTGAATTCACACAAATTGAATTTTGCTGAGGGCAGACTGAATCCGATTGGCTGCATTCATCAACATCTTTGATGGAAAATATTACAATTACCGTAAAAAATTCTCTTTTTAATATCCCAGTATCTAATAAATCGCACCCTTTCGGAAGGTTGAAAAATAATTCCCCAAGACGTATTAAAAGAGAATTTAAGGTATTGTGAATTTATTATTTTCTTTTCCCTCTATTCAATTTTAGTTAATAGTCAATGCTTTGGAACTTATTAATTCCCCAAGACGTATTAAAAGAGAATTTAAGGTATTGTGAATTTATTATTTTCTTTTCCCTCTATTCAATTTTAGTTAATAGTCAATGCTTTGGAACTTATTTTGGTTTTTTGAGTGGAAAAAGGAAAACTGACCCAAACATCCAAGGCCATTTTGGGAGGCAATAAATCCTGGATTGCAAATGCACTTTACAAAAAAATGAAATGAATGAATAATTTGGGAATGTCAAACCTGATATGTGCCAATCAAATTGTGGCATTCCGCATTTTGGCCACAAATTGTTGAATTCATTTGGCATTCATCCAAATCCACACATTCCTAAATCAACCGTACATATATTTTACCTTTAAAAAGGGGACCTGCTGTCCATTTTTCTGGGTCCATCCATCCACACATTTGCATTTCCCCTCAAAGCATTGAGCATTTTGTGGACATTGTCCGCCACAATTTGCCATCAATTCTTTTTCCCGAATTTCTTCACTTTCCATTGATGATGGCACATTTACATTTTGCCGATTGGGAATGGATGTTGCAGAATTTATAATGGAAGGAATGCGAGGCGGCGATTGAGGTGGAATGCCGAAAATTGGCTGAAATGAGGGGGTAAAAATGAAAATAAAAATGAAGAAAATTGGTAAATAAATTTAGAAGATTAATTTGTTGTTAATCAGCTAAAAATAAATTCGTAATTGGTCTAAAATATTGCCAAACTATCTTCACCTAATGCCTTTCTTTTCTATTTTTATTATCTCATAATTTCTACCCGAATTGTGATTGATTGGTGTGTAGTTGGGAATCGCGTTTGTCGAATTGGGGCATCCAATTTAGGGCCCAAAATTGGGGGTGATCGATTTCGATTCAAATTGGTGGACGGGCCCAATTGAGGGATCAAAGAAAGTGAGGCAATGGGGACGAGAATTCGTTCGGCTGGTTGAGAAGCCGTCGATTCGATTGATGGCTTCTTTTCCCCGGATGAAGAGGAAATTCCTGGAAGAAAAAATAGGGAATGGAAATTGAAAATGATGGGGCTTGAGGCATTTTTAGTAATTTCGAAAATGAACTGAATTCCCACCTGCGCAACTTCCCGTTGAATTATCATAATCAATGCAAAAACAGAGGAAAGAGCCAGGAGTATTCTAAAAATTGGATTATATTTTTAGGGAATGTTTGATGCAATTTTACCATGCAATCCGGCTGTTCTTCCGGGCAAATTTTCGCCGCAGTATCAGCCTCTTGGCCTGCGCATTCATCAATGTCCTCATCGCAAATTGGAGCACCTTGCCAGCCTAAAATTCATTATTAATTGGAATGAAAAAATAAAGTGAGGAAAATGGTTTATTTATGCAAAAAATACAAATAATGATCCTTTCGCCTCTTTTACCTGGACTACATTTTGAATCCGGGCATTCGCCCGTTTCCACATTGCAAGCTAATCCATCGGCACAATGGCATTGACGGGAACAGTCCATAAACCATTGGCTTGGTTGGCATGAATCAACGCATTCTAAAAAGTTTAATTATTTTCAAATGGCGAATGAAAAATTCTAATTCTTACCTATATTTGACTTTAATCTTATCCTTTATCCCTTTTTATATTTTCTAAATTTGGTCCAACCTAATCCCTGAAATCCGGCGCTACACAGGAAAATTCGTTCTCCATCGATGCGAATCAGCCATTCCCCCGGAATGCCAATATTCGATTTTTCGGCCATTTCTCGACCGGCTTCTGCCGTTCCTGAGCCCGGGAATGTGAAATGTGGTTGTCGATTTGAAGCAACCATTTCTTCGCTTTTCTCTTCCTCTTCATCTTCTTCCAATTCTTCACCATTATTTTCTTCTTCCTCATCCGAAATTCCCTTCAAATTAGGTGGTCCATTGAAGCCAACCTTTTTAAAGGGGAAAATTACTATCATTTTTGATAAAATTCCCACAAATGCCGGCTCTGAAGGCAATTTATTGTAGACGGTATGGGCAAAACATGCATTTCGACCCAAAATCAGTGCCAATTGGAAGAGGGCAATTGGATTGTTGGCATTATTAGCCTTCAATGAAAATGAATAATGATTACAAATTTGGTAAATTTTCACCTGCTTTCTGTTTTCCTCATCTTCTCCCTTCTCTTCCCAGGTGATCACAATCACCGATTCTGGTTCGAATCCATTGCCATAACGAAATTGAATGTTCACCTATTTCAATATATTTTTAATTTGTCAATTTTGTTCGCACATTTTTCTATAAATTTTAGGCAATTATTACCAAAATTTTTTAAATTTGATGCAAAAATTCTTTAAGCCATACAATTTTACTTTTTTTTGCTTACCTCATTTTGGGCCAATGCCAACGTATTTTCGTCTAAAAATTTCAATCTTTATTCCACTCTTCCACTATAAATCCGCCCAACCATTTGTTTCGCGCACATAAACTCGGCGCCGCATTTTTGCGCCATTTGTCCAAAATGGCGCAATAATCGCTGGGCCATCCTCAATAGGAAATCCATTAGATGGAGCCTTTAGTTCATTGGAGGGAGCAGAAAATGCAATGAATCCATTTTTATGAATCTGTGAATGAAATTAGTATTTAGTCAAGAATGGTAGAATTTATATAAGATTTGATTGATATTTTCCTTTTTGTGTATCAAAATTCCATTCAAAAATGTAATCAAAAAATGATTGAATTTCAAATTTCCCTCAAAATAATACCCAAATTTTGTCAAAGCTTTGTCCATAGAAAAGGATGGGCAAAGTTGAACGGAATTCATTGGCCTCGAGCCCTGTCAATTCGTTGTCCCCATTTTTGGTGCCAAATGGATAAAGTCGAGCACTGAACACAAATGGAACCTGTCGAAAGGAGGAAAAATGAAATTGAGGCTACAGTAATTCTTTTAGTGGAATTGCCCAAAGGCATTCATCACACAGAGGCCTTTTATTAGTGGTTTTTATTTTTAATTATTATTGAGAGAAAATCTATTTAATATTTAGATGACATTCGAATGAGACTTATTTTTATTTTTGGGATTGACACTAATATTCAATAAATTTATCAATCAAAAATATTCCAACAATTATTTAACGAATTATTCCTTCTCAAAATATGACTCTCTCTAATTCTCCCATTTGATTACGGTAATGTTTAAGTCGATTTGTTTTGTGGCCAATCCGGCCAAAGGTTCTTCCAATTGGCGTATTGGTCGAGCTGCCAAAAGCCTTGATGCCCAAATGTGATGGAAGGAATTGATGAGAAAAAGAATTAAAATTTTGATCATTTTTTGCCACAATTTTTGCTGTCCTTTCATTTTCGCATTTTTTTTGTCCCGGAAATTGTGAATAATTTTTGCTAAAGGAGAAAATTTTTACGGAGATGAAGGAATTTGCCGCAACAGCAGATCGGATCAATCCACCCAAGCAATTCGCCCATCACCCGCTGGGTATTGTTTGATGAGAGTGAGCTTCTTTTCGGATTGGTTCGCGTTGGGATGATGAGAAGGTATTGAAAAAGAAGGAGGCGAATTGCTAGGAAAGTGCCGGCCCAATTGCCGCCCGCCGCCATCAAATTTGTGGAAACCCTTTGGGCGCCATTTTCTGCCCGAAGCCGAGGGTCACAATTTCCAATCGCCCTGCAAATAGCAAACAACGCAAATTTCATTCATCCGCCAATTCACGCGAGACCGACGGCGAATTGGATACCCCCTTTTCCTTTTTATTAGCAATGGGGAAAGGAAAAGGGATCCTTTGAATTGAACCATTTTCCCCTGTGGTGGATCAATTTTATATCCCTTTCCTCTTCCATATGAAAATGCCGGAAGGTAAAAAATGTTTTTGGTAGTTTTTTAGGAGAAAGTGATCGCCAGTCGCAAGACTTTAAATTTAATTTAAAAAAAAAGAAATTTGATTTTGCGCAATTAAAATCAGAACAGGCGGAATTATTAAAATCAGAACAGGCGGAATTATTAAAATCAGAACAGGCGGAATTATTAAAATCAGAACAGGCGGAATTATTAAAATCAGAACAGGCGGAATTATTAAAATCAGAACAGGCGGAATTATTAAAAATCAGAATAGGCGGAATTATTAAAATCAGAACAGGCGGAATTATTAAAAATCAGAACAGGCGGAATTATTAAAATCAGAACAGGCGGAATTATTAAAATCAGAACAGGCGGAATTATTAAAATCAGAACAGGCGGAATTATTAAAATCAGAACAGGCGGAATTATTAAAAATCAGAACAGGCGGAATTATTAAAATCAGAACCGGCGGAATTATTAAAATCAGAACAGGCGGAATTATTAAAAATCAGAACAGGCGGAATTATTAAAATCAGAACAGGCGGAATTATTAAAAATCAGAACAGGCGGAATTATTAAAATCAGAACAGGCGGAATTATTAAAAATCAGAACAGGCGGAATTATTAAAATCAGAACAGGCGGAATTATTAAAATCAGAACAGGCGGAATTATTAAAATCAGAACAGGCGGAATTATTAAAATCAGAACAGGCGGAATTATTAAAATCAGAATAGGCGGAATTAAAATCGGAGTCAGAACGCATTTTCCATATTTTGGCCATATTTGACTTTATTCAACTAAATAATTCCTTTGCCCATGAATACGGTATTTTAAATAATCCAGCAGATAACCCGTAGGATATTAGTTTCGCTACACCATTAAAAACAATTTTAATACAGAGAATATTTCTAAACTAAAGATTTTGGGAAACCCGAGCCTATCTTTTGAAAATACTAATAATAACACATTATTAAGCCTTAAAGGACAATTATTTATAAATTTATTACAAATTTATCAATCAATTTTCTCTTTATCGGCGACATTTATTTTGTACATGCACATTCATATTTTCACAGTTCGAATATTTAAAATGAGAGTATTATATTATACAAAATTGAATATTTTAGAGGAATGTTTTGAGATTATCTCGGGCCTCTTTTCATCCTTTGTCGCCCTTCTCCTTCATTCTCTATCTACAGTTGTGTGCAATGTACAAAAAATAGAATATTCCGCTGCTTTCCATTCTTCTAATTTTGTTCGACTTGATCCAATGCGAATGCCTTGAACATTGACTTCTTTCGATGATGTTTTCCGATATTCATTGCCTGATTCGATGGATGTTTTTTTCGAGGTTTCTTCCATTGTTGTTGATTTCGGCCTAATACCATCATCGACGATATTTCCGCTTTAGGATTCGCCCATCGATTCGAATCGAAAGCCAATAATTCGGCCATTTCTCGTCGACATTTCTCCAAAATTTTGGTTTCAATTTGGAAAATTGTTTTCAGCGATTCCGTGATTCGAGGCCATTGGCTGGATGAAATGGAGGTGGACAATTCAAGCATGATGGACAAAAGGGAAAGTGCCAAAATTGGTGGACCATATCGCCAAACCAATGCGCCAGATGAAATCACCACCTGAATAAATATTAATTTAGATATTTTCATTTGATTTTAAGGAAAAATTTTATTAAATTAGCTAAAAATTAATATTTTTTAGCCTAATGATTTCTCCTCAATATAATTTTATTAATCTAATTACCTCGAAATTGCGACGCAAAATTGATGAGGCTGCCAAATGTGGGGCACCAATAACGGCCAACATTGCTTGCAAAAATCGATCAAAACCTTTAAATGAATATTGATTTTTTAATTTTAAATTGAATAAACAAACTTGGCAAAAGCATATCCCAGCCCATTTTTGACAACAATGCTCGTTCCATTCGATTTAATTCCTAATAAAAAATTAACAAAAATTGAGAGTGGGATAAAACAATGATAGAAAACTTGTTTGCTAAAAAATGATGTTGAACGAATTTTTGCAGCCAAATCATCGGCGTTTAATGGATCGGGCGATGGAATTGCCAACATTAGGGCCGATTCACGACTGGCCTCGAATGCCTCGGAATGAGCGTCGATTTCTTCGTGGAATTTTACGGCCAATGCCAAAGCGGCTACACCAAGGCAATGAACGTATTTACCTTTAGTAGATTTAAATGGAGGGTATAAAAATGACGGTACCGTAGTTTGGCTCCCACAAGAGAAAGGATTGATGGAAGGGGATTGGCGGATTGGGCAGGCGACTACCTGTCAATCAAATTATCAATCAAAGAGAGAAGGGGGGGGGGTGGAGATTGGAGAGGCAATGAATATTGTACACTATAACTGGGCGACGTCTCAAATGGGCGATGTCGCTTGTAGCTCATTAAGGACGAAACCGAAATAGATGATTTTGGTGTCAAATTAAAGAGCGCACTTTTGGCTATTGATTGATATAGAATTTATTTGATTTGGTTCAGAATTAACAGACTTATAATTAAAAAACTGTTGAAAAAAAACTATTATTTTATTATAAATTTGCAAATTTTTCATGGTAAGTACAACTCTGCTAATACTTAACCAATCCAAATAAATTTTATATCTATCGATAGTCAAAAGTGCGCTCTTTAATTTTATATCAAAATCATCTATGTCTGTTTAGCCTTTAATGAGCTAAAAGCGGCGCCCAGTTGAACAAGTCCGGAATAAATATCTTTGGTTCTTACAAAATAGGGAAATTGATATCACACCATTATCATATCTCAAAAAATATAAACATTAAAATTGATAAATTACGCGATTTCACAATGTAAAAACTTTCAGGATGGCCTTAACTTCAGCTGTATTTGATAATTGGCCTTAAAGAGCTTGGGCCTATTTCATCGACGAAGAATCCCTCCCTTCAAATGATAATTTGATTGACATTTATTAGTCGCATGCCTCAGACCTTCCATCAATTCTTTCCCTTGTGGGAGCCAAACTGCAATAATACCAAAATGACAAAAACCTTGAACATTGATCATTCGTAACATTCGATCGACAATGGCAATGGCCAACCCGGTTGTGCCCAAACCAAGGTGAAATTTTCGACTCATCTTCAATTAATTGAATATTTATCGAATCCGAATAACATATTTTTACGGTACTAGTGGCGATTGGCCCACACAAAAAAAATGATGGTGGGGGTGAATCAAAGTGTCAATAAAATTGCCAATAATGGGAAAAGAACTCAGTCCAATACTTCAAGTTTACAACGCCAATTATCCGAATTCAGCATCAGATAAAGTAAAATTTTTCCAAAATTTTTTTATATTAAGATTAAGATCATGCATTTGGAATGGATGTATATTTTATGTGAAATGAATGATGGTGAATGGTGATACAAATTACGGTACTAATGCAGTTTGGCCCCTACGAGGGAAAGAGGATGATGAAGATGATAAAGAAGAAGATGAAGATGAGGAAGATAATGATGAGGAAGATGATGAGGACGATTAAGAAGATGATTAAGAAGAATATTTAAGCCTCATCTTGTTCTTCTTCATCATCATCATGCTCATCCTTTCCCACGTAGGGGCCAATCTGCATTAGTACCCAAATTACTACCATATTTCTAGGAGCAAAGGAAATTAATTCCCTCTATCCCTTGTTCTTTTTGACAATTTGATTGACAGATTGATTCCATTTCCCACCATCCTTTTCTTCTTTTGGGGGCCAAACACCATCAGTACAGTATCATTTTTACCGCTAGAATCCATCTAACTTCACGGTCTCGACCAACAATTTGTGCATCCAATTGTAATTCCTTTTTTAATTATTTAATTTTGTTTTGACAGAAAATCAAAACCATAATTCTTTCGTTGGATCCCAATTTTTGTACTTGTAACTCTTCTTTGAATGTTTTATCCAGCAATGAGTTCAATAAAACGCGCGAAAGTGTGTAGAAGGGTGAGCCTAGAATAATTTGTTTGTTGCCAACAAATTCCCCCGTTTTCCCATTGTTCATTTGATGATGGCCAGTGGAAGCCAGATTGTGGAGAGAATTTTGATAAACAAAAAAGTTTGCTGAAATATTCAATTAATTTTTAATATAAAACAAAATCCAAAGGCTTTAAAGGGTTTAGGCTTTATCTCCATTCCATTGTTCATTCATCCGAAAAACACATGGTTTTGGCAATTAAAAAATAGTTCATGTATCGATAAAAGTTAAGATAAAAAAGAAAATATTTTTAACTTTATGACAATAATAAAATATTTAAATATATATTTTATATATATATGAAAACAAAATTTTTTTCCTTTACTCTAATTTGGGTTGTTTTTAGCCTCTGATTTGACTCTAATTGGATTTCTTTATATAACTTTTTTTAGGGTTAGGGTTATGGTAAGGGTGACATGGGTTCTAGGGTCTAGGTCTATGTAGAGGTTAGGGCTTGGCCATAAAGTTGTTGAGTTATGTCAATTTTTTGCTAATTCATTTTTAGGATTTTAATTTATAACTCACTCCGTGGCCATTGGGCTAATTTAAGCGATCTAACGGCTGATAATGTTGTGAGCTAGCCAATGGTATACTAAATATTATATATTAAATTATAGCCACTATTTTTCGCAAAATTAGAGGCTAAAACAACCGAGGAAAGAAAAATCGGCATATTTATGAAATTTTTTTAAAACAAATTTTAACAACATAGAAGCGAATTTCGTTTTCACTTCAAGAGTTGAAGTCAAAACATTCATATAAATGTTACGGCCAATAGTGGAAATCGGGCATAACTAGTAATGGCCGGCCAAAACTAGTAATGGCCGAAAATCGGCCAATACTAGTTATGCCCGGGCATAACTAGTAATGGCCGGCCAAAACTGGTAATGGCCGGCCAAAACTGGATTAAGGTGAAAACAAGGTGGATATTAGGGGATTAAGGTGGATATTGGGGGATTAAGGTGGATATTGGGGGATTAAGGTGGATATTGGGGGATTAAGGTGGATATTGGGGGATTAAGGTGGATATTGGGGGTTTAAGGTGGATATTAGGGGATTAAGGTGGATATTGGGGGATTAAGGTGGGGGGATTAAGGTGGATATTGGGGGATTAAGGTGGATATTGGGGGATTAAGGTGGATATTGGGGGATTAAGGTGGATATTGGGGGATTAAGGTGGATATTGGGGGATTAAGGTGGATATTGGGGGATTAAGGTGGATATTGGGGGATTAAGGTGGATATTGGGGGATTAAGGTGGATATTGGGGGTTTAAGGTGGATATTGGGGGTTTAAGGTGGATATTAGGGGATTAAGGTGGATATTAGGGGATTAAGGTGGATATTGGGGGATTAAGGTGGATATTGGGGGATTAAGGTGGATATTGGGGGATTAAGGTGGATATTGGGGGTTTAAGGTGGATATTGGGGGATTAAGGTGGGGGGATTAAGGTGGATATTGGGGGATTAAGGTGGATATTGGGGGATTAAGGTGGATATTGGGGGATTAAGGTGGATATTGGGGGATTAAGGTGGATATTGGGGGATTAAGGTGGATATTGGGGGATTAAGGTGGATATTGGGGGTTTAAGGTGGATATTGGGGGTTTAAGGTGGATATTAGGGGATTAAGGTGGATATTGGGGGATTAAGGTGGATATTGGGGGATTAAGGTGGATATTGGGGGAATAAGCCCAGAAATGGATGCTAAATGCCCCAGAAGGCCATTGGAAGATCGGTGAAGTGTAAGACCGGAGACAGAGTGAGATTAAGGAGGATTTAGGTAGAATAAGCCGGGTTAAGCCTAGCTAGGGGCTAGGGATTAGGGTTATGGGTTCGGAGCATAGGAATCTCGCGAAGCCGGAAGCAAAACAGCCTAAACCAGGACTCGCGACCTTCCATTTAGGGGTTTAATCCCCCTTAATCCTCCTTAATCCCCATATATCCGGCTTAAACCCGCGTATCTACTAACCTCTGTTACACTTTCCCGACTTTCCACTGTCCCTCCGGAAAATTTCCCAATTATTTCGGGACTTAATTCGACTAAATCCCCCATTATCCATCTTACTCCTCCTATATCCGGCTATATCCCACGCACTTTCAGGCACTTCCCCACCTTCCAGTGGCCTTCCGTGGCATTTCCCATCCATTTCGGGGCTTATTCCCCCAATATCCACCTTAATCCCCCAATATCCACCTTGTTTTCACCTTAATCCAGTTTTGCCCGGCCATTACCAGTTTTGGCCGGCCATTACTAGTTTTGGCCGGCCATTACCAGTTTTGGCCGGCCATTACTAGTTATGCCCGGGCATAACTAGTATTGGCCGATTTTCGGCCATTACTAGTTTTGGCCGGCCATTACTAGTTATGCCCGATTTCCACTATTGGCCGTAACATAAATATCAATATAATTCTTTAAGTTTATCTAAAATCTTTCAATCATGACCAAATGAATTAAGAATATATAATCTTTGAATAAAATCCATTCATCTCAAATAATGTCATGTCAATCTGTATATCTCATTTGCAATTGCTTCGGACAATAAATGTCCTTCTTTTAATTTAGACTTGAGATTATGGCAAATTTGAGAGGATTATGAATGGAAATAAATTTAAAAATATTTATGCAAATTTTGTTTTTTTGATCATTGTCATCGACTATTCTGATCATTTGTGCCACAAAATGAAAGACATTGTTCTTTTGTGGTGAAAGTGTTGGCACATCTCGTTTTGTGTGTATCCTCCGGGGCCCAAAGGAAATGAAGGCATTCAGTGCCATTCCACCAAAATCGTGGCAATCGCCCATTTAGTCCATTGCCGGCTGGAAGTGTTCGACAAACCAATTCTGTATTTGGGGAATTCAGTGAATTAACTTATTAATAATTTCTTTTAAAAATCAAAATCTCTGTCAACCCCGTCCCCGAACATAATTTTTTTTTGAATTTGAACTTTTTGGTCCCTCATTTTCCATTAATTTTCCACTTTTCTCTCCAAATTCAATTGCACATTTTCTCCATAAAAAACCCCATAAAATCACGCGAATGGCCGGAATATGTGTGTAAATTCTCATTCTTTTTCGCACAAATTTGTTCACCTCTAATTGAATTCTTTCTCAATGTGTAGCCTGTGATTGTACCCGGCTCCAAAAATTGAGTTTTAATCAAATTTTGTTGTTGGCGCAACATTTTATTTTGTTATTATTCCGTTCATTCAATTCATTCCCATTCCCCCTCAATTCCATTTGTGCTCATTTTCGATCTTTGCTTCCACGGGACAAAACACAAAACCCCCTCCTACCCTAACCATATTTGGATTCTTTGCGTATTTGGCTCATTTGGATTGGAAACCGCATGCTTTTTTGCATTTTTGACACAGCTGAGAAAATTTAGGCGTGGAAATTTTTGATATTGACGAAAATGTAATCTCAGATTGGGTCGACGTTAATTTGAATTGAATGAATGGTAGGGAAATGGCATTTGTGCAAATTAAAAATGAGGAGAATTAAATGAGTTGATATAGTAAAATGAATATGAATGTACTTATTTGGACAGTTGCAAATAAAATTTGCTAAAATATTTTCCAGAAAGAATTTTGCAAAAATTTATGGGGGTATCTTATCTAAAAGCTACAAAGATTATTGTCTATTTTGATGAGTAATTAATACATTTGCCTGACCTTTGGCCATTGGGCAACAAACTCCATCCCATTGATCGCTGAATTGGCCAGCTGCCCGAATACATTCATAACCAGGGCCACATTGGCCATTGTTGGCCTCCTCCTCCTCTGCTGATGATGCTTTTGTTGATTGAATTCGACAGAACACCGGTCGACCATTTTTGTCCCTCTCAATTGTGGCATAGCCGGCTCCCGCGGGAAGGGGACAAGTGGCCGGTGGGCCAATCGATGAACTTACTTTGTTATGGATGGGATTGTTATTAATTGATTATGAGAGAAGAATTTGTTAATTTGGGGAAAAGAAATATTTAAACAAAATATTATTTCTTCAGGTGAAATGATCCAACCCTTAGGGAATATTCCAAGAGAAATCAAAGGGAGTATTTTATTACGGTACCTATACCTCTTAACTAGGCGCCTTCGTTTGTAGCACATTAAGGACGAAGCCGATATTGATGATTTTGGTGTCGAATTAAAGAGGGCACTGCTGGATATGGATATGGATTGATATAAAATATATTTGGTTTGGTTAAAATTTGGTGGAATTGTATTCAAAGAACCATCAATAATATGCAAATTTATAATAATAGTTTTTTTAATGTGTTTTTTTAAAGTACAATTTTGCTTAATTCTAAACCAAACCAAATAAAATCTTATATTTTACATTAGCCAGCAGTGAGCTTTTTAATTTGATACCAAAATCATCTATATCGGTTTGTCCTAATTAGCTACAAGCGACGGGGCCCAGTTGAACGGGACCATTCAATTAAAAACTTTGAGATATTAACTTAAAAATGAAGACACTTCCCTCCTAATAGAAGTTCCCGTAAATTTATAATCGAAATTCAAAATATATGGCTATACCTGCATCCAATAATGTCAAGCAGACCCAACCCCTTGTTGGACTTTGCCTCCTCAATTCATTTGCCGCGCATTGGCAACGATTCCGGAGGCCACAATTGGAATGTGGCCAAATCTTCTCACAATCCGCATCATCCGAACATTCTGGCTCCTTCGCTTTTGTGGCCATTCCATTGGCCAATAGCCAATTCATAAAAATGAGAAGCCAAGGAAAAATTGGAGGAAAATGATTGGGACGATTGGTGGGGGTTTGCCGAATAAGATTGTGAAACATTCCAAAATATAAAGAGGGGGATTGAAAATTTGATTCAAAATCTAAAAATGTAATATGCAAATTTTAGAATAAATTAATAGTTAAATCAAAATATTTCATTGTCTCCTTTTCAAATGGGATGGAAATTAGTACTTTTTTCACGGTACTTTGGATCAAATTTTTAAATTATTAATAAAGTCTTCCATTTATTTAAAGATCAAAATTCATAATCCATGAAGTTTTCATACGGATTCCAAACTCTTTTATAATTAAATTTTTCTAATAGAAGTCCCTCGTACAAATTTCCAATTAAGTTTAAAATTTTAACATTTTTTTTTCGCAATTTTATTTTTCAAATCACGTCACATTTTCTTCACAAATCCCCTTTCTTTCCATTTTCTTTTTTTCCATTTGGCTTTTTGCCCATTATACACAAAATCTTTTGTTTGTCCAAAAGATCAATTCCATTCCACCCTCCATTTTTTGCATTCCCAAAAATTGAAATTGAAAACCGAACCGACGGACGGACATACACTCTAAAAATCATTTGTTGGCCAAAGGAAAAAGCCGGCAGGGCGTACGGAAAGGTCCCCACAAAAAGGCCCATTAAGTGGAAAAATTCAATAAATGTTTGCTCTCCGTCCCTTTTTGAGGTCACATTTTGGGGCGAAGGGAATTTTTTTTATTTGCCGTTGCCCATTTCGGGGAAATTGAGGACAAAAGACTAGAAAAAGCTTTATTCTCGGAATTGAGTCAAAAAATGAATTAAAATGGAATATTGGGCGGAAAGGGAAAATTGATTGGCCAAAAATTTGGAAAATATTCATAAAAAAACCATTTGAATCACAGGAAAAAATGGGGTGGAAAAATTGAAACAAAAAACACCGGAAATTGAGTGAGGTACAAAAAATGGGAGCGGAGGGCATTACTGGGTTATATGATGAAAAATTTGAACAATGTATAATAAATTTAACAGAAATATTTCTCATTCATTTGGCCTCATTTTTTGTTGGGCAAAAAAACCAACCCGGATTGATTTTGAGGGTGGATTGAATGGAAAAAAAACAACAATATAATGAGCGGATATTTACATATTTATTTAATTCATAATCAATTTTGGAATGAATTTGGAATGCGGGATTTGGAAGGAGAGGGAGGATGGCAGAAAATATTTTGAATAATTGGCCAAAGTTTTAATGCCATAACCTGATCCAGAAAATCGAAGATTTACATTTTATGTCCCAAAATTTTGTTGGGAAATTAACCCAAATTAAATGATTAAATTTCTAAAAATGTTGCCATTTTCTGCCATCCATTTAATTATAAAAAACATAAATTAAATATTACTAGGCAATATTGAATCTAACTAAATAAAATTGATCAATCTTTTGGGCGAAATATAGAAATATAATCGAATCATCGCATTTTTGAGCTTTTTGTCCACCAATTCATGCGTAACCAATTTATTCGCCGATGATGACGAAAAACAATATTCATCGCAATTTTACGTCAAATTAATTAAACTGGGCGGTGATGTGTTGTTGAATGATTGTTGGGATTGGGCACTGGGCGGTTGCGGTTCCGAATTGAACATTGCCGGCGTGAATGGTGGCTGTTGGTCCTGCACAAAAAAGAGATGATATAAATAAATTGATTCCGCGAATCAAGGGGGGACTAACTACTAAAGTAATTATTAAAGGAGGAGAAAGAAAATTCAATTTGTCTAAAATAATGCCTAAAATAAACACCTGACTAATAAAAGGCGTTTCAAAATGGAAAACTAAAGCTGACTGAATCAGAACTTTTAAATAATTTTTATAATTCTGGAAAGTTGAATTCCTTATAAAATATTTTGAAATTCTCCCAAAGATCCAAATGATTTTATTTTAATTCACCGTTTTTATAAAACGAAGTATGATTTCGCTCCTTTATATTCTCCTCCTTCTCTTATTAAAGGAATGTTATTATTCAATTCCAGTGAATATATAATTTCTTTATATTCTCTTGTTATATGAATGATCCTTGCCTGTGGTGGCAAAATGGTTTGATGCACGGAATCTGGGCCCAACTGTGTTTGTCCCATCATTTCTCGTTGTTGTTGTTTCTTTTCCTCCATCAATTGTTGTTGCAATTTTTGAATTTGCATTTGGCTTTGTTCTTGGCCATCTTCTTCCTCTTCTTCCATTTCATTATTTTCATTGAGATCTTTTTGTTCCTCCACCGTCGAATCCTTCGGCCCTTCTATCGCCGCCGGCGTTGTTTTTGCCGCCTCCAATTGTAATTGTTGTTGATGATGGGTTGTTTGTCCTTCACCAAATTGTCCAACATTTATTGCCATTTTATTATTATTATTTCCATTGCCATCCCCGTTGCCGAATTGTCCCATCAAAATGTGCTGTTGCTGTTGAATTTGCTGCATTTGAGCATTCAGCCCACTTAACATTGCCATTGTTGCGGCCGTTGTGGTTGGATTATGTTGCATTGATTGTTGATGATGTTGATGGTTCATTGTCATTTGATGGCCAATTCCATTGCTAATATGTCCGGCTGAATAATTCATCATTGAATTCATCATCATTGTGGGTGCCGGTGCCGTCAATGAATTCATCATTGGCGCCATCATTGGGTTAATCATTGGTTGTTGGCTAATTTGAGGGAAATTGCCATTGAAGAATTGTTGTGGAGGTTGATAATGTGCTCCGCCATTTTGTATCAGTCCATTTTGACCATTTTGGATGAGTCCATTTTGAAGGGGCGCCATATTCGCCACAGTGGTTGTTTGTATATTTTGAGGTGGTTGTGCCTGATTTTTGGTAGGCAGCTGTGTCATTGGCTGATTTTGAGGTGGCAGCTGGGTCATTGGCTGATTTTGAGGTGGCAGTTGGGTCATTGGCTGATGGCCGATGTCATCTTCGTCCTTGGCCAAAAGGAGTTGACGGGCAAAACCGGAAAAGCGAATTTGGTCAAAGAAATCGGCCACAACGACTGCCTCCTTCATTTCGCAGGACATTGTGGCGATGGCAGTGCCCAACAACAACTATACAAATGGAGGGAAATAACATAATGAAATGGGAATGAAAATATTTGGTTTTTTATCCAATTCTTTTAATAACATTTTATATTGTTAAATAAATTTATTTTAAAAATAATGACATATGACATTGCCCAATTATTATTTTCATTTTGATTCAAAAATTTTCTTCCCAAAATTCATTAAATTTTGAACTTTTCCAACCAGACATTTAAAAAAAAGTAAATTTCACATTTTGTCCTTTTCCCTTCAATGTACTGTGTCTAGTCTATTCTTTTCAGCCAGTTAAATTCTAATTAATAAGTAAAAGGTGGGGAAAAGTCATGTGCACTTTCACATGTACATTTTCCCCATGAAATGGCGGTTAATTGTGCAAGAGGCAAGACCATCAAGACCATTGGAAAAAATTGTTAATTTCCGCCAATGAAATTTTGTGGTGAATGGATAAAACACGTAAAAAGTGCCAAAAGCAAAATACAAAATATATAATAGATATTTGACAAAAATAGTGACAATTTATTAGTCCAATTTTTGGATGGATTGGATTTCGATGAATTTAAGCCAGAAATGCTATTTTAAGAAATAAATTACTAATTATTTAATAGACAATTTTTTCCAATTTTGATCAATTTTTTAACAAAATTATAATATAAAATTTTTCTTTTGGCTCACCAATTTGCCGAATTTGTCTGCCGCATCCTCAGTGCCCCTCTTTTGTACCATATACCGGTAGAGGGCATTGGTGATGGCGGAACGGGCAACGGCAATTTGGGATTTGGCCTCCGGCGACAAATCATCTGCGTCTGAATCTGGATTGAAGGATTGCTCATTTTTCAAAATCCCAACCCAAAAAATAAAAATTGGTGTGCTGCGATATTTCCGGCCCAGACATTTCCGGCTCAAAGCTTCAAAATTAGCTTTGATTTTCGGGTTTTATTTTACTTAATAGTCCATTTTAATATTGTTTTCACTTTTTTTGAGTGCTTTGCACTTTTGTGCACTGATTGGCCCGAAAATGTCTGATTAGCCGGAAATGTCGTATAGCCATCCAAAAAATCGCACCAACCTCCCACATCGTCGAAGTTACCCAGATTTAGGAAGAATATTCCCTTGGCCCCGCTGAATTCATTTTGGTCAATTTGCATTTTTCGAATTGGATTCAACAAATTGTCCAACATTTTGAAGTTTTTTCGCTGGAAGCCAGTTGGCCTGCAAAATTGAAAGAAAAATAATAATTGTTTTTGGATTTGGGGCAATTTTGGGAGTAAATTCACCTTTTCCTATTAGAAGCCCCTATAGAGGGGTCCTTAAAATTTATTAGCCCCAGGGCTTCTAATAGAAAAATACGTTTTTTTTACCAACTCACTTATTTGGATCCAATGTACGATCAAAGAATGCCCCATTGGGGAAAACAATTGTGTCCGGTCCAACATCCGGCGTGTAGAAACATTGAATCAAGGATGGATAGGTGATGGCCGAATGCCGGAGAAGGGCCAACTAAAATTGGGCAGAAAGTTGTATATAATGAGATATTCGGTGAAATTCATTTAATTTTGACAAAATATTTAAATAAATCCAATTTTATACGGACTTTATCGCTGATGGACAGCTGCTGATAGACAGGCAACATTTTGGCCCATTCAATCATAATGTACCAATCCCGTTCATGCCAATACAAATAATCCTCTTGTTCGGCACGCCTTAGAACATTTGGCATTTGAAAACTCTTAAAAAAGAATAAAAGTAAATTAATTTAATTGGAATTGCCACCTCCATTGTCATTTGTTTGATCATTTGTGGATCTTCAAAAATGGATCTATTCATCACCAAATCATTCAGCGATTTTTGCACATTCACTTTGCTATTCCGGATTGTGACCAAAACATTTTCGACGCCAATCAATCGTTGAAGGAGCATATCCTCCTGGATTTGTTCAGCCGTAACCGGTGATTGTTGTTGTTGAAGTTGAGATTGTTGCTGAGAATGGGATGAACGGGAGGAGGAGGACGGGGTTGGCCCGGATCGGCCAAAATGTTGTTGTTGGCCACCGCCGAGGGAATTTATGAAGGAGGAAGTGCCAGCGGAAGAGGAAGAAGTTGAGGCAAACGAAGAGGACGATGGGCCAACACCGTGCATGAATGAAGATTGGTGGCCGGCATTTGGAAAGGGGGTTGAAGCAATGGATGCCCCAGCGGCGAATGGACTGCTATGGCCACTGGTCCCAGCCTCTGATGTGCCAAAATCTCCTCCACTTCCGGCACCGAGCAAAACTTGATGATGATGCTTTACAAGGGGATACCTTTGGGAGACAAATTTGGATGTGAGTTGAGCTATTATTTTATTACCTTCTTGTCCTTTTCGTATAGCCAATTGGATCACGGTTTTGTTGGATGGCTGAAAATATTTGACCATTTCCTCCCCATTGCCCTCCTTTTGCTCACCATCTTTATTCATGCCAACGGCCAAACACTTTTTGAATCGACAATGCCGGCATGCGCAACGCACACTTTTGTCCACTGGGCAATTGCCATCATATTGGCATTGAAAAACTTGCTTCTTCATTACGGTTCGCCGGAAAAAAGTTTTGCTGAAAATTAAGGTTTAACTTGAAAAATTGTATTGAGAAAGGGACTGACCATCCATTGCAGGAGGGGGTGCCATAATGATAGCCGGTGGCCACATCATTGCAAACCTGAAAATTACAATAAAAATATTAAAAATGAATCCCTGCTATAAGGCTTAATGGGGAGTGGGGACCTTGTTATTAGGATTTGAAGGAAACGCCAAAAGGGCAATTTATTTATTAAATTGTAATCAAAATAGAGTACGACGAATTTAACCAGTCAGAATTGAATTTAAGATTTCCGTCCAGCTCTTAAATCTATTCCTAATCTAATCCCTAGCCCCAATTTAAGCCTTATGTCACTACAAGGAAACTAAAAAAGGCCATACATTTTAAGCACTTATTCAAATTTCTATTTAATAATTCTAAATGCAATGCAACTTATTAGTACTCTATTGAGATGGCTTTTGGCAACTGCCACCAATCGCTATGAATTATTCCCAATCCCAAGGGCAATTTGAGGGCCTTCCGTAAATGGAAAAGGGAGAAGGGAAGCCATTTGAACTGACCAAACACAATTCTGGCTCATCGTGTTGCGAATGATGTTGTTGTTGTTGTGAATGTTGCATTTGTTGATTTTGGCCAACACCCATTCCCATGAACGAGGAGGATGTTCCGGCCATAGAAGATGAAGCTGCTCCACCGCCGCTACTGGTCATTCCGCCGCCAAGGAACATTGATGGGGACGGTGAATGATGATCCATTTATGGGCACAATAATTTATTATAATTGGGATGAATTGAAGAAAGATTGACGGGCCAAAAGACAGAAGGGAAGGTGAAGTGATAGAAGATTAGGAGAATACGTCAAAAAATTTCTTTTATTCGGTTGGCTGCACAAATTTATTTTGTTGGTTGTCGCCAGACGCCGTTTTGAATAAAATGAGGTGAATTTGTAGCCAAAATTGTTCCCTTCTTTTTTCTTTATTTGTCGACCCGAATTTTTAATGAGTTTATTATAAAGGGGGGAGGAATATTCAGTTGGCCCAGTAGATATTTGGCTAAAAATGGAAGGAATGAAAATTTATGCTTTAAACTGGATGAAAAATGAACGAATGAATGGTGAAAGGTGGAAATGTGGGAATATAAAGCTATTTGGGATGGACTAATGATATGAGAGGAATTTGTGCCGATTTTGGCCAATGGACGAAGAGGATCCGTGATGAAGATTTGTAGCCAATGGCAGATATTGAGATTGATTTCAGTCGCCTGATTTGGGGACCATCACATCCATCCGAAACATGATCCCCCCACCAAATTGGGATAAGGTATTGGATGGATGATTTTAGGAGATTGGGCCAATTGCCTATTTGAATTTGGTGGTGGATGCCTTTCCGGGTGTGCCTGCGCAAAATTGAAGGCAGCAATGCAAAATGCTCCTTCCTTTTGAGAGATGGAGAATTTTTGAAAGAATTTTAGAGGAAGAAACGCGCGCATCGACCAAATGCCAGCACAAAAAAGTTGAAGTGTGGCCCGCGCGCATGGAATATATTCGCATGGAATTGGGTCGAGATCGGACGGAATGTGTACATATAAAGAAGGTTGGGGACTGGTGAAATGGAAGATCAGGTGAATTCATGAATATGAAGATGGGTGGATTTGGTGGCAAATGCCAACCCAAAAATGTAATTCAAATTAAGGGGGATGCGGGCGCAGAAATGGGAGAAATGAATTTGTAAAGGATCTAAACGATTGGAATGGCGGGCGACTAAATAAGGCGGAATGGAATGCGCGCGACATCCCAGGGTCGCATTTTTTGGTCGAAATTCTGAGAATGATGTTGACATGTGTGGGATTTCAGAGTTATAACCAAAATGGAAATACGAAAATTCTGGAAATATAATTAAGATAACAGAATTTTGAGAATGATTCTAAAAATATAACTCATTTCCATTCTCAGAATATACGTTAAAAATGAACGAAAAAATGAATTGTCAAAATATTTGGAATTTTGGAAATATTTTAAAAATAAATTCATTTCATAATCCATTTTCAGCCTTATTTTCAGCATGCATTCTCAAAATTGATCAAAAAATAATCTTCAAAATGCCATAATTCTCAAAATCCATTTTCATCTTATTTTCAGCATGTATTCTTAAAATTGGGCAAAAAATGTATTTTAAAAATGGCACCATTTTCGAAATATTTTGAGAATATTCCGAGACAAAATTCTCATTATTTAGTGCCAAAATAGGCCAAAAATTTTTTCCAAAACTCAACAAAGTTCCCGCGCACCCGGATTTCGAGAATCCCAAGATCCCGCGCACTCGGGAATCCCAGGATCTCGCGCATCCGGATCTCGAGAATCCCGGGATCCCGCGCATTCGGCGGGAGTCCCAGGATCTCGAGAATCCCAAGATCCCGCGCACTCGGGAGTCTTAGGACCTCGCGCGAGTCCAATCCCTACGGCTAATACACCGGAAGCATGCCACAAAGGGGCAGCAGCGATGTTTTCACCTTATAAATCTGGGTGCTATATGGGCTGAAGGCTAAAAAAATTTTATGAGAAGCACACAATAGGAGGAAATAGATAGGAGCCATCTCTGATCGTCTAACAGAAATAGTACGCATTTTACCATTGTAAAAAAAGAACAAATTAGAAAATATTCTAAAAATCAGTTCCAGTTTTAAGAATATTTTATCATAAATTTTCAAAATTAATTCTGAAAATGAGTAGAAAATAAATGGTGAAAATCTTACTATTCTGAATATATTCTGGGATTTCTTCCATTTTAAAAAGCATTTTTATTTTGATTTTAAAAATAATTCTGAAAATGTATATGAAAATAATTGTAAAAATAGCTTAATTCACAACATATTCCAAGAATTCGAGTATTCTTAGCCTATTTTTAAAATAAAGATATTACAAAAATATTCTGAAATTTATAACATTTTTAGAATTTATTTTCATATTATTTTTTGAATCATTTTCAAAATTGGTCTAAAAATAGATTCCAAAATGATGAACATTTAATAATGCTTTTCAGAATTCTTTTATTTTCGATATATTTTACAAATTACATTATTTTTAAATTATTTTCATAATTTGATGAAATCCTCAAAATAATTTGCTTTGTATTTTTTTGTGTGACCCTGGGATTCTTTTATTCGCTCAATTGGAAAAATTAGTTTGGAAAAATGCCCTCCGACCAAGAATTGCGCACCCTCCGCCGAAAGGGATTCAAGGAGAGCAAAAATCGAATATAATTTTAGGAAGAGGAAAATGGAATAATCCGTTTTCTCTGCTAATTATTTTTATTGGAAGGAAATGGGAAGCCTGGGAGGAAGGAAAAAGCCGCTTTGGAGCTTCTTTTTGTCCATTTTAGTCTGCTGCCCTCTGCGTTTTAAACCCATATCCCAAACCCTTTTCTGCTTTCCATATATTCCTTCTTTTTGAAGTACGCTTTTCTCTTCAACATTTGCAACTTTCGATCTTTCCTCTATATTCTCCTAAAAGCAGCATTTTCCGTCATGAAGGATGCCAGCAGCCAAATGGATGGCAGATGGCGGCGAGTCTCCCAGGGACACGGGGGAACGTGAAGGGAAGGAAGGAAGGAAAGAGGAGAACGAATGCAGCGGACGTGGAAAAATTGCGAAAAGGAAGAGGAGGGGCGAGGGAATGCTTAAAGGGAAAAAGGAATAAGATGATGGGAAGGAAACATCCACTCCCGTACTCCAATTCCTCAAGCCCAGCAGTCAAAAGTGGCCGCTGCTTCAATGGAGTATTCCCTTCTTTCCACCTTCAATTTCACGTTTGGCCCCGCCCAATTTCCCCCTTTCCCTTGGCCACTTTTCCTTTATCTTTTATATATGCCACTTTTGCTTATGGCCAATTCCGCTGTTGAATATGTAGGAAGGTGGGCATCATTGATGAGGGGAGGGGGGAGGGGGTTGACGTAAAGCGAATATAATAGAAGGAGGGATAGGGGTTTGGGGAAAGGGGCCAAATAAGGAAAAGGAAGGGAAAGTGTTGAAGGGGAATGGGAAAGAGGAGATTTGGCCCAAAAAGGGGCCGAGAAAATCCAAAGGAATTCAAAGGAAAGAAGGGTGGAAAAGGCTTCCCGCCAAAAAAGAGGTGAGGCCCTAAAACACTCTCGCAGAGAGAGTCCCGGCCAATGAATGAAGAATAAAAAAAAGCAGCAAAATGGGAATTGAGCGAATGAAAGAAATTTTGGGCTGAAATTTGGAGTTTGTAAAAAGAGGGGGAAGGGGGAAGGCTGAAATGACGAGAAAAGGGAAGGGGGAGGCTGGCTGGCTGAGGCGGGAGTGTGCACAGTCGTTGGCCATGGGCCCAGGGAAGGGTTGGCTGGCTGGCTGAGTTGGGCCAACAAAATTTGGTCCAAAGAGGGACGAGAGGGAGGGAAGGTTAAGTTTCCGTTGTGTGAATGCACCTTTTGGCCTCTTCTAAACATTTTTCCATCCATCAGCGGTTTGATCAGAGTTCATTTTCACTCCATCCAATCCAACACAAATTGATTATACACGCCATTCCGAACGTGATTTGAAATCGATGGAATTAAAGTGAAGAGGCAACACTGCGGGGAATGGGCCGATTTGACTGTGTTGGGCAAATACAAACTCCGGAATAAAATTTAGTAAAATTGTCTGAACCGAAATAACCCAGAGCAGAAAAAGGCGAAATGGCGACAAATATCGGAGGCAATTCCCGAAAGTGAATTTGACGGGGATGTACGAAAGAATGTTTGGCCAGGAAAATTGTGTGTTAAAAATGCAAATCAGCCGTGAAAATGGCTCAAATTGGGGAGGAGGGGAGGTACAGAGATCAATTCTATTCATCGAAGGGGATTGATTCTTTGATGAATTTAATGCCAAATTAGTCATCAAAACAATTGAAAGGGGAAAACATGGTAATGGTTATTTCGGTGGGTCAGCTTATAAAAATTAATTTGTTTATGTTCTGATAAGACAAACAATGCCAGGTGAAGGATATTATTTTCTTGTTGACCTTGGAATGGACCCCAAAGAAATCTTCAATGTTTGTGCCTATCGTTTTCGGGGATTCAAGGTCAATTCTATAAAAATAACTCATAAAGTTAGCTTTATAAAAATTAGTTTTATTTGAACTACAAATTTAGGAGCCTAAATTCAAATGCTATTAATTCCCCCTGTTTCCTAAAAATTAATTGTGGCAAAATTCATTGGCCATAGAAATATAAATATTTTCATTAATAACAATGAAAGCTACAAGGTGCAAGCTTCGCCCCCCCCCCCCCTATATACATTTGGAATGCATAATCAATTTATGTGTAGTATTTATCACTAATCGAAACTAATTAAAAAAAAAAGAATAAAAAGAATGTTGGGACATTTTTAAGACAAATTATTAGACTGTTTAAAATGTGTGCCGTACCCATTTTCACCTTTCACAATTCATTCTTCATTGTATTTTCGGCAATGTGGCCAAACCCTCTATTGGGCTACTTTTAGGACTAGTTTAACATTTCCGAAAAATGTTCATCGTCTCCTCTAATCATAGTTCCGTCCCCCAATTTCATAACCACTCCTTTCTTTCTATTAGAATTTTTTATAATTTTGCCCTTTATTTACTAATCCGTACTGCGGATAACCCCACTTTTTGGCCGCCTAATCATGGTCTGATAAAAAATTATTCACAATAATTATTCATATCGATGCAACATCATTTTAATTGGGGAAAAAGAACAAAAAATTCGAAATGGTAAAAAGAACAAAATTCAAAATAGAAAAGAATGATTTTGGAGAGGAAATGAGGTAATTTTTTAGGAAGTTTTGTGTGCAAATGCTTTGGGAGGATGTCCAAATTTGGAGTCTTGCTTTTAGGGAAATTTGTTTTATATAAGAAAAAACAAAACTCAAATATTCACAAGCTATAAAATAAACCTGATGGCGATGGCGCGAAAATAAAAATAAAAATGTCCCAATTTGGGAAAGAATCCACAGGATGGAATGGATTATAAATTATATCATGTAAAGATGGAAGCTTGTATGAATTGAAATTGGAAATGAGAATTAGGCCAGAGGGCAGAGAAAAATTATTTCTAAATTACTATTTTAGAAGGTAGGAAAGTAATAAAAAATTGGCTAGAAAAAGTGGTTTAATGGAAAAAATTATCGAAAAAAGATTGAATAAAATTGTGGCGGAAATGGAAACTGGCAATCTTTGCACAGATGAAATAATGGGAAAGGGGAAGAACAATAGAAAAGGAGTAAATGCTTTTTTGAAGACTTTTAATTGAAAGTTTGGATGTAGATTTAGGCAAAATTTACCATTCAATTCACTAATTATGTGGCATAGTTTTAAATTAAGAGAATTGAAGAATGGCACAAAATGGTGCCTCAAATCCTTTCGCAAACAAAAACCACCAAAGTTTATTCGGACCAACGAAAAATGTGAACTAAAAGAATGGAAATGGACTCATCAGAGGAATTGCATGAAAAAAGGGACTAATTAGAATAATAAATATGGTAAAGGAGGGGCGCATCTTGCACAAAATCAAAAACCATAAAGGCCATAATTCATCGACCATTATTCTGACATTTTGCCTGTCAATAATCAAAATAGGGGAAAGGGATATTTAAAATGGCCAAAATAGGCAAATTAGAAGGAAAATTGTGTGTCCCTCTCAATAATCGGCTAAATATGGAAAGCACACCAGGGAATTATTGAAGGGAAAATTTGTTGCCGATGCCCATGCCTATGCCCTAAAATGAGATGAAAAAAGAAAATAGATGGATGGGATAAAGGTGTCCAAATTGGCCATTACAACAAAATGGCTGCCTGTTGCCCTGCCGACCAATGAAATTCATTCATTATAGGAGTAATAATAGAGGGGGTAATGAATGAATGGGAGTAAAATGTGTATGCGGTGCGCATGCGCATTTGAAGCAAGTCATTTTGGAAAATGGTGGGCACAAAAATTGTTGGGCATGCAAATTGGGGGCGGATTGAATTTAATTCGGGCGAGAATTATTGGGAAATATGGCCAATGAGAAAATGTGATAGACCCACAGATTACCTGGAAAATGGTTTTCGGCCTAGACGGAATACATTTTTTATGGCCAAATTTGCCACATTAATTTAATTTTTATGAAATTAAATTCCATAAAGTTCGAATTTTTAAAGGTACTTTATTCCAAGTGCGAATTTTTCCGTTTATTTCTGGGAATGGCCAGATTTGGAGATGGCTGAATAAATTTTGGAGAGCATAAAAATGTCGCGATGGGAGTAGAATAGAGGGATATGAATAAATGAGAAAATTATGTGTTTAAGCAACTTTTAAATTAATGGTTACTTATAAAGGTAGCGAAATAGGTGACAGAATTCTCGGAATCTTTGAAGAATAAGAGTGGCAAAATTAAGAATACTCGAGGCCTGATTTTGGGTTCTGGATATGTGAAAAAACTGATGAGTGATTTAATTAATGTAGAGATGAATTTTATCTCTCTTTTGATGACCAAAAATGTTAGAATTGTACTTAAAATGTATAGCCAAAGATGGCATTTTTCCCATAATTTCTTGAAAAATTGAGAATTAATTAATGACATCATCAAAGTACTTATTCCTCAGAAAATCGAGAGGAATCCAATGGAATCAAATTTATATAAACCATGATTTACCTCTATGGCAGTGAGTGGGATTTGATGGCCGATATGTTCTGCTTCGGATAAAGGAGCATTGGCCAAATATCACATATCAAAAATCCGGGAAAGGAATCGGTGTGATTGTTGGGGAGGAATAAAATTGGCCAATTTTTGGCATCAAAATGGAATGAATTGATTTATTGGTTTTACACGAATACAACCAACCCAAAATCAGCATCCAAAATTGAGCGATTGGGGAGGAAAGCAGTATATCCGCCGAAGGGGAGTTAGGAAGGGATGCCTCAGCAGCAGAATTGCATGGGATCCAATCAATTCTTCCATCTAAAAGGATCTCAATAGCTCCACAAATCTATGACCAGATTCAGCCGATGATTTTGTGGTCCTACTAAAAGGCGCACTCTCCAAATATCCCGGGAAAAGCTATCGAGAATTTGGCCAAATTCGGTGGGTAGTGAAAAGTGAACTTATGGAACATAAAGCGCATCTGCTGGAGAATGGAAGAATTTTGATGGAATAACCGTAAAAGAAACTTTCTTCAAATCTTTTATTAGCGATTTGATAGGATATTAAAGGCATAAAATCACTCACATTCATAGAGAGTATTTGTAATTCCTATATTTGAATGTCAAAATTGTTGGGTTTTAGTTAATAAGAATTACTCTTTAATATTAAGGCCAAGTTCAAATCAAATGGATATTTATGGCTGAAACATTTGTCAATTATAAATTTGCTTGATAATAAATTTATTAGTTTAAGGTGGAAGAGTTTGGTAAAAATAGATTGCAGATTCGATTTACGATAACAACATTTATTTTTTAAATGTTAAAAATGATTAAATTTACCATGATATTTTATGTCAAATTGGCAAAAATATATGGAAAAAAATTCACAAGAAAAAAATGATAATTTTAATTAATAAAATTATAAACAATTATGTTAAAAAAGGAAAAAAGGAGTATCAATTAATTAAAAATTAATTTATTCCATCAATAATTTGTTGACGATCAAAAAATGAAGTAGAACATGTTGCTGAAAAATTGGAAAATTAAACAAAAAATGCGATCATTTCCATCAAACTTGGTTAGGCAAAGAGGGAAAAGGAGAATTGCCAGTGCAAAAAATTGTGGGCGAAAAAATTGTGGCCAAATTTTCAGCACTAAAAATTTTTTTTAGTTTAATTTAATTAAAATCTCCACCTCATTTTATTCTCCGCCGAATATTCGGCCACTTTCCTCAAATGGGCCAATAGGGCTCTAAAAATCAAAAATTTCCTTAAAAATGGATATTTTGTTAACCGAAATGTGTCACGGTTTGCTTCACTCAATTCAGCCAATGCATCCCTGCAAAATAATTAATTATAAAATCTTTTATTTTGGTGATTTGACTTTTAAGTTACCGTATTTCCTTTATTATTGCCCCCTCCTCTAATAATAGTAATATTTTTAGAATTTTTAATGTGAACTTAAAAGTAAAAATATGAATTTTTGTTCATTTTAAAGGGTATCTGAGAAATAGTAGCCCCGGGGTAAATAGAGGTAATACAGTAAAATATTTTTCCCTAATCATCTTCATTCATTTTTAATATTTTTTTGGCAATTCCGAAATGTAAAATGATTTAGATATTTTACTTGCAATTTCGAATCCTTTCCGGTGTTTCTTTGCTTGTTGTGTAAGCTTTAAGAAGTGAACGAAAAACGGAGAATGGAACCTGTAAAAAATTTTAAAAACATTATTTTCACTTTTTTTCTGACCAATTGTTGAGGTAAAAGTCGAAGGT
Source organism: Pratylenchus scribneri (assembly GCA_030063045.1). NCBI lineage: Eukaryota > Metazoa > Nematoda > Chromadorea > Rhabditida > Pratylenchidae > Pratylenchus > Pratylenchus scribneri. Next base: position 740,957 of record JAQSEB010000014.1, on the reverse strand, counting down.
AAAGTTTGAGAAGGCCGGCGACTAAAATTGAATTAAATTAATATTAAAATAAATTAATTGATTTACTGGCCAGTATGAATATCTTCCTCCTGGCTGAGATCAACAAAATGGGCAAAATCAAATTGGCGACGGAGTTTGTCAATTCGCTCAAATGAGCCGGAAACCCTTTGTAATTTTTGGGATTATTTTAATTCAAAACAATTTTTAGCACCTGTAAATTCCCTCTGCCGTCAATCCCCTTCGTTCCACCTCCTCAATGCAACATTTCAATGGAAGGGGTATTCGGACACCGTGGGCAAGACCTCCAAAAATGAATTTGGGATATAAATGATTTTTGGATATCGTATTTCTTCTATTAGGAGCCCATCGGCTTATAATTTTCAGAATCTCTCTAATAAGTGAGCTTCTATTATAGATTGGGCTTCTAATAGAAGGAATAAGGTATAGTCCCATCCAATGAATTTACATAATGTGGTCAAATCAACGGCGAACATCCTTTTCACATATTTGGCCTCCGGTTGGCAATCATTTCGCGCTTTTTCGCTGCATTTTCGATGAGCCGAAAATCCACAATCCGAGCATCGGACTCCCTAATAAAATAAATTGATTTTAGTTACGGTTGTCCGCATTCACCTGTTGAACTAAACCCCACAGGAAATTACGGCAAAAATCGCAATAATGTGGCATTTTGAATGTGAATGGCAAAAAATTATGGCATCGAGCAATTTGCCGCCTTTTCCCATTGTTCCCATTTTGGGATTCCTCCGTGGATCGATTATGTTGGGAATAGGGGCCTGGATGGAAAAAGTTGGATAAAAAATGAAAATGTTGAATAATTCACTTTGTTCATAAATGGCCTCATCCGCCATTTTTTTGATATAATCCGATGCATGCTTTTCCACATACATACAAATTAGGCCATCCTGAACCAACATTTCGATACTTTCAAATCTACAAAAGGGATTTTGTTGATTCACTCATCAAAATTATTTTGTCAGTAATTTTCTACTCCTTTCAAATTGAATATATTTTATTGCTTTTCTCAAATATTTTTAATTCTCAATGTTTTGCCAGAGGGGACGTTTCGTTGCTAGCAATTTTGCTGAGCCATAACTAAGCAAAGGAAAACTTTTTGCATGCAATCTTGGTATCATTGGAAAAAGCTATACAAGCTCTATTGAATAGTTTAAAGAGATTTATGAAAAATAAGATATCTCTAAATAAAGAAAGATCACTTTTATTCACTTTTTCAACTTTATCTTTTAAATTTTAATTAATCAAAAAATTTTTTATTCACTATTTATAGAGGCTCTTTCTAAAGATATAAAGATTGCATCAAATTGTTTACTGTGTTTTATGACTCATCAAAAAAGCTGGTGAAATGGCCATTAATGTAACGATCTATCCTGATGTTTTTGCCAGGCACTATTTGCCTTTGCTAATCAAAATATGGGTTTAAAACCTTTTATCGCCAACATAATGGGCACCGTCAAAATAGAGCATATAGTTGAGGACGGCCCCATCAAAGAAAATGCAGAGAGTCGAAGCTCCAGCCGATCGCCGAGAGGCTCGAACCAAAAATGCGCCTTCGCCGGCAGAAAAAAGTAACTAAAATATAGAGAATTGTGGCAAATTTGGCCGCCCAAATTTCCAACTTTTTCTGCCTCCTCTCTTGCAATGAGGCCGTGGAATTCGGGCCCATAAAATTCGGGTTTTTCAATTGTTTTTGCCCGAATTTTACAACATTTAACCATTTTCGGTTTTGGCGCCTTCTCTTGCAATTCCAACAAATTCGTCTTCCAATAACCAATTGCCGAATCGTCATTATTCATTCCTTCGATAAATCTTATTATTAATTTTAAAATTATTATCTTTGTAAGTAAATTTAGTGGATATTCAATGGAAAAATCGCAATGTAAAACATCAAAAAAAAATATTTTTTATTAAAACCATTTATTTATAAAATCGGCAGAATTAAGGCCAATAATTCGGATTCGGGTTAAATTAGGCATATAAAAAACAAAGAATACTATTTAATTTGGCGAAAAAAACATTAAAAAAAATATAATAGCGCATGCGCATTATAATCGGTGCAAACCGGTTTTAATACTTTCCAAAAATGGTTTAAAATATTTTTGTGATAAAAATAATTTATTCGACAAATTAAATATTTCCCATTTCCCTTTATAAATTTTGCTTCGAGCTACGAGCTGTGACAGAATATCTTATCTGCTGTTAAAAATTAAATATTTTTCGGCAATTTACCTAATAAGTTTTGTTGGCAAATTATTATTTTAACGCTAATCTCATCAGCATTATACAACCCAAAAATTTGTATTTTTACAGAGATGAATCTAAATCAAATAAAACCAATAAGAACAAGAAAATTATACGAAGAAATTGAGAGATTTCAACATGAAGAGGATTACCAAAACTGGATGGCAGCCAATGCTGATTTATGGACACTGAATAATCAAAATAATGGCCTCAAATTTGAATCAAAATATTTCCATTGCCGATTTTCAAGAAGTGATGGCAATTTTTGTACAGCATCGATCAAAATTAAGAAGAATAATGGTGAAATTATTATTGAACAATCCGGCGAACATGAACACGAAATATTCTCAACAAAATTTACATCGCAACAAAAGGAGCTCATTCGGAAGAAAATGATGGAAAAATTTACTGCAAAAGAAATTCAAAATGAATTTCAAGTGAGAATTTTTGTAAAAAAAAAATTTAAAAAGTACTATATTTTAAGATACAATTCGGAAATTTCCCAAATTTGGTACAAATCCGAAATTTTATGGCTTATGAAAAATCGAAGAATCGACACAAAAGACAAATTAATGTTCAAGAATTAAAGGCTGATGATAGTGAACAAATTGGACAAATAATAATTGACCAAAATGAGCAGGTAAGGAAAACAATTTTAATTCATTTTCAATTTCAATGGGAAATATTAATTATAATTCAATTCAAATTAAATTTTATTACTTATTAATTAGTCAATTTTTACATAGAATTCATTAAATTTACAAAAATTTTTATAATAATATATTTTTTCATCTATCATCATTATAGTTTATATTCCAATAATATATTTTTTCATCTATCATCATTATAGTTTATATTCCAATAATATATTTTATCAAATATCATTATAGTTTATATTCTAATAATATATTTTATCAAATATCATTATAGTTTATATTCCAATAATATATTTTATCAAATATCATTATAGTTTATATTCTAATAATATATTTTTTCATCTATCATCATTATAGTTTATATTCTAATAATATATTTTTTCATCTATCATTATAGTTTTTTTATATTCTAATAATATATTTTTTCATCTATCATTATAGTTTATATTCTAATAATATATTTTTTCATATATCATTATAGTTTATATTCTAATAATATATTTTATCAAATATCATTATAGTTTATATTCTAATAATATATTTTTTCATCTATCATTATAGTTTATATTCTAATAATATATTTTATCAACTATCATTATAGTTTATATTCTAATAATATATTTTATCAAATATCATTATAGTTTATATTCTATTAATATATTTTATCAAATATCATTATAGTTTATATTCTAAAAATATATTTATCAACTATCATTATAGTTTATATTCTAATAATATATTTTATCAACTATCATTATAGTTTTATATTCTAATAATATATTTTATCAACTATCATTATAGTTTATATTCTAATAATATATTTTATCAAATATCATTATAGTTTATATTCTAATAATATATTTTATCAAATATCATTATAGTTTATATTCTAATAATATATTTTTTCATCTATCATTATAGTTTTTTATATTCTAATAATATATTTTTTCATCTATCATTATAGTTTATATTCTAATAATATATTTTATCAAATATCATTATAGTTTATATTCTAATAATATATTTTATCAAATATCATTATAGTTTATATTCTAATAATATATTTTATCAAATATCATTATAGTTTATATTCTAATAATATATTTTATCAAATATCATTATAGTTTATATTCTAATAATATATTTTATCAAATATCATTATAGTTTATATTCTAATAATATATTTTTTCATCTATCATTATAGTTTATATTCTAATAATATATTTTATCAACTATCATTATAGTTTATATTCTAATAATATATTTTATCAAATATCATTATAGTTTATATTCTAATAATATATTTTATCAAATATCATTATAGTTTATATTCTAATAATATATTTTATCAAATATCATTATAGTTTATATTCTAATAATATATTTTTTCATCTATCATTATAGTTTATATTCTAATAATATATTTTATCAACTATCATTATAGTTTATATTCTAATAATATATTTTATCAAATATCATTATAGTTTATATTCTATTAATATATTTTATCAAATATCATTATAGTTTTATATTCTAATAATATATTTTATCAACTATCATTATAGTTTATATTCTAATAATATATTTTATCAACTATCATTATAGTTTATATTCTAATAATATATTTTATCAAATATCATTATAGTTTATATTCTATTAATATATTTTATCAAATATCATTATAGTTTTATATTCTAATAATATATTTTATCAACTATCATTATAGTTTATATTCTAATAATATATTTTATCAACTATCATTATAGTTTATATTCTAATAATATATTTTATCAAATATCATTATAGTTTATATTCTAATAATATATTTTATCAAATATCATTATAGTTTATATTCTAAAAATATATTTATCAACTATCATTATAGTTTATATTCTATTAATATATTTTATCAACTATCATTATAGTTTATATTCTAATAATATATTTTATCAAATATCATTATAGTTTATATTCTAATAATATATTTTATCAAATATCATTATAGTTTATATTCTAATAATATATTTTATCAACTATCATTATAGTTTATATTCTAATAATATATTTTATCAAATATCATTATAGTTTATATTCTATTAATATATTTTTTCATATATCATTATAGTTTATATTCTAATAATATATTTTATCAAATATCATTATAGTTTATATTCTAATAATATATTTTTTCATCTATCATTATAGTTTATATTCTAATAATATATTTTATCAACTATCATTATAGTTTATATTCTAATAATATATTTTATCAACTATCATTATAGTTTATATTCTAATAATATATTTTATCAAATATCATTATAGTTTATATTCTATTAATATATTTTATCAAATATCATTATAGTTTATATTCTAAAAATATATTTATCAACTATCATTATAGTTTATATTCTAATAATATATTTTATCAAATATCATTATAGTTTATATTCTAAAAATATATTTATCAACTATCATTATAGTTTATATTCTATTAATATATTTTATCAACTATCATTATAGTTTATATTCTAATAATATATTTTATCAAATATCATTATAGTTTATATTCTAATAATATATTTTATCAAATATCATTATAGTTTATATTCTAATAATATATTTTATCAACTATCATTATAGTTTATATTCTAATAATATATTTTATCAAATATCATTATAGTTTATATTCTATTAATATATTTTTTCATATATCATTATAGTTTATATTCTAATAATATATTTTATCAAATATCATTATAGTTTATATTCTATTAATATATTTTTTCATCTATCATTATAGTTTATATTCTAATAATATATTTTATCAAATATCATTATAGTTTATATTCTATTAATATATTTTATCAAATATCATTATAGTTTATATTCTAAAAATATATTTATCAACTATCATTATAGTTTATATTCTAATAATATATTTTATCAACTATCATTATAGTTTTATATTCTAATAATATATTTTATCAACTATCATTATAGTTTATATTCTAATAATATATTTTATCAAATATCATTATAGTTTATATTCTAATAATATATTTTATCAAATATCATTATAGTTTATATTCTAATAATATATTTTTTCATCTATCATTATAGTTTTTTATATTCTAATAATATATTTTTTCATCTATCATTATAGTTTATATTCTAATAATATATTTTATCAAATATCATTATAGTTTATATTCTAAAAATATATTTATCAACTATCATTATAGTTTATATTCTATTAATATATTTTATCAACTATCATTATAGTTTATATTCTAATAATATATTTTATCAAATATCATTATAGTTTATATTCTAATAATATATTTTATCAAATATCATTATAGTTTATATTCTAATAATATATTTTATCAACTATCATTATAGTTTATATTCTAATAATATATTTTATCAAATATCATTATAGTTTATATTCTATTAATATATTTTTTCATATATCATTATAGTTTATATTCTAATAATATATTTTATCAAATATCATTATAGTTTATATTCTAATAATATATTTTTTCATCTATCATTATAGTTTATATTCTAATAATATATTTTATCAACTATCATTATAGTTTATCTTCTAATAATATATTTTATCAAATATCATTATAGTTTATATTCTATTAATATATTTTATCAAATATCATTATAGTTTATATTCTAAAAATATATTTATCAACTATCATTATAGTTTATATTCTAATAATATATTTTATCAAATATCATTATAGTTTATATTCTAAAAATATATTTATCAACTATCATTATAGTTTATATTCTATTAATATATTTTATCAACTATCATTATAGTTTATATTCTAATAATATATTTTATCAAATATCATTATAGTTTATATTCTAATAATATATTTTATCAAATATCATTATAGTTTATATTCTAAAAATATATTTATCAACTATCATTATAGTTTATATTCTATTAATATATTTTATCAACTATCATTATAGTTTATATTCTAATAATATATTTTATCAAATATCATTATAGTTTATATTCTAAAAATATATTTATCAACTATCATTATAGTTTATATTCTATTAATATATTTTATCAACTATCATTATAGTTTATATTCTAATAATATATTTTATCAAATATCATTATAGTTTATATTCTAATAATATATTTTATCAAATATCATTATAGTTTATATTCTAATAATATATTTTATCAACTATCATTATAGTTTATATTCTAATAATATATTTTATCAAATATCATTATAGTTTATATTCTATTAATATATTTTTTCATATATCATTATAGTTTATATTCTAATAATATATTTTATCAAATATCATTATAGTTTATATTCTAATAATATATTTTTTCATCTATCATTATAGTTTATATTCTAATAATATATTTTATCAACTATCATTATAGTTTATATTCTAATAATATATTTTATCAAATATCATTATAGTTTATATTCTATTAATATATTTTATCAAATATCATTATAGTTTATATTCTAAAAATATATTTATCAACTATCATTATAGTTTATATTCTAATAATATATTTTATCAACTATCATTATAGTTTTATATTCTAATAATATATTTTATCAACTATCATTATAGTTTATATTCTAATAATATATTTTATCAAATATCATTATAGTTTATATTCTAATAATATATTTTATCAAATATCATTATAGTTTATATTCTAATAATATATTTTTTCATCTATCATTATAGTTTTTTATATTCTAATAATATATTTTTTCATCTATCATTATAGTTTATATTCTAATAATATATTTTATCAAATATCATTATAGTTTATATTCTAATAATATATTTTATCAAATATCATTATAGTTTATATTCTAATAATATATTTTATCAAATATCATTATAGTTTATATTCTAATAATATATTTTATCAAATATCATTATAGTTTATATTCTAATAATATATTTTATCAAATATCATTATAGTTTATATTCTATTAATATATTTTATCAAATATCATTATAGTTTATATTCTAAAAATATATTTATCAACTATCATTATAGTTTATATTCTAATAATATATTTTATCAAATATCATTATAGTTTATATTCTAATAATATATTTTATCAAATATCATTATAGTTTATATTCTAATAATATATTTTATCAAATATCATTATAGTTTATATTCTAATAATATATTTTTTCATCTATCATTATAGTTTATATTCTAATAATATATTTTATCAACTATCATTATAGTTTATATTCTAATAATATATTTTATCAACTATCATTATAGTTTTATATTCTAATAATATATTTTATCAACTATCATTATAGTTTATATTCTAATAATATATTTTATCAAATATCATTATAGTTTATATTCTAATAATATATTTTTTCATCTATCATTATAGTTTATATTCTAATAATATATTTTATCAACTATCATTATAGTTTATATTCTAATAATATATTTATCAACTATCATTATAGTTTATATTCTAATAATATATTTTATCAACTATCATTATAGTTTTATATTCTAATAATATATTTTATCAACTATCATTATAGTTTATATTCTAATAATATATTTTATCAACTATCATTATAGTTTATATTCTAATAATATATTTTATCAAATATCATTATAGTTTATATTCTAATAATATATTTTATCAAATATCATTATAGTTTATATTCTAATAATATATTTTTTCATCTATCATTATAGTTTATATTCTAATAATATATTTATCAACTATCATTATAGTTTATATTCTAATAATATATTTTATCAACTATCATTATAGTTTTATATTCTAATAATATATTTTTTCATCTATCATTATAGTTTATATTCTAATAATATATTTTATCAACTATCATTATAGTTTATATTCTAATAATATATTTTATCAAATATCATTATAGTTTATATTCTATTAATATATTTTATCAAATATCATTATAGTTTATATTCTAAAAATATATTTATCAACTATCATTATAGTTTATATTCTAATAATATATTTTATCAACTATCATTATAGTTTTATATTCTAATAATATATTTTATCAACTATCATTATAGTTTATATTCTAATAATATATTTTATCAAATATCATTATAGTTTATATTCTAATAATATATTTTATCAACTATCATTATAGTTTATATTCTAATAATATATTTTATCAACTATCATTATAGTTTATATTCTAATAATATATTTTATCAAATATCATTATAGTTTATATTCTAATAATATATTTTATCAAATATCATTATAGTTTATATTCTAAAAATATATTTATCAACTATCATTATAGTTTATATTCTATTAATATATTTTATCAACTATCATTATAGTTTATATTCTAATAATATATTTTATCAAATATCATTATAGTTTATATTCTAATAATATATTTTATCAACTATCATTATAGTTTATATTCTAATAATATATTTTATCAACTATCATTATAGTTTATATTCTAATAATATATTTTATCAAATATCATTATAGTTTATATTCTATTAATATATTTTATCAAATATCATTATAGTTTATATTCTAAAAATATATTTATCAACTATCATTATAGTTTATATTCTATTAATATATTTTATCAACTATCATTATAGTTTATATTCTAATAATATATTTTATCAAATATCATTATAGTTTATATTCTAATAATATATTTTTTCATCTATCATTATAGTTTATATTCTAATAATATATTTTATCAACTATCATTATAGTTTATATTCTAATAATATATTTATCAACTATCATTATAGTTTATATTCTAATAATATATTTTATCAACTATCATTATAGTTTTATATTCTAATAATATATTTTATCAACTATCATTATAGTTTATATTCTAATAATATATTTTATCAACTATCATTATAGTTTATATTCTAATAATATATTTTATCAAATATCATTATAGTTTATATTCTAATAATATATTTTATCAAATATCATTATAGTTTATATTCTAAAAATATATTTATCAACTATCATTATAGTTTATATTCTATTAATATATTTTATCAACTATCATTATAGTTTATATTCTAATAATATATTTTATCAAATATCATTATAGTTTATATTCTAATAATATATTTTATCAACTATCATTATAGTTTATATTCTAATAATATATTTTATCAACTATCATTATAGTTTATATTCTAATAATATATTTTATCAAATATCATTATAGTTTATATTCTAATAATATATTTTATCAAATATCATTATAGTTTATATTCTAAAAATATATTTATCAACTATCATTATAGTTTATATTCTATTAATATATTTTATCAACTATCATTATAGTTTATATTCTAATAATATATTTTATCAAATATCATTATAGTTTATATTCTAATAATATATTTTATCAAATATCATTATAGTTTATATTCTAATAATATATTTTTTCATCTATCATTATAGTTTTATATTCTAATAATATATTTTTTCATCTATCATTATAGTTTATATTCTAATAATATATTTTATCAACTATCATTATAGTTTATATTCTAATAATATATTTTATCAAATATCATTATAGTTTATATTCTATTAATATATTTTATCAAATATCATTATAGTTTATATTCTAAAAATATATTTATCAACTATCATTATAGTTTATATTCTAATAATATATTTTATCAACTATCATTATAGTTTTATATTCTAATAATATATTTTATCAACTATCATTATAGTTTATATTCTAATAATATATTTTATCAAATATCATTATAGTTTATATTCTAATAATATATTTTATCAAATATCATTATAGTTTATATTCTAATAATATATTTTTTCATCTATCATTATAGTTTATATTCTAATAATATATTTTATCAACTATCATTATAGTTTATATTCTAATAATATATTTTATCAAATATCATTATAGTTTATATTCTATTAATATATTTTATCAAATATCATTATAGTTTATATTCTAAAAATATATTTATCAACTATCATTATAGTTTATATTCTAATAATATATTTTATCAATTATCATTATAGTTTTATATTCTAATAATATATTTTATCAACTATCATTATAGTTTATATTCTAATAATATATTTTATCAACTATCATTATAGTTTATATTCTAATAATATATTTTATCAAATATCATTATAGTTTATATTCTAATAATATATTTTATCAACTATCATTATAGTTTATATTCTAATAATATATTTTATCAAATATCATTATAGTTTATATTCTATTAATATATTTTATCAAATATCATTATAGTTTATATTCTAAAAATATATTTATCAACTATCATTATAGTTTATATTCTAATAATATATTTTATCAAATATCATTATAGTTTATATTCTAATAATATATTTTATCAAATATCATTATAGTTTATATTCTAATAATATATTTTATCAAATATCATTATAGTTTATATTCTAATAATATATTTTTTCATCTATCATTATAGTTTATATTCTAATAATATATTTTATCAACTATCATTATAGTTTATATTCTAATAATATATTTTATCAAATATCATTATAGTTTATATTCTAATAATATATTTTATCAAATATCATTTTAGTTTATATTCTAATAATATATTTTATCAAATATCATTATAGTTTATATTCTAATAATATATTTTTTCATCTATCATTATAGTTTATATTCTAATAATATATTTTATCAACTATCATTATAGTTTATATTCTAATAATATATTTTATCAAATATCATTATAGTTTATATTCTATTAATATATTTTATCAAATATCATTATAGTTTATATTCTAAAAATATATTTATCAACTATCATTATAGTTTATATTCTAATAATATATTTTATCAACTATTATCCTGCTATATCCCGCGTGCTCCGAACTCCTAAACCCCTAGATCCCATGCCGCCCCTAACCATAACCTTAATCCCTAGCCCCTAGCTAAGCTTAATCCGGCTTAATCCCCCTTAATCCACGTATATCCTCATATATCCGGGGCTTAATCCCGCGCCGTCTACAGGCCTCTGTTACATTTCCCCGACGTTCCAGTGGCCTTCCTTCTGGGCCATTTCCCATAGATTTCAGGGCTTGATCCAGCTTAATCCCCTTATATCCACCTTAATCCCTCTATATCCGGCTTAATCACGTGCACTATTAAGGCCTTCGACACCTTTCTCCGACCTTCCTGTGGCCTTCCGGACTATTTCCATTCCATTTCGGGGCTTAATCCGGTTTAATCCCCCCATATCCAGCTTAATCCCTCTATTTCCATCTTCAATCAGTTTTGGCTAGCCATAATCAGTTTTGGCCGAAAATCGGCCAAAATCAGTTTTGGCCGGCCAAAATCAGTTTTGGCCGGTAATCAGTATTGGCCGCAACATATGCATATGGTTTATGGTATATATAATTATTGGAAAATTAAATAGAAATTTTTGGCATACTGAAAATATTGCTATAATACACATTATATCCCATGAAGATATATAATAAAACTTCCACGCGGCCAAAATCAATAAAATATCACGAAATTTACCAATAAAAATTACACAAAAAGCATTAAATCACCAATTTAGAAACTTTTATTTTACAAAAATTTACACATTTTACTCTCAAAATAATTCATTTTTACAAAAAGGGACATTTTGACAAATTGGATAAAATGAATTCGGCAGAATTTTCCTCCAACAATTCAAATTTGTCCTCAACTCAAACAAATCTTATTGGAAAAATTCTTACTAAACCAAAATTTGTGCTTAAACCGGCCATTCTCCATTACGGTCGTCCTTCGCAAAATGTTAGAATTGAATTGGGAAAAAATAAATTTTTAAATTTTGCCAATAATTTTAAATACAAATTGGTAGGTCCAAAAATCGCAACCACCTCTTCGCATCAATTTGGACAAATCAAATCAACAAAAACAAAGGGAAAGGGATACAATTGGTCGATACGGGATTGTCAGCATTGGAAGTGATGGGAAACCATCAAATTCTGCCCAAATCAATGAATTGCCAGTTAAAACCGTTTTGAAAACTTGCCTTAAAAATGAGGTGGAGAGTGGAATGGGGGGGGGGGGGTTTAAAAATGAATAAAACTCATTTTGATAGCTTTCCGATGCCACAAATGATGGCCAACAAAAGCCTCGAGAACGGCTGATTGTTCATCAATATAATCCAAATTCACTTTTCTTGATGCCATCAAAATTAAGGCAGCCTGACTCATTGATTTATTGCAAAGTAAAATAAAAATATTTAAAAAAATTAAACCAAATTGAAAGGTTTGTGGCCGAGTTTACCAAATATTCGAGGCACTTCGACACCATCTTCTTTTTTACCATCAAGTAAAGCTAAGTGAATTGGAGAAATGGTATGAACGATATCCGCTCGCCAATCCGAATAAGGTGGCACCTGATCCAACTCTTCAAGTTTGTTTTGCAAATATATTCGGTATACTAATGGAGATTGGCCCACACAGAAGGAAAAGGATGGTGGGAAATGAATCAAACTGTCAATCAAATTGTAAATAGTGGGAAAACTCAGTACAATCAAAAGAAGAATAATTTATTTACTCAATCTCACAAAGCCAATTACCGAATTCAGCTTAAATCAAGTAAAATGGTTCAATTTTGATATATATTTTATATGAAATGCCGATATAAATTACCATACTTTTTCTAAAAGAGAAAAGGAATTAATTCCCTCTATCCCTCCTTTTCCATTATTGACAATTTGATTGACAGTTTGATTCGTTTCCCACCATGACCAATCTCCATAGTACCGTACCATGTATTTCAATGAAATTGAATATAATCAAATTTTAGCCACGACGTGGTCGACCACCAAAATATTCAATTTATCAACAAAATGATGGGAAATTTACGCAACCGCCGCCGCCGAGCACATATATGAGTCGGGAGGAAAAAAAGGAACGGAATAAAATGCTTTATGAGAGGGTGGTTTGTTCACTTTGTCAAAAGGATTTGTTCGAGGATTGCATGAGAGAACATTTGAAGGTTTTGCCTCAAAAAAAATATTTTTCCTAAAAGTAGTTTTTTGACTTCTAAGAAATCGGTTTTAGACTCTACGGTATTATTACAGTATACAGTTGGGAGGATGGAAGGGAAAACGGAAAAGGGAATGATTTCTTTTGATTGAACTGCTGATTCCTTTCCTCGACAATTTGATTGACGGATTTTATCGCTTCCCTCCCATCATTCCTTTTCCCTTCCTTCCATCCTCCCAATACCGTAATCAACCTCATAACAATTTGTAGATCTCATAGAAATACATCTTCCATTTCTTTGTTTAAATCGAGAGTGAGCAAATTAAACCGTTGAAACCATATTTCCCAGTTTTTGGTTTTAAACACTAATTTCGGGCCATAAAATGACATTTTATATACCATTCGATCGTTTCAATAGATGTACAAATTGTATATGGTTTATAGGGTATAAAACTGGTTTCTAATTTATTAAAAGTCAAAAAACTACTTTTGGGTTAAAAAATTGCCTTCTTCAAAATTTAAAATAAATATTTATTAAATTGCAGCGAGTTCACGGCATTTTGAGTGCAAATTCGGAAATTGGCAATTACATTGGAATGAGAATACGGCCAATGTTGAAAGAGGAGAAAATGAATGATGGATACGAATTGGAGGATGGAGAAGGAAATGAGGGGAATGAAGAAGAAGTTATTAAAATTATTTTGAATTAATTAAAATAATAAAAATTAAGTCGACTTCATCGTCAAAATGCAAAATGGCAATGGTGGCAGAAAAAGATGAACTCAGCCATATTCGATTGGCCGTTTGTGCGGTTTGCAAAAAAGCATTGCGAAAAGACAGTCTTCGAGAACATTTACGGACGAGGTGAATTAATGAAATTAAATAAAATAATTAATTAATTTATTTTAAAAAGGCACAACATTGAGACAGCCGGTTTGAAGGAGGCAAAAGAGCACATTTTGGATGAAATGGATTGGATAAAAGTAATTGAAAATGGAAATAATTTTTGGGCAATTTTAATTAATTTAGTCTCCGGAAGACAAACATCGTCGTTATGAATCGTTGCAAACGCACAAAGAAATGTACGAGGACAGTTTAAAGGATGAAAGTGGCCGAATTTATTGTATGCTTTGCGATGAAGCGGTTTGCTGTGAAAATATCACAAAATAATGTTGAAATTAATTTAGGTTTTCCCCGGCAATTTGCGTTCCCATTTGAATATTCAACACGGAATTTCGATGGCATTCTTGATGACCAAAGATGCGGTGGCCAAATATAGCATAAAATTGAATAATATTGGGCAAATGGGCGAAGAAATGGAAAAATTGATGGAAGCAGAGGAGCCAATGACCATCATTAAAAATGAATTCCAGGATGAAGAGGAACAGCAGGTGGAAATTATTTTTGGCCAAAAATAATTTCCTATTTAAGGTAGCCAATGATCCATCAATGCCATCCACCTCAACAGCTTTATTTTTGAACATTTCACCGATAACAAATTTGAATTCATCAGTTGAAGTGAAGGAGGAAATGCCATCGGATAATGAAGAATAATTAAAGGAGGAATTATATGAATTTGACTTATTTTTTATTAATTCCTATGATTTATTTTATTATATAAATCCACAATGCCTTTTTAATATTTTGACACTTTTTATACCAAAATGGAATTTTTATGTTCTCAATTTTATTCTATTTCAATTTATATTTAGATAAAACATTTTGATAAAATTCAATTAATTATATTTAATCAATTCGAAATTCGATTTATTCGCATTGAGCTTTTCCCTCGGTGATTTTCTTTATCCAATCGCAATACAATCGAATTGTGGTGAAAAAGCCTGCAAAAACATATTAATTCATCAATTTCTATTTTTGTAACAATTTTACTAAACTTTTTCAAGTCAAATTCCCATATTTTCATCACTTCTTTATCAAATCATAATCTTCCCTATGAGGAATTACATAAAGAATAAGTAGAGATGTCCATGTCCATAAAATTCGAGGAAAAAGTTATATTTTTGGATCTTGGATGGAATGGGATGGATGCCTCATTCTAAATTTGCAACAGTATTTTTTTTCTTTCTGTAAATTTATCAAATGCATCCATCATTTTTTCCCTGGGGCAAAAATGGATGACATTGATATAGTTTTGTTTTATGAATGAGAAATAATCAGATACCATTTAATTATTTCCATTTCCATTCTATAGATAGTACTACTTTAGGAATTTGAAATACAAAGTTCATGTGCATTTTAAAAATGAAATTAACATTACCTTTGTATTCACAAAGCCATGATCCACGGCTGGTTATGCCAATTTGTTCCCATTCATTTGATTGCGCATTTTTATAGAGCAATGGGCCACCACTGTCACCCTTTTCAATGAAATAAATTCATTCATACCCCTCATTAAATTATACAAAGCAAGTATTTTCGCCACCCGATCCGAATGCGCACAATTCAGTCGCCAATACACCATCGCATTTTTCCTCCTCATTCGGCCAAATTGTCACTTTGGCTCCTTGGAGGGTGATTGGGGCACTTCCATCTATTTAATTTATAAATGAATATTTATTAAATATGTAAACAAATAAGTTTGGGAATTGGATAGTTCTAGGGAATTATTAAAAGCTGGGCAAGCTAATTCTGGAATCTCGGCTTCTAGGCATTATACAGACCCAAGAATAGGCTCATTCGACTCGGCATGGTCGATTTGGTCTATGAATTTCAATTTCAGACTAATATGAGAGCCTGTTTAATAAACATTTTCTGCTAGATTCCTCTCCAGCCTCAGGCGCCTATCTCTAGCTCTGATCCTAATCCCTAAACCGGTCTAAAATTGAAATTTGGTAGATTAAATAGTCCATGCTTAGTCGAATGAGCCTATTCTCGACTCTCTGAGTAAATCTTAGTCTTTTCTGGGAAAAGCCAATTTCCGAAATCGGCCATTACATATAATAAATTAACCAACCATCAACTCGCCCCCATCCGGCAATATATGCACTGGAATTCACCAAATTTGCTCGTTTTGTCAATTTCACTGGATGTATTTCGGCCGAGATTTTCAGTGGTTCTTCCAACTGATTTGATTTGGAATATTTTTGGAAATAAAAATATAAAAATTGACCACTCCAATGGCCAAATCCTTTCCAAGCAAATCCTCCGAATAAATGTGCGCTTTTACAATGTTTTTGCCAATTGATTTTGTATTGTTTTGGATTGCATCGACAGTACCGGCCAAAATACTATAATTTCCTTCCAAACCGAAACAATGGGCGGCGGATAGAATATGCGAGGGACTAATCAGTGAAGCAGTGCAAAGTCGTTTGCCACCCACCCAAAGTGAGACCATGAATGGGAATTCCGCAATATTTTTGATGGGCAATCCATGATGAATCTTAATATGGAAACTTAGATAAAAAATAATGGCATTAAAATGTGATCTCTATATTACCGTATTTTTCTATTATAAACACACTCTCTAATAAAATTCCACTCTACTAAACAGCCTATAAAAATATAAACCCATGGGCTTCTAATAGAAAAATACAATATTTTCTCTTTGTTCCGATCTTTTGAATACAATTGGAATGTCACCTTTGATTCTGTTCTATTATTGCCTTTTGTCTCGTCAATTTCCAATTCATTTTCTGCTGCCAATGTTCCATTTTCATTGGCAACATTGTTTTTGGCAATTATTCCAAGCACTTTTATTTCCTCACTTTTATTCGTCTTTATTTCCTCAATTTTTAATTCATCCAATTTTGGGTCTGCATCCGCCGCTAATCCATTTAATCCGATGAGAATAAAACAAAATTGGGCAAAAAATATACTAAACATTTTTGGATGGAATGAGGAGGGAAGGAATTGGATGGATGGAACAATCCAAACGAATGGCTTAATAAGGCCAAAAGAAGAATAAAAATGAGAGGAATAGATGGAGATTATATCATTGCGAAGAAGCCGGTTGATTAGCGGATATTTTGTCTGGATGGACGATGGCGAGATGGGGGATATTGCGCGACAATGTTCCAGCAGAATATTTGAATGAATGAGTGAATATGCAAAAACGAGAATAATAGAAGTATGAACAATGAACAATGGAATGCAACGGACATATTATTAATGGATATATTATAGCTATTTCTGGGGATTGGCTATTTCAAGAAAATTAGCTAGGCGCCTGGATAGCTAATTTCTGGAATCGGGATTTGTACTTTATTCATGTTCGTGCAGACTCGAGAGTAGGCTCATTGACTCGTCGATTTACTATGTATTTGAAATTTCAGACTGTTCTGAATTTGTTTTTCCGTTAGATTCCTATTCTGCCTCCGGCGCCCTATCCCTAACCCCTAAACCGGTACAGGAATTTCTTAAAGTAAATCGACTATTCCGAATCGAATGAGTCTATTATCAAGTCAGTGTGATGTTTAGGAAACCGAGATTCCCGAAATTAGCTAGCCAGCGACTGCTAATTCTCTGGAATTAACCAATTCCCAGAATTATCTGTTACAGAAATATCTATTTTTTCCAAGTCTTTAATTTACAATTATTTTCCAATTCTTTTTTGTTGGGATTTTTGAACCTTCCCATTTTAAAATTGATTTGATTGATCAGAAAAATTGAACTGGTGACTATTGGAAAATGGATGGATGATGGGTGAATGTTTAAAATTCACTGGAATTTTCCTTGTGAACGTCAATTCCCACCGGAAAAGAAGGATAAAACAGATGTTAAAATGAATGGGAATATTGAATGGAACACACATTCATCGAAAGGGAACATATGGTTTAGGAAGGAGTGCCAATTGGACTTACAAAAAAAAAACAAATTTGAAGCTCATTTCCACTTCATTTCAAACATTTCATCAATTATTATTTTACTCTACTAAATATTTTAATATTTTGGAAATGTCCGAATTAATCAGTGCTGGGGTTGGACCCTTTGGGAATGCCCAGGACCCGGACATTGTTCCGTGCGCAGTTTGCGGTGATCCAGTCCAACATGTGGACAAATTCATGGTGGAAAGGGAAATCAGTGAGCAAATTCCGGGCAAATTCCCTATAATCATGTCCCTATTTTAGTCCATAAATCCTGTTTCATTTGTGCATTTTGTGATGCCCGATTGCAGGTTGGATATTGTGTCCAGGAATTGGCCCTCTATAATCGATATGGACCATGCTGGTATTGTTCGTTGATTTGTGCGCATCGACCGTTGGCAGAAAAGGAGGCAAAATTGAAGGAAAATGGAGTGGAAGTGCGCCAACCGAGCACAAGAAGACCAAAGGCAAAAAGTGGCCAATCAGCCGGTAAAAAACTAATGAATAAAAGTTGAACATTTTAATTTTAGGAATTAATATGTCACTGGCAGGGGCAATACCAAATGCGCAGGCAGTTGTTAATCCAGCAGAAGCAGATGCTCAAAAAGCACCCGAAAATCCATCGATGGAAGTTGAAAATGTTGCCACTTTGGAAGGTGAAATTGGGAAGGAAGTAGAGGGAAAGGGGATTGGAAATGATGGGCCCGAAATTGAGGCAGAGGAAATTGAAGCTCAAGAAATGCCGAAAAAGGTGGAAGAAAACGGACAAATGGCAGCAGAAGTAGCCGCTCCCGAACAAGTTCCAGAAGTGGTCGAAGCATCGAAAAATGAGGGAGAAGGAGGAGAAGTCATGCAAGGGGATGGAGAGGAAATGGAGGCGGAAGAAGTGGTCAAAACAACAGAGGCAAAGGTAAAAATATTGACGCAAATTTAAGTAAATTAGTTAATTTCCAGGAACCAACGCCACCCAAATCAGAAGAAGAAAATAATGATTCCCAACAATGTGTAAATTCAGAGGCAATTGGCCCAATTGAAGGAGGAGAAATTGGACAACAAGAACAGAAAATGGCATCTGCAGAAGGAGAAGAGGTTGCTCCACCGGCAACTCCAACAAAAGAATCGAAACCGGTTGCAATGGATGCATATGAGAATAAATATAGACTTCAAATGAAAAAGAAGAAATGAATGGAAAATGAAAATTAATGGAATGGAAAAAACATTGAAGAAAAAAGGCTGCTAGGGCCAAAAATTTAAATAAACAATTTTTTTATTAATTTTTAGTCATTTTATACGTATAAAATATTGTAATTTTTATATCAAACGATTTGATTATTTTTCAAAGTAAAACGAATGATTAAGCCCTGAAGGAAGAGTCATCAGTTTTTTCTCATTTATGACCCAATTTTTGACTTCGACCATTCTCCATTCAAATTTTATCTTTTATGACAAAAAATGTTGCCATTTTTGGACCAATTCCT
Source organism: Pratylenchus scribneri (assembly GCA_030063045.1). NCBI lineage: Eukaryota > Metazoa > Nematoda > Chromadorea > Rhabditida > Pratylenchidae > Pratylenchus > Pratylenchus scribneri. The sequence goes on along the minus strand of JAQSEB010000014.1, from coordinate 720,627 downwards.
TCTTTTGTGAATTTTTATTTTCTATAAGGAAATGTTCCCATTCCCATAAACAAACATGCGGACGAAATGATGACCTAAATAAGGCCTTGAAAATGAAATATTTTTGTACTGTATTTAATCCGTTCAATTTCTCATTTCCCCTTATTTTTTGATAACAATGCTTCTGGGTAAATGGAAAATGTTCATTAAAATGAATTTATATTTCCGAATTTAAAATTTATTAAGTATTTTTCTATAGATAATTACTAAATAAATTAAACAAGGAATTGTTTATTTCTAAATTTAAAATATTTGAGCATTTTTTTGACGAATTACTAAAAATATTTCCTCAAATTCCGTTGGGCTAGAGGAAGGTAATAAAAAAGAATAATATTCGGCCTATAAAATGCGGGATTTAAAATCAAATCCATTTAAAATTGATTCTATCTACGATTGTTCAATTGGACCCCATTGCCTTTTTGATCTAATTTTTTGTCAACAAATTCACCCTATCCATTTTAAACATTTCCAATACTTCTACGCCCTATGAACTTGTTGATCAGTCGTACATACCCCGCAGGCTGATCAATTTTCTTTTTAAGAAAACAAATAGGTAAATAAATTTACGCGCAAAATTGTATGAAGAAATTTCATTTACTGAAAATTTATCAATTTTTTCACCGCCTCCTAAAAAATTATAATTCCCCAAAATTTGATCCAATTTGCCTATTAATTTTTTATTGCCACTTTAAAAATAAAATTTAGTACAAATCTGCCTATCATAAAAAAAGATAAAAACCAAAAATAATAAAATTTTATAATTTTTGATCTTTTTAATTAATCATTTTCATTTTTTCTTATCTTCTCTAATTTTTTGCTGAAGGGTGCAAAATTTTATAATATTTTAAAAAGTCAATTTGGCCATAAAATTAATCGACGTCAATTTTAAAAATAATTAATTTTTTTATTTTTGATTAGCCATCCAATTTTTTTTTATTAATATTCATTTTTAATTCAACATTGTTAAAAAAAGTGGAAAATTTTTTATTCCCAAATTCCTTTGAAATTTGCAATACCACACACAATTCATAATTTTTTAATCAGCTGATTTCTTCCCTCTAAAAGTGTGTTTTTTGCCCTTTTTTATTTGCATTTTTCAGCAGAATTCGCTGCCATTTTTCTGCTGATAAAATGCTTGATTATATTTTGTTTACAGTGACATCACCAATTTGAAATTCCATACAAAGGAATGGAATGGATGATTAATTCATTTAAATTTGGAATATTTCCCTTTCCTCCCATCAAGGCAGTCGAACAATGGGATAAAAAATATTCATATTTTTCATCATATTAAAAAATGGATTAATGGCATTTTTATTCTTGTTAATGTCCATTGCATTTGCATATTTGATTTATATCCCCTAGCTAGCACCATTCTAGATCCATTTATTCAATGTTCATCAAAATTTGCACTTTTTACTTGATTTGACCAATAATAAAATCATTTGATCCTCCCCCAAATAAAATTCATCACTAATTAATTATCTTCCCTTTATCATTTTAGCAAAGCATTTAATTATTAATCACTTTTTATCACGTTTTTCACCTTTGACTTTTTGCCTAATTTTCTAGCAGCAATTAATTTCAAAACAACAATTTTAATTTTATTGCTTTTGCTGCTGCCCATTTTTTTGATCATCACAGAATTGTCAAATTTTCTGCTTTGATTCCAAGCAAAATTTTGGAATTGGAATGAATGAACAAAAATTGTTCAATTAAGAAAAAAAAGAAGTAAAATAATTTTTAATTAAATTCAAAATATATTTATTAGATTAATTTCAAATAATTCCATAAATTTATCATTTTACTTTTAAGTTATCTAAAAATGGCATTTTTTGCCAAACTCTCCGAAAATATTGCCCAATTTTTTGGGATATTCGATCGGCGAGAATGGACCATAATTGGGACATTGATGGCTGCAAATTTCATTAATACAATCACATTCAATTGTATGGATGCATTTTATCCGAAAGAGGTGAATTCATTGTCCATTTTAACCCATATCCAATTTAGGCACATAATAGGGAAATTAGCACCGGTGACATTGGCATTATTATTGGCACATATCAGCTTAGCCGGTTTTTGATGGCCCCATTCGCTGGGAAATATGTTCGTAAATTCGATTTTATTTATGATTTATGCAAATTTATTTAAGATAACCAATATTGGCCCAACATTGGCCTTTTTCTTTGGCCTTTTCATCACAGCGGCCACCGCCTTTGGATTTGGGTTAGTCTGATTGTTCGTTGAATTTTAAATTTATTTTCAGAATGATCACCCTTCTCCCAAATGGTCCAATATTCTTTTGGGCCTCGCTGGCCATCCGAATTTTGCAGGCCTTGGCCCGAACATGTTTTGTGGTCAGTTCGCTGACAATTACGGCACAATTATTTCCGGAGCACATTTCATTGTTGGGTGTACGTTTCTTGGGCGCATTTTTCGTATTTTACAATATTTCAGGGACTTTTGGAAACATTCGCCGGTGTTGGTTATATTTCTGGACCCGTCATTGGGAGTGCCCTTTTCGAATTGGGCGGATTCATTGTGCCAAATTTCACAATGGGTTCATTGATGGCATTAACCGGAATTGCATTCGCCTGCTCCACAACTTTGACGAACAGAAAACCACAAAAAGTCTCCAGTCGAATTCCTTCGGCATTTTCCTCGAGGGCATCCTCAATGCGGTCAAGGAAAAATACCCTAAAGGTAAATTCAATTTTGGCAGCATTTTTTGTGATAATCGGATGTCATTTTTAGCTCCAACATTGTTCAACCGGTGATTTGGAAAATCCGTACATTGATGATTCTGGCGAATCCGGCGAAGAGGGTTCATCAGAAGATTTGTCAAAAATAGTCACAATAGAAAAAGGAAATTACCAAGAAAAAGGAAAAAAGAAAAAGGCAACTAATTTTAGTTTAACAAACAAATTAAATTCCAAAAAATTTTAGTTTGGTTTTTTGAATGTTCTGAAATATGGCGAAACTTGGCTGATAATGTTTGTGATAACATTGCGCGGAATCACCTGTTCCTTTTATCAGGCACCGTTGCCAGAACATTTAATGGAGGCAAAAATCCCACACAAAAATAAATAAATTGAATTTAAATTAATTTCAGTTAAGCAATTCTGCTTTATTGGTTGGCGCAATTTACACAATAATGAGCATCAGTTATTTTTTGAGTGCCCCATTTTGGGGTATTTTGGTGGAAAAATTCAAAGAGCATCGGCCGGCCATTCTCATCACCATAATTGGCTCAATTTTGGCAATCAGTTCCACACTTTTGATGGGCCCATTCCCATTGGCACCAATCGAAAAGTGACCCAAAAATTTATATTTTCCCTCATTTTCCCCTTTGTTTAGATCAATTCCATTGGTCTCAATTTCATTTGCCCTTTTGGGGCTTTCTGCTGCCGCACTCTATATTCCCGTTTTCCAACAATGTGCTGACATTTCAAAGTAAAAAACAAAAAAAATATTTAATATTATATGCCTTTTTCTTAGGAAAGAATCGACCAATGAGGACTCAACCCGGGTTTATGCCTGCCTTTTCGGTCTCGTCCAATCCTCCTCCACTTTTGGGTAAATTCAAATGAATTTTGAATATTTATTCCAAAATTTAGTTCATTTATTGGCAATATTTTGGGTGGTTTTGGTGCCCAGCAAATTGGCTTTCCATGGACTTGCTCAATCATTGCATTTTCCCATTCCATTTTTGCCATATTAATCTCCATTTTCTCAATAATCAGCAGGAGGCGATAATAATTCTCAAATTAATTTTGATTTTATACATATATTTATTTGATTGTGGCAATTTCATTTTTTTCACATTTTGTAATAAATTTATTTTATAAAAATTTGTTTAATATCATTTAAAAAGGATAAATGTACAATAGAGGAATAGGATTGGGACGAATGTGTCAAAATTGAGCATGCACGAAAATGAATTATAAAAATGGAATAATTTAATATTATTCGAATGCTTCATTCTGATATCCATTTGTTGTATTGTTGCCACCATCGCCAAATGTGGCCACTGTATTTGTTACTAAAATTAATGTCCAAATCATTTTATCATTCTATGAGTATTTTTTATGAAAAAATAATTTTTGACTTCTAATAAATCAGAATTCGGTTTTAGACACTATAAAACTTATATTTTCTTAGTATAAATTGAAACTGAGCGAGTTAAACCATTTAAACCATAGTCTTGGTTTTAAACAACTTTAATTCTGAGCTAAAATCTGATATACCATTCGATGCGTCTCGATGATCTACAAATTGGTATAAGATTTGTTAACGGTACAATTGCAGTTGGTATGGGAGGATGGAAGAAAGGAAAAAGGATGATGGGAGGCAGAGGCGACAGAACCTCTCAATCAAATTGTCAAGAGGAAGGGAATCAGTCCAATCTCCAATCAAAAGAAATCACCCCTTTTCCTTTCCATCCTCCCAATCCCAACTGAATACTGTAATAATACCGTAGGGTCTAAAACTGGTTTCTGATTTATTAAAATTAAAAAAACTACTTTTTGGATAAAAAATATTATTTTCGAGTAAAAAATATTATCCTTATTCTATTTTTTACCTCTTCTCGTCACATTTTGTTGTTGCCTTGCATTATTCATCGTCGAATTCCTCCATTCATCCATTTGCCGAATTGTATGGGGCAATGTGTAGGCGGCACCGAGAAAGGCAAAACCGCTGAGCAAAAGCAAAAAATTTGGCAAATAAAAGGCAACCATCAAAGAATGAAAATGTGTGGCCGGTGTGGATTGGCCAGGGCCTCGAACCTAAAAAAATGATCAAAATTTAAATATCAATTAAATTACCCAATCCGAAATTGCGCCGACTCTAAAATAAAAATGAATTAATTGAATATATTTTTTAAAAACAAAAATTTACATCCATGGGCCACTGGCATCCCCAAAAGCGTGCGATAGAAGAATTTGGACCTGTAAAATAGAAAATATTCTTTATTAATTAGTTAATTAATTATTTTAAGTATTATTTGTTTTATATTGTAAATATTCTTTAATTGTCTCTTTTTCTTATTGTAGATATAATTAATTAAGACACCTCTTCTCATATTCATTACTCAATAGTCCTAACTCATAAGTCCCATCCCAAATTCATTAAAAAACTATGATTCTTCTACTATCGTATAACTCATACCGTAAATCTCTTTTGACTCTCCACTCAAAATAGATGTAGGCAAGATGAACTTTATAAAAATTAAATACATTTCCTAGTTCCCTAAAACTCTACAAAATCTGCTATAATTTGCAAAAATGTTTACAAATTAAGGAGTTTAACTCCAATTTTTTCCAATTATTGGTTGAAAAATAATTCTCTATAGACTATTAAAACCATATTTATGGTATCATTACTAACCGCCGATGCCATACTCCTTCGGTTTGGAACGATGATGGACATTAACATATCCATAACGATTGCCCAATTTAAACAGAGACAAACCTTAAAATTATTTGATCAGACTTATTTTAATTTAAAAAATGGCAAACAATTGTGACGAACAGAATTGCCCAGCCAACATTTAAATGATCCAAATCGATCATCTTCAAAATATAATTAATTATATGCAATTTAATAAAAATTTACCAAAATGGCCAAAAATAGTAACTAAAAGAAATAATGTTCTAATAAAAATAAAGTAGGTATCTTTTTGTACCGGAGTTGCGGCAAATGAGCCAATGGCCGAAATGAGTGGATCCGCTTTTTGGGTGGAATGACCGGCGAATAACCATTTTCCCTGTTTCCAAGCCTAATAATGATTATTTAATTAATTTAAAAGAAGCAAGGAATGCTCACAATTGCCCAAATACTTCCCAAGGCCACCCCAATAATTCCACCCAAACATGTGATTATTCCTGCGAATGGAGGGAATATAAATAAACACATTTGAGGGATTTTCGCACCAAAATTCAAGGAAACCGAATTTTTATTTGGTAACATTGATGAGTTTGTCAGATTTTGTTGCCAGGCCATTGCTTCCTCAATCGCCGCCGGCGACCACCAAGTCAAAGTTCCGGTCACGAATATAACCGCCGTATAGGCAATTGTGGACCAAACAAATGTTCGACTTAATTTGGCACAAAATTACATTATTCCTTTTTATGCATACTTTCTGGCCAAATAGGCCAAATCACTTTTGACCGTTTGCAAATGCCTTTTCATTTGTTCTTTCCTTCCAATGTTTCCCATTTCATTGATTGTTTCATTCGAATTTTGCAATTCATTTTGACCGCCGTTTTCCTCATATTCTGCTTGGCCTCTTTTCTTCAATTAAATGTTTTAATTAATTTTTATTTTGATTTTAAGGTACTTATCGGTTATTTTGGGGCAGATCCTTTTTGGCTCGAATGGGGAAATGTAAAGTAACCCCCATGAATCATCCAGTAGAGGGTTAGGGTCTTTAGGGGATAGGCTATCATCTCACATATCCGTAACCATAATTCTAATCACCCTTAAGGGGGCTCTTCCTTTAGAAAACATCTGCCCCGGGATAACCGATAGTGCCAATTTTAATTCCCCTAACCGGTTCCTCCACTCCAACAATCAATGCAATCAATGTGATTAGACCAATTATTGGGGTTGCCCGAATTCCCCATTGCCAACAATCCGAACATTCATTTCGTCCCCCTTTGGCAATGCTGGTCACCGATGAACCAATAACATAGCCAAGGCCACTAAAAATTATAATTTGGATTTGAATTAAAACAATGATTTTTTGCCTTCCAACGGGAATGGCAAAATAGAAAAACATTAGAATTCGACTGCGCATTTTGCCAGCAAATAAATCAGCAATCAGTGTCGGCGCAATCACCTAGAGACGGGCGAATAGAAAATCGTCCAAACCGGATTACGGATTTCGGATTTGAAAAATCCCAGGCCGGATCCGTTTTACGGATCCGTGTAAAAATCCGGTCCGGAAATAATCCGGAAAATCGGAAAATATACGGATTCCGGACTACGGATCCGTATGAATCCGTACGGATCCGGAATCCGTGCCGGCCCCTACAATTACCGCATACGAAGCTTCACCAATTCCAACAATGCCGCGAAGGAGAACGAATAGCCAAAAATGCTTGACAAATTTTTATTTGCATATTTTTAAATAATTTTTTTGAACCTCTTTTGGTATAAATGAGGAGGCCAAAACGGCACCAACCCAAATGGCCTCTCCGAACATTATTATGCGTTTTCGGTTGAATCTAAACACAAAAATTGTTTTAAATCAATTCTCTCATTGACAGACCGATCGCCTAAAAATCCACAAATCGGCGCAAAAATCATGAAAAAAATGATGAAAACGGTTTGAAGGAAGCCGGCGGTTTGATCAGTAATTTCATAGAAATTTATTACATCGGACAAAACACCTTCAAATTGGATTATTAATTTATCCATTTTTGGACATTTTTAATTGTACCGGCAATGGTGAATCGATCACAATAATTGAGTAAATTTATAGCAAATAAAATTAGAATAACAATGAATTTGCGCGCTGCCATTCCCGCAATTTGTTTTGTTGAATTTATTCTATTAAAATTAATTTTTATAAATATTTTTTTTGGGAATATTTATTTAATAAATGATCGAATTGAGCCACAAATTTGGTCGAATTTATTTATTTGTGTCCAATTTTCATTGAAATATTCTAGTCTAGTCCCAAAAGGTGTGGACTACATTTTTCTAGTCTATAATTTTTAATCTTTTTTTGTCCATAAAGCGAATTAATTTTTGTATTCAAATTCCCCCATTTTTGGACACCTTTTCCCCTCTTCCACTTTTCCGTCTTCCTTTCTCCTCCCTGTTGTTGGTGCTGATCCCGTTGTATCTTTCCGTTTTCGAGAATCCAAGGAAATCTCCTCAAAATGTTCCTCCGCATTTTTGACCCTATTTATGCTGTTATTTTGTTGCCGTTGAAGTTCCTTTATTCCGGGTTCAATTTTCACTTTCTTTTTTAGCCCTTTTATAAAGGGCAACTTTGTTGGAATTTTCATTGGAAATTTTGGGGGAAAACTGAATAAGAAATGCAAAATATAAAAATAAAGAATGAATGAATGAATGATTCAGATGGGATTTTCAAAACCAATTTTTTCTTTTGAATTTGAGAATAATTGAAAATAAAATTAGGAAATGGAAATGGAGGAGTTTTTGGTTAAAATTGGAGGAAGGAAATGAAATCGATTTGAGCGATTTTTGGTTTGGTAAATGAAGGAAAAACCCAATTATTTTTTTTTTGAATGCGCGGAGGCAGTGTTGAAACCAGAAAGAAAGTTCCAAAATTTTAGGAAATGTTAAAAGTTTAGAAGCGGATTAAAAAATTGGATAATTAATTTTATTTTTTGAATGACGTCGAAAATGTTAACAAATTTTAAGAATTGGCAATTGGAACTAGGGCATAAGGAAATGAGTGGGAATAAGGATTATGGAACATTTAAACTTTTGGATTGTAGAATAAATTCGGATTTCGGAAATTGAAATTGGATAATTTGAAAATTTAAATTAAAATTTTTGAAGAATTTAATTTTAAATTAAATGGCAAATTGTCTTATTTTGTTGTTAATTTCTACTTTTTTGTAGAATCAAGCAAAAAAGGAGGAATAATCCAGAAAATTTGTGAGAGGATTAAAATTCGATTCAATCGAGAATAAAAGATTACCATGAAATAATAATTTTTGGGTGCGGGAATGGGAGTGAAAGGTGACAAATGCTGGAGGGGAAGGAATGGGGAAATTGATGATAAGGATGGATTGGTGGATAGAAAATTGGTGAAATAAATTGGGAATGAGAATGGGAAACCGGAATAAAAAATCATCTCTACAATTGAATGGTTGAAAATTAATTTAATAAAAAAATTTTACAAAAAAGTATTAAATATAAAATTTTGTAAATGATTTTTAGGAAATAGATCCGAGTCCAATTTTCTACAGCCGAAGTTAAGGAAAATCGTAATATGAATCAACCTTTCTTGGATTGGAGAAATACAAATACGGTACATAGAAGAAGAGGTATGATTTATTTTTTAAAGTTGCTCAAGGGAATGTGGAGGGAGGAATGGATGTGATATACCAAAATTGATGGGCAGAATGAATATCATCAAAAAGGTTAGAAATGCGAAAAGAAACCATAAACCATTGTATTTAGAAACTGTTCATGTCCTTTTTATTTTGTACACAATATTGAGTCATGCTTTATGGAAGCTTAATTTTTGGAGGAAAAATGTTTATTTATGGGAAAATGGAAAAGGGCAAAGATTACATTGCTCTAAATGCTGAATTAGAATTAATAAAATTTTAAATAAACTTTTAAGTTATACCAAATTTTATTTGACTCAATTCGATCATTTATTATTTTAGCCTTTTTCAAAATTATATTATTTTATTATAAAAATAAGAATGGGCTTTTAATAATAAAATAAAAAATGGAATGCGCACAATTCGCTTCCAACGTCCAACCATTCAATTTTCACGAGTTCCTCAATCGATGAACACTTTTTGCTCTGTGTGTCTGCCCTTGGGGGAAAAATAAAAGAAGGGAAATCGAGAGAAGAAAAAGCCGTAAGGCTAAAATGCGGATGTGGAAGTGGATTACAATGTGATAAAGGAATGGGGAATGAGAATTAAAGTTACCTAATACCTAATCTAATCCAAACTTAATAAGCTTATTAGAGAAAAAGCGGAAATATGAAGGTTAGTCCGGGTAACCTTTGTGAAATTTATGAAAAATTATTTACCGAAAAAATTGTTGTTCTCAAAATTCTGGTTCTGCCTTCTTAATTAAATTAATAGGTAGTTAAATTCGCACATTATTATATTTATAATAATAATTAATTATATCAAATTTTACACAATCATTTATAAAAATTTTTCAAATTTATTATAAACATATATTTACATTTTAAAATACAAAATTTATCAAATTAAAATGTTTTAATTTTCCAAAAAAGTACAATTTATTATTTATTCTCATTCAATTTATGCGTTCAATTTTCATATTTGCTGCACATTTTGTTGTTCATAAATTGGCGGTTCCCCTTCAGATCCTTAATTTATATAAAAATTAGACAATGCAATTCAATAAATTTAAATTTACCCGATGAATTTAAACTTTGGCAATCTCCTCCATTTTCTTTATATTTTGGTGGCGGTTTATTCATCAATGATTTTGGCCTTTGCACTTGAATAACGAAGGCAGGTGGTGAAATTAAAGGGAATTGGTCAATTTGCTCATAGGAGGGCAAATCAGCAGCAGATGGATTCAATGAATTTTGGCTAGAATTCAATTTAATATTCCTTCTTTTTAATAATTAATTAAGGTCCCTTTTTTAATAATTACGGTACTAATGGAGTTGATGAGCGCTGAGGGGACACACGGGAAAATGAGGATGGGAGGCAACCCAAATTGTCAATCAAAGTGACATTCATCAGTGGTGGATGGAATTAGTTCCTATTCCTACTTCATAGCCCTTAAATCCCATCCTGGCTCTAAAACCTAATATAATAAGCTCTTCCTAAAGCCCAACTTGTTCCTAAAATCTATCTAAGCCATAAATCATAATTATTCGAATTTTACATAAATTAATTTTTTCTGATGGTCCGTCCCGTCCATCTGTTCAGACCAATCTGCGGAATCCAATCTCATTGGCAACAAAGTGAAAATGACTCAAAATAAAATGTACGATAATAAATACCACAAATAATGGGGACTTTGATTGACAGTTTAGATCGCCCCATCCTCATTTTCCTTTATCTCCCTCAACTCCATTAGTAGAGTACTATAATTACCCCTCTTGATTGCACGGCCTTTCCCGTTCTCGAATAATTTGTTGGTAATTTATTCTCATTTGTTGATGACGATGGCAACATTGCGAGCCTGGCGGTGCCAAACAGGGAAAACTATTCGGCAAATTAATTGAATTCAAACAATTCAACTGAATATAAAATAAATATTATTAATTTATTAATTAATTAATTTACTCTTTCCCTCTCCCTTTTTGCCTCTCTGGCCCGAATAAATCTTCGAAATTGGAGCAACAAATTCATCAAAAGGCCACAACTGACAATGCCCAACAGCCAAATAATTGGAGACCATTTGATGACATCATCAATTGAAACCGGAAATATTTTGATTGATTATCAAAATTAATTATCAAAAATAATATTCTACATTAAATCGCAGTAAAATGAAGGCAATGGCAAAGAGGAAAAAGATGCCGGCCAAAATTAGCAATCTTTTCATTTCTTCGTATGTTTCATGCTGCCTAAATTAAAATGAATAAATTGGAATCATTTTTATTTTTGCCTTTGTGCCTCAAATAGCCAAATTCGATTAAAATCGCTTCGATTATTTTGCCATCGATTTGTCCTTGGCAAGCCCAAAGAATAATGCAGGGCCAAAAAGTTGTTGGCATCATCGGCTGCCGAATTTGGCCTTGAATTTGTTGGAGAAGAATTTGAGGAATTTTGTTGCATTATTTACAATTCTCTAGGCAATAAATGTATTGAACAATTTCGGTGAATTCCTCCCAAAAATGATAGGCAAATATTGGGAAGAAGGGCCAATTATCGACGCCTCGATATCAATTCCCGACTGCCCGATTCCAATTCGAGAGTGAGAAAAACAACACATAAAAAAGTCGAAAATAGTTGGAAATTGTGAAGGCCGCGTGGGCCAAAAATGGATTATAGGAAAATAAAAATTCGTCTATTCATTCACATTCTCTGAGGGCAATCAAAATAACGAAGGTTGGAGAGGAAAGAAAAAGGCAATCCGGCCAAAAAATGGATGCAACCTCCAATGATGAGGCGAAAATTCACTGCCACAACTTTCACTCTCCAATAGAGAGACACAACCCCCAAAGCAAAGGCAACCAAGACCAAGGCCCCTGAGTGAGAGGGGGGGGGGGAGGGTTAGGGACAAATCGATTCAATTGGACGCGCAACTGCTTTGGAACGGAAGGCAAAAAAATGGAATATAGGGACATAAATTCCATCTAAGGATATCATTTTATAGTCAATTGAAATTTTTTACAGTTTCGTAAATTCTCTTTTAAGTTTTAACCCCCATGGAGAATAATTTTTCAATCCCTCAAAAATTATTAAATTTGGTGTCTAACTCCTAAATTTGTAGACATTTTTGAACGAATTATAGCGGATTTTTGTAGAGCTTTAGTTAGGAAGGAAACTAAGAAAATTCAAAAAAAAATGTTTAAAGTTCACCTTAAGAGAAGCTTATGAGGATCCTCAAAATTGAGGTTGGGGAATTATTAGAGAGTGGGGATTACTTACGGTATGAATTAATGTGAATTCGGGAATTGTTCGTCTAAAAATCAGCACATTATCGGGAATATCATTTGCGATTAGACAATGGACAGATTTTATTGAAAATTATCCCGATATAAAAAGGGTTAGGGGAAAAATGACTGAGGAAAATTATAGAGTTGAAGGCCAAAAAGAGGAAATATTTCGAATATATTTGGCCTTTTGAACATTTTAATCAATCAGGAAATTCCCTCATAAATTGGCACAGTGAGATATTCTTTGCCATTGCTCGGCAATTGAAAATTCACCACACTAATTCGCCGTAAATCGCCGTTCGAAATTGTTGGAATCGGCGATTGTGGACGCGATTGGGAATGATCACGCGATTCTTCACGTTCCTTTTGTTGGGCACCTGAATGTTTTCAGAAGGAAAATAATGTCAAAATAACAAAAATATACCAAAAGCATTGGCATCCCAGCTGAAATGTCGAAGCCTTCGGCCCAAACTCGATTTCCGTCGACCGGATGCCCCATTCGGTTGATCCATTTGATCCGAATTTTGGCCACAACATTTCATCAAAATTTTGCCAATAAAAGCAGAAGCCAGGAAAACATAAAGCACAAAACCAATCAAAATTAATGGTTCGGAATAAACTGAATTAATTCGAATAAAATTGATTAAAAAAGAATTTGTTGAATTTACAATTATTCGATTTTGTGCCCATTCCTTTGTTTTTGTCATTTATTTTGTTTGCATATTTTCCATGTTTCATTCGATTATTGTTCGCCGCTAATATCTTCTCATTTTCCATGCTTTCCATTTTTGTTCTGTGATTTTTTCGAATACTTAAAAATTTGTAATTAACCAGAAATTTATTAAAAATTTTAAAAAATTGAACTGACTCATTTTCCCTTTCATTTCCTTCCTTTTTCTTGTCCAAATTTTTCCCTTGCCAATCCACTTCATCCATAAATTCTTCCTCATTTTCCCGTGCCATATTTTCTTTATCATTTTCCAATTTATCCAAAAAATTATCCATATAAAATGTTTTATCTTCAATTTCCTCCATTGCTTCTTCCATTTCTTCGACTGCTTCAAATAATTTTTCATTTAAAATACTGAATTTTAATTTTAATTAAAAATATTAAAATTAAATTCACTTCTCATTTGATGGTGGCCCAAAAATGCCAAAATATTTGTCCCCCTCATCAGCAGAATTCATATTTTCTTCGTCAATTTTTTCTTGAATTAGCTTGAGCTCATCATCACTTTTAATTGTTTTCTTTCTCCATATTTCCTCCTCCTCTTTTTCTGCCATTTTATTGGCCTTTTTGCATGGATAAATTTTGTTGATATTTTCCACCTCAAATGGCAATTCCTCTTTATTTAATCCAATTTTAAGGCAAATTAAATTCAGAATTGCCGGTGCCATTTTGCACTTTTCCCCCAATTCCACCAAATTCATTCCCTTTGAATGGCCAATCATTGTACGGCATCTGAATTTAGGGAATGTCCATTTTATTGATTAATTAAATTGAATATACCCTGTCCCCGTAAAAAATTCAATGTAATCTTTGTCATCGACAACATCATCTGGATTGCCTAAATATTCAAATTGGATGCAAGTATTTTGTTGAAGCATCGACATGGCCTCCTTGATTTGTTGTTGAAGATGCACATTTTCCCCTAAATTCGAAATTATTTTTTAAAATTTATTCTCCTTTTACTTATTTCCGATGAATAGACGAAAGGAATATGGTAAATATTATCATTGCCTTTAGGCCATTTTTGATGGGTCAGACTGTCATAATCATTGATAAACTGCAAAATGGAGGAGTATGGTCAAATTAAATTAAATTGTTTAAAAACCTTTTCAGCTTCCAAAGAAGAAGATTGAATGGAAAGAAATGCAAGAAAATGAATGAAATAATATAATTTAAATTTATTTTTAATCATTTTATTTGGATGAATCAATATTATTTAATTAATAATGACAAAGGCCAACCAATTCAATTCAAAAAATTTTTATTGGCAAAAACAAATATTTGACCAATTTTAGGCGGTGAAAAGTATGAAGAATGAAATGGATTGACGCAAATGAAGGGATGAAACTAATAATAATTTTAATTTTAGAATGGGAAATTATCCTCTAGAAAAGCTGCATAAACACAATTAATCAAAATTAATTTTAATTCAATTTTAATGCAGATTCAATTTCGGGGTTATTAAATTTCGCATTTTAATTTTTGAATATTAATTAAAAATTTATTTGGTTCAATTTTAACCTTGGCCATGAACCACATTTAACATTACAAAATAATCAGGCATCCATAATTTTTCAAATAATAAATTTGATCAATTTTTCAATAGGTTTTGATATTGATGTTTTCCTAAAGAATTCTTTTGTAAAACTTTAACCAATAGCAAAAGGGAAATAATTGATAAAATCAGAACTCTGCTAATTTACCAAAACTGTCAATTCCATTGAAAATAAAACCACTTTGTGAAATAAAAATTTAACAAGTAACAAAAATGAAATTAAAAAAAAAACAAAATAAGGATCGAATAAATGAATATGAAAATAAAATTTAGAATTTTTGCTTTCATTTTGCCATCGCATTTTTCCTTGATCAATTCTGAAGTCAGCTAAAAATTCATTCATGGATGATTGGCCATCGTTCTCCCTTTATTTTTGCACATGGCATCTTCCCTGATTCCGCCGATGTTTGGCCAAATAAGCATTCAGTTTAAAACGCTTTCCACAAATTGGACAGGAAAATGGCATTTCCGCTTAAATTTTGAAAATGAAAATGAAAAAGAAATTTAATTTATTTTTATCAATGAAATTCCCCTATAATCCAATTGATAAAATATTCTCTTTTGAATCCATAAAATACCAAAAATGAATATCAATTTTATGAGATATTTTCTTTTGCCAAGCAAAATAAAATCATCTCACCTCGATGTGTTTTCTCATGGGCACAAAAATTCGATTTGTTTAAAATTCTTTTCCCGCATACGGTGCATTCAAATGGCTTCTCACCAGCTAAAGGAAAAAATTTTAAAATGTTTAAATTTTTATTTTGAAAATATTCTCACTATGCGTCAGAAAATGCTCCTTCAAGAAGTATTGCCGCGTTAATGTTTTTTGGCAAATCTGAAAATAAAAATTATTTTATAAAATACATCAAATTACATACCGGACAGGTGGCAGTATCCTCTTCTAGTTTCACATTTTTTCGGTTTACAGTCTGCTTTCTTTCCCCTTTTATTTTTGCTTTTGGTGTCGGCAAATCTGCAGCCAAAGCCAAGCCTCCCTTATTTTCTGTAGCTGCTGATGGGTTGTACTGTAAAAAATAAATAAAAAAGGCCACTAAATACCAACCAATTCCCCCAAGAACTTCTTCTATATTCTTTGGTGGAAATTTGTAACCCTAATTTAATTTCTGATCCATTTTTATCATCCAAAACCTACATTTTCTACAGTATTTAATGGAAATTTTGCCAAGCAATTTTGTTGCTGCTGGCCACCAATTCGATGAGCCACAACCATTCCAACAACATTAGGATTCCAAACATCATTTGCTACCAAGGAATGATTATTTGCTCCACTGCTACTGTTCGAGGTGTTGATTGAGCCGGGCGTAGACAAATTTGACTAGAAAAAACAACAAAAATGTTTAATTTGTGAATTCATAATGCATAAATGGATTCAGAGATCCTCGAAATTTAAACTTTGCCCTTTAGCATCATCAATCCGCCCTCCCAGCTCTCATTTTTTAATCGACTATCCCAATTTTGTGCATTAATAAAAATATTCTAACAATCTTTCCGCCAATTAATAAAAAGTTTCATCTCTTTTTGTAGTGCATTTTGATAAAAATGATCGATCAAAAATTATTGGCCCTCATGTTAAAAATGAACCCAATTTGTGCCAATTTTTAAAACTGATTTTGTGCAATATTTCATTCCAATTTCTAGGATTACCCAAGGCACATAATAAATCCACCTGTGGACTTCCCATGTACATTTGTTGGAGGAATATGGCAGTTGATGCCTGTTTTCCTTGCCGAGCAATTTGTTGCTGATGATGAGTAAAGGTGCCAACGGTTGATGGTGGAGAGAATTGAGTAGCAGGAGAAATATGGCCAATTGGCGATTTGTATTGTTTTGCGATATATTGGAAAGGAGAATAATTGAAATGAAATTGAGGTGGCAAAAATATTGGCTGAGGATTTCCAGCAAATGGTGCTTCCATTTTCTGCGCAATTTGTGACGTTGTCAAAATGGCTTTGGATGGAATGGAATTGTCCGGTTGCTTCGGTTGAATGTTTTCATCATTTTGTGTGCCCAATAAATTTTCCATACGAAAATTTTTTGATTTCAAGGAAGAAGCCATTTGGCGAATTAATGAGCAAAATTTGAGTACAAAATTATTTAAAAAATTATCACTGAATTTTGTTATTTTTATTGAATTTTTAATGTCAAAAATTAATAATTTTTGCTAAAAGAGTGGAATACTGTAGTATAAAATATGCCGCTAGAAATAAAAGTAAGAGAAGAGAATGGCAGGTGATGAGGCAGAGGATGGCTAATTGACTGTACTTCAGATTGAATATCTGCATTTGGCCATAACTCATTAGTAAGACAAAAGCAAATCTTAGAGGACGAAATCATTCGAAAAAAAGAAAGCCGAAAATTTTTCCTACAATTTTGATTTAAATTTTATGAAATCCATCTTTAAAAATGTCTTTGAATGTAATAAATTAAATTTTTCCTCTTATTTACAAATTGTTTTATACTTACTAAAGCCATTTCTTAGAGAAGATTTATAGGGGTTTATAATGGCATATTGCCTTCTCGAATTGGTTTCTTATTTGTTGGTTAAAGCCAAAAATTGCCCAGGTGTCAATTTTTAGGAACTTTTGGTCTCAATAGAAAAGTTGGGGTTGTTGTTATATATTATCATTGTCTCCTAAAAAATTTTTGGAGTGGGAAATTGTTTTTTTTAATGAACATTAGAGGGCAAAAGAAGATCTACAATTCCGAATTTTGTCATTTTTGTTAATTCCAAAATTTTTGAAAGGCATTTTTGATTGGTTGACACTTTGACACATAAATACGAACAGTGTACATACAAATGTGTCAAAATTTTTGCATTAATTATAAGTTAGAGCATCGAATTCCATCCCAATCAAATCCAATCCACAAAATTCATCAATCCAATTTGCCACCTCAAATTCGAAAAAATGGGCAAAAAAGATGGACATTGTTATGAATTATGAATGTAATTGAAGTCAAATTTTGTTGCCTCCGGACAAAATCAACATCCAATCCTCTCACATCTACAATTTTGTAGGATTAATTTTCCCATTTTGGTGTTGACAATTTGTTCACTGATTGGATCACTGTGTCAAAAATGATCAAATTTTCACATAGATGGACGGCGGCATTCATCAAAATTATCAAATATGGGCAAATTACATTTTAAGAAGGGGCATTTCGGTATTTGTCAGTCGACTTTTTGTTAACACTTTTTGAAAAGGGAGAAAATGGTGGAAAATTGAAGGCCCCGCCCTCAAATACATTAATTGAAATTAATTTTAATTCAAATTTATTGCAAATTCAACTTTAGAAATAATATTAGAATGGATTTTAAAATTAAACATTGGCACTTAATTATTTGGTTAATTATTAATATTTTGAATAAAAAGATCAATTTTTAGTTGGTGAATGAGATTAATTATCATTTAAATTGGCTCAATCAGATTCCATAAATTCGTTTACATTCTTGGCAATTTGGACTGTAAAAATGACCATCCTTTCCATTTTTGGTCCAATGGTCCTCTGTGGTGTCCACTTCTTCTTCTTCCTCCATTGTTTCCTGTTCATTTGTGGTCGATGTCATTGGCCCAGCCGGCTTCTTCGGTCGACCACGGCCACGTTTTGCCCTTTTGTTCGATTCATTTGTGTTGTAAATGTCGTTAGATGATGACGACGATTCTAAATATTTTTATTTTGGGCATTTTATTAAATTTTTTTAAAAATTAATTTATTAAAAATTAAAAAAATAAAAAAGGTGATTTTTAAAATTTTTCTTTTAATTAATTTAATTTCAAATTGGAAAACAATAAATTAATTTAATTCTTTAAAAATTTACCATTTTCCATTTGATTTTGCCCATCTTGATCATCATCAAAATCAAATTCGCTATTTAATTGTTCCGCTTCTGCATTTTCCGCAATCGAAATGAATGCCTTCTTTTTTGCATTTCGCACATTTTTGCTGCCAAATTCATCCGAATTTTCATCAATTTGATGTCTCTGAAAATTAATTTTCAAATTCAAAATTAATTCAAATTTACTTTTCGCATTCCATTTTCATAATTTTGTTCATCAAATATTTGAGCTGAATTATTTCCTTCTAATTCTTCCTTTTCTTCCTCTCCTTCTTGTTGCTGATCATTATAATTCCATTCCTGTTCCTGTTGAATATTTCCATTCATTTTCATTTCTTCCAATTCCTGTAAATTTTTCATTTTTCATCAAATTATTTTCATCCAATTTTGGACCTCTCTTAATTTTGCATTCATTTTCGAAATTGCATTCAATTCTGCCTGCTTTGATTGGGCCAATTGGTTAGTTTCAAATTCCTTTTGCTGAATAAAATAATACTATTAATTTAATAAAATTTTTTGAATTTACTTTCCAATATTGAATTTCGGCCCTTTGCTCATTAATTTGTCGCTGCATTTCAATTTTCCCCACTCCCATTTTTTCCAATTGTTCAACTGTTTTTTTCTGTAAATTCTCAGCATTTACTCTAAAACTCTCTATTCCATTTGTTAACTGGAAATTTAATTTTGAATTATTTTTGTCAATTTAAAATACTTCTTCTTGGTTTTTCAGCTTTTCCTCTAAATCCTGAATCTTTTGATCTTTCTTCACCAATACCGCTTTAAATTCAGCCTTTAATTTACAAATATTTTCCTTTGAGTCTGCCTTGATTTTTTCATTTTCCTCCGTCAATTCCTAAAAAATTTAAATTTTTAATTTTAAATTTTTTATTGTAGTTAAAAACCAAAATTTATAAAATTAATTTTGAATATTTCATTTTTTTTAATTAATTAATAATTTTTCCAATTCCGAAATTCTTTTGACTTTCAAAAATTTTTATTTTAATAAAAAATCATCAAAAAATTGTACCTTTATTTGCTGTTTATATTGTCGATCTTTTTCCCGGTAAAAATTTAATTTTGTTTCCAATAAAGCCTTTTGATATTCCATTGTTTCCTTTTCTCCCACCATTTTCTTTTGTTGTTCTCCATTTTTTGGTCCATCCAATTCTTTTTTCTGATGCTGATCATTCTAAATTCCAAAAATGAGATTATATTAGAATTTTATTATTTTATATAATTCAATAAAATTTTAAATTTATTAAATGTTTAAATCCTCTTTTGACCAACCGTTTTCTGATTTGATTCATCGACGTTCGAGGTTGAGATTTTCTTTTGATTTTGAGATTCAAACATTTGTTCGTCAGTTGATTCCATTTTACAATCAATTTAAAAATAGGAATTAATGTAGAGAAAAAAGTCAAACACCTGTTAATGGAAAAATAAAACAATTATAAATGATTATTGCTGCAAGAAATAATTCAAATAATGGAATTCAGTCTAATTAATTGAGCGAAGGAGAAGAAGGACTATAATTCATATGGGCCGGGGCCAGCATTATGCCGGAGGGAGATAACCATCTTTGCTTTGGGCCATTTGGCGAGAAAACAAAGAAAGAAGGAAATAAAGAAATTATTTGTTTATTTTGTGAATTTTTTCCTAGTTTTTTAGTAAATTGTTTTGCCGAGAAAATGCATTTTTTGACGAAATATTAATATAATAACTTTTTAATGCTAATTCTTAATAAATTTAAATAATGAAGGGGATTCATCTAATTGATTGAGCGAAGAACTAATTCATATGGGCTGGGCCATCATTGCCTGAGGTCGAGATAACCATCTTTGCTTTGGGCCATTTGCGAGAAAAAAAACATTTGAAAGAAAGACAAGAGAATGGGGAAATTATTTATTTTTTTTATCCGAGGCCATTTGAATGAAAAAACATTTAATGGATGTAGGCAAAACGGATTCAATTGGTATAGGGGTGGGCACGAGAAATTAATGGACAATTATGCCAGCAATTTTTCGCTTTTATAAGCTATTTTTGATATAATACAAAAATTTTGTGTTTTCCCGTCAGTCAGCTGATAATATTAAATTATTATTTTTCGGGATCACTTTGGTGGTTTTTTCCATTTCCTTGTTGATTCATTTTAAAAAGTAGTAAAAACGATAAGGAGGGAGGATGACCGAACGGCGCCACTTTTTTTATGAACTTATATAAAATGCATAATCCCCCCGAGGGATGGTGGAGGCGAATAGTGGCCGACACAAACTCAATGCTACTTTATGGAAAATCAATGGAATAAAAGTGGTCTATTGGGGACCATAGGGCAGCTGTGCACTGGTGCGAAAAAAGAAATTGCGCATCCAAAAGTTGATGTTACAAACAAGTTTTTGCGACTTTCCGGCGACAGGGATTATTGGATTTAATGAAAAATTGATTGGTAAGAAGAAATAAAATTATATTTAATCCGGATATTTTTACAAGAATAATTTGTTAAAAGTGCTGTATTATTCATTTTCATGTCCCCTTTTCATTCTATTCAATTCTGTTTTGTCCACACTCCATATCCATCATCGGTGGCTTATTTCATTGTTTGAAATCCAAAATATATTCTTTCAATATTATTTAATTAATTTATAATTCTTCCTCAATTCAATATCCTCTTCATGCCCATCAAATTAATACATCCCATATCTCAATGTTTTTTTTCTGTTTTCTCGTTAACAATTTTTATATTAATTATTAATAAATAAGTGGACTCAAAAAATAGATACGGTATTAATAATAACAATTATTAATTATAATATTAATTATAATATTATAATAATCAATGGTCGGATTCCCTTTTCGTCAAAAAATAATTAATGGGCCTTGCCTTAATTTTGTTCTCTCCATTACCATCCATTCCAATTCACTGCGCATTTTATTAAATTTTTTATTTATGAAATGGGCATACATTTCTCTTTCCCATCATTCGTTCACTTTGTTCCTTAATCCTTATTCCAGATATACTGTATAATTAGTCTTTTCCTCAATGATTGCTTACTGTATTAATAATTTCATTCTTAATTGGGTTTTAATAAGTCTCATTTATTCTGATTTTATTAAATTCCGCCTGTTCTGATTTTAATAATTCCGCCTGTTCTGATTTTAATAATTCCGCCTGTTCTGATTTTAATAATTCCGCCTGTTCTGATTTTAATAATCCGCCTGTTCTGATTTTAATAATTCGGCCTGTTCTGATTTTAATAATTCCGCCTGTTCTGATTTTAATAATTCCGCCTGTTCTGATTTTTAATAATTCCGCCTATTCTGATTTTAATAATTCCGCCTATTCTGATTTTAATAATTCCGCCTGTTCTGATTTTAATAATTCCGCCTGTTCTGATTTTAATAATTCCGCCTGTTCTGATTTTAATAATTCCGCCTGTTCTGATTTTAATAATTCCGCCTATTCTGATTTTAATAATTCCGCCTGTTCTGATTTTAATAATTCCGCCTGTTCTGATTTTAATAATTCCGCCTGTTCTGATTTTAATAATTCCGCATTGTTCTGATTTTAATAATTCCGCCTGTTCTGATTTTAATAATTCCGCCTGTTCTGATTTTAATAATTCCGCCTGTTCTGATTTTAATAATTCCGCCTGTTCTGATTTTAATAATTCCGCCTGTTCTGATTTTAATAATACCGCCTGTTCTGATTTTAATAATTCCGCCTGTTCTGATTTGAATAATTCTGCCTGTTCTGATTTTAATAATTCCGCCTGTTCTGATTTGAATAATTCCGCTTGTTCTGATTTTAATAATTCCGCCTGTTCTGATTTTAATAATTCCGCCTGTTCTGATTTGAATAATTCCGCCTGTTCTGATTTTAATAATTCCGCCTGTTCTGATTTTAATAATTCCGCCTGTTCTGATTTTAATAATTCCGCCTGTTCTGATTTTAATAATACCGCCTGTTCTGATTTTAATAATTCCGCCTGTTCTGATTTTATTAATTCCAATACATCAAATTTCCATTTTTTATAATTTTGTTGTTGAAAAATTTATTCTTGGGAATTTTGACAATTTGAAGTTGAATTTGGACAATCGAAATATTTAAAATAATAAGTGCTTTTGCTTTTTTTTCTCCACACCGGATCATTGATGTTAATGCTTGATGTTGATTTTACTAGGGAAATTACGAAAATAGTCACAAAATTTGTGAAACGGAAAAATATTCGTTTTTTGTATTTAGCAAAGAAGAATTCCCATTAAATACAATTTATGGCCGAATAATCTAAATATATAAATAAAATAAATTTATAATTTTCTCATTTTACAAAATTGTCAAACAATAATCTTCAATCTCTAACAAATATGGCAGTCAATGAATTGAATTCTACAAATTTTGTAGGATTAAATATTAAAAAAATAGAAATTAATTTGTTTTTAGCCGAAAGGAGTGCTATCAATTTCTTTAATAATCCCTGCATTGGCCTTAAATTTGGTATCAAATTTTGGAATTTTTCTCAACTTTTCTATCATATTTATCACCATCAAAAGCAAGTATGGTGCCAAAATCTTAATCATTGAAATCCAAAAAATTTGGCAGTTCACTCCGGGGCACTGCAAATTTTCTATTGGCATTGATTTCCTTCTATGAAATTCTCCATCAAATGGGCCATTTACTTTTGCTTATTGTTGTGATCAGTGGCATCAATTTCATTGATTTTTTGACAGCAAATCGAATTATATTGCCAACTATATTTGGAATGAATGCCTCAATATTCGGAATCACCGTAGCAGCTGCTGATAGACTTTTTGCCATTTTAACAAAAAATTGGTCAAAAATGATAATTTTGATTAAAAAAATTTAATTTTTCAAAATTATAAAAATGATAATTTTGATTAAAAAAATTTAATTTTTCAAAATTATAGGCATAGAGAAATAAACAAAAAACTGTATTTGGGAATCCATTTGATTCTGACGATTTTGTTTGGAGTTTATTGCGCCTTTGGATTCTATTCTACCGCTTTGGAACAATCTTCTCATCCGTAATAAAAGTGAATAAATTTGAATTTATATATAATTAATTCAAGGCCAATTATTGGATCGATTGCCGATATTCTTGTTGGGCCATTTCTTCAAATTTGGGCAAAATTGATCATTTTGTTGAATTTGTTAGCCATTTTTTGTTATATTCTCATTTGGATTGTTGTGAAAAAACAGAATGCTGGTCAATATTTCCCATTTTTAATTAATTTATTATTGATTATTTCACAGTTACTCAGAATACAAGTTCCCATCTTCTCAAATCACTTCTTTTGATTGTGCTCTGTAATGTTGGCGGCTATTTGGCCAATCTTTCATTGCTTTTTCTTTTTTATCAAATTTGTAATTTATGTTTAACCAACACTTTGATTGGTTGGCAATTGAGTTTCATCAATCAAATTTTGATTAATTTGGTCTGTGGCCATAAATGCCCCAATCCTCTATTTTACAAGGCATTTAAAAATATTTTCTTTAAATTAATTTTAATTTTCAGTACGGAATATAGAAAGGCCTATCAAAAATACATTTTCGCCATATTTTCAAAAAAATATCAAAAAAGTGAAGTGATGACATCAAAAATGGCAAATAATAAAGGAAATGCCATCGGCACAATAATGCGAAACAATTTAATATCAAATGAATAATTTTAAATAAAATTTAAATTTAAAGAATAAATTGCATTGAATGATGTAATATTCATTGGTTATTAAATCATTAAAAAAGTATTTGGGCAATATAATTGGCTGGAAACCCGTTCGAGAATATAAAAAAGCGAAAAATGCACAATTTTATTGCCTATTTAATGTGTCTGGATTAATGAAAAGCAGTTTTTTATGTGCGCGAAAATATGCAAATAAAAAAATATAAAATGGAGGAATATTCATATATATAAGATTAGCCGAATAATCCGTATTTTTATTGCTCAATTGAAGAAGAATGGTATCCTCCAAAAAAATAATAATTTTAATTCTGCAAATTTTATTCATTTTTCCATTGAGTTTTGCCAAAAGGAATGATGAAGAAAAAAGGGCAAATGCAAAAAAATTTGTGGAAGAAGTGAACCAAAAAAATGGAGGAAAATGGAAAGCAGCCTACAATGAAAGGTTCGCATTAATGGAGGAGGAGGAGAAGAAAAGATTGGCCGGCGCAATTATTCATTCACCTCGGCAACAATTGAATTTGAGCATTGGCACATTGGAAAGTAATACGGGAAAACGGCCAATAAGCAATTGGGATGCTCGAAGATGCAGGTGAATTCAATACATATAATTTTCTAATTCATATCTTTCGGCCAATTTCAAAAATAAACCTTTCTCGGAAAGGCACTCAGCAGGCTTTTAGGCAGGCCAGTTTCGAGAATCTCTACTTCTGGACATCGTAAAGCATCGATGGTATGCTCATTCGATTGGCATTGTGATTTTATTTATAGGATTTCAATTTTAGGCAGGTAGGAGTATATAGTAATAACATCTTCCGTTAGATTCCTATTCCGCCTCCGGCGCCCTACCACTAACTCTAACTAAAACTAGCCCTAAACCGGTCTGAATAAATCCTGTAAATAAAATCGACCATGCCGAATCGAATGAGGCTATTTTCCAGTCGTTATGATGTTTAGAAGCCGAAATCAGAAATTTAAGAGCCCAGCAGCTTGTAAATCCCGGGATTTACTAATTATCCATATTTACTATCATACATATATTGAATGAAAAATAACTCAATTAGTTAGTTCAAGAAAATTATTTATTCCATCAATTCAAAGGCAATTTTTTTTAAATAACCAAATAATAGAGTAAATGAAATTTTAAAGGAAATAATTAAATAAATGAATTATTTTATTTTACCAAATTTTCCAGCACAAACATCCAATTTGATGCCCGTGAACAATGGCCCCAATGCGCGCCAATCATCAATACCATCCAGGATCAAGCGAATTGTGCCAGCTGTTGGGCCGTTGCCACTGCCTCTGTTTTCTCGGATCGACATTGTATCGAACATGCAAAAGCCGGTGTTCCCATTCAAAATACACCATCTGCCCATTTTTCTGCCCTTGACTTGATTGGTTGTGAAGAAAATTCGAATGGATGTGGAGGAGGATATCCGAATGAAGCTTGGCGATGGATTCGACGAAATGGACTGTGCACGGGAACTGCCTTCAAATGGGGCGGCGGATGCAAACCATACCCATTCCGGCCAACCCACAAAGAGAATAATGATAAACCACCATTCTATTTGTCACCTCCATGCCTAACCACCTGCACAAATGGAAATTATGAGCGAAGTTATTATGCGGACAAAAATTATCGTCAGTTTCCTCATTTTTCAATAATTTGATATTTTTGAAGAATTGGTTTTAGGGACCAAAATATTCAATTTCAATTTTAAAAGAATAGTATTTAATTTTGGGAAAAATACTGAAAATGGAGGAAAAATGTATTGAAAATGTTGAAAAGATTATAATGATTTAATTGTTTGTCTTAAACCTTTAAAACATTTACCTCGATAGAAATGCATTGAATAAACTATTTAAAACAATCTGTAATTTCTAGTTCAATAATTCAAATTGATTTAATTTAAAAGCCAAATCATTATCAAACGATGCGTGATATATCGATTGATATAGAATACATATAGATTTTGAGTTGAGTGTCTAGAAAAAACTTCTGAATCGTTATTTTCGCCAATTTCAATACGTTTTTTCGTCATTTTAAATAATTCCCATTTTAAAACGGTTTGCATTAAATAAAATTTCCTGTCAGAGCTAAGATTTGTGGTTTTTGTAAAATTTGCTGTTTATCATGTCATGATTAATAAGAAAATGCATTTTCCTTATGTTACCGAATAATAGATTCTTTTGATTTGATGAATTTCAGCAACATGGATTGGTTGGCTTGAAGACAATTCCGTCACAATTGACAATATCAAAGAGGAGATTCGAGCAAATGGTTCAGTTGCCGCAATCATGGACCTTTACAGCGACATTTATTTTTATAATTCTGGCGTTTATGCGGTAAAATAGGGTTCAATATTTAATTGAAATATTTCTTTTAGCATTCAAATAATGCTCGATATGAAATTGGACATGTCATACGGTTGATTGGGTGGGGCACACAAACATGTTCGGATGGACAAAACACCGATTTTTGGTTGGCCATGAATTCATGGAATACGGATTGGGGCGAGGATGGGGTGCTCAAAATTGAGAGGGGCACAAATGAATGCGGCATTGAACAATATGGAATTTATTTTGGCACACCGGAAGTTCGAAATGAAATTGATAAATGAATGGAAATTGGCAATAAAATTTTTATTTGGAATATAAATTCGGGTTGGAATGAATTTTTTCATCAACTTTTTATATGTACTGCAAAAAGGATGCAATATTAAATGAAATTTAATTCTTTTTTGGCTTAAATCTTTTGAAAAATTGTAATATTCTGAAATAATACACGATATAAAAACTTTTAAAAAAATGGCTAAAAATAACTAATAACTAGATTTTCGCCAACTTAAAAAATTAACGAATTTCAAGTTTTCTTTTTAATTATTATATGATGAAATCTTAATCTCTTCTTATAACACATATTCTCATTTTTCTACCTTCAGCAGCATCAGAAAATCCTTTAATTAAAAATGTGAATTTTTATTTTTGAAATAATATTTTATAAAAAATATTCCCCATCAGCTTCCATCCCATTTCCCTAATTTTCGTCTGATTAATTTTATGGCCTGCCCAAATATGTGTCCCAATTCCACATTTCTCCCCTCCATTTCCGCACCAATTTTCCGCATTAATCCATTGTCGCCATTATAGTATTCCCCCAATTCCAATTCCAAATCGTCCATTTCCCCTTCATCCCTCCTTATCCCCGCCATTATTTTCTTTGGCTTTGCCTCCACCCCCCCCCCCCTTCCCTTGGCTTTTTGATCTGCTGAACCAGTTTTGGGACTGCAATAAGGTGTAAAAATGGGGAAGAAACATTTTTGAGGATTTTGGTGGATTTGGAGAGGCTAAAAGGCGTTCATTCCCTTCACAAAAATGCATCCATCCTAAGTACAATCAAAAAGGAGAAGAAAAGGCAAAAATGGAAAGTAAATCCGAAAATTGCCAGCAAAAACAGTGGCGGCAGAGGAACCGGACCCAAACAATCCCAAAAACATCATTTTTGGTTTTACCCTCTTGGCGCTTTTTTATAACATTCATGTTGAGCCTGAGACCATCCACCCATCCATTTTTATCTGATCATCTGCCAATTTTGCCACCTTTCTTCCATGTTTCCATTTCGCTTTTTCTTGTCCCATCTCATCCATCATTTCTCACCCAATTCACTGACTGTTAAATATCATTTTTATTAGCCAGAACCAATTCTTCGCCCTCCCTTCCATTTGGCCATTATCCTCATTTTTAATATTATTTGCCTAAAAATGGATTTGGGGTTTGGGCATAGGCCACCCAAAATGTTTGGCTAGTTTAAAAACTGGTTTTGAATATTTGAAATTGACAATTCATTCAATGATCGGTTGAATGATCATTAGGGGGAAAATGGGCTGATGGCCAACGACTATTTAAATTAAAGGAAGGATTTATGCAATTTTTGGATTAAATATTTTAGCAATTTTCACTTCCCCCACCCACCCCAAAATGCCCATCCAATCCCATCTATAATTCATCCATTCAATTCATTCATTTCATTTATATTATTATTGTGCGAGGAGCTCGTCAGTCGCCCAATTCAATGCAAATACGCCAACCGGAACATATCCCTCCCACCACCCCCCCCCCCCCCCCAACATCCAACAATCAACCAACAAAAAAGGCTTTTTCCCATTGCCACCCTCATCCCCCCCCCCCCCCCACAGGCTGCCTTCTTTCCTTTGTTATTGTGCGCAATGACA
Source organism: Pratylenchus scribneri (assembly GCA_030063045.1). Classification (NCBI taxonomy): domain Eukaryota; kingdom Metazoa; phylum Nematoda; class Chromadorea; order Rhabditida; family Pratylenchidae; genus Pratylenchus; species Pratylenchus scribneri. The sequence goes on along the minus strand of JAQSEB010000014.1, from coordinate 692,194 downwards.
TTGACGGGCATTTAGGGGGGATGGATTTTCACTTGATTTGTGCGTCAACGGCATTTTCCCTCCCTTCTCTTCAATTTTTGTAGTATCTTTGTACTTCATAATAAATTTAATTCCAAATTCACTCACTACATACCGTAAATTCTCTATTAGAATCCCATTATAAATTTCAGGGCTTCTCTAGGGTGGGCTTCTATAAGGGAATTTACGGTAAATATAATTCCCCTCTTCCAAAATATTAAAAAGCCAATTTTTAATTCAGCCGTTATCCATGGCCAATTGGGCACATAAATTTATAATTGGGTAAATGGATCTTCTCATAAAAAGAATGGGGGATATATGTTCTCTGATGTCAGCGAAGGCAACTTTTCCTCTCCACCTTTGTGCTGGATTATTGCGCATTGGCTTGATTATTGGAGGAGGGGAACCTGTTCATCCCCCAAATAATTCCTTCAAAAATAGCCCACATTCTTTTGGGGCAGACTTCCTGCAATTACTTCGGTTAGCCCCACAAATATCTTTGCTTCTTCTTCTTTTGTCCATCCCCATTCCCCCGTAACATATTATTGTCCACATTCACAACCCATCCATTCCCCTCTCTAAATCTAATCCATTTGCCGCAAAACGCATATCGCGCAATCCCCCTTCCTTCCCTTCTTCACATTAATTCATTCACAAATTTACATCAAATCAAGTGCATTTTAAGGGGATAATGATAGCCATTCATCCATCCGGACACAATTATTTAATTAATTGGTCAAATACTAATTTGCATATTTGAATAATCCTTTATTAAATTAATTATATTCAATTTATTCGAGCATAATAAATTAATTATAGATATTTTACTTTCAATATTCACTCATTGATCCTGACTTATCCACTCATTTCCTCCTTCCAATTTCATTGACCTGAATTTAATTTGCAGTAATTTCCTTTAATTTTTAGAAAAATTATTCCAAATTTTATGAACTAATTTTGGGTATTTCCAATTCAAATTAATAAAAATGCGGCATCCAACGCATTTGTTCGAAAAAGGTTTCAATAGGCTTGGCTATAAAATTGGTAAAAATTAAAATAATACCTAATTTCCATTTGAAATATTCCCTCTACCCAAAATATAGGACAATATCCAGTTTTTATCATTCTTTCGGTCCTTTTGATTTCAATTGTGGCCAGCATTGGGCTTTTCCGTTTCCAGGAGGTCAATAATGTTCGAACGGAATATTCACCATTGAATGCGCCCAGCAAATTGGAATATCAAGTGGCCAAACAATTTTTAAAACAGGTGGCCTAAATATTTTCCATCCAATTAATCACAATTTATTATTGTAGAATGGCACCCTGGATCCATGCTATATAATGAGCAGGGCAAGGGATGGTGGCAATTTGTTGAGGGATGAATATCGATGGATTCTTTACAATTTCACTCGGGCATTGCAACAAGAAGTGGAGAAAAATTATCTGATTTAATTATTCTGACAATTCATAGATTCGTGTGACCAAAAATGGACGTCAATACGGTTATCGGGACATTTGTGAGCCATATTGTGAATTGAATACGGCATTCCTTGCATTCCTCAAAATATATGACCCTCGGCAACCGTTGACCCATACTTATCCTGCCGTTGAATTGTTTGGCACTCGAGCATTCATTGGTGGGAAATTAATTAATTAATTAAAATTTGATTACTTTAGGCAACAATGTTTATGGAGTAATTTTGAAGAATATAAGCAATGGGGAGGGGAATAGCCAGAACACAAAAACATCAATGGAAGCAACAGAAGAGGAACAAGCACTTTTGATGGCATTGGAGAATAGTGCCAAAGGAAGGGGTGGAACAACAAATGAGGAAATGGCAAAAAAGCAGCCCACATTGAAATTGCTTGAGGCATTCACAACGGCGGTAATTAATTAATGGGAATGGATATACCGTAAATTCTCTTTTAATACCGTCTAATAATTCCCCACTATTGTATTTACTTTGAGGACTCATACCTTCTGATAGAATGAACATTAAGAAAATTTTATGCATTTTCTTAGTTCCCTAAAGCTCTACAAAATCCACTATAATTAGTTCAGAAATATCCACAAATTAGACCCAAATTTCTCAATTTTTGTGGGATTGAAAAATAATTCCCCATGGGGTATTAAAAGAGAATTTACGGTATTTGAGATAGTTTATTAATGGGAATGGATGTATTTGTGAAGGAACAATTCATTCAGGTGATGCCATTCTTCTTGGTTGCCGATTATGATAATAAGGATTTAATTGTGAAATGGCAAGAAGGTGGAAATATTAATAAATGTATACAAAAATTAATTAAATATAATTAATTTTAGCGGCAATTGAAATGTTCGAAAGGCCACCATATTCGAGACTATTAAAGGTGTCCAAAAGAAAACCATTCAAAATAAATGATATTAATAATTTGAATGTAGACTGGAATGACCAGCGATAATTTGGTAACACAGGAAGTGAGGCGAATGGGCGCCGAGACAGCACCACTTTTGGCCACTTCAGTCGTTTTCATGATTGTAGGGAATTGCGCAAATTGAAATTAAAATAATAAAATTATTCAAATAGATTTTTGTTGTTTGCACTTCATTTCGGGCAAAAAAGGAAGAAAATCATTTCATTGAGTGTTTAATTGGCTGCTTAATTCCATTATTGGCAATGGTAACGGAATTTAATTTAAATTAAATTAAGTCAATCCCACTCGCTCATTGAAGGCAATTGCAATTGGCTTAATGGCCGTTTGTGGCTATAAATTCCAGTCTATCATTGTGGCCGCTCTTTTCCTTGTTCTTTCTGTTGGAGTTGATGATATTTTCATTTTGGTTAATTTAAATAATTTAAAAGTAAATTAGTCATTTTCAGATGCGCGCATGGCATCGGACCAACGAATTTGAAAGGCATTTCGATTATTCAAAAGGCGGTGTGCCATCGAAAATGGCCATTTGTTTGGAGGATGCAGGCCCATCCATCACTATTAGGTTAAGCATCAAAATGACATTACTTTAAAATTCCCTGATTGGCCAAAAAAGAAATAGATTGTTTATTCTCCTAATCCATCTTAAATTGCCCCTAGCTCTTTCTTATTGTCTATTCTACAAAAAATTTGACTGTATCGAAAATAACCAATATCCAATTTCAATTATTAATATTTTCCTCTTTCACCACAGTTCCTTGACCAATGTCATTTCATTTGCAATTGGCGCATTTTCGGACACCCCAGCTGTTCGAACATTTTGCATTTTTTCGGCACTTGCCATTTCAATTTGTGAATTATTCAAAAATATTATAATTGAATTTTAATTAAGGTTGGCTCTATCAATTGGTTTTCCTCTCTGCGATTGTTTGTTTCAATGAGAAGCGAAAATTGAAAAGAAGCTCAAGGAGTACAGCAATTTTGGGGAGGAATGGAATTGAGGAAGCAGAACAAAGCGTAAATATTATATAATATTTTAATAATTGTAAATTATACTTCTATTTTAGCGATATTGTATTGCGGCGGCACATGCCGAAAGGTGGCATCGAATAATTGTGCAATTTTGGGCTTGGGCGGTCACCAAATGGTTGACTAGGTGTCCATTTCCATTAAAATCCAATTTTAATTAATTTTAATTTAAAGGGCATTTCTCGCAATTTTTATGTGTTTTTATTTTCTCCTTTGTTGGTTTGGCATTCGCCGCCTCCAATCCAACATTTCCATTGACAAAATGGCATTGCCAAATTCATATTTACATGATTTTCAATTCCAATTTGAAATGGCATTGAAGAATATGCAACCAATTAGCATTTTCGTCCTCAATCCCGGCGATATGCGAGACCAACAACAATTGCTGAGTAAAAAATGAGAAATTGGAAATATTTAAAAGTGAATTTCATTAAAAGGAGTCAAACAAATTGTTTGGGATTTTGAACATGCATTGAACAGTTATGGACCCGAATCGACATTTTTTTGGCTTCAACAATACGAAGATTTCCTTCGATTCTACAGCAATGGAAATGAAAATTTGGATGAAAGAGAGGCAAAATACCGAAAATAATATTTTTATTTTCCAAATTTTAAAGATCGATCCGGCAGAAGAATTCGATTCTCCTCGTTTCACTTACACCGAAATTCCAGCATTTTTCAAATCAGCCGCCTATTTTTATTTGAGTTCATTTGTGCATTACAATGAGACGGAATGTCGGACGAATAGGCCAGAATGCATTCAGGCATTCTTTTTTGTCACAAATTTTCATCGAGTAATCAAATACCATGAATTGGTGCCAACAGTGAATGAATGGCGGCGAATTGCGGCCCATTATGCGGATATGCAAGTTTATGCCTACAGTGATCATACACCATTCGTTGATCAGGTCATTCAATTATTGGGTGCATGTGAATTTTTAAAATTGCAAATTATTGTTTTTAAAAAAACATGTAAAATTATGCCATTTAGTTTAACAAAAATTTAAAGAGGGAAGAAAATAAAAATTGTTTTGATTGTAATGAGCGAAGGATATGGTATTTATGAAATTGGAATTAAAACAAAATTTATTGGATAAATAGTAATCCCAACTATTTTTATTCCCTTAAAATAATTCCGCCTGTTCTGATTTTAATAATTCCGCCTGTTCTGATTTTAATAATTCCGCCTGTTCTGATTTTAATAATTCCGCATTGTTCTGATTTTAATAATTCCGCCTGTTCTGATTTTAATAATTCCGCCTGTTCTGATTTTAATAATTCTGCCTGTTCTGATTTTAATAATTCCGCCTGTTCCGATTTTAATAATTCCGCCTGTTCTGATTTTAATAATTCCGCCTGTTCTGATTTTAATAATTCTGCCTGTTCTGATTTTAATAATTCCGCCTATTCTGATTTTTAATAATTCCGCCTGTTCTGATTTTAATAATTCCGCCTGTTCTGATTTTAATAATTCCGCATTGTTCTGATTTTTAATAATTCCGCCTGTTCTGATTTTAATAATTCCGCATTGTTCTGATTTTAATAATTCCGCCTGTTCTGATTTTAATAATTCCGCCTGTTCTGATTTTAATAATTCTGCCTGTTCTGATTTTAATAATTCCGCCTGTTCTGATTTTAATAATTCCGCCTGTTCTGATTTTAATAATTCTGCCTGTTCTGATTTTAATAATTCCGCCTGTTCCGATTTTAATAATTCCGCCTGTTCTGATTTTAATAATTCCGCCTGTTCTGATTTTAATAATTCTGCCTGTTCTGATTTTAATAATTCCGCCTGTTCGGATTTTAATAATTCCGCCTATTCTGATTTTAATAATTCCGCCTGTTCTGATTTTAATAATTCCGCCTATTCTGATTTTTAATAATTCCGCCTGTTCTGATTTTAATAATTCCGCCTATTCTGATTTTTAATAATTCCGCCTGTTCTGATTTTAATAATTCCGCCTGTTCGGATTTTAATAATTCCGCCTATTCTGATTTTAATAATTCCGCCTGTTCTGATTTTAATAATTCCGCCTGTTCTGATTTTAATAATTCCGCCTGTTCTGATTTTAATAATTCCGCCTGTTCTGATTTTAATAATTCCGCATTGTTCTGATTTTTAATAATTCCGCCTGTTCTGATTTTAATAATTCCGCATTGTTCTGATTTTAATAATTCCGCCTGTTCTGATTTTAATAATTCCGCCTGTTCTGATTTTAATAATTCTGCCTGTTCTGATTTTAATAATTCCGCCTGTTCTGATTTTAATAATTCCGCCTGTTCTGATTTTAATAATTCTGCCTGTTCTGATTTTAATAATTCCGCCTGTTCCGATTTTAATAATTCCGCCTGTTCTGATTTTAATAATTCCGCCTGTTCTGATTTTAATAATTCTGCCTGTTCTGATTTTAATAATTCCGCCTGTTCGGATTTTAATAATTCCGCCTATTCTGATTTTAATAATTCCGCCTGTTCTGATTTTAATAATTCCGCCTGTTCTGATTTTAATAATTCCGCCTATTCTGATTTTTAATAATTCCGCCTGTTCTGATTTTAATAATTCCGCCTATTCTGATTTTTAATAATTCCGCCTGTTCTGATTTTAATAATTCCGCCTGTTCTGATTTTAATAATTCCGCCTGTTCTGATTTTAATAATTCCGCCTATTCTGATTTTTAATAATTCCGCCTGTTCTGATTTTAATAATTCCGCCTGTTCTGATTTTAATAATTCCGCATTGTTCTGATTTTTAATAATTCCGCCTGTTCTGATTTTAATAATTCCGCATTGTTCTGATTTTAATAATTCCGCCTGTTCTGATTTTAATAATTCCGCCTGTTCTGATTTTAATAATTCTGCCTGTTCTGATTTTAATAATTCCGCCTGTTCTGATTTTAATAATTCCGCCTGTTCTGATTTTAATAATTCTGCCTGTTCTGATTTTAATAATTCCGCCTGTTCCGATTTTAATAATTCCGCCTGTTCTGATTTTAATAATTCCGCCTGTTCTGATTTTAATAATTCTGCCTGTTCTGATTTTAATAATTCCGCCTGTTCGGATTTTAATAATTCCGCCTATTCTGATTTTAATAATTCCGCCTGTTCTGATTTTAATAATTCCGCCTGTTCTGATTTTAATAATTCCGCCTATTCTGATTTTTAATAATTCCGCCTGTTCTGATTTTAATAATTCCGCCTATTCTGATTTTTAATAATTCCGCCTGTTCTGATTTTAATAATTCCGCCTGTTCTGATTTTAATAATTCCGCCTGTTCTGATTTGAATAATTCCGCCTGTTCTGATTTTAATAATTCCGCATTGTTCTGATTTTAATAATTCCGCCTGTTTCGATTTTAATAATTCCGCCTGTTCTGATAATAATTCCGCCTTTCCTGATTTTTATTGCGACTATTTTTCCTCCCCCAAAATAATTCCACCTATATTGATTCCCTCAATATAATTCGGCTAAAAATAAAAAATCAAATATTTAATACCGTACTCCTACTCTCATTAAATCGTATTCCCACTTTTTTATCCATCTTTTTTTCTTCAATAAATATAATTTTAACATTTAAAAAAACATTAGCAACAATTCAAGAAAATTGATTTTATTTTTTAATTCTTAACCGATTTCCAGACAATAGCAATTGACCAAACTGTTTTTGGCAGTGTGGCCGCCGCTTTAGTCTGCACTTGTCTTGTTTGCCTTCTTTTCATTCCACATTTTTTGAGGTCCAATTTATTTCAATTTGTTTTTATTTTTTCTCATTTTTAGCGTTATTGCCGCTGTTTTCTCCGTTTTTTCAATTAGTTGGGGAATTTTTGGAATTTTAGCCCTTTGGAAAGTTGACCTAGACCCACTTTCAATGGCATCATTGTTGATGGTAAAATTGCGAAAATTATTTGATGAGTGAAATTATTTCTTTTTAATAAAGGCCATTGGATTCAGCGTCGATTTCACCGCCCACATCAGCTATCATTATTATAAAGCACCAGAATTGGTTAGTAAAATAAATTAAATTAAATGAACATTTACATATTTTGTGTCACAGAATCCACGGCTTAAAATGCAACAAGCTTTGACTGTCATTGGTTATCCAATGGTTCAGGTAATTTGGTTAGATTACAACATTTAAATTTTCATCAGCATTATCCCCCATAATCCAAGCCAATTCCTATCATAATTAAATGTAAAAAAATAAATTTACAAAGGTCGGTTTGTCCACAATTGTTGCCTTACTCCCGCTGCTTTTCAAACAATCATATTTGGCAATGGTCTTCTTGAAGGTAAATTAAATATAATTTTATATTAATTTTGCATTAATACATAATCATAGACAATAATTGTTGTCGTTGCATTGGGAATGTTTCATGGACTCATTTTATTGCCAGCCATTTTGACGGCACTTCCCACTTCTTCAAAAAGGCAATCATCCACAAATTTGGATGCCAAAAAAGATTCGCCTAATGGATTTGCCATAAAAAATAAAATAATGGACCAACAACAAAGACGCGATTCTGGTCGCTCAACAAAATCAAATAGGTGGAATTTACAATATTTGGCCATAAAAGTAATGTATTAATAATATTTAATTAGTGATTCCTCATCATCATCGTCCTCATCGGATGCCGGTATAGGAAGCAGTGGAAGTGGAAGCGAATCGGGCACATTTAGCTCAAATTTGGCAGAGGATAGAGGATCCGAAGGGAAAAGAATGAATGGAAAAATTGGTGGAGGAAAACAACAGCAAAAAGAGGAAATGGGCAAATGGAACACACAAGAAAGGGTAATAAAAAAATAAAAAAATATATAAAATATTAGTCCTCTCCTAATCTAGGCTAAAGTTTTTTGGGACGAGAGCTGAGCCTAGGGTCCCGCCCCGGGCCTTCGCCGGGAGCCTAATCCTCCCAATGACCTAAAGAAGGGGATAGGGATTATAGATGAATCAACTTTAAATTATTCTTTATTAATTGTGCTTAAAAAATGTGAAGGGGAAAAAACATAGGAAAAAGGATGGGTTTCAAAGGCAGATTGGGGCAATTTTTGATTGATAAATGACAGGGCGATTAGGCAAAAAGTGGGGGTACAGTAGGACAAATAGGAATATGCCCTTATCCTTAGATATTCTTGGCTACATAAATAAAAAATGAATTAAAAATGATTTTATAAATAATTAATGTGTGGATTTCATTTAAGTTCACAAAAAGAACAACAACTCTAATGCCACAACGGCGAAGTGTGATTGGCAGATTGATGAGTGTTGCCGAATGCTCACCATCAACAAATTTGGAGCAAATAAATGTGCAAAACAGTAGAATTGATGGTGTTGCCCTAATCCATAGAATACCATTGGGCCGTTCGGCATCAAATTTAATATGAAAAGATATTTTGTAAAATGGATTTTTTGTTTTTACGGGTTCTCATCATTTTTATGTGAATTATTTTATGCATTTTATTACACAATTCCCTCATTGATTTTATATTTTACAAATATACGCATATTGAATTATTATTTAATTTTTTTATTCAAAATATTTCCGATAATATTGGCAATAAAATTTTAAAAAAAAACAAAAATTCAACAATGTCAACAGCAAATTGTGGATTCAGAACATTTTAAAAATGGCAAAGCGCTTAAAAATTACAAATATGGTAGATTGAATACAGTAAAATGATTCATATAAAAATGTCTTTAAAAATCCTTATTCCCTTTTCATCAACCATTGTGCCGCAAATTGATGAATGCATAATGCGGCACTGACATGCACATTCAATGAACGAGTTTTGCCCAATTGAGTGATTTCAACCGTAGAGTCCACTTGACCAAAAAGTTCAGCCGGAATTCCCTCTTTCTCATCGCCCAATAACAAAATTGAGCGTCGAGGAAATTGGAAATTCTCCTTAAAAAATAACCAAATTATAATAAATTCAATTCAATTTTGGCATATTACCAATGGGACACTTTTTGTTGTTTGTTCCGCTGCAATACATTCAAACCCTTCATTCATTCGTTTTTGACTCAAATATGCAAATAAATCTTTGGATTTAACCTAAATAATATTTTAATCTAATTTAATTTAAAATTCCTTTGCCTCTTCAATTTGAAGCCAATTTTCGGCATTCAATGAAAGTGCCTTGAATTCTTGGTTTTCCATCAAAATTTTATTGGAAATGCAAAGTGTTCGAACATTGAATATTTCACAAGTACGGCAAAGTCCTAATTAATAATTAAGTAATTCTTATTTTATTTAATTTACCTCCCAAATTTGCTGCTTTATTGATTAATGTGGCGCAAACAATTAATTCATTCCCATCTACACTTTTGCCCTCAAAAATATTCAATTTCCTTTGAACTTCCCCAATTAATTCATTTTTGTTATTTTCTTCGCCATTTGAAGAACACATTTCTTCATTTTTCTTCACCAAATCTTTAAAAATTCATAATTTTAATTAAACTCCGATTTATTTTAATTTACTTGAATAGACCAAAGATGGTGCTTCAATGAATTTTTGATCGGAACAAAAAATTGGCAATTTTAATTCATTATTCTCTTCAATTGACTAAAAAATATGTAATTTTAAATACAATTTGTAAAAATTCACCATTAATAATTTAAATGGAAATATTTCATCCGATGGCATTCCCGTATTTGCAGGGAATATTTGCAAAATTGTTTGCAATGAAAAATTTTCAATTGGATGGAAATGGGCAAAATAGAAATCATCGCAAAGGAAATTTATAATTCGTGTAGAATTACTGAAAAAATAATTGGGAAAATTATTTTGAAAAATTTGAAAACATAATAAACACCCAGTGGATGTTCCCAAATTGAATTCGGCCAAATTGGAAATTATCGAAAATTGGGCCAAATTCTTCAATTTATCAAAATTTTGTGTCAATTCCAAACGAATGGCAGCCAAAGCAGTGCATCGAATCGAAAAATTTTGATGGGTTGCCCAGGGCAAAATACGCGAGAAAAAATTTTGTAATTGATCAATGGACTTTTGAGGGGAAAAAAGAAAAATTAAAATATATTTATTAATTATTTATTTACATTATTTATGGCCAAATGATGATGGAAAATATTCAGCCATGAACAAATACTGCCAATTCTTTCATCGGCAAACTTAAAATAAAATTTAGAAATTTTCAATAATATTTGTACCTTTTTTTCTAATTCCAAAAATTTTGGAAAATATTCTGGGAATTTGGCCAAAATTCGTGACAAAATCCATTCAAAAAATAATTTGATTGAATATTGTTGGCTTTGGTCAAGCAAATTTAGGACACAATGATCAAAAATTGGGTCGATCATTTCCTTTTAAAGGAATTGTACAATTTAATTATGAATAATTAAAATACTTTGGAATTTGCAAAATCCAAAATTAAAATGAGCAATTGGGCCAAACGGGTTTTTTGGCGATGAGCCATGGAAAGGCCAAATGAACTAATTCAAAAATATTCAATTTTGAAAATTAATTTGGCCGAAAACCTGGATTTTGTTTTATTTAATTCATTGAATTTTTTGATTATTCCCAACAAAATGGAATCCAAAAATTGGCCATTGGATTTGGCCAAAATTGAACAAATTGTTTTGATGGCCAAAATACGGCATTGATGGGCGCATAAATGAAATCTATGGACTCAATTTTAATAATATTTTTATTATTTCAATTGTACTAACAAATTTGTATTTTCCATTGGAAGATAGAATTTTCCTTGATATTCTGCTTCATCTGATGCAAACATTTTCAAAAATATTAAATATTAAAAAATGACCATAAATTTGTTTGTAAGCAAAACATAAAATGTGCCATTCCCTTTTTATGTGCGGTCCAAAAATGGCCAATTCAATCTGATGTGAGAATGAATGAATTTTCCAATTAAAATTTGGTATTAATGGTGGACCCGTTCAACTGGACGTCTCAACGTCCAACTGAGCCACATTAACTCATTAAGAGTTAAACCGATATTGATGATTTTGGTGCCAAATTAAAGAGCTCACTTCTATAGATATAAGATTTATTTGGTTTAATTCAGAATTAGTACAGTTCTACTAAAAAACTATTAAATAAGACTATTGCGAATTTTTCATCGTTTTTTTGAACACAATTCCACCAAATCTTAACCAAACTAAATATATCTGATATAATTTGATAGCCACCAGTGAGATCTTTAATTTGACACTAAAATCATCTAAATCGGTTTCATCCTTAATGAGCTACAAGCGCAACCCAATTGGGACACCACCGCTTGTAGTGTACCGTATTAATGGAATTTAGCCCACTGCCCACAAAAGAGGAAAAGGATGATGGGAAGTGGGAAGCGAATGAAAACTGTCAATCAAATTGTCAATAGTGGAAGAAGGGGGGATAGAGGGAATTAATTTCCTTTGCTCTTAGAAAATATGGTAATTTGTATCACTATCATCATTTCATATAAAATATACATCAAAATGGAATAATTTTACTTGATCTTATACTATGCAAAAATTTTTGAAAATTATCTTCTGATGAATCCAATAATTGGCTTTGTGAGATTGAAGTAAATAAATTATTTTTCTTTTGATTCTACTGAGATCTTTTCCCACTATTGACAATTTGATTGACACTTTCATTCACCCCATCATCCTTTTACTCTTTTGGAGCCAAATTTCATTACAAATTATTCCATAATGCTATATTTTGCTCACCAAATAATTTTCCCAATTCATTCCAAGCAAATTTCGTGAATTGAACATTTGTTTTGCCAATAATACTCCAATTGGAATATTCAATTGGGATTGGACCAATAATTGGTCCAATTTCTCCTTTAAATTAACTAATAAATCATTTTAATCCTCCCCAAAATATACTTGAATTATTTCCAGCAATTCTCCTCCTTCTTTTCCATCAATTTTTTGTGCAAATTTAATTATTTTTTGGTGAAAACAAATTCGAAGGAAATATTTCAAATTTGGCAAAAAATTCCTCGACTTTCGTTGTTCATTGCATTGACGAAAAAGTCGATTAATTAAATTGCCAAAAAATGCGCTTAATTCAACCGGATTAAGTCCATCAATTTTCAACTTTAATTAATTAAATTAATTAATTAAATAATATTCACTAACTTCGTCCATCTTTTTTTCCAATTTTTCATAATTTTCGCAAATTGATTGGAAATTTTTTGTTTCCAAAATAAATTCACATAACTTTTCGATGCCATCCATTCCAGAATGATTGTCAAAATTTGGAGAATTCATTTGAATTTCAATCAAATTATTATTTGCCGCATAAATTTCATTGAATTTATTTAAAATTTCCGTAAATTTGTTGACAATCTGTTTTGGTCAAATTCTCTCATTTTTCCTTTATTCTAATTTTAATTTTTACCGAATTTTGTCGGCAAAATTCATTAATTCCCTCTTCAATAATTCCACCAAATTCCTCCTTGTTTAATCCTCTTTCCAACAAATTTGTGGCCAAAAATTTTGCAAATTTTTGATATGAATTAATTGTCTAAAATTGGTTAAATATTTTTTTTATTTTACATTTTTACCCAATGATGAAATCGAATGAAAAAGTTTAAAAAATTGAGATTTGTGGCAATTCGAAGGGAAATGTAGGGAATGTCCGCAATTCGATGGAAAAGTCGCCTAAAAATTGAATAAAATCCAATGAATGTTATACCGTATTTTTTCTAATAAAAGCCCTTGGGATTTAATTTTTCATAGTATCTCTAGGATGGGCAACTATTAAGCTATGTTTAAGCTATGTTCACACAAATGGATCCGATGTGTCGGAGTCAACGGGAGTAGGATTTTTGGGTACTTCAAAAAATTTTCTATTTGTCCAAAAATTATAATTTTATACCAAGAGATAGAGAATACTTTTCTGCATCAGATAGACTTATTTTTAAAAATTTTTGACGACTAGAAAAAATTTTATAGGGTCGATTCCGACGATTCAAAAGCAGAAAAATGTCTTCTATCTTTTGGTATAAAAATTATTATTTTTGGACAAGTAGAAAAAATCCTACTCCTGTTGACTCCAAAGCATCGGATCCATTTGCGTAAGTAAACATAACTTTTGAGAGTGAGCTTTTACTAGGGACTGGTCTTATAATAGAAAAAATACGGTATTATAAATTTTGGTATAAAGAACCTCCATTGTGGATGAAATTCGGCATTTTCAATTGGGAAAATATTCCTCTCTTCAATGCAAAAATTGAGCGATTTTGAAATGAAATAAAGAGGGCATGCCGTCCACAATTTGGTTGGATTTGAAATCAATTCAATGAGAGAAATGATGAAATCAACTTAAAAATGATTTTTTAGGGAATAATCAACCAATTTTGGGGCAACTTTTATTTTCATTCGAATTGCAAAATTCCAATGAATTTGAAAGCATTTGGCTAATTTGGTAAATAAATTTGTACAATTCCCCTTTTTCGGCCAGTCTCCACAATGGGTCAATTCCATTTAATGCAGGCAAAATTGAATGTAAAATGAACTGTTCAAAAGTTGTTATTTCCAATAATTTGACCCAAAAATCAACCTCCTTGTCTCGATGCAATTTCTTTGGCAATTTCGCCGCTCTTTGTAAGGCCCAAATTCGAATCCATCCATTTGGATGTTTGATGGCCTTTTCAAATAATAAACAAAGCCAATTCCATGTAAATTGATTTGAGGACAATGTCAAATTGGAGGAACATTCCAATTGGTCAACAAATTTAATTAAAATTTCAAATTTTGGAAGAATTGGAAGAATCAAATGGTACTAATAAAAATATTTATAAATAAATTTTTGCAATTAATTTTGAACCTGTGGTTCTTCCAAACCATCCAACAATGTCAAAAATATGTCCCAAATATTGAAATTTAGATTTTCGTCCATTTTTGTAGCTGCCAATAAAATTCTCAATCCGGCACTGGCCGATTTTCGGACAAGCTTCGAATCCTCTATTTTTGCCAATTTTTGACAAATTCCAAAGCATTGGCACAAAATTGTTTGACTGCCCTCCAAATTGGCCCATTTTGGTGATTGGAAATATTTTTGAATGGCCAGAAGAAAATTTGGGCAAATTTCCTCCAATTCCTCCTTTTTGCCTTCCAATTCGCTTATTTTACTTTGAAATATTTTAATTTTTATTAATTTTATTTTTATAATTTCACCTCAATAATTTGGTCAATTCCTCTTCCATATTTTCGGCCAAATTAATATTTTCCAATTTTTTGTCCAATATTTTTTCATTTTTTGGACAATTAATTTCCAATTTAACATTGTCCACAATATCCAATCCGCCGGCTAAAATTGGATCCATTTCCATTTCCATTTAAGAGGGCAATTCTTAATTTTCAAATATTTTTTTGGGTGATGAACTCGAATTAAAATTGGAATATTTTGATGAATGAAATTGAAATGGAGATTAAGCATGGGAAATTAAAAATATATCATCTTTATTAATTCCAATCAAAAAATTCCCCAATTAAATACATTTTTATTTATAAGAATGTTCCTCCTTTTGAGATGAATGGTCCTTTCAATCATTTTTTTCAACTAAATTTATTTATTAATTTAACAATAACAATTTGAATTATGAGAGGTAATTTATGAATATTTTTCAATTCCTATTCAATTAAATAATCATATTTCTTCATATTCATTTATCATCCATAAATCACATCCATTATGCCAATTGCTGCTGCCGGTTGTTGTTCAACATATTCCGCATAAATTGGCTCCGGTTGGCTAGGAAGTAGAGCATAAAAATCCACTAATTTATTCCCGGATTCCTTTGATGTTTTCTTCGATTTATCTTCTTCACTTTTTACTTTCTCTATTGGTGTAATCAAATGAAAATATTGCCGGAATATTTTCATTTGATTTTGGTAATTTCTCTCCAAAGCCGATGACTGGGCCTTGACCTATTATAGGATACTTTCTTTCATTTGATTTGCTGGACAATAATTTGCCAAATCCATTTGGATCAACGCGTTCATCACTTTTTTCATCAAATTTACTTGGAGCAAAAGCCTAAATTTGAATTAATTCTATAAATTCAAATAATTTAATTAACCGAAAAATAATTTCGATTAATTTGATTTGTTTCGGAGAAAATGCCACCAAAAAGCAATGTTGGCAATGCATAAAAATCAATTTGCTGTTCATTTTGGTAACGACCTTGATGAAAGCTAGCTAAAAAGAATGCAAAAGGATGGTCCGCAATAAATTTCGGTTTGGGTGGTTCGCCGTCACCACAGGCAGAACACGGAGTTAGCATGATTAATGTAGCGGCAGCACAAATTGTGCCAACTTCTTCCAACTGTGTATAAATATTCATAATATTTTGTATTGCCAATAAAAAATTAATTTCAAATGAAACAAAAGTCCAAAAGAGCCCATAAAATGACAGGGAAAAATGGTCAATTACATTATTTTTATTTGCTTTAAAAATAATCAAATAATTCCAATTAAAACATTAATATATTCCTTGCCAATCATATATATTTTGCATCCGATACTGAATTTTGCAGCCAATTTAGAATTGGCTAGCTCATTCTGTCTTCCACTGACAAAAATAGTATAATGACAGACATTGTAATTTTAATTTGTACCAAAGGGCATATCTCAGCTATTAGGCATCCTAGAGCATTGATTTATGGCCTTTTAGCCTGCCTAAAAATGTTAAACCGGTTTAGAAACCCCCAATGTCATAACTTAGGTAAATTGTTCAAAGTCAACATTTTGAAATTGAAATCTTATAAATAAAATAGACCCTGATGGATAGATTGAGCCATAGATTAAGGCTGCAAGAAAATTAGAAACATGCCGAAAATAGAATCGGCTGAGGATTCAGTATTGGCTAAAACATAATATAAAAAACCAAAGGATAATAAAAGTAGATCAGCCATTTTAAATTAAATAAAAAAGAACATTTTATTCGTTAATAAATTCATCCATAAAATGTGCCATTGAAAAGTGGTTGGTGATTAATTTGATTGGAAAGAAGAAAGGCAAAAGGATGGTCGGCAATAAATTCGGGTTTTGGAGGACGAATTGCGGCGGATGCGCAACGGACCATTCGAATGGCCGTCGCGGCAGCTGCTTCAGTGCCTTCCTCATTCAACTGAAAATTCCCAAAAGATTTTTTCCCAAAAAGGAAAAATTTAACAAAAATGTTAGAACTCATTGAATAAATCAAAAATTGTTATGAAACATAAAATTAGTTAATAAAATTAGAATTAAATTACCTTATATATTTTAGGGAAAAGCGAAGAGCAATATTATAAAAAAATGAATAACATTTATTTTTCGATTGAATTATTTTTAACAATTAAATTGTTTAAAATACGAATATGATAAAATGATCAACAATTTCTAATTTCATTCAATTGACAATTTTAAGCTTGGAAAATGCCATTGAAGAGAATTTGTCTATGGTGGGTAACAAGCAAAAAGGCGGATGGATGATCGGCAATAAATATTGGTTTAGGAGGTTCAATATGGGCGCAGCAAGGAACCAATTGAATAGCTGTTGCGGCAGCCGCTTCCGTGCCTTTCTCATTCACCTGAAAATTGCCTAATACTTTGAAATTTTGAATGAATTTAATAAGTGAGAGGGATCAAAGAGGGAAATCATCTGGAAGCCAAGATGAATGAGAAAGGCACGTGGACGAGGCTGCTGGGGGTGTGCAGGATATAGCCGGATTAAGGAAAATAAAGTGGGATAAAGTTAATCAGCGTTAAATTCTGCAGGGATTCGGACCACAAAATGATTTCCGGATGAATGAACCAGAGGCATAATTAGGAAGGCTTTGGGGAGGGAGAGAGAAGGTAGCTCCACCAATAAGTACTGTAGGGGAAAAATTCTTCTAATATAAAAAATAAATTTATTAGTTAAAATAATTCAAATATATTCAATGAAAAATTGGAGATTTTGAAAAGCATGGATAGAAAAATAGATGACAAAAAATTTAGGTTAACAAAAAAGTAATGAAAATAGACCAATATGGGAATAAAGAATATTTATTGGAATTGGATAACATTTAAGAAATCGCTTTTCAAAAATTAATGTTTCTTTAAATGGAAATGGATGGATGGATCATTCAATTTCACAATTTTAATCTTGGAAAATGCCATTGAAAAGGATTTGTGTATTTTGGTTTGAAATAAGCAAAAAGACAAATGGATGATCGGCAATAAATTTTGGTTTATGGGGTTCAATTCGGGCGGTTTCTGCTACCATAATGGCGGTTGCGGCAACCGCTTCTGTACCTTTTTCATTCACCTGAAAAATGCCAAATGCATTTTTTAACTAAATAAAAAATACAAATTTAATAAGTGAAAGAATTCAAAATATATTCAATCAGATTCATCAGATTAAGCTTTGATTAAAATAGATTAGCAACAAATTTCTGTAAGCGAAAAAGCAGCGAAAATAGAGCAATATGGGAATAAATAAATATAGAATAATAAAATTGGACTATCATATAAAGAATTTAATAAATGAATAATCGGTTGATAATTTAATTTCTACCAATTATCAACAATTTTAAGCTTGGAAAATGCCATTGAAAAAGATTTTTTGGTTTGAAGCAAGTAAAAAGGCGAATGGATGATCGGCAATAAATTCCGGTTGAGGGGGCACAAATGAGAGTTCGCTAATGAAGTGCATTACAATCCCAGTTGCGGCAGCTGCTTTGGTGCCTTTCTCATCAATCTAAAAAATGTTAAATGGCACATCTTTTAAATTTATTAGCTTCTAATAAAGAATTTAAATTATAAAATCCAACATTTAGGAATCAGAACAAATAAATTTATTTGATTAATAAAAAGAGTAATAATAATTAGGCTCACATAGAATAATGAATAACATTAAATTATTTCTTAAATTACAATTTTTAAATAATATTTACTCAAAATGGTTTAATCAATCATTCAATTACACAATTTTAAGCCTGGAAAATGCCATTGAAAAAGATTTGTGTATTTTGGTTGGAAACAAGCAAAAATGAGAATGGATGATCCGCGATGAATTTGGCCTTTTCATGGATGACCAATGAACGATTCATCATAATTACGCCGGTGGCAGCAGCCGCCTCTGTCCCTTCTTCATTTACCTGGAATTTTTGATTTTGCAAATATAATTTTTGCAATTCTCAAATTCCGATTAAATTTTTTATTATTGATTATGAAAATTAAGCAACTTAAAATATTTTGGCTCAAAATTTTTGCAGAATGTTCGAATTTATTAATAAGGAAAATAATGCATTTTAATGTGAAATTTTCTCAAATTTCATTCAATTTCGCCATTAAAAATTCCATTAAAAAAAATTTGGGTATTTCCAGCATTGTTTGTGGCCAAAAAGAATGCAAATGGATGGTCGGCTTTGAATGAATCATTCATTGTGGCCATCAAAAGGGTAATTTGAATGCCGGTGGCCGCTGCCGCCTTAGTACCCTCCTCATTCATCTGCAAAAATTTTGAGCCAAAATATTTGCAAGAAATGCGTTTAAAAATGTCAAAATTTGATTTGAATAATAGCAACAAATTACTTTAGCAGAAATATGTATATAAAATGTTATTTAGAATAAATTAAAGAGAAAATGATGTCAAATTTTGATAGAACACAGAAAGGAAAAAAGGCATTAATTATATTATATTTTTTTTCGAAAAAAAATAATTTTGGTTGGTATCGGACAAAAGTACATTTTTTGGATAATTAATTTTCAACACAAAAGCAAGCAACGAAATAAATGCAAATGAATTGGCTATTAGTATTAAATTAATAAATAAAAATAATATTACGAATATGGACATAAAAAGCGCACGCAATTATTATTTATAAATAAAGCTAATAGCTAATTATCTTAAGCAAATACAAAATAAATCTTATATAAATTAAAAGACACTCTCAAAAAATTAAATAATATTTATCAAATTTATCTGGACCAAAAATTATTGTGTAACACCAAAAACATAAATCCACGGGGAATTGAATTGAATGAAATCAAGGCACATAAATTGTAATGGGTTTAACCAAAGAAAAGTCCATTGAAAAGTGGGGCATTTTGTTGGTTAGAAAAGAGGAAAAAGGCGAATGGATGATCGGCGTGGAAAATTGGCTTCGGAGGTTTCGGCATCATCGATTTGAGCACAACCCGAACTGCGGTGGCAGCCGCCGCTTCCGTGCCTTCTTCGTTCATCTGGAATTACGGTTGAAGAATGTGCCAAAAGAAACAAAAATAAACAAAAATGGGAAATAAACTTAAATAGAATAGCAAAGAAATAAGAAAAAATTGGAAAAATAAACAGAAAATTCATTCCCAGATTTGTGTATAAACCGCACCTCGATGAAGGCCTTCTGGATGACTTCACTGATTTGGAGTGGCGCCTCGCGGGTAATCCCTCCAAATTGGGCACTATTTGTAAAGGCACGGGCAATGCCCAATTTCTTGAGTGGTCCATTCAATTCGTGGGTGGATTCCAATTTGAATTTTGGCAGCACAACCTAAATTAAGTAATTCATTCATTCGAATTACTTGACTTATTTTCATACATCGACTTCCGTTTTGTGGCGCATTTGGACCAAATCGAGCAATTCCTTGCCAGACAAATTTGCCAAAACTTGGCCAAGTCCATAACGCTCTTTTGGCAACAAAATGAACATGAAAACTTCCTCGCCAACATAGGGCATGCCCAAAACTTGGTACTGGAATGGAAAATGAATGAAATAAAGAAAATTATGTTTAATACATTTTGGGTATCCGAATAGATGAATTTGGCCGTCTTTTGCATCATATCCAACTGAAATATTATAATTTAATATGATTTACTATTGGATTAATTTGCCTGTTTTTCTTGGCCTGGACTGGCATAAAATGTTTTCTTTTCGGTACGTTCCGCATTGAATTTGTCGGCCCAATTGCCTTTGAAATAGATGGCATTGATCAGAATCAAACTAAAATGAATGTGGGATTAATTTTGGAAGAAGCCAAAAACCGGGTCAATGAGTCAAGGGAATCCGGCTGAATCAAATCGTGGATTTTATCATGGGTTGCTTCCTCCACAAAATGATTGATTTTCTGTAAATTTATATCACATTTTAATTTTAAATTCATTCAAATTTTACATTGGCCGTTTCCTGTTGTTTTTCAAAATTGACGGATTCAAAAAGGCCTCCATAATGTTGGTCAATGGTCGACTTGAATGTGTCCAAAATGGAGAATCCTTCCTTCACGTAAACTTTGTTGGCCACTTCCAGAGTGTAATTCTTTTGACCATTTCGGATTGAGGCCATCAATTCACCGAAATATTGGTGAACTTTGGAATCCGGAGCACCTAAATAAAATGAATTAATCAAAGAAAGTCACATTTTTGTATTACCATTTGCCAACATTTTGTTCATTTCCTTTGCCGTATCGTCCTCTGCGCCGGCATAAACCATGGAAAGGGCAATGGCCACCGAAATGGGCGATACAATGGTGGATTTCCCTCCGGACACTTCGCGCAATAATTTCACGGCAAAATCGGCCTGAGCCTCCAAAATGACGCCATTTTCCGCCATTTTCACAGATGTAAATATTTGAAAGATTTTATAGGGATATTTGATGTTTTACTGAAAATATTTTAGTTTATTTGATGGGAAAAAATTAAATTCAGATGAAATAAAGACAAAAAATATTTATATTATAGCCAATATGGCCTTTAAAGAGAAGTCAAAATTGAATGGAAATGTTTATTGGTTGGGAATGAAGGCTTAATGTTCGGTTGGCTATGAATCATCAAAAAAGGTGAATGACGATAAAATAAATATTTTTGTCGGCGAATTCTCACTTTTGATGGGGAATATTGGGGAATGGAAAAAGAGGAATGGATGGGTTTGGCTGGCCAATTCGAACAAAAAATACTGGACAAAAATTTTAAACAGCGATGACAAATAAATAAATAAATGATAAAATTGGCTGGGAAATGTTTATTTTAAAAGAATTCGAACAAATAGGACAAGAATTTCCCGGAGCTCTTTTTAATTGAACTTTTTGTAATAAATGATCAGTCACTCATTCAAAGGAAAGGCCAAAAAGGAAAAATGTTGGCCAAGGATGGTGAATCATTTTCGTTTTCCCAACAAGTAATGAAATGGGGAAAATAGGGGAGATTTAAAGATGAATAAGCAAGGGATGACAGCGCAAATATAGGTCAATGAAAAGGCCAAAAAATGTGTTATTTATGGAAGAAAAAATTATTTAGGATTTGTTCAGCTGCAAATGGACATGCGCGATGCACCTTCTTTATTTTTGCTATTTTTGGCAGATTTCTTGACGACCGAAAGGCAAACATTATAATTATTTTAATATCAAAATACGAGAAAGTTGAGATTTGTTTTTTACAAAAAATTTATGGAAAATTGTTGTTTACTATTTTGAAAGGAATTGAGTGAAGAAAAGGTGGTTTTTGGATGGAACATTGAATGGGGAAAAACACAAATCGATAGGGGAAAATGGGGGAAATTGTCGACCAAAGGCCAACCCCAGCGACCCAAGCAGTGTCAAAATAGCCAACCAACGAATAATATAAAAAATGACGAGGCCAAATGCTGACAGAAATAATTTTTATCTGATTTATACGGGTATTTTTTTAAATATATTATCTGATTGTTGATTAGAATTAGAATGAAACTGAAGTGAGTAAGAACCAACCGATGTTTTTAATACAAATTTGTTAATTTATTTCCCAGAGAGATGCTCGTTTAGCCCACAGCAGGCCCCCTATAGTCTGTAGAGTAGAGATTCGAGAGGAAGTTTACCTATTGTTAGTCCCAATTTAGGACTAAATTTGTTTGGGTCAAGAGCTAGGCCTAGGCTCTCGCCCCAGACTTTCGCCGGGGACATATGCCCCTCAGTTGTACAAAAACGGGATACGGATTTGAGGGGAAAGATCCTTCAAATTATTATTTATCTGTTGTGCGAGAAAAAATGATAACAAGACTTCACAAAAACGAACATTTTATATAGAAAAGTTTGGTTTAAAAAGAGGGCTTAGGGCAATATTTGATTGATTGGGTGATTATGATTAGGCAAAAAGTGGGTACAGTAGGATGGATTATTGGCATTGACAGACACATTCAATATTCATATTCATCCAATCAAATGAATTCAAATTATTATTTTATTTATATTTTCTTGTCTTTCAATTCATTTTATTTTCTCAATCTTTTATTTCCATTTTAAAAATCTTTCAAATAAATATTAAAAAATATTTAATAAAGAATCCCGATCCACCGGCATTTTTATAGAAACAATGCTCAATTCGCCAGAATCCATGCGATAAACCATGCAATTGCAAAGAAATTCGTGGTGCAGGAATTTGCAAATGGAAATGAAGAAAAGAAGAAATGGTTCAAAAATATGAATTCCCAGGGACGCAAAGAAAATATGGGAGCATTGTAGCCTCAGATTTTTCTCATATTTTTAAAATTTTTTAAGATTATCCATATTCTTAGATTAGTGTTAGAATTTGTGAATTCTGAGATTTTGTCTCAGCATATGATATAATTTCAAAACATATTTTCAACTTATTTTCAGATAGAATCTCAGATTAAGTTAATAATATATTCTCAGAATATGATATAATCTCAAAAAATTCTAAGATTTCATATATTTTTAAACTATCCTGAGAAAATGAATAATTCCTAAAATATTCTCAAAATGTTTATAATCTTAGAATATGCTGAGAATAAAAATATTTTGACAATTTATTTTAAGTCTCATTTTCACGAGATATTTTGAGAATTTGACATTAAAATATTCTCAGATTTTAGCAAATTTTCAGTATATTTCAGAATTCCTTTGCATTTTCACAATAAGAGCTCTATTTTGAAAATGGAAGAATGTGTGTACTATTTCTGTTAGACGATCAGAGATGGCTCTGTTTATTTCCTCCTATTGTATGCTTCTCATAAAATTTTTTTACTCTTCAGCCCATATAGCACCCAGATTTTAATGGGAAGACATGGCTGCTGCCCCCCCCCCTTGGGGTATGCTTCCGGTGTATTAGCCGTAGGGATTGGACTCGCGCGAGGTCCTAAGACTCCCGAGTGCGCGTGATCTTGGGATTCTCGAGATCCTGGGACTTCCGAGTGCGCGTGATCTTGGGATTCTCGAGATCCTGGGACTTCCGAGTGCGCGGGATCTTGGGATTCTCGAAATCCCGGGTGCGCGAGATCCTGGGACTCCCGAGTGCGCGGGATCCCTGGATTCGCGAAATCCCGGGGTGCGCGAGGATTCAGATTTGCCCAATATTCTCAAAATATTCTGAGATTGAATAAAATTTTGAAATTATATTTTGTTTTTTGTCCATAATCTGAGACTACATGCTGTAAATACGGTGAAAATATCATCTGATAATATGATATATTCTCAAAAAAATCTCAGAATTTCATATATTCTGGGAATTCATTTTTTCGCCATATTTTCATCATATTCTGAGATTAAGAACACGATATAATCTGAGAATATTTTCAGATTGTTTCATATTTTGAATCATAATCTCAGAATATGTATGTTCCAGAAGCGGTTTAACTCAGAAGATATATTGACGGATTTCAAAGAAACAATCTTGTGCAGAACCAATCCAACCGAACCAAATTACCAAAATAAAATTTCCAATTCCCAAAGTTGATGGAATTGAATTTGTGGATGTTTTGTGTGGAGAAAAGGCGATATTATTGCCTTTGAATTAGTTGACCGGTCCTTCAGGGACTGGAAGTTGGGCCAAACCAATTTTGAGTTGAAATAAAATTAACAAACTTTATTACCAAATCACTTTATTTTATTTTATTTCCAAGGAAAATAAACGTTGATTATTGCATTGCGGTTGAAAGTGTTGAATGGAATGAATTGATCATTTAATGGGGGAACATTTGTCTGGGGGAAATGTTGATAACAATCTTTATGGAATTGAAGAAAGTGTGAGAAAGCGAAGAAAATGATCAAATAAAATAATTGATTAATAAAACAATGAAAAATGAAAAGCCAAAAATTTGATGGACCAATAATTGAATTAACCAAAAATTAGAGAATTAAAAATCCTCGTCCGGATCCTCGGATCCGTGACATATATGCGTAATCTCAGAAAATTCTCAGAATATGTGACAAAGTTTGCGACCCTGGGTTTGAGCATTTATTTTAAAAATCGGAGCATTTTTTAATTTAATTAAAGTAAAAAATAAAATGGAAAAATCTATCAAAAATATTTTTCTTTTGAAAATTTATTTAAAATTCAATCCAATTTTCATCAATTTTCCATTTTGTTTTTTCATTCCCATCATCGTCCTCCTCCCTTTTGTTTCTTCTTTTCTGCCGTAATGCGCAAAATGCCATTCAATGTCAAATGGGACTTGACTGATGTTGGGTCAACATCGTCCGGCAAACGATAATTTCGCTTCACTTCTCGACTCACGGATCCATGCGCATCCGTGTGTTCATCGTGATGGCAATAAATGAACAGATGATCGCCGGACATCATCACCTAAAAATATTATTTTTAATTAATTATAAATTATTTTATTTGCCTCAATTTCCTGAGGAGAGAAGAAACTGGCATCCAATCCAACCTCCCAACGGTCCGGCAAATTCCGAACATGAATTACATCGTCCTTTCGCTATTAAATTAAATTGTACTACTTAATTAATATCGGAGGCAAAAAGTTATTGGGTAAAGCAAAAATTTAATGGTGGAAATTATTCTGCCTCTTCCGACATTTAAATTTAAACGACTGTTAAAACCGAAAGCAAACCTATTCTACCATACGAACTTATATTAAATATAATCCTAACCTAATAGTTTTGGCCAGCTGCACCGATAGTGTTTAGGGTAGGGTAGGCTAGTTCAGGTTTCAAGATGGAATTTAGGGATACGATTATGTCGAGTTTAGACTTTCAGGATTCAGAATTTCGTTGTCTTACATTCATTAAATTACCTTAGCAGGAGGCAGAATAATTACTATTAATGTGCCTAATTAAATTTTGCCTCCCCACTAATTAATTAGTTTCATTTTATGGTAAACCTGTAATGGCCAATCCCAAAGGTCGGCTTTCCAATCGTGGGTCACATCCACAATATTCATATTGGATATTTGGTTGGTAGTCATTTTAAATATAAATTTGATTTAATTGTGATTTAGGGAATTTGTGGTGAATGATGAAAATAATTGAATTTTGTGGAATATTTATAGTGGGCTTAATGGAATTTGGGAAGTGCAAATATTTTCAATTAACCAAAATAAATAAATAACATCTGCCGCTGCCGGTGGAAAGCATAAATATTTACTAAATCCAAGGAAATTTCAAAAGTGGTCACCCACTTTTTGAGGATATTTTCCAATGGATTTATTTTGGCCACATTTCAAAATTATTTATTTTTAACCAAGGAAAGTAATAAAAAATTACTTTGTTCATTCATAAAATGATTTATTTATCTCTGAGAAATGGACCCTTTTATTTCACTGATCAGAGAATGGATTTTGGAAAAATGTGTCCCGACATGAAATCGAGATGGCCTCAAAAATGTGACTGAATTTATTTTGGTCAAATTTACCAGAAAAATGAAACAAAACAAAGTTTTTTTGAAATGTCCCATCAACACAAAATGCTGTTTTTCCTCCTCCCGGGATAGGCTCAAGTGGAATTCATTTCCATCACCCATGACAAATTCTTCTAAATAAACAACAGATGGATCAAATTATTTATTTCAAATTTTACAGAAAATTGTTCAAAATTGTTGTTTATCTGCTGGAAAATAAAATTATTCAAATATGGGAATATTTATTAAAGAAAAATTATAAATTAAATATATTCTTTAATTAATATTTCCAATATATTCGTGAATAAAATTTGCTACAGTATAGTATATTGTAATTCATTCCCCTTGAGGCTCATCTTTTACCATCATCGTTGTCATTCTTTCCGTCCTTTTGCCATCGCCCAAATCATTTTTCTCACATTCTTTTGCTTCATCGTTTTGTCCTTTCTTCAATTGTTGTGCCTTCCGGAAACGAATTCGTTTATTGCCGAACCAATTTGACACCTTTTTCATTCAATTAAAATAATTATTTCCAATATTTGATCAAATTAACTTGTGCCACTGTAATGCCACATTGTTCGGCCAATGCCATTTTTGATGCTTCATCTGTGCCAATGGCAATATTAAATTAAGAATCAAAAATATATTGAATTCACCTGGATACGGTTGGTTCAAATGCTCCATAAAATATTTATTAAGGATGGAAATGGTCTTGGTGCAAAAGTTTTGTCGTTTTTTCCTGAAATTTTGGGGAATTTAGGTTAATCAAAAATGAAAACTTTTCTGCACTGCCAAATGATTTGAGCAAAAGTAATTGACTGCAAACGGCATCACGCAATTCATCGGCCCAAAATTGGGCAGAAAGACGAATTCCTTCGATGAAATGGTCAATGTCAATTTGGGTAATTGGTCGAAGTTGGGAATGAAAATTGAGCAATTCCATTGAATATTCAACGCAAGAATTCACATTCTTCAATAAATTAATATAATATATTTAAATTATTTTCCCTTATTTGCCTGTTCAATCAATTTTTCCATCATTTTATATTCCTCAAGGCATTCGCGCATTTTTGCCTTCACTTTTTTCATCTCCGCCGAATCCAAATTTCCATCCATTTTTTGAGCGCAAAATTCGCTGCATTCTTTCTGCATGAAGTAAATTAATTACTATGTAAATTAAAATGAAATTTATTTTAAAAAATCAGAATTATTTCCGGAATGAAAATCAGAATTCTTTCCGGAATGAAAATCAGAATTGTTTCCAGAATGAAAATCAGACTTCTTTCCGGAATGAAAATCAGAATTGTTTCCGGAATGAAAATCAGAATTGTTTCCGGAATGAAAATCAGACTTCTTTCCGGAATGAAAATCAGAATTGTTTCCGGAATGAAAATCAGAATTGTTTCCGGAATGAAAATCAGAATTCTTTCCGGAATGAAAATCAGAATTCTTTCCGGAATGAAAATCAGAATTCTTTCTGGAATGAAAATCAGAATTCTTTCCGGAATGAAAATCAGAATTCTTTCCGGAATGAAAATCAGAATTCTTTCCGGAATGAAAATCAGAATTCTTTCCGGAATTAAAATCAGAATTCTTTCCGGAATGAAAATCAGAATTGTTTCCGGAATGAAAATCAGAATTATTTCGGGAATGAAAATCAGAATTCTTTCCGGAATGAAAATCAGAATTATTTCGGGAATGAAAATCAGAATTCTTTCCGGAATGAAAATCAGAATTCTTTCCGGAATGAAAATCAGAATTCTTTCCGGAATTAAAATCAGAATTCTTTCCGGAATGAAAATCAGATTTCTTTCCGGAATTAAAATCAGAATTCTTTCCGGAATGAAAATCAGATTTCTTTCCGGAATTAAAATCAGAATTCTTTCCGGAATTAAAATCAGAATTCTTTCCGGAATGAAAATCAGAATTCTTTCCGGAATGAAAATCAGAATTCTTTCCGGAATTAAAATCAGAATTCTTTCCGGAATGAAAATCAGATTTCTTTCCGGAATTAAAATCAGAATTCTTTCCGTAATGAAAATCAGAATTCTTTCCGGAAGTACCATTTTTTGTTCAACCGTTGACATTTTCTTTTGTTCAATTTCATCATTTTCTCCTTCATCATTAATTAGCCCATTTTGGCCAAATAATAATTTCACTGAATCGGCCAAGCAAATTGTCATTTGTCCTCAAAAATATTCAATTCATTTAATATTTTTTAACTTTTACCAATTTTCTGCTTTTCATCACCCAAAACTGAACAAATTGCACCAAAATATGGATTTTCCCTCCTCAAAAATAAATGGAATTAAAAATATTAAATTATTTTGCCCCACATTTGGCCCATTAATTCTTCCCGATGTTCGGATACATTCCTCCCATTTCCTTGCATTTGAAAACGTAAATCAGTCAACATTTGGTCGAATCCGCCCAAATATGTGCCAAATAATATTTGATCATTTACTGGTGGCATTTCATTTTCAGAGGATATCAAAAATGCAGGCAACATTTCAAAGAGAAATGAGCGATTAATTTAATAATATATTTGAGAATAAAAATTAGATGGGGAATTAAAGACTGTAGACTGCCTGCCTGCCAATCAACCAATTCATATTCCCCCAAAAGCATTCATTCGATTTTGGGCCTTAATTTTCTCGACTGGCGCCAACCTTTTCTGGTTCATTTCATTTCCCTTTCTTATCGACCTTAATTTTACTAGGTCCAAATGGAAGGCAACATTCAAAAGAAGGGGTGGAGGTATTTTTTTTGTATGCAAATTCCTATTATGAAAAAATGCCGCTGGCTGGGCAGCTGCTTATCAGCAAAATTTTGGGGAAATTATTTTAGAGGATTGGGAAATGGATTGGAGGGAATTCGAATTGAAAGAATAAATCGAATGAAAAAATTTTTTATTTTTTTTGAAAACAAGAAAATTTTACAATAATATATATTTAATCGAAATTATATTCATCTTCAACAAAAATTCTCAATTTTTTGATGTCTTCTTTCACTGATTGAAAAGCCCATAAAGAAGCCAATGTCCATTCAATTTCATTCTTCGAACATCCACATTCAAACACAAACACAAAAATGAAGGCAAACATCAATGCGAATTGACCTTAAAATATTATAAAATTTTAAAATAAAAATAATTTTTAATTACATTTTGGTTGCATTTAGAAGATGTCGAACAAAAAATATGGTCCCTGCCAATTACCATAAAATACAGTAAAAATGCCTTCAAGGAATGTCATTTCATCAACTGAATAATAAAAATTTATTATAATTATAAAAAAAAAGCAAAAACTGACCAATAAAAAGTAGAAAAATGCCATCAAAATTCAAAATCATTCCGTGAAATTGAACAATAATTTTTGCCACCATATTGCATCCAATTGCCAAATAACATAAAAATTTGGAGCCATCCATCCATCCATCCATCCATTGGGGGAATTTGACAGAATTGCATCGCAATAAAAAAAACATTCGAAAGCACAAAATCAAAACCAAGGTTCATTCCAATTTTCAGGCACAAAATCAAACAAAATTACAACGCAAATACAAAATACACAAACAAACCATGAACAAAATTAGAAATAAAAAATAAATCTAAAAATGATAAATAAATATAAAAATAATTTTAATATCAACATTTTCAATTCACGCAAACATTTTTAATTATTTTCAATTTTAAACCTACCGTAGTTGTTGTTGGACCGGTGGTCGTCGAAGTGGTAATTAACTGGAATTTTAAAAAATTAATTTTGAAAAAAAATAGAAAATGATGGGCAAACCTCCGTTGTGGACACTCCGGCGATTGTGGAAAAGTTCGAAGGCTGAATAGAGAATTCATTTATTAAAAAATTAATTTTTTATTTAATTTGTACAAATGTTTATATATTTTAGATTGAACATTTTTGGATTCTCCTTTTATGGAATTTATTTATACAAAATTAATTGGGCTTTTATGAATTTAATTTTTGGAAATAAAATTAAATAATTGTTTGTTTAATTTTTTTCAATTTAACAGAGACAAAATTGAAATAAATAAAAAATCATTCAAAAAATTATCCTAATTTTTTAGTAATTTTTAGTAATTTGCATAAAGTGTTAAGAAATTTACCATTCCACTTTGCGTGGTACCATTTCCAGAAATGGCACCAGAGACAGCCGATGTTGTTGGCTTCTATAAAAATTAAAAACAAATGCAAAAATTGTCACAATTTTACCTCTTCGCCCCCTTCCGGAGGATTGAACCAAGTCTTGAAGGTATCCTCAAAGAATTGACCATCTCCTCCAAGCTTTTCATTCCCGACCACGACAGTGGAATTTCCGAATTTATTCTTCTTTCCAAGGGCCGCAAATCGCTTTGCCGGCTTTGATGCAGATGCAGAAGCATCTTTTGGTTCCATTTTTGCATCAAAGCATTGCGTGCTATAAATGGGGAAAATATTTGGGAATTTAGCAAAATACCAAAATTAAAACCGAATTTTATGATTTTGATAATTTTTTAAATGGTACAAAAAAGTGAAATAAAATACATTTTACAAAAATTGCTTTCTTTCATTCAAATTTATGAACAAAAAAAAAAGAAATAAAATTACCGCTCCTTGTTGCAGGTCACCTTCCATTGGTTGAACTCTTTTCCTTTCGGACATTCCGCTCTAAAATGATGGTAAACATTAATTGAGTCAATTTTTGAATTTTCAAACTTGGTTTGTCCAATCCCAAAGGACAGGGCCAATAGAATGAAGAGAATTGGGGCCATCGAAATGGCAAATTGGAAAATGATTTTGGTCATTTTCCCTGTGGAAAAGGGGAAAAGAGGATATATTTTTAAATTTGAATACAAAAAATTGTATAAATTTTTGAAAGGTCCGAAGGGCTAATTCATTTATTTGTTTCACGATTTTGGATAGATTCGAAAAATTATTAAATTGAGAAAATGAAATACTCAAAATGAAAATGAAAAATATAAAAATGAGGTGGAAAAAATAAATGGACCATTTTGGGACGGGTTAACTAAAATTAAAAATAAAATAAATGAATGATTAGGATGGGAACGGGCATATTAAATTTGGTTGGGATGGGGAGGGGAGTGGAGGAGGGGGAGCCAAATTTGAAGGTGATTAATTAAAATGAAATGAAAAATAAAATGGAAATGGCAGCAATTTGGCCCTTTTTTTGGGCCAAAAGGATGAATGGACAAATTTTAATGTAGAAATGGGCAATGGATGTGGATGGGAAAATTTTGGCGAAATTATGATTGGTCATCATTGGATCCAATTCTTAGATAATTTTGGGCAAAAAATTCGTCATTTAATAATGGAAATTACTGGAAATTTTTATTATTGCTTTTTTCTCGTCCGGGGTCATCTCCACAATAGATAAAGGGCTATGCAATTATGGGCATGTCCACAATTCTGCAATTATGGGCGTTTTCGACTATAATAAATCAGAAACCGGTTTTAGACCCCACAAACCTTATACCATTTTATAGATCTCATCGAAACGCATCCAATGATATATAATTTTCCATGGTTTGGTCAAAATTAAATAGTATTAAACCATTTTTCAAATTTTTGGTTTAAAACTCTTTCATTTTGGGCTAAACCATAACAAATTATATACCAATCGATGCGTCTCGATGAGATCTACAAATTGGTATAAGGTTTGTTGAGTCTAAAACCGGTTTCTGACTTGTTATAAATCGAAAACGCTTATAATTGCAGAATTGTGGACATGCCCATATTTGCAGAATTGTGGAGATGACCTAGCACCCTTTTTTCTAGATCGAAGTAAAGTAAAAAAATAATTCCATTGAAAGAGTGGAATTGTTGGTACGAAATAAATTCGTTTAAAAAGTTGACTTGGGGCAATATTTGATTGATGATTAGGTTAAAAAGAGTGGGTACAGTAACGTTAATTGGATTCATTTAAGAGTTCACGGAATAAATGATTTAAAATTCAATTCAAATAATTATTTTAAGAATAAAAAATAACTTTATTAATCAATTAAATAAATTGTCCATTAAAGCAAAATATAGCAATATTAAAAAAAAAACTATATAGCACAAATATTACATATTTTTGTTAAAATAATTAATTAATATTCATTTTATTTCAATTAAGTGTTCATTTTGCTTCTAATCTTTCCATTTAAACATCCATTGAATTGATTGATTGATTGATTCATTTGTTTAAATATACCCGGCTTAAAATGTAAAATATTAAATTATATTAAATTGAATTAATTCTCACACATTTTTACGGCTTTCGATTATTATAAATTGTTGCCGACACAACTTTCCCAGATGCAATCACTGGTTGTGGGCATTCCCTCCCTTTTCCCTGGGGAATAATGGCCATTGCCTTTCCGGGTCGAGTAATTGGCAACACTTCACAGATATGGATTTGGGGAACACTGAAAAAAAAAGAAATAAATTAATGAATAGAGTGGACAAACATTATTTGGGATTGGACAATTTGGGGTTGGACACTGGAAGCATAGCAAACTTGGGGATCAGCTGGGCCAGAAGAGGTCACGGGCGCTTGGATCCAATCAATGGATTCCACCAAATCCTTGGCCTTAAATTTTTGTGATTTGACGGAATTATTCCAATTTTTATTTTATATTATTTTTAAATTTCCCACCTTTCTTTTTTGTGAATCCGTCAAATTCCTTTTGACTTTATCCTTTGCCATTGGTTGCTGATTTTCTTGTGGTGACTTTTGCCTGGATCTTGTCTTCCAATTTGGTTCCGAACTTTTTCGATGGCTCGATGGTGTCCCCAGTGAACTGTTCTTTTTCCCTTGGCTTTCCTGCTTCACCAAAAGTTTTTGTGGGGGCGGATGTTGGCCAAAAGGCGAAGGACTTTTTGAATTGGAACGAATTGCCGTTGGAGTCCCTCGAGAAGATTGACTGCCTCCTATTTGGGAAAATATATTGTAATTCACAAAATTTTGATCTACTGTATTCGCATTCGCTGACAATTGGTGGGGGCACTGTGGCTGAATGGCTTCGACGGGTGGCCTGCTCAAATTGTTTATCAAAATCAACTTCGCAATGTTCCCTTTCATAGTCGTATTCCTCATTATTAATATTGTTGTGTTTTTGGTTCTTCTTTTGATGATTGCTTGGATGCTTTTCCACTTTTTTCTTTTCCTTTTCGCCGCTGCCATTGCCCGAAATTAATCTTTTTATAACATTCATTTTTGCTTAATTATTTTACAATTAATTTAATCAATATTAGAAAATGCGATTCGAATTGGGATTTATAGTCCTAATAAGTGAGAATTAAAGTTATTTGAGACGAGAATGGGCCTAGGCTCTTGCCCGGGCCTTCGCCGGGGGCTTAAGTTCCTCACAGTGAACCAAAAACGGGATAGGGATTTGAGAACTTTTAAATTATTATTTATTTGATCTGTTGTGCGGGAAAAATGATAAAAAAAGGACTTCGCAAAGTGAAAAAATATTGGTTTAAATTTTTAAAGGGCTAGGGGCAATATTTGATTGATGATTAGTTAAAAAGAGAGTGGCAAATAATGGGTACAGTAGAATGAATAGGAAAGGCCTAGGAATTATTAGAATTAACAGTCATTATAAAAGGCTGGTCAATAATTAAATCATTAAATATAAATTTATATAGGGCATTTTTATATAAATGATTATAATTTAGCATTCTAAATTATTAAATAAGCTTCATATAAATTTGTTGGATGGATTGAATAAATGAGTTAATGAGGAAGAAAAATTGAAAATTTTGGAAGGCATTTGCGTAAAAATGATTGAATATGAAGGAAAAATATCTATGGAAACGTTCAAAAAAGAGGAAAAACAACAATCCCATTCAATTTTCCCGTTCAACAATGAGAGTAGTCCTCTCCATTGGGATTGGAGTGAGTTTTGCGTCAATTCAATGGGCACAATTGTTCCAGAAGAAGAAAGGGAGTCTAATAGAGAGCATGACTCCCCCCTAGGCTAGCAGCAAATTATTTAGCCGAAATTCAGCTGTGTGACTGGGATCATCACCGGGTCAACCACCCTTCCCTCCCATTGGAAGGAGCATCTGTTTTGTTTTGTTTGGGGTAAAATGCCGAAATGTGGGGGCGGAAAAGGGGCCAACAATAATAAATTGGTGAAGGACGAAAATGGGTTTATAAATGGGTGACTTCTGAATTGAGGGTGGAGGAATGAGAGGGGTGATCTTGAAAAGTACATAAAATAGCCAGAATATTCCAGAATTATCGGGAATAGCAAGCAAAGGCATTTTCAGCAAAAATTTGTTGAATATTTTATGAAAAATTAGCAAAATAAAATCAACATAAACAGCAGGATGGAAAAGGGAGATTTATTATTCAATTTCATTCATCCGAGAATATTAGTGAATGACGACTTTCTTTCAAGCACAAATTATGATCCATTCAAACTTCACAGCAATTCATTTTTTATGACAGCTGACGGTGCCCCTATAAACGCCTATCAATATCACAAATTTAATAAAATGCATTCATTGAGAAGCAAATTAGAGAACACCCAGCCCAACTTATCACCTTTTATAATAATCAGGCTCAAAGCTCGCCTCACTACCCCTAAAAGTGTGATCTATATCATCTTGGCCCCTCCATGCTTCATGGCTTAGAGAATTAATTTACGAAGTATAAAAAGAAATTGTAAAAATTATTTTTCGCGACTGGGAATCGAACCTCCGCCGTAGTCCGTATCAAAAACCAACAGTAAACCACCTGCGCTATCCAATTCATATTGGTAGCCATAGCCAATAAAACTCACTATAACTACATACTCCTAGCAGAAATCCAGTATATTCAAATGGCCATATTTGGTCAACAAATTATCATAAAACAATGATTTATACATCATTGTATTCCTCTTAAAAAGGGCTTTAAAATGAGCAATGAGCTAAAAATCAATCCATGTTACATTGGATTTGGGGGAAATTTCACTGCTATTTGTTTATAATTAAAATTGTCTCGACAATTTTTGATTGATCCATTTTTTTGAACAAAAAAGGAAGTGATAAATGAAAATTAACATCTATTCTATGTATTTAATATTTATATTACAACAAAAAAAAGGGAAAAGCTGTTTACATTATACAAACAAATATCAATGAATTGTCAAAATCCATTCATATATTTTCTTATAATTTTGCATCATTCATTTTACAATGACCAAACTGACGATTAAGATGATGAAGCCCACAGTTAGGAAGGAACAGACACAAATGGCAAAGAATAACCATTTGCCATGGTGACGGCGATTTCCTTCATTTTGAGGTGGTAAAGTTCGCCAACGTGGTTCTGGAAAATCGAAAAATTAATAAAAATGGATGGAATTAGATACATTACCATTCTCGATTTGATAGCTTTGTGCTTGAGTGGAATTTGGGACCACAACTTCGGCAGGATAATGAGGCGGCAATCCCGAATTGTTTGTCGGATGAGTTGGATAGTCGCTTTGATATGCAGCCCAGCGTTGATTGTCCATTGAATTTACAATATTTTTGCTATAGTTTTGTCTAAAAGGCTATTGGAAAATAAATTGTCCAAAATACATAAAAATACTTATCGTAAAATCAATAAATCAATCAAATTATTAAATATGCCGACAATAATATTTATTTACATTCATTTGGTATATCAAAAATGTACATTAAAATAAAGAATATGGAAGAACATGGAATAGTTTACACAAAAACGTAGTACATAAGAATAGGAAATACTACGGATGACAGGGAATACAATTATGCATTATTGATTATTTATATCACAAACAATAATTATCTTTATCTTCTATTCTGCAATCTGCATTCATTACACATTAGCCATCATATAGAAGCCGAAGATTGTGAAGAGGACGGGAAAAACAATTATGCAACAAACTAAACAGGTGATGCCAATGCATATAATGCTGCCATTGTTGCTACGCTGTTCTGGAAAATAAATGAATGGAATAGATGAATTTAATTATTATTTATACTTTGATGCATAATAGGAGCAGGATTGGGCGGCGGATTTGGGACCATGATTTCAGTCTGAGCATAATATGCTGGCGGTGGCATTTCCGAATTGATTGTCACATGAGTTTCGCTTTGTTGATATCCAATGCCGAGTTCTTGATCTTCCATTGAATAATTTTTGAGGAAATAACTTGGAATTTGCTCTAAAAATCAGAGGATGCTGAACAAAATTATACAAAATACATCAAAATGAATAAGTTAGGTAATTGATTTGTAAAATCAATAATGGAACAAATTACTAAATACGCCAAAGGTATTGATATTTATTTGTATTCATTTGGGAAAAACATAATTAGATTGAATAATAGGGAGAAAATGGAATAATTTACACAAAATCGTAGTGCATAAGAAATAGGAAATACTACGGATGACATGGAATACAATTATGCCTTATTTAATATCGGAAAACAATTATTATCTTTATTTCTTCTCTTCTGTATTGCATTCGTTTTGGTAGATCAAACCAAGTAGACGCGGTTGTTGCGGTAGAACACCAGGACAATCACAATGGGCAAAACAATTATGCAGCAGATGCAACAGGTGATGCCAACGCAACATCCACTAACAAAGCCGTCGCTGCTGCCACAATGATCTGGAAAATAAATGAAAGAATAGACGGATTCAATTATTATTTATAATTTATACCATGACTACTTTCGACAACGACAATAGGAGCAGCAGGATTGGGCGGCGGATTTGGAACCATGATTTCAGCATGAGCGCAATAGGCAGGAGGTGGCATTTCCGCATTGATTGTCACATGATGAGTTTCGCTTTGTTGATATCCAGTGCCGCGTTGATTGTCCATGTTCATTGAATTATTTATTATATTTTTGAAGAAATAGCTTTGGCTTTTGATCTAAAAAAATTGAAAAATGTAGGATATATAATAAATGAATGGCATTTGCCATTTGGCATGTGAAGTGAATGTGAATAAATTCTTACATGTATGTACTTAGTTTATTGATTAATGATTATGTTATGATTAATGATTATGAAGGAAAAAAGAATGATGAAAGAATAATTTCGAATATCGATTGTTTTTTATTAGCGAATATGAAAAATGAAATGATGATGATGACAAACAATGTCAAAGCATTTTTATTTTTATGGAGAAGATTGAAAAAAGTGGGATCAGTGCATATACATATGGATATGGATGTGAGAGAGTGGAAGAAAAAATATGTAGTCTACAAAACAAACGGTATTTTTAATACCGTACTCCGTACCTAAAAATTCATTAAAGCGAATGATCAAAGATTATCGATTGATTTTGATTTTCACTTTTCACATTGAGTGAGAAGTTAGTATTTTTTTGTCCATAAAATTGCATTCATTTGTCCATAAAATCGCATTTTTTGTCCATAATAAAATCGCATTCTTTTGTCCATAACGTAATAACTTGGCAGTGGTTGATCCTAGCCTTATAAACCTTATACTCAATCGATAGAGCTCATCGAGACGCGCCGATTGATATATAATTTGTCGGGGTTTAGTTCAATACTAAAGATTTATAAACCAAGAACCAGAATAGGGTTTAAACGGTTTAATACTTTGAATTTTGGCCAACAATACAAATACAATCACATCCTTCCCATTCACAATTCAAGTCAAAAAACACATATCATTACATAAATTTTATATTCCGTTCGCGTTGAAGAAACAAGAATAAAGCTCTAAATTTTATAAAAATTTTTAAGATTCTTTATATTCTTAAAAACGCGAATTAAAATTAAAAATGGATAAGCTTTGTGCCGATGTGGCAGCAATTTACAGCAAAGAAGCTGATCATAAAGTTCAAACGGAAAAGTGAGTATTTAATAATGGCATTAATAAAATGTTAATTAAATTAATTAATCAGGCTTCGTCAACTTCTTGAAAATGTCTTTTCCACTTATCCTCAATCACAAGATGCAACAAAATTGATTGAAACAATTCGACATTTGGTCGAAACAGGTTTCATTTTTAACTTAAATTATATTAATTCAACCAAATTTTCACAAAGTTGTGAACAATGAGAGCACCAGTATGGTTGTGTCTAGACAATTCCTCATGGACGTTGCCGAACGAATTAGCAAAGATTTTCCAGCAAATTTGGTTATTACAATTGGCGAAGTCATCCTCAATTTGTTGCAGGTTTTCACATTAAAACTAATAATTTGGGAACTTATGAAGAATCAAATTATTAGTCCACAATTTGCAAAAAAGAACCAAGGAAAGACTGAAGTTTTACAACCTCCTATCTTAAAACTTAAATGGCTTAAACTTAGATTACGACTAAATAATTTTAGAGGTGGCTAAGGTTTCCTCCTTCATTTCAAATTGTAGATTAAACTGCATAAGTTCCATGATTGGATCAGCAGGAACAGGAACCCAACCATCGTCAAATCAATTTTCACGAATTTTAAAAAACAGTGGCGGTTCCAGGATTTTCCTAAAGGGGGGGGGGGGGGGGGTGCGCCACCCTGAAACCGCCACTACCTGATTGGGTAGCATTGGTTTAGTTATAGTGGATTGGATTAGGTGAAACATTTGTGGTAACCGGGTACCTCCAAAACCAATTTACAACATTACAATTTTCTTACAACTCTGCAATTTCCCTAATTTTTAGGCGCGTGCCATTGCATACGAAGAGCAGATCACACAAATTCGAACAATTTTGGCGGATGCTTTTGAACGTTCTGGTCAATTGGCACAAGCTGCACGCACTTTAATGGGCATTCCACTCGAGACTGGCCAAAGGTTTGACATCATAGATGTTTACAAAACTCATAAAAACCATTTTAGAACCTATCGGGCAGATTTCAAAATGAATTTGTATTTGCGCATCACCGAATTATTTTTGGACGCCGACAACATTGTTGAGGCCGATCGCCATGTGAAACGTGCTTCCCTTCTTCAGCAGGATGTCAAAGATGATTTGGGAATTTTGCTGAAATACAAGGTTTATTCATTGTTTTTTTTTCATATTTCAATTTAAAAGTTCCTCTATGCTCGTGTGCTCGATCGTCAAGGCGCATTCATTGAAGCCGCCCAACGCTACAATGAACTTTCCATCAAACAAGGCCTTCCGCAGTCCGAAAGAATGCATGCCCTCCAAAATGCTTTGACTTGCACTTTGTTGGCACCGCCTGGTTTGATTTTGTTTTTATTTTCCCAATTATTAATTTAGGACTTCATCGAAATCGACTGCTGAACACTTTGTTCAAGGATGAACGATGCCAACAATTGGTTGGCTATTTACTGCTGAAGAATATGTATTTGGAACGACTGATCCAAGGGTCCGAGGTTTGTGGTTTTTAATGATTTATGGAAATTGCTATAGGACGCAACTCAGTTGCGTCACAACTGGGCGCCCGTCCCTTTAGTTCTTTAAGGAAGAAACCGGTATTGATGATTTTAGTGTCAAATTAAAGAGCTCACTCCGGGCCATCCATAGATATAAGATTTAATTGTTTTGGTTAAGATTTGATGAAATCACGGTTCAAAAATCCATGCAAAAATTCGCAAATTTATAATAATAGTCAATTTTAATGGTTTTTAAATACAATTCTGAACCAAACTGAATAAATTTAATATCAATCTATAGCCAGAAGTGAGCTCTTTAATTAGACACCAAAATCATCTATATCGGTTTAGTCCTTAATGAGCTACAAACGGCGCCGCCCAGTTGAATAGGTTCGATAGACGAAGGAGAAGGAAGCATCAAAAATTCCTTAAAAATTTAATTAATTCAATTATTATTTTTTAGTTGATCGAATTTGAGGCATCACTTAGCCCACACCAAAAATTGCTGGACGCCGAGGGCTCTTCCATTCTGCAACGTTCCATCCTTGAGCACAATATTTTGGCCGCCTCTCGACTTTTTTCCAACATTTCCTTCGCTCGACTTGGCCAACTCATCGGTGTTCCCACAAATAAGGTTTCCAAGTCAATTAAATTAATTTTAATATTCACCAAAAATTTAGGCTGAAAAGATTGCGTCGCAAATGATTTCGGAGGACAAAGTTGGCGGCCATATCAACCAAATGGATGAGACTATTTATTTTGATGGTTTGAATAATTTTTAATTAAAATAAAATAATTGTTTTATTTTTCAGTCCCTGATTCCCAAAATCGAACGGAGGCGGAAATTGCATCAATTTGTGAATTAACAAATTCAATCAATGAACGGTTGGCCGCTCGATTCCCGGAATGGCATGCTCAACGAGTGAGGGAATATAGCACCAATAAAGCATTGAATGCTGCAGCAATGGACAAATAATGAAAAGGACAATATTTATGGATGACTCTTTAATTTATTTAAAAAAATTTGGAGACCACTTTGCTATCTTATTCACATTTTTGTTTGGCATAAATGAAGATTTTTATTTTCACAATATGTTAATTTTTGCTGAAAATCCACTAGGACTGGATAGCTCAAGCGGTAAAGTCGTTGACTTTTGCAATAGGATTGAAAGTTCGATTCCCTGTAGTGGAGTATAACTTTTATAAATTTTCTTCAAAAAAAAATAATTTTTAAAATCACGTCTATTCAAAATTAATATTTAAAATTTTTATTTCAATTAAAATGAATGTTTGTTACTATGTATAAAAATAAAATTGTGAAAAACAAAAATTTTCTATAAAATGAGATGTGTTTGAAAATGGAAAAGAGACTAGAAATTTGAAAAATAGAGCAATTCAATAAAAAAAATTGATTTGACACCGGAAAAGGTGGGGAAAATAAAATAAGTTTCATAATGAGAAACGCGTAATCATTTCAAAAATTTTATGAAATTGACAATAAATTCTCTTTTTCGGGAGGAAATTGTCCGTAATTTATGAGAGAAGGAAAATGTACAAAAAAAAAGGTTGAGATATTTGCAAGCTCCTTTTTCTGGGAAAATAACAAAAATAAAAGACTAGAATTTATAAATGAATGGAGTGGATGGGATTTTGGGATGATATTTTTTGTTGGAAAGAATTGTTTGTTGAATTCTCGAGGCGGCTTCCTCCGATTTTGGGCTAATGTTTTCCGTCCAGCGCATCCAAATATTTGTAATCAATCAGCCGAGGTATTAGGACATGTCTGAAAATTGGCTGAGATTGAATTTGTTATTTATTTGGCCAAACCGAATGGGCAAGAAACAAAAGCAGACAATGGGAAAGACCATTTCGATGAAGGGATAGGGACTGAAACCGATGAAGCAAAGAATGAACAATTGAATGATTTGGCATGTGGTGAACAGGTGGACTTTGCGTTGGGGCACCCGACGAATATAATGCGTGGGTGGATAGGCTTGCTGTAAAATTTTTATTCAATTTAATTTGAATTAATATTCTCTCTCACCTGTTCCGTAATCAAAAGCAACAACCGTTCGACCATTTCATTGCCGGTCAACGAAGTGAATGCCATATAGAGGAAGAGGCCATGCAAAACGGAAGTGGGAATCCATTGAAGGGGAAATGGGAGCAAAAAGAAGGTGGAGGCCAAAATCAGCATATGCGCAATCAATGTGGCCAACCGTGTTTCGCGCACATTCATTATTCTATAAAAAGAGGGTTAATAAAAGATGACTCCATTTTGGGTGACTTACACTTCATGGACATGCCCTTGAGCGACTCGTTCTTCCACATCGGCCAATGCCCTGACATGCAAAGGGGAATGTGGCAATGCTCCATGCATCCATGGGAGGCCAACAATGGAAAGGAACTAAATATTTATTCCATTTAATGATTTATTTATTTATTTATTCGGCACAAACGGTGTTGAGGACGGCCACAACAAATAGGTCCAAATGTTGGGCACTTCCCTTCTTCAATTTATTCTGATTATTGTTGACAATGGCCGAACAAATATTTTGGTCCATATAGAAGAGAAAAGAGAGGAAGAAGCCGAGAAGAAAGCAAACAAAAATTGCTTGCCAAGAAAGGCGCCAGAATTCGGGAATGCGAAACAAGGGGATTTCGGGACGCATTTTGAACATGTCCTCTGTAATAAAATGAATAAATATTCATTTTAAAAATGATTTTCGTACTGTCAATTTCGCTGAATGTGTAGGCACCGACAAAGGACATGATAAGGACGGATGCGGGCAGTGCATAATCGGCGAGCCATTCCCGTCGAGAACGGGTCAAATATGGAGTTTTACGAAAATTATAGAGGAATAGGGCGAGCCAAAGTGTGCCAAACATGAGCAAAAGA
This sequence comes from Pratylenchus scribneri, assembly GCA_030063045.1. NCBI lineage: Eukaryota > Metazoa > Nematoda > Chromadorea > Rhabditida > Pratylenchidae > Pratylenchus > Pratylenchus scribneri. Next base: position 649,943 of record JAQSEB010000014.1, on the reverse strand, counting down.
TAGAGGATTGAGGTGTCCCGATGGCAGCCAATGTCACTTTCAATCTGATTGAATTAATAGATATATTTGATTGGGAAAATGGATTCACCTGTGTGATGTTATGCTGCAATTCTGGGTTCACAATCTTTTGTATCAGTGATATATTCTGCTGTAAATTCATTTGTTGCTGCCTTCTTGCCGCCGCCGCTGCCATCGCTTCCGAAAGGGTCTCTGGATCCGCGCAACTTTGATAATTGCCGACAAAACCTGAGGCAAAATACGGATTAATTCATTCAAAAATCTTTTTGATACTTGTATGAATGGCTCGGACACTTTCCACGGCAAAGGCAATTGCAATGAACAGTGAAAACATTTCCTCCGCTGATCTTGTCGCCAATTTCATTAAACTGCACAATTCAGTGGCCGAATAGACCACCAAAAAGAATTGGCACCATAGACCAACGCAGGCATACATGGCGAAAAAATCATAGCCCAACGATTCCGATATCCTATAGATCACTTTGATGTAAATTGCCAATGGCACTGTGGTGAGTAGAATTATCATTGGTTGACCGCCGAATGCGGCAAAGAAAATGCCGCCAATTGCCTACAAAATAATGGGTCTTTTGAAGTGTATATTTTCGACACCTGAGCCAGAATTCCTTTGCGGACATTTATGCCGCCGCCCGTATTATCATCGTTGAGCACACCGAAAGCAATGGCTGGGAGAAGACAGGCAAAATAGAGGAAAATTATTGAGGAGAACATTTTTTGGATTGTCCGATGTCCTCGAAGGCCTAATTTTGAAAATGGTTTATTTTAAAAATTAATTTGCCCTCGCAAATACCATCCAAATAATCCGTCACATAATGCTTCTTACGCCTTTTGAAATCCTCAAAGAGGCCACGGAATGGGAAGAATTTACCAAGGCCAAACTGAAAATTTTAAAATATAAAATTTCAAAATTCTTTCCGGAATGAAAGTTTCTTCCGGCAGAATAAAAATAAAAAGTCCATCCAAAGACTGACCACTTGTTCTTTTGCTTGGCTCAAGTGAATTGATGCCTTTCGTTCACGCCATTGCGATTGTTCCATGGCCAATTCCTTTGCTGCCTCCAGCAATGTTGCTCGGAATGATTCCACTGAATTGGCCATCACCAGCCGTTGCCGAATGTCCATATCGGCAAAAAGTGTGGCGAATGTTCGCGTCGTTTCCAATGCCGTTTTTGTTCCTTTCTGAATATAAATAATTAATAATAATAATAATTAAATAAAATTAATTTTGCACCGCTCTAGATGGGGCAATCACGATGATGATGAATCGCAAATCCTGCATTGTCCGACCCAAATTTGTTGGATGCGAAAGACGCGCAATCGCAACATGACGATGCTGTACAGTGTTGAGCATGCATCTTCAAACAATATTTTTAAGTAATATAACTAATTCAATTCCATACAATGCGCAAATCCATGTTTGATCATAGTCGAATGTGCCTCCAACGGTGCCAGTTGTGCAAATGCTTTGAACAGTTCGACTCAAAATGTGAACTGCAAAAATTGTTCAAATTATTTTTGGAATTATCAAAAATATTCTGCCCACATTGATTGCCCGCATCCTGCGTGAACAATACGGAACGGACTTGTTCACTGGTGAATTCCGGCTCTTGGATGTCCATTTCGTGGATAATTCTTTAAATTCTCGATTATTTGCCTTAAAAGTTCCCAAATTTTTACTTGGCAAAAATTTCCTCCAGCGAAGTTTCCTGCAAATCAAGCAATAAAACTGCTTTATTCAACAAATGATCAATGTCCATTGTGGCACGAATTTCCGAGCCAAAATCCTTCATCGGAATCTTCTCATGCTTCGAATACATCAACGTCACATTGTCGAACTCATCTGCGATGAATAAATAAATAATAAATAAATAATTATTTTAATATTATAAATATTTTTGAATTTTATTTTTAGAGAAGAACGATTAATGAGAATAATGAAATGATTGAATGAAAATATGTTGTGAATGTATTCGTGGGCCAATTCCTTCCTTCATTTTCCTACCAATATTGCTCCAACTCATCGTGTCAATTGGCGGTGTATCCGGACATTCCAATGGGTCATACCCTCCCCCAACTGTCATTTCATCTAATCCACCAAAAAGTGTGCTGCTGTTGTTCAATTGAAGTAAACTGCCCAATTGACTGTTTGAGCGAGTTTCGCACAGTTTCGAATCCTTCCCCGAACCCGTTTCAATTAGGACGCCACTGTCCCGTTTCTTTGGTCGATTAATGTTTCCACCGAATATTGTTGCCGATTGTTGTGGATCAATTCCACCCGGCAAATGATGGGCGCAATCCTGCAGGCTCTTCATCGAAAGCCAGCTGACCCGTTTGCTCATTGTTGGCACTGTGGCAATGCCTGGCGTTTGTTCTCCTCCATTTCCACCATTCCCATTTCCACCTTCATCATTCACTTGGCCAACACTGAATCGATGTTGACTGTTTGCCTTTAACCCAGTCAAATGGTTCATTGGCAGTTGGCGACCTCCTCCTTGGCGATTATGCAAAAATGCCACACCGGGAACGGCCACCCCGGCGGCAACATTGATAATTGGCTGCGAAGAACGTCGTTGGAATGGTCGATGACGGGGTGCTGGGTAACGGACGGAAGGAGTTGGCTGAACCATTGGAAATGCCGACATTTTTCCGGCTTGAACACCGGCAACGGCGGCAGCAAAGCACAAAGAGGATCGGAAGGCAATGGCCGGAGCACCCGTATGCACGGAACGACGTCGACTCAAATCAGGCGGGGAATTGCCTGAGGCGTTTATTTATAATAATATGATGGGAAAATTCCAGGAATTTACCTGTTCCATTTGCAGAATGCGGAGGACTTCGCTCGGGTCTTGGCCGATTCCCAACACTCAATCTGGGCCCATGGCCACTTTGTTCATTATGAAGGAATTGTTGTTGGCCGTAGAGCATGGCACCGCTGCCATAGACACGGGAATATGCTTCACAGGCTGCTTGCGCCCTCGGTGATGCATTTCGACTTGGCCCGGTGGAATTCGATGGGGAATGGATCAGCACTTGGAATTCGTCGACCTCTTCATCCGCCTCCGCACAGTCGATTTGACCAATAACTGGGGAACCTTCGCCCGACCCTCCTTGGCTGTCTCGGTTACCGGCTGCTTCTTTGTAAATTTCACTTGGACAAGAATGAACGGAATGGCCGGAAACAGTGGAAATTCGACGCTGCTCTGGGACAAAAAGGAGGCCTTGGGAAGTTTGGTGGGGAAGAATACGGCCATGGCAAGCTGTGGATGAGGTGATTGGTTCACCAGAATTGGAAGGACCTCCAACAGAGGATTCCTTTCGGCTGCTGCTTTGATCACTGTTTGGCGAGGAGGGGTCAATGGAAAGTGGAGAATGTTGAATGGATGAAGGGGATGGAGAACAATCGGCTTGGCCACCATTATTATTATTATTGGGAATCAACAATGGCACAATTGTGAGACCACCACTGTCCCTTCTTCTCTCCTGGAGAATATGCCGATGATTGTTTTGGACCATTTTTGGAGTTGCGGGTCCATTTGGGATCTTTTCAGCTGATTCAATATCCTCTTCCTTTTTATTTGCTTTTGGCTTTTTATCCGAGTCCACTTTTTTCATCTGACTTTTTTGGCTTTCCTCATTTATTGTTGAAGTGAATTTGCTTTTGCCATTTAAAATGGAAATGCCGTTTGCATAAAATGCCGTTGATTTTTGTGGAATTTCGCCGTTTCTATGATTGCTGCAGTTCAATGGAGGCGGTGGACTTTTTGGTGAAGCCATTCAATTTAATCAGCAAATTCAAAAATTTGATCATTTGGTGGAGAAAATATTTTGGTACGGAAGGAATGTGAAAATGAGATCAGAAAATATATTAAAATTAAAGCTGAAAATTAAATATAAATATGAAAAAATGTTAACTGAAGTTTGTACGAAATTTGTAATAATTCCCTCACATCAAATATTAAAACAGTGTTAATTTGATATTTCCTTTGCCTTTGCATTGTTGAAGCAAAGATAATTGCTATGATTTACACATTGAATGGAGGTGGGAAAAGGGATTAACGGAAATATGGAAAGGATTATTTTCATTTTTGGGTGGGTGAATAATTAATTATTATTATAGTAATATAAGTAACAGAATTGTCTGTGAGAATATTTTTTGTTTAAGAACATTTACCATATAATTTTTGGTTTGAATTAAATTTGGCAAAAGAATTTAAATGATAGCAATGAGAAAATTTGCACTTTTTCCAAAAGTGCGTCATCCCCCTTTATTGTGGCTTTTATTGTGAAAAATGGCTCCATTCTATTCCCTAAAAGGCAATATTTTACAGTGCAATTGTTTGGTTGCTCACAGTTTATTGAAAAGATGCCAAGAACAACCTATAAGTACGGAATAGCAAAAAACCATTTTTGGCTAAATGAAACTATTCTGACTGATGAGATGAAGGAAACGAATTTGAAAATGAATGTGACTTATTCAATGAAAATGGAAAATTGAAATCCATGATTGAATATGAAGGAAGAAGTCCTTTTTGCCATTTCATCCAATTTAGGGACAAAATTTTTAGCTAGCAAAAAAGCGGCTTTTTGGAGAATGGATGATGGGTGGAAAAGGCGGAAAATTAGGAAAATATTCTCGAAAAGAAAATATGAGAATAGGGAAGTCGAAGTAAAAGGAATAAATGGGGAGAATAGGCTTAAGCGGCTTTGAAAAATTCATTCTTCGTTCCGGCCTCACAAAAAATTGTGGAGGGACGGCGTTCAAGCGGGAATAAACGAAGAAGGCGAATAGGAGGAATCCCCAACGGTCGTTTGTGGCGGCAAATCAAATTAGGCAATTTTAAAGAGCGGAAAATGGGAAAGGGGAAAAGGAGGGATGGGAAGGCGCAGAAAAGTGGCCAACATTGTGGCAGAGGCGACCGCCCGTAAAACGTGGAAATGAAGCAAGGGAATGCCGAAGCGATGATGAGGGACAAAAAAATATGCGATGGACTTTTTTCAGTGCCGAAAATGCCAATTCCAGGACTGGGAATGAGAAGCATAACTTTTTGTAGACAAAATGAAGGCATCCCAACAAAATGAGCCGTCTAAACCGGAAAAAGAGTCAATGGACTCAAAAATATGTTTGGGCCAATTGAGCGGTCCATTGAGTGAGTGAGAGGGGAAAATGAAGCGCCACCATTGGCCTCTTCCAAAAATGTTTTGTGTTCATTCATTCAATTTTGCCTTCCTTTCCATTTTGTCCATTTGGGTGGCGGCCGGCATTGACGTTAATGCCCCCCCCCCCCTTTTGGCCCCAGTTCATCATTGCCAACCCCAACATCCTGCGCCCCCCTCTATTTGGGGGGATAGTGACGGACTCTGGGGACCGAAAACTGCTGCGAGAATTGTTGGACTTTGGAAGAGGAGGGATTTTGGAGGCATTAGCCAACATTTATGGGAGCGGAAGTGCAAATTGATGAGAAACGGAAAAAGTTCTTTTTTGGCCTAATGAAGTTGAAATCAATTTTTTGGATGGATTAGAGGATGAGGGAATAATTTTTTTAAATTCTAAAAATAAAAATTGTTTTTTGAATTATTGGCTTCATTTTCAAAAATGTTGTTAAAAAGAGAATAAACCAAAAAATTGGAAGATTATGCCAAAAGGAAAATGGAGGATTTCTGGGGGAAATGGCAGAAAAGAGTGCCAATGACGTTTTTTTGGCTCACTCTTTTGGCGGAATTAGGCAAAAACGAAGGCATTCCCCGCAGTTAACACATAAAGAAGGCAATGGATTGGGGTCAAGTCCCACATTCTTCTTTTTGTTTGGTTGTGGTTTTGGTTTTGGTTTGAAACAGAGAGCAAAGAAGACATTCATTTCCTCCCATTCCTTTCATCGGGTGTTCCTGCCAATTTCCATCCACCCTCACATTCATTGAGGGGTCGAAGGCTTTTACACAGAAATAAAAACTGCTTTTGGCCAAAGGCCCCGGAAAAGGCACTAATTTGCCATTGCTGTGCCAAACGGACCGAAAATTGGGCATAGCCAGCCAATGTGCCTTCCGCCTTTCTTTGGACCAACCGCTCAAAGGCAGCCGCTTCTCCTTCGGGGATTGGAGGATGGGGGGAAAGCGGAATTGCTTAAGCGGGGGAGGATGGAAAAGGGAGAAGGAAGGGAATGAGGGAAAAAGGACGTGGAAAAGACATTTCTTCGAGACTTTGGATTGGATTGTTGGAGGGGTCAGCCGGTTGCCTTCTTTCCTTTTGGGTATTGAATGAAAAGATGAAGAGGGACGTGGAATTGTCGTCTACTTCCCCAACAAAACTAATGGCTTTTTTGCCTTTGTGGCCATCTCTCCCTGTTCTGTTGGAATTGGCATTGGCATTGGCTGCTTTTGCCGTTCCTTCTTGGCCGAGTTTTTCTTTCCCGAATCTGGGAAAGTGGCCAGGATGGGTGAACAGAATAAAGAGAGAAGGGTGAATTGTTGCCTTTTTTGGGCATTTTGGATGAACACAAAAATTGGGCATTCGGGCGAGAATATGAGGAGGAAATGAAGAGGGGATAATATGGTTTGGCCAAAAATGGACCAATTTCATTCAATTTTTAGATTGGCTTCCTTCTAAAATTGGATAATCCATGGCAAAAAAATCTACAATTGATTAAAAGAAAGAGTGATTTTTTAAGATTGAAAAGAAGAGAATATTATTGGCCTATTTTTGCTCTCTTAAATATTTAAATATGGGAAATTTGCATTGCCCTCGAGGAAATGGACAGAATGAAAGATGAAGCATAAATTTGGTTGGATTGGGAATATTTTGGCAAAATGGAGGAATATTTTTGCGTGGGCCCCGATTTATGCAGCGAAGCTTGAAAAAAGAAAAATTGACCAAAAGTTGGATGGAAAAGAAGACCACAGAACAAAATATTCCTTTCAGTTTTCAATGAAGAGAAGAAGCCAAAAAATATGAATTTTTGCAAAAAAAAAATATTTGAGGATTTAAAAAGGAAGAATTGGGAAAAAATGGATGGACTATTTTTGGACGAAATTAAAATTGTGAGGAAATAAATTTAAATATATTTAAATAATATATTATTAATTTTGATAGAAATTTTCCATCCAATTTCATTCAAAAATTTTTCTATTTTATTAGTTTATTTAGAAGGAAAAGAACAATGAATGAGTTTTGGTGTGGGAAATTGGAAGATTAGTCAAAAATGCAATAAAAAATATTGCCAAGAACATTAAATAATACAAATGAATGAGAGAGGATTATTATTATTTGAATTTTGATTGACACATATCTGCTTTAACGGAAAAATTATTTACGAAAATATGATTAATGCAATAAAATGCTTTGTAAAATTTATTTTATAGTATCGGAATTTTTGCGGCATTTTATTACTGCAAAATTGACTGCTTCTTACAAAAAAAAATATTCGGATAAGAAAATTGGAAATAGGGGGCGTGTGTTCTTGACAGCACTTTTTTGCCATCGGCGGAGGGAGATGAGTTGTTTGTTAGTGAATATTTGACAGAATGGAAAAGGGAGATGGAGGAAACCACTTTTAACAAGTTTTGGGCGGCATCTTCCAATGTATAAAAGGAGAATTGGAATGGAAGTGTTAAATTGGCCTCTGTGTTGGGTGGCGGTGGATTCATCCCTCCGTGAAGATGCCAATATTCGGCCTCTCCAATTGGCCGCCGATGAATGAAAAATGTTCGTCGGGGGAAAAGAGGTGATGGGACCATGGCCATGGGAATGGAAGATGAACAACGGATAAAAACACGGGATTAAAGAGGGGGGGGGGGGCGCGGGAAATGAATTTGAAAATTCATTCGAGAATTTTTGATAAAAGAAGGATGGGATGGGAAAAAAATAATTTTAGTCTTTGAACATTCTCCTCAACAAATCGCGCATAGCTTTTGCAAAATGTTTTTGATAAAATAATATTTTTGTGCACGTTTACCATTTCCGCTTGGAACAAAGATGTGAGTGAATGAGGAAATTATGGGAGAAGGGAGAAGGTCATATTATGGTTGGTGGTGGAAAAAAACACCATAAGAATGAATTATTTATTGCAAAAAATTGACATATTATTTGGCCAAAAAATTAAATGATAGATGGAAATTAATCGTAATTGGGATGGAAATTTAGACACAAAATGAAATGATGAGTATGAATGGAAAGAGTTGGATGATGTTTGGTTTTGAATTTGGACTAATGTGAATTTGGAGGACAGTTGGTTTTTAATGGGATTTTTGGTTGAGTGGAGGAAAATAAACAAATATAGGCACATTTTTGTCTTGACTTTTTCTTTGTGAGTTAAATGATGGTGGAGAAAAGTGTTTTGTTGCAGAAATTGTTCAAATGAATAGAAAGAAACCCAAGTTTGGAAAAAGATTTTCTTCATTCAATTTTACAAAAAAAAAGGTTTACTTAAAGGTGGGAAGGCAAACCAGCTATTTACTAGGGAAAAAGAGGAGGTAATTTCAGTGAAATATAATTTTGTTTGGCCAAAATGTCCCCTCGCTAACATTGAGAATGGACGCAAATTAGGTTGCCTTTGGAGAAAAGGATGTGCCGCCCGAAGGAACGCGCCTGTGGGGGTGGATATGGGCATAAAAGGAGAAGAAGCCAAAACGGAAGTTGTCGGTAAAATGAAGCAACGGAGCCCTAGAGAGAAATCTTCACATTCTTATGGCCCCGAAGGGGTTTTTATTTGGATGAAAGGAATGCATTGAATATTATAAAGGAATAAAATTGGGTAAATGGCTATTTATTTATTAAAGTGAATTGAATAAGGGAAAAAAATTATGGATGGGACCCCGGGAAAAGTTCATAAAAGCATTCTGAATGGATTTTGGGAATGATGCGAATTGTGTGAATTTTGAGGAGAACAATGACAGAATTCTACGAAATATGCAATAAAAGTACGAGAATAATGGTTATAAGGGAAAATTGAATGAAGTCTAAAATGGTCATTTTAGAATGAAAATTGGAGAAATTATTGCTATTAATTTGAGAAAATATTTTTAAGGTAAGTTGGATTGGAGTTGGAGATTAAAAATGATTAATTATCGAAAGAGCTGAAAGCTAATTAAAAAATATTTCCATACATTTTCATCAATTCCAGATGAAAAAACGCAGATTTTGCTCAATTAAATGACAGAATAATAAAAAAATAATAATTTCTATAAATGTAAAACCACTATTGACAATAAAAAAGGCTATCAAAGGTCCAAATTAATTGGACATTTGGGAATTAATTTACGCACCAATAATATAATGAGAGGAAAAAATATGCTTTTTTAAAGTATTTTAACTGAATTCCCATTTAATTTGGAGAATTTAATTAGGTTTGAAAAAGAATGAAATATTTTATGGAATTTGCAAGGAAATGCCAGATTATGCAGAAAAATGAAAATGCAAATGTCATGGCTAAAATTGGCAATGTTTTTTTAGTAAATTATAATTATAAAAATTTGAATTAAAAATTAAATGATTAAAATTAAATTAATCTCCCATAAATGAATAAAATTTAATTTTAAGAAAAAAAATAAATAGATAAAAATAAAGAGAAAATAACTTATTTTTTCGCGCTTTTAAAAATAAAAATTTCAAAAAACCTTCGTCGTCGAATTCATGGGTACTATCATCCTCGAAGAGGTAATAATTTGAAGGCCGTCGGTCGACTGGGATGATTGCATCGGCCATTGCCGGAACAATCATTCCCAATTCGGCGGCATTCATTCCGGATGCAGTGTGAATATTCCCAATGGAATCGGCGGAATAGACGGTGGCGGATGTGTAGGAAGGATCATAGGCGACATTGGAATTGGCGGCACAATTTGTGCAATTTCCATGCGATGAAATTATTTGTCCACCCGACGCCGATTGGACCATTGATGAATGGTTTTGATGGTTGGGTGGGGCCGGCTGAGGCCCATAAGCCGAACTGCTCATTGTTCGACTTCGACCACCGATTGATTGGAATCCGGTTGTGGAATTGGAAGTGCCCGAATGTGAACCCTGGCAACTGCCCATCATCACCGTTGAATAGCGTTCCTATTGAAATATAAATAATTGAATAAAATGCATTGAAATATTATATTTATGCTAGGACAATTCCTAAATAGTGAAAATGTATCATTCCTAAAATGTTGCAAATGTGCTCTAATTAGAATTAGAATTAAATATAAAATTGGATTAAACTGAAAAGCAAATCATATGTATTTCTATTTTATATTTTTGTTTCTCCAAACATTTTCTTTTTTTTTATCGAAATTTTTTTCCAAACAATTAGTGTTTTAGTTTTTAAAAAATTTTTTTTGACATTTAATATCTTTTATTTTTGTATTTGAAATTATATTATTTTATGTCAAAGTTTAAATTAGATTTGCACTATTTTTAGGGCCCAAATTTGTACCGCCCTTTATCTATTTAGGAATCATCCCATAGAACGGTTATATTTTTACCTGGGCAGTTTGTGCCTCGGAATGCTTTTTCCTAGCTTGCTGCTGTTGGTTTTGTTGTTGATTTTGTTGTTGTTGCTGTTGAATGATGATTTGGCCAGTCGACCGGGGCCGTCTCATTTTGAAACGTTGATGTTGGGTTTGGGCAGCCACAAATTGTTGTTCCCTTTGGCCTATTTGTTGTTGAATTCTCCGCTGATTCATCGGTGTTTGTTGGCCACTGCCAACAGTGCTTCCACTTCCCATACTCCCACTGGCATCATCACCCGAATCCTGGCGTCCGCCCCCATTTCCTACTGTACCAATCACTGTTGGTTGCTGCCGCCTTTGTTGATTTTGCAATCGATTTATTACTGTACCGCCTCCACTTGGAATGTGCTGTTGGCGATTGGGGGCAGCAATCAAAGGAGATTGTTGTTGGAGTTGGTTACCGCTGGCTGCGCGAACGTGGAATACTCGGCCACTGGTCCGAACTTCACGATCACCGCTTACTGTAAAAGAAGAAGGAAATGTTAAATTTCCATTTAAATATTTTTTGGTGAGGATAAGACCCAACTTGGTGCCGTTTAATTAAGCAGTGAACCAATTTTGATGATTTTTATATCGAATTAAAGAGCAGACTGTGGGCTATCGAATAATATTAATTAGTTAAATTTGTTCATAATTGATGATTGATGAAGTTGTATCCAAAAATCCAATAACAATTACGCTAATTCATTGCAAAGATCATTTTATTTAAGCAGAACTTCATCAATTCTGTATCAATTTAAATAAAATTAATATTATTTGATAGTCAACTCTCTCTTTAATCTGATAATAAAAGCATTAAAATTGTGTTTAGTCTTTGAGGAGTTATTTTAAACGCTTCCAAATTGGGCTTTTCTCTTTTAATGACTCACTTTGCATGAGCGGATGTTGGCCGCCACCACAATTGGAAATGATCATTGGAGGGGATGGAGTGTCATCATCCAACAATAATTGTTCACGGGAATGGCTAATTTCCTTCCCACCAATTCCTCCATTATTCCCTCCTCCTCCACCCATCAATGTCATTGTCCTAATTCTGGCAGGTGGCCCGGGTAATAAAAGACCAGTCCCACTTCCGGCACTTCCAATGCTGCTTCCAGGTGAGGAACAAAAACTGGTTTCGGATGCATATTTTCGAAGCCGCCGATGTTGAGGCGGTTTTTTGCGAGGAATTCCACTGGCTCCGATGCAGCCCCCGGAAGAGGTTGAACCACCGCCGCCACCCAATCCCCCTTTACTGTAATGCTGGAGGACAAATCGATCGGCGACGGTGGTCAAAGGCAATTGGGTGGTGGGATTTTCTGCAAAAAAATCGAAATAAAATTGATTTAAATTAATGTATTTTACCATTTGGATTTGTGCCATCGCAACAATTGCATTGGCATTCGGCCGAGGCCGATGGGCCACAATGTTGCCTTTTATGGGAGACAATCACAGAGTTTGGGGCAGTAAAATTGCCTTGATTGTGAGATGAATTCGAGGAATTTGGGGTAGGCTTTTGAAGTAAAAGTGGCTGCCGACAGTCCTCCCCTTGGGCATTTTGATATCTTTGAATGGGCGAAGAACAGGCAGAAACATTACTGAAATGAAAAAAGAATTAATCTAAAATTTAATTGTAATTTTTTCAAATATAGTATAAATCCTCTATTAAAGCCCAGCCTCTATTAGTAGCCCATCTTCCTAGAGAGCCTTTAAAATTATAAGCCAATTGGCTTCTAAGAGAATTTACGGTAATTTCATTTAATTTTTTTCCATTCCATTTACTCACTTTTCTCCCTTCTTATCATTGGCATCGGCGCCAGCCCTTTTTTGTTGATGTTCGGGAATTTTAATTCGTAATGGCCGACTCAAATCCCGTTTTGTGGCATCATAATTATCCTCCTCAACATCTTCTCCTCTGTCCGAATCCCCTCCTCGAGAGGATTCCGGCCCCGTGGATGATGCCTTTCGAAAGCGAACAACATTTTCCCGTTTTCCGCCCAATGGAATTGATGACATTGTTTTGGCCGTCGTTTTGGCCCTTTCCCTTTGTGGTTTTTCATTGTTATTTGGCTCCGAAGATTGATTTGATATTTTTCCCAATGATTTTTGTGATTTTTGTCCATCACTGTCCTGTTGTTGTTGTTGTTGCAAATCGTCCATGCGCATTTATTATTTGCCGTTTTTTGGTGTTGTTTTTGACAAGGAACACTTTTTGTATTTTTTTACATTCAATTTTAGGATTTCATTCAAAATTTCATTTTTTATTCCTTGTCATCTTCGTTTTGTGCAAAATATTTGTTGAATTTTTGGCTAAATTATTTAAAAATTAAATTTTTGTGTAAAAATAAACGCGCAAAAATAGAATAAAAAAAATAGAAAGAAATATTAAAAAGATGATAAATATGGAAAATATTAATTTATTGGTTTTTGTACCGAAAATAGATATATTTGCCATGGATTTCCTGTGACCCCCAATTCTACCATTTCACGTGTTTTCTTCCCCACGGGGCTCATCCGTCCATTTTTGGGTTGCCCCAAATACCTTTTTTGGGTAGCTGTCAAATCCAATGGAGGGCGACAAAATGTTACTAAATTTAAACACATTTTGGACCTTAAAAATATTGCAGCTGATAAATGGATGGATGAAAAATATTCTCGATGGATTTTGGTTGGCCAAAATACGATTGAAATAGGAAAAAACCAATTGCTTATTTTCGGTCTTCTTCAATGGTTTTTTTCGATTGATGGGGACATTTTCCCCTTTTCACGTCATAAAATCATGGTTCAGTCAAAGTTTCGACCGCAAAGGACAGAAATAGATGGAAACGGTGGAGAAGAACATTTGTTGGCCAAGATTTTGAAGCCAAAAAGTGGAAAAAGAAAGAGCAGCAAATTTGCCGGGGAAAAGAATTGGCAAGGACCAATTAAAAAGGGAGGAAAATGAGTTATGGTCAATGGCCAACACAAATTGATGAAGGAAAATTGAATTAGCCGAAAGAAGGGGAGATTGATTGCAGTAAATTCTGCAAAATGCAAGCAAATTTGATTGAATGAGGGATATTAGTCTGCTGGGAGGATTGATAATAAAGACAAAATTGGCTATAAAAATTGATTTGAAAAAATGGCCATTTTGGTTGTATTATTCCATTTGGTGATGGCACAAAATTGACCAAAAAAAGTTCCCGTCAAAATCCCTTCTTCCATTCCCCACACATTTTTTATCGCGGTTTTAAGCCATTGGCCAATTCCGCTGCCATCCAATAAATCCTCCCTTCGACCCCCACACACAAATAGACAGAAACGATTGGGGGCAACGGTGGCGGGAGACCGCGGGAAATGGGGGAAGGGAGATTGTCCAATGCAGAAATTGCCTGAGGCCTTGTCAGCTTCTTCTTCGGACCTGCCGTTGAAGGCAGGCGCTATTGGCCAAATCTTCTTCGGCCAGAAAAAAAGAAGGTTAAGGGGGGAATATTCCCAGTGGAACGACGGCGCATTTTATTGACTCTTCCTCCATATTGGCCGAAAGGAGGAAATGGAGGGGGAGGGGACGAAGTGGGAAAAACGGCAATTCCCTCAGTCAATCTGAAACGTTTCCATCGGGCAGCTTCAGTGAAAAAAGACTTTTGGCCATCGCAAAAAATAATGCTGAAAGATTGGAGGAATGCGGAAATGATGGATGTTTTTTGTTGGCCCAAAGATTGGAAGAAGATTGGGGAAGAAAATGATGAAAGATTGGAATCGAATATTGGATGGAGGAACAATTTGGGGAGAATAATGTGGATTTATGATGAAAGGAAATTGGTTAAAAGAATATTAAATAGTTTTTATTGAATTATTTGGATTGATCTATTTTATGTGGAATTGGCTTCTTTGCCAAAATCCACTAATGCCCATTTGGAGTCGGCACATGAAAGAGGAAGAAAAAAAAACACAAAAAGAAGGGCCCTTCCTTCATCCTTGACTGCAAAATGGCCAATGGAATGGAAGAAGAAGCCAAAAATGCAAATAATGCTTTTAGTCATTCATCAAACAGTGAATGAGGGAGGGAAGGAATGCAGTTTTGCATTCAGCCTTGAAGACCATTTTGCCCATTTTGGCTGGTTGGTTGGTTCCATTCAATGGCCAAAAAGTGTTCCCCTTTCCATCCACCCCCACTTTTTCCCTTGGGTCATCTCCATTTGCCATTTAGGAATCCTTTGCGGCCCCCACATTTTTAGGCCATTTCTTTCGTTGCCTTTCCCACCCCATTAAATCCTTACTAGCACCAATTATATCCGGGGAAAAACCCCTTTCTATAGTATTTATTTGCCCTTGAGCAATGCAAATTAATGAAAATATTAAAGCAAAAAAAGAAAGGAAATAAATTTCAGAGCTTTTTGAATTTAATGGGAAAAAAGTTTAAGTGGAAGATTAAATGTATTTTTTTTAAATTTTGGCATTAAGAAATTCAGGTCTCGATGTACTACTATAAATCAAAAATAATAAAAAAAGTCAAACATTTTTTGGCATTTTGAGGATTGGGAGAAAGTCGGAGTTTATCGGTTATCAGATTTTTCCCCTAAAATTACTCTATATTACCGCAGAAATTGGTCATAAAATTCAAACACTAAAATAGTGTTTTTTTCATTGTTTTACAATCAAATATGAATAATAAAATCTCGAAAAATTTTTCCGAATCTACAGATAGATAACCGATAAATACCAAAAGTTTAATCAAAGAAGCTGGAATTAGAGGTTTGAAAATTTTTTACAACGGCTGCAAAATGTCTAAAATTGCCAATAAAGGTTTTATTTTTTCCCAATAAAAGAAAGGGTGTGGACTGTGGAGAGAATGACAGCGGAAGGCGCCAAAATAAGGCAGCAAAATTGGTTTTTTGCTGTCGACGACCTCCGATAAAAGAGAATTTAATTAGAGAGTTCAGTTATATTGAATAAAATAAGTAGAAAGTGGTTTGAGAAAGGCTGAATTTAGAAATCTGATCAAAAAAAGGAAGGGGAAATATTAGAATAAATTAGTGCGCAGATATTTAAAATATTTGTTTTAAAATTGTACTTAAATTGTTTGTGGAAAATCCGACTGAATCATTCACGCAAATTTTCCTCAATTTTGGGTTGTCTGGGAGTAAAATTTGTTTTTTTCCAGTCAGTCAGTCGCATTTTACACTAAATGAAAATGAGAAGAATTTGAAAATGGGTGGAAAAAAGTTCGAGTTGGAATTGGAACAACTTTGGGGTGGAAAAAGGATGGAACAGCAGAATTCGACCGGCAATTTGTCAGTGTGGCACGGGACATTCCTCCATTCCATATGAAGGCATTTTAGCGGTGGGTGAGGATTTCGCCACATTGCATTGGACTTGGTGGGGAGGAGGACAGATTTTTGCCGCAAATTGAGTTAATGAGGGACGGCAGGCGAAACAACCCCTCCGGGGGTGAAGAAGGTTGGAAAATGGAAGGGGAAAATGGCACAATGTGGAGAATCACCTAGCCAAAATAAAATGTGGCAAATAATTTAAGATTTTGGTAATGTTTTAAAAGAATGGAGGGAAAATGACTTTTGGCCAAATTTTGAGGCAGACAATAAACAGATGAAAAATGAATTGGAAAACCCCCTCTTTGGGGCCTTTCCCATTTTTGCCAATGTTGAACTGCACAAATATAAAATATTTCCCCTCCTTCCCATTCCCACATATTCCCATCACAAACAAATTGCAATCGAAAATTTGTTCACGTCGTTGAATGTGTTCTCGGATTTCCCATGGATTCTATGGCCCAAGGGCATGTCCTCCCCCATTCCCCAATGACTTCTCATTTTTCGCTTTTCCATTCCCCCTGGGGGCCCATCTCTCATTTATACTTGCCAAAAGGGAAGAGGGAATCCGTCGACTGTTGCCGGCTTTTAAAAATTAATCGCGTTAAGTGTGTCTATTGAAGGCATTTAAATTTTTTTGGAAAAATTAAAAATTGTTTTTTTTTCTAAAATATTTTTAAATTTGTGCACTTTCTTTTGTGTGGGCGTTTACAAAGTTTGTTGATGGTTCCAAATGAGTGGAAAAACACACACAAATTTTTCCCTTCACGTCAATCTTCCCTATGTTGCCCATTTTCCTTCATTAGTCATTTTAGACAATTTGGGGAAAGAGGCGAGAAAATTGGCCACTCCCCAAACACACAAAAACAGTTTGGAAGGCAAATTGATGCAAATGAGCAGAAGAAAGAAGGCAATATAATGTGGGGAAAGGAGGGGGCATTTTGGGTGGGGGCTTAAATGGCCAAAAGGGAGTGAAGGGATGGGAAAAGTGCCATCGGGCACAAATTGTGTCGAACTTTCTTTGCAAAATGTTGAAGAAGGGCACAAAAATGTGGGGTGCCCGGAAATGTTCTTGGCCGTCAAAGAATCGGCGGTGATGCGCTTTGATGGGATAAAAGGGAGGGGGGGAATTGCCCGAAGGTTAAGTGAAAAACGTCAATGGCAAAATGTGGCCATTGGGTGAAAGGAAGGAAGGAAGGAAGAGGTTAACTATGGGCAAAAACAGCACCAGACAATGTTGGAATGGGCCATTTCTTCGTATGTTTGTGGCCCTCTTTCTTTTGCTAAAACAACGGAAAATGGCATTTTTGGCATTAATTATTCACACCCTCAATTCCTCCCATTTTTCAGAACAACACAACAATCATTCACTTAACATTTTTTCTAGACTTTTTGTTGTTGGGTTTATTTGCCCGCATTTAAAAAATTTGAAGAGGTTTAAAGGAGAAGGTAGCCGAATGTGAATGGAGCAAAAATTTGAGTAAAATGGAAAAAATGACGTATAAATAAATTAAAAAATTGGAAAGGAGGCTTTTATTTCTAATTTAATAATAAAATAAATATATTATATTGAATTAGAGAATTTTACAAAAAATGATTTGTTGATTAAATTGGGTAAAATTGAATTAGTATTAAAAATTTAATGGTTTGGTTCGGATTTCGGAATTTAATAGGAATCTTTGCCCCAAAGCACTCATTGGCCCTTCAACACATGATCAGGGGCAAATTGAGTACATTCCAATGGAATGGAATGGGTTTGAGGGGAAAACCATCCAAATGGCCGCAAATTATTTAACAATGAACTTTGAGCCAGCCAATCCACCAATGAATGAATGAATGGATTTTGGGTGGATGACCTTTTGCTTTTCAATTGCAAAAATATTAATCAATCTTGGCAAATTCCAAGCAGTCAGAAGTAGACCAAAATGTTGGCCAAAAAGCTTGTCGAAATGATGAAGGGAAGTGCAAAAGATGAACAGGTGGTTTTAACAAATTTTAATAAACCATTTTGCCGACAATAATTGATTTTTTAATAAACAAGAAAATTTTATAGTTTATATGTGAACATAGAAAGGAATTAAATATGTTCATTTGTAAAAATCGTTTCAATGGAAAAAATTAGCCGGAAACAAATGTCCTCAAAATTCCTTCCCAACAAGTAATATTTTAGTGAGTTTTGAACATGAAGATGATGGATTGACGGTGAATTGTGAATAGAAAATGGATGGAAATGGAATGGTTTTTAGTTAGATAATGATGAGATGACCCATGACAAAGGGGAAGAGAATCTTCATTCAAGATTTTTGCAAAAATGAAGGATTCGGAAAAAGTTAACCTATTATCGATGAGAAATTTTAGCAAATTTGAAGGATTAAGAAATATTGAATTACTAGTACATCTTTTATGAATAAAATGAGAAGAAGCCACCTTTACGACTTAAAGTTCATAAAAAAAGCTACTGAAACGAAGAGGAGAAGCCACCTTTAAGGTCATAAAATGATAAAATGAGAGCGCAAACAATTCACAAAATTGCTTAAGAACGATAATAATAATAATATTGGATTGAAGAATGAATGAATGAATGAATGAATGAATGGGGGACAATAATATTAATTTTTATTAGAGAATGGCCCCGTCCAATGCCAAATGCCAATGGCGACTGGGTGCGCTGATGTTTATTTATTATTTGGTGAAAATGTGCTGTGGGAATGGATGGAAATTTATTACCGAGAATGCACACAGACCATTGTGAGGGTGGATGCCGAGACGGGAATGATGGAGGGGAAAGGGTGGCCAAATTGCCCCTGGGGATATGTGGGAAAGTGCAAAAGTTGAAAAGGAAGGAAATGCCGAAAGTCGTCGAGAGGGGAAAGTAAGGTGAGGTGACTGACTGACTGACTTGTTTGCCTTAAAAAACGATGAATGCAAGTTGGAGGGAGGGAAAATTAATTAAATTGGGGGATGGGTGTAGGTAGGCTGCAAATTCATCCTTATATTTTATTCAGTAAAAGGAGGAACAATTTAAATGAAATGGTTTGGAAAAATAAAACAATTATGTTGAAATGAGCAAATGTTTGCAAATGGCAAAAAATAATTAAATCCTCTTTTTATATTTTTAAATGAAAAAATGAATCAGTAGAGAATAATTTTGTTTAATTAAAAAATATTCATCAATACTATTTTGCCCCCAAAATAATAAGAAGGAAACGGCTATTGTGCCAAATCTTTGGACAATAAAATAGAAAACCATTATAGGGACAAAAATGGAAATGGAACAAATAAATTTAGAAAAATGTTTAATATTTAATATTGTCAATAAAAGGAAATAATTGTAGTGCGTCAATTCCAGAACAGGTGAAAATTGAAGAAGAATGGAAATAAATTTATTTTTGGAAGTGGTAAATAAATTGGATCGAATTAATGATATTTGTCAAAATTTGGAATATATCAATGATATTTTAGTAAATTATTATTCGCAAAATTAAAAAATATTATTCAAAAATGACGATATTAATTTGAGGCACAATGACGATTCATTTTGGTCAAATGTTCGAAAATTGGCCAAATAAAAGGCAAAAAGTGCAGAAAATTTAAATAGGTGGATGTGTGAGATTTGCGCAAAATTAGATTTGAAGGAAACGAAATAAACCTAACAGGCAAAATACATAAAACACAATTTTATATTCGAAATGTTAAATGATCTCCGATTTATAATTTATTTTTTTAGTGATTTTTGTCACGAATAGGAAGAGGGCGGATGCCGTTTTTGCACCGCATATGAATGCTAAAATTCAACAGATGATTCTGTCCTATTAATTCTGATTTATTCCACCCTCACGCATGCAATATTAATCGGAAAAAAAATAAATTCATTTAATGAAAATATCTTTAAAAAGATGATATTTGCTATTAAAAAAGATGGTAAGTTGGATTTTATAGATATGCATTATGCATACAGTAATAAAATTGGATTGAAAATATTCCTTAAATTTACATTATCTCATTTTAATGTTTGGTAAATGAATATAATAAAATAAAAATAGCTGGACTTAGGGGTAATGAAAGAATGTTTTGGGCTAATTGGGTTGGTCTAGACTGGATTTGGTTTATGCCCACAATAAAATTCGATTGAAATGAATTCAATTCAATTGATCCACCGCCGCCACATCTGTTCCCGGCCTCCTTTGGGGCGGCAATAAACAAAATAATTGGGCCACAATTCAAGGGGAAAAATCCATCATTTCATTGTTCATATCCAAAAGGATCAAGGTTTGTGTGAAGGAGGTGAATGGTCTCGTGATTAACAAATCATCAATTTTCCCTCCAAAAGACACGAAATCCAACATTTTTTGTGATGATCGACTTCCAAAAGTCGCCGACAATTGGCCATTGGCCCATTTTGTGTTCTTTCAAATGCATTTTAACCCGGAAGATTGATTAGAAGGGAAGGATATGAGAGAATAAAGGGGAAAATGAATGAATGAATGGATGGCATTTGGCCACAAATATTAAATAAAGAAAATTCGAAATTTTATTATTCTCAAGGGAAATATTCGCCTTGGTTTATTTTTTGAAAGCCAAAAAAATGAATAATTGTCGGCGGAAGACGTGGAAAAAAATTATGAAAAATGGTAGTCCTTTTTTGCAAGGAAATGTAAAAAATATTTAAAGGAAAATACTTTCGACAATTGTCGAGAAAATAAATGGAAATGGAACAAAACTTCCTCATTTTCGTGCAATTCTTTTGACTGCTTTTTTATTGAGTTAGAGGCAAACATTTTTGGCAATAAAAAGGCACAAAAAAACCAATTAAAAATTGAGGGAATTTGTTTGGCAAAATCGGAACCGAATCAAAGGAATAAAAATTCCTCAAACCAAAACGTTTTTCTTTTTCCTTTCATCCCAAAAAATGGCATTTTTGGGTGGCAATAATAAAAAAGGGAACAAAAGAAAAGTTGAGAAGAGTATGGGTGGAAGTGGAAAAATGTGACCGAATGGAATATTTAAATATTATTGCATTGCACTTCTGAATTGAATGGAATGGACAAAATGAGGAAGAAAAATTGAAGAAAATGACAAAATTAAATGAAATTGTGAATAAATTCTTTACTCAATATTTTCTTGAGAAACAATAAATACGTAATTTTAAACAAAATGGGAAAATTAGTATTTATTTTAATCTATAAATTTATTATGTATTTTATTTATTTCAATAGGAATTTTATAGCCAGAATTTGTTTTTTATTCATATTTATGTTAATGTTAGTTTTCATAAATATAAAAAAATTTAAAAAACTGCTGAATAGAAATTAGAATTTAGAAACATTGACGGAATTGAGAAATGGATATTTGTAATTTGTGCTCAAAAATGTGAGTTCAAAAAGAAAATATTAAAGAGTCACTGAAGAGAAGAATAAGTATTAAAAAAATTATTATTATTATTTTTATCATTTTTATTGCTGAAAATATTTTGATTAAAATTGATAATAAGGAAGAATAATAAATAAATAATTGAATGATAAATAAAAATTAATAATTAAAATTATGATTTTTTTTGTTTTTAGATAAATATTAATTAATTATTAATAAATATAATTCAATAAATACATATATAGGTAAACCAACCAATACTGAATGGCTCATCGTAGTCATCCTCATCCTCTCCATAAGTGTTGGCATATTGGAATTGAAGTCCATCCAAGCAGGATTCTGGATCCGATTGGAATGAGCCAACGGATGGACTGGCACCACAACGAAGGGGCACCTTTAACAATTAAATTATAAATTAAATGAATTCAGCTGATTTACTTTTAATAAATCATCGTCCACATTGCCCGGATACAATGTTTGCATGTATAAATCCACAGTGGAATTATGATTTGGCGATGGGGAAGGCGGCGGAAATATTTCCAATTTTGGTTTTCCTGCAAAATTGACTAAATATGAAATTATATTGCCCGGAATATATACTTTTGAGATTGGGTGAGGGGTCGGAATTTTGGCGTTTTAGACGGCATTCTTGTCGGATTAATTGCTCGGGTCGAGTCATTCCCCGGGCGGATGGAGTCCGTTCAGGCGGTGTCGCATATTTTCGTTGGCCATTTGGCCGAGGACTACCCCTTGGCCTAAAATAACATCAAATTAATATATTTTAAATTTTGAAATATTTTACTTGAAAAATTTTGGTCCCCCACTTCCGCTGCGTCGTCGATGATCGGCCATAATAATTGGCCGTAGACTGGCCGACTCCTCATCCAAATCACCACTGCTGGCATAGCCGCCCACGGTCAATGGTGACTATGAAATAATTTAATTTAATTTATGATTTAATTTTGTTATTTATTTATTTAACTTTTGGTTTTGCATAAACCTAAAAAAGTTAAAAAGTCGTAACCATTTATCATTTCATAGATAGAGCTAAATTTAGGCCTACAGCTACCATAAAATTCTCCATTAATACCCCATGGGGAATTATTTTTCAACTTTTAAAAATTAGGAAAATTTAAGGAAGGACTCCTTAATTTGTGGACATATTTGAACAATTTATAGCGGATTTTGTAGAGCTTTAGGGAACTAAGAATATGCAATAAAAATTTATTTTTATGTTCACCTTACCAGGAGCTTATAGGTCCCAAAATCGAGGGTGGGAAATTATTAGAAACTGGGGTACTAAAAGAGAATTTACGGTATCTTTGAAATTGATATTCGTTCATTTAATCCCCTACCGGTGTTTCATCATTCAAACTGCCCGTTGTGAAATTATGCCGTCCATTTGAATTATTATTATTATTTATATTATTGTTATTATTGTTATTATTATTTGTGCTGATTATGTTGTTTTGGGGCACAATGAAAATATTCGGCGGAATTGTTGGCCCAAATTCGTTCTCTTTGCTTTTCATTCAATTTTGTAGTTTCTTTGAGGGGGAAAATTCTCCAAAAAGTTTCAAATATTTTTCTCTCCTTTAAAAGGAACAAAAATTGTATTATTTTATGCAAAAAAATGTTGAATTATAATAAAAATGGAAGCATAAAAGGCAATAAAAAATATTCCATTTATTCCATTCATACATTTCCTCAAATGACAATAAAAATCACGCGCACGGAAATATGAAGGAAATTAAATTTTGACCAAATTGTTTCCCAAAAGGCATTATTTAAAATAGTAAATTGATTTATTTGTTTTTGGGTAGGAAGTTAAAAATTGTATTGGCTTTTTCCCATTTGCCATTGAAGCGGATAATAAATCGACCGCAAAAAGAACATTGGTTTTGAGGGTGGAGAATGGGGGTGTTGGGGGGATGGGTCGATGGAAGGCACTTTTGGGTGGTTGAAGCAAAAAAGGGACCAATCGAGTGGAAGAAGCAGTCGAAAAAGTTGTCGGCTGGTTCATGGAAAAGTCGGCGGAACACTTTTCACGGATTTGTCCCCAGGGGAAACCGACACCGACATAGTAAAAGGAAGGAACAAAAAGGGGGCCAATGAGAAGTTGAAAAAATTGGCCAAAAAGGTTGAAAAGACAATGATGGTCGGAATGAGGTGGCACACAAATTTCCATGGCATTTGAATTTTTAAAAATAATGTTGAAATTCCCATTTTTATGGAATAAACAAAGAAAAAAGAGAGATTAAAAGCCATTGCCCGAGGCAATTATTCATTCCCCTCAAAGCCATTGTGGAGATAATTAATAATATTGGAAAAGAGTGGAATATTTTGAACAATAAATTTACTAAAAATGAAAAGGAATTTGGCTAGAGGTCTATTCACTTTGTATCCTTAAAAATGATTTTTGAAGGGATTTCTGGAAAACAATTAAAAAATTAAAGGATTATCCTCATTTAAAAGGGAAAGGTATTCTTCCGGTTTGAAAATAATTCTGAATATATTTAAGGTACAAAAAGTGAGAATATTTATAAATATTTATATTGAGGAGAAAATGGCGAAGAACGGACACATTGAAGTGAAGTGGAAAAAATAAGAAGTGGAAAAATATGGGAAATGGCGTGCCAAACAAGGAAAATCGGGAAGGATGGGCCGTCAAAACATCGTCGGCGAGATTGTCAAAAATTCAGTAAAAAAAATTGTATTATATATGGAGTTATTCTTTAATATTTAAATAAATAATCTAGCAATATTTATGTTGAATTTAATTATTAATTTTAATTCTAAATAATTTTCAAAAAATTTGTTCATTAAAATGTGCCAAAATAATGTGAAGAAATGATGTGAATGGAGTTGGTTGTTTTCCTCTAATCCTCAAGAATATTCCAAAAATGGACATTTTAGTGCCAAATATGGAAAAAGGTTCATCAATCTCGAGGCCATAGAAAATCACTCCCAAAGGGATTAAAAAATTGTTTGGAGATTGGCACCGAACAAATTGTGGCCATTCCCCCCTCCTTTTTTGATATCCAAAAAGCAGAAATTGAAGACTGAAATTAATATTAATTATCGCCAAAATTATTTCCAAAATGTTAAAATGACCAAAAGTCAATCTTTGGCCATTCACTTAAGCCTTAATAAAAAGTGAATGACGGAAATATAAGTAACTTCCCCCTTTTTTTCATTTGAATTAATTCTGCAAAAATTGTGGAAAATGCCGCCGGGGGAGAGGACCTTAAAATTTTTCCCACGGCTTTTTGCCTCCAAATTCTTCCCTAGCTAAATTTCATCCATTCCGTGTGCCAAAAGAAGGCGGAGGCGGAAAATGTGGAAAGTGGGGAAAGGGAGAGGAACACACGGACCGACGATGGCCCTGTCGAATATTTTTTTGGGAGGCTTTTCGGGCGGCATTCTCGACTGGGCGGCCACCGAAAAGCTTATGCAAATAATTGTTTTGCCCTTACCCCTTTTCCCTTTCTTCATTTTCGCCAATGCTTCATTTTTTGTTAAACTCATTGGCGGCGAATGGGACCAACCATGGAAATTGGAGGAGGCACAAAATTGCTGCCAACCAACCAAAACCACTATCCTCACTATGCTTTTTGGGTGTTCCACAAATAATTTTAGGAGAACGTGGGAACATTTTTTGCTGGATGAAAATGAATGAATGCATTTTTGGACATCAAATAATAATTTTAATCGAGTGGAAAATGGAAATTGCCCTAAGGGGGATTTATGCGTTGGCGTTTGAATGAAAAGAAAAAGAAAATTGGTGGAAGTCGACAATTATAAATAAAAGTAAAAAACAAAGAATGACCAAAAATGAAGGGTAAAAGGAGGAGATTTTTCAACAAGTTTTTGTCCAAAATTCAGAGGAAAATTGGGGAAAAAAGTTTATATTAAAAAGTATTTTTGGATGTATTTTAAATTGAATAATTTAAATATAATAAAATTCTGTGTAAATTAAATCAAAAAATTATTTGAAATAAATAAAAATATTTAGTTCATTGTCAAAAACATTCAAATTAAAATGCCAGACTTCAGCGAGGGAATCTGTTTAATTTTTAATGCGACAATTTTGCCAAAGAGCCGCGTGCTCAAAGAAGGGAAGAAATTAAAGCTTTCTTCATTAAAAAAGCAATGTTAGGAGGCAGAATAAATTTATGGCATTGGCATTGACTTTGGACCGAGAAATGAAGCATTTGAGGCAAATAAACAATTGGCTTATTAAAATTGAACAAACGGTAGAATATTCGGATTGGACAATTTAAGCTAGGAAATTTAGCCAAAATTCGGGATGAGAAAATTTAGTGGACCATTTATTGTTTAAGAAATGTTCAAAAAAGAGTGAGGAAAAGCAGCATCGTGGTCGGGGGAAGGGGAGCGGAAATCGCATGCCGGATGCCGTGTTCATCATTCCGCCGGAGATATATTTATTTTTCATTTTTATTTAATGTACTTTACTTTATTCTCAAAAGCTCAAAATTTCAAAAATTTATTTGAAGAGAATAAGAGGATAAAATTAAAATATCAAATTTTATTTTTGTCACCATTGAATAGCTAAATTTAGATTTATTTGGCCAATAATAATAAAAATATTTTTATGGGTTGCCATTTTAATATTTTATTTTTATTTGTTTACCCCATGAATGATGGGCGAGTGAAAAATAAAACTATTAAAAATATTGGATCAGCCAAGAAAAGAGCCAAAGTGGCATTCATTCCATTCGTCCATCGACCAATTTCCCCCTTCTTGATGATTGAATTTAAGGCATTTGCCTTTTTTATGGGCCAAATGATTTGTTCCTTTTGGCCATATTCCCCTCTGTGTTCATCATTTGAGGAACAGGTGTCCCTTTTGGCCTATTTTGATGGGAAATGATGAAAATGAGGGGATAAAAACTTTTTGGCCTTGGAGAAGGAATTTTTTGGCAAACAACTTCCCCAAAATCAATCTTCCCCTTTCCTTGTTGTCTGGCCAACAAATCAATCAAAAAAATATCAAGGAAATTGGATATTTGGTTTTATTATAAAATTGCATTTTATGAAGGAAGAAAATGAAATAATTTTGTGAGGAAATATTCCCGAAAAAAAGTAAATTAAATTCCAGCAAAGGAATACCCAAAAATGGATGACACTTTTTTTCAAAAAATTGTACACACCAAACAAATTGATTTAAAATTAAATTGGCTTTGGATTGGTTGGGGGAAACAAGTCCATCGAGTCGAATCCATCCTTTTGGCCATTTTGAAATGTGCAAACAAAAATTCCCGAGGGAATTTTGAAAAATGAACAAAATAAAAAATATAATTTAAAATTTGGGAAGGCATAAAAAAATGTTGAATTTTAAAATGGGATTATTAACATCATTTTTATGTACTTTTGGGAATTTGGGATGGCCATAAAAAATATATTTAAAGGTGAAGAAGCCTCAAATTTTTTTTGGAATGGATGAAGCTTTAAATGTTGAAAAATGTCAAGAATAAATGAATGAATGAATGATTGACGTAGATTGGCCAAAAAATTATCAGAAAGTGGGGATTCCTTCTTCATTCCCCCTACTATTATTATATTATTTAACAATAATAAATATTTTATAAAATTGTCTTTTAATATTGCAATGGCAAGGGAATTTAAATATTGGTCAAATTAAAATAAAGTATGTTTGTGGGAATTGAAAAATTATTCCTTTTCACAATATTCATAAATAGTGTCACAAAAGAGATCAATCGTATAATTAGTTTGTTTATGTTTTTTCATTTTTTGGCAAATTTTCACATGTATTTTTTAATTAATTTACAAAAATTAGCCCAAACTATAATTTAATGATATTCACAAAATACACAGCCCAAACCCATTCTCGATTCAACAAAAAACGTAGCTTATTCGTTTTTAAATAATATTTCCGAGCTTAAATTGATGAGATCAGCTTTCAAATTTTATTAAAAGCGATTATGTGTATAAAAAAAGAAAATATTCATCAAAATTTAATTTAATTTTCAATTTTTAATTCATCATTTGCATTCCAATTCCATTCTTTTGTCTCATTTCAATTCGACATTTGTACGGCTTCAATTTGACGGCAAAATCAAATTCTTTTTCGGAGGATGGTGGATTCAATGGGTCAACGGGATAAACCTAAAATTCAATGAATTAATAAAATTCAATTAATTTTTAATTATTTTACTTTAAAAATACGGAAAAAATTTGCAGTAAAAAGGAATAATTCGGTCCTTGCCAAAGATTCACCAAGGCAAATTCTTGATTAAAAATGTAAATTTATGGAAATAATTAATTTTCCCACCTTTTTCCCAGACTAAATGGAATTAATTCTTCGCATTTCTTCAATTGTCCATTCTCATCCAAAAATCGTTCCGGCTCAAATCGATTCGGATTTGGGAATAACTAATTAATACGACAAAATTATTTTGAACCCTTTTTGATTGAATTAACCTTCTCATCGGAAAGAACACAACAAATTTGTGGGGTAATTGTGGTTCCTTTTTTCAATTTAAATTTTCCTCCCTGAATTTCCACATCGCACATTGTTCGATGGCTCAAATTTATTGGCAACAAATTGCAAAGTCGTTGGACTTCCTTTTTTGAATTATCGTATTTTTTCTATTAGAAGCCCACCCTCTAATAGAAGCCACTCTAAAATATCACTGAAAAAATATAACACAGAACACACTCTCTAATAGTAGCCCACCCTAGAGAGGTTCTGAAAATAGAAGCCCATGGGCTTTTAATAGAAAAATACGGTAATAGAAATATCCAAAATATATTTATTTACATTTATGACGGCACATAAATATGGCAATTTTGGTCGATCCGCTTGAGTGACCCATTCCCCAAATCCATTCCTCCCTTTTTGTGCATCCAATCCATCCAATTCCCCATTTGCATTTTGGCCTGCACTCTTTGGTCCAACATCAAATAAAGAACCAAAAAACTCAAAGTAGTCGATGTTGTTTCCTGTCCGGCCATGAATAAATCGGCACAAAGAATTCGCAAATTATCCATTCTAATTTAAAGCATTGTTCCATTTCCAAAAATATTGGCAAAATTACGTGAAATGCTCATTTAATTCGGCATCGCCTTTTCCCTGTGCCACCAAATCCATTTGATCAAGGAAAAAATCGAGTAAATCCTTTTTTGTCCCCTCCTCCTCATTATTCCCTTCTCCATTAGCCTTTCTTTCCGCAATTCTCCCTTGGATTCGTCTGTCCATGAATGCCATCACGGTGCCAAAATTTTGGTCAAATTTGGCAAATACACTTGAAAAAATGGGTAAATGACGAAGCCAAGGCCGTGTCATTGTCAATAATCCACATGTTGTCGACAATTCTCTGACCAAATTTTCCATCATTCCTTTCAGTTCATAAAATTCATTGGAATGTTTCTAAAAATGTGAAATTGACTCCAAAAAACATATATATTGCAGCTAATATTGGAAATTGGTTAAAATTCCCAAATTAGCTAGGGGTCTGGGATAGCTAATTTTGGAAATTTCGGCTTCTAGGTATCGTACAGACTCGAGAATAGGCTCATTCGACCCGGCATGGTTGATTTACTTACTCTATGAAATTTCAATTGCAGACCAGGAATAGGGTTAGGGCTGGGGATAGAGCGCCGGAGGAGGAATAGGAACGTATCGAAAAGTATTACTAAACAAGCGTAGAATAGTCCGAAATTGATTGAAATTTCATATAGTAATTCGGCCGTGACGAATCGCATGAGCTATTCTCGAGTTTGTGCGACACCTACAAGCCGAGATTTCCAAAATAAAACAGTTTTATAATTCCGAAATTGACCTAGTTCCAATTTTCGCTACAAAATATCTAATTTCTAACCCCTTTGAATGAATATCCAAAAAGGAATCGATTTATGGTTGAGCCAATCAAAATGTCAATTTCCTTTTGTAAATCCACACATTCCCCAAAATGTTCATTTGCCGAGAATTTTTCCCGAAATTCATTGATTGAATTTGAAATGTCCGAGAGGAATTGTTGCTCCAAAGCGGCCCTTCCCATTCCCAAATTGCGCAAAGTTTGAAGGGAAAAACGGCGCATCACTTTCCAGGGTTCCCCCTCAACCCGAAAAACTCCACCATTTTTGCCTTTTGTACCTAAAAAAGGAAGAGGAATTCAATATAATTTTGGAATATTTTACAAGTAAATTTTGTGATTAATTCCGTCATAAATTCGCGGCCAGCATATGCATCGCCCTCCTTGATGAATAAATCACGCATTAGGCCATATTCAGTGACCATCACTGTTGGCTCTTCGCCAATCCAAACTGTGTAGATTGGCCCAAATTCTTTTGTCCATTTTTGGAATGGCAAATATGGATTTCTAATTCAAATAAAATGAATACAATTTAATATTTTTTAATACTCTTTCAAGGCCAAAGTATTCCCAAAAAGTGGAATCGGTGTTGGACCAGGCGGAAGTCCCCGACGTTTCCAAATAAAATGCCAAAATGAGAAAAATGCAAGAAAAAGTGGCAAAAGAATTGTCAACATTGGAAATGGAATAAAATGTTAAATTGATAATCATAATGAGGATTGTGGTTTCTTTTTAAAAGGGTATTAAATTTGTGGTTTATTCATATAGTTTTGGAGTGAAAAAAAGAAATGTTGATTATCAGACGGTAAATTGGTCAAAATAAAATTAATAACAAAAGAATGGTATTCAATTCATTTAAGTATCTTTAATCATTTTTCTTATCAATCATTTTTGATTTTGGGTTCGTTTTTGGAATGAAAATTGGACAAATTGGCAAAAGCAGCAAATTTTATTGTGCTTTGAGTTTTCTTATTAAACATGTAAAAACTATGGCAAACCACAATGATCAAGATTTAGTCTAGGAATTTGATACTTTAATTCCTCTTATTCATTGTATTATTTTCTAAATCTGGAATATATTTATTTTCCTTTTTAATTAAATTAAAATTTGGCCAAAATTGGCAATAATAAAAGAACGAAATTAAATTTGGAATCAAATCAACAAATATTCAATCAATCAAATTAATTCTTAATCCTCTTTTAACAGCCCCGGGCTATTAATTTCGAACTCCAAAAATCGGCAAATTGTGGTCAAAGAGTCTAAGTAAGTCTAACACTCTCTTATCTTTTGATATTTATTAACAAATATACATAGCATTTTTATAGAGGTTAAATAGCACTATAAGAAATGTAATAGAAAAATGTATTTTTAAAAGTTAATTTTTAAGGGTACCGTACTTCAAAATAGAGGCAGCAGAAGCCTAGAGGATTTAATTTACATCGAATTTGTTTTTCATTGAGCATCAATTTCAAATTCAACAACATTCAATTTTTTAATAAAATATACTTAAAATATTATCAAAAATCGATGAATTTATTTCATTCCATTTTGTTGAATTTTCTTCTTCATTTTTTACTCTTGACTTTTTTTATTCCCCAAATTCAACCTTCAAATGGCATAGTTCAAATTGATGGATTGAATTGGATCGGCCTTTTTGAGCAAAACTGGTTTTATTAATTGAATCATCCCTCATCAGGGCAAAGAAAGGCGAAACAAACAACTTCTCTCGCACCAATCCCCCTCTCCCTTCACTTCCCATTTGACTTTTTTTGTCCATCCAATTTCCCAATTGTCAAATTTAAAATTCCCAAATAAATTCGAAAAATCTTCTTTCCCCCAATCAAAAGACTAAAAAATGTCCAATTACGAATATCGAAGTGAATACAAAACAGGGCCAGATGGATACCATCGAGAATATCGCAGTGGCCCAGATGGCACATTCCAAAATGAGACTCGCACCGGAAGTGGATTAAGCACAACGCCGGGTTAGTGTCAAAAATATATTAATAATTAAATTGACAAAATAGAAGTATAAATGATTTATTGAAATTGAAAAATTAAAAATAATGGTTATAAAAATAAAATTTTTTTTCATTTTTTTTGCTTAATTTATTGATGGGATATTTATATTTCAAATCCCATTATTACTATTTATTTAAGAAAGAAAAAATGCGGTACTTGTTGGTTACCTCCGGGCTTATTATTTTGGGCTTACTGTGGAAAGATTACGGTAACCCCAATGTGTTATCCGGTATAGGATTAGGTCATCCATTGGGATAGGTTATCATCCCATGGATCCGTAATCTTAACCTTAATCCTAATCACCAATAAGGAGACCGACCCTTCATTTCTAAAACATCTGCCCGGGGATAACTGACAATTACCAAAAATGCTTCATCTATTTTTTATGCTTACTTAGAAGAAATTGCCTTGCTATTTTTCTAGGCATTGATGCCACCACCGTCCGTCCGCCAACAAATTTGAGCAACTATAGTACCTCCCATCTTCATTCCTCCTCCTCGGTTAGTCCAATGCCACGATCGGTGGTCACCGAGGAATACACTTACTCAACCCGAAATGGGCCCGGCGGCAGTTATACAATCACAAAGGGACCGTATATTCGGGTGGAGAGCAATCATCAAGGACCCAATTATCGGGCACATTTGGGCCCAAGACCGTAATATTATTATTAAAGGGACGATATTAATTTATTTATTATTTTTTAGGGCATTGGGTGGACGAAGACAATACACCGAAACAACAACAATCAATCGGGGAAACATTGGTGGACGCCCAAATTTGCATTGAACAAAAAAAGAGAGAAAAAATTGAACAAAATGAATTGAAAATTGAAATGAATTTAAAGAATTATTGGAAGAATAATAGATTTAAAATGATTTCTCGCATTTTATGGAAATTTATTAGCTGATTTGATGCATAAAATTGATATCTGAATTTATTCGAATATGTAATTATAATTTTAAAAATATATTTAAATATAGAAAAGATAGAAATAGGAAAAAAATGTAAAGAAAATTATAGTTTATAAAATGAAATAAAATTATTTTCATTTTATCCATTAACAACCCCCATTGCTGCTGGCATTGGATTATAAAATTGTTGGCCGTTGGGTTGTTGTTGCATTTGTTGTTGGCCATAAAATGGTGCACTATAACCCATACTCGGCACCGGTTGATATTGTTGATATGGATAGGGCTGGAACGAAAATTGAGAAAAATCCAAATTCCAAATCATTAAATTATTACTTAGGATACCGTTTCGCATACTACTGTAATTGTAATTTAGGCGTAAATACAAATCATATTTACATTGAATTGTCCCATTTCCTTATTTCTTGCTAAAAAATTACTTGCTGTTGCTGTGCCATTCCATTGCCATATGGACTACTAAATCCACCATTTTGCCCACCATATTGGATGTTCATGGATGAGGCAGGCAATGCTTGCGGAATGCCATTCACATTTCCATATCCATTCACTCCATTATAGTAAGGATATGTATTGGCACCATTCATTTGTTGTGGTTGGCCATAGGACGGATATTGGCCAAAAACAGCCGAATTGAGAGAAATGGCAAAGACGAAAATGAGGTAGAAAAATTGGGCCATGGGAAGAATAAAGAATTTCCTCTGGGAAATATTTAAATTATGGTTTAAAATAATGAAAAAGTTAATCAAAATTGGCTTTATTAATACTTTAATTTTGAACATTTTTCCGCTCTAAAAGTTTAAATGAGAAAAAAAAATTATAAAAATGTTCATTTTTGTTTATTCACTCTCCCATTCTTTCCCCAAATTTTTGGATAATTTTTAATAATGAAAGAACAGCTTCGCATACAAAAATGGGACAAAAAGATTGGAAAATTAAAATCAAATTCAGAATTTTAATTTAAACCCCTTAAAATTGAATTTAATATTATAGACTGTGCAAATATAGGTTTATAATTTAAAATGACAATTTTACTTTATTCTAATGAATTTCGTTGGATCTTTGTAATTTGGTTTCAAGAAAATTTCGATAAAATAAAGAATTTAGTGTTTATTCATTTGTTATTTTTCCTTCATTTCTCATTATATTATTAATTTATAAATACCTAAAATACTCTATTAAAATCCCATCTCTAAAAATTTCCCAGTCTCGACTTACCCATAGCTCCTCCTAGCAGAGGGCGAACTTTAAAATTTTTTTATTGTATTTTTTTATTAGTTCTTTATTGCTCTACAAATTTCGCTAAAATTTGTTCAAAAATGGTCATCCAATTAAAGAGTTCGTTAAATTTTCTAATTTTTGATGGGTTGAATAATTCCCCTGGCATTTTCTTTATCTATTAATCATTCAACCTATATAAGGCTAAAATATCAAATTAAAACAATAATAATAATATGTTTTGAATTGTGAATTTAATTTCATTTTAATCTCATTAAAATAATCACAAATTCAGAATATAAAATTTGAAATTTAAGTATTAATTCTCATAAAATTGTTTCATCATTTTCCATAACTTCCTCCAGTCGAAAATCCAATCACTGTTCCGGTATCAGTTTGGCCAGCATTCGTTGGCCCCATATCCAATGAGCTATAAATAATAAATGATTTAAAATTATTTATTTATTTATTTAAATTTTTACCTAGGATCCGGCGCACTTGATTGACTATCTGAAAAAAATATTAAAATTTTATATTTGTAATTAAATTATTTTAAAACTTGAATTATATCCATATCCTCCATATCCATATCCATAATAGCTATTCGGATAATAATAACCATAACCATAATTATTATTATTGTATCCATAATAATATTGACGCCTCGTTCGAATTGCACCGACTGGATAAATTTTTTATTAATTAAAATAATATAAAATTTTGTACCTTTTTCATCAGCATTATCAATTTTCCATTACATTTTAAGATGAATAAAAATTGCAATAAAATTAAGAAGATAGGGAAGAATTTTGGATGAAACATTTTTAATAATATTTTTAATGTTAAAAATTAGGGAGAATAATAATTCCTTTTTATAGTAGCAAAATCAATCTCCTCAATCAGCGACAGGAAGTAATTTTTTTAATTGAGCGAAGAATGATCTGTGATATTCATTCAAAGGGAAATAGTCGAATTGATCAAAATTCATTTTATAAGAATTTGGCGAATTACAAAAAGAATTTATAATATTAAAGGAATTATATTCAATTTCCTTGTACTTTGACAAAACATTACACATCGGAATTACATTCGCCGAATCTATGATCATTGAAAGTGAAACATTCAATTAGAACAAAATACTTAAGTGAAATATTATTAAAAACCAAAATATTTTATGTCAAAAATAATCAAAAATCAAAATTTTATATTTTTAATTTTAATTTCATTGTAAAATTTCTTCTTTTTTAGCCTTGTTGAGGAGCTCCTCCATATCCACCGCCACCGTAACCATTTCCAATTCCATTTTGTGGTGATGGACCATAACTGCCCGGGGCACCAGCACCAGCCCCATATCCTCCAACACCGCCATACTGTTGAGATGGGGCCGCCATACCGTATTGCGACTTGAATAATAATTTAAAATACAATTAATTATTAAATTTTCTCCCACCAACCCCAAATCCAGACCCAGTGCCAGGCTGTTGCTGTTGTTGTTGGTATGGATTATTGTTTATTCCCCCACCACTGTATCCACCATATCCAAAACTTCCTCCATTATTTGCTGTCGGTTGACCTCCAAATGGACTGCTAATGCCATTGCCGATGCCACCAAATCCGCCGCCCATTCCTCCGCCTCCCATCATCATTTTGAAAAACATCTTCATCATTTCGAAAAGTCCACCGGCGCCACTTCCTCCAAATCCACCACCACCATTGTTTCCACCAAATCCACCCATTCCTCCGAGCATTGAAAGTGGATTCAGCATTGAAGCAAATGCTGATGCCGGATTACCGCTTCCTCCTCCTCCACCAAATCCTCCATTGGGAGATGCTCCATTTCCACCTCCAGCACCAAAAAAGTTGCCAAATCCATTGCAAAAATTGATGGAAATAATGAAAATTAGGAAATAAAAATGTGGTGAATTCATCTTTTTAAATTATTAAAATTAAAAATTATATCATTAAAATGTTGGATTTTATCCTTCGCTCATTTTTGGATTAGAAAGGTACGAAACAAATATCACAAGCCAATTTTGATGCCATTCATTTTGTGCTGGAATGGATAAAATTGAGTCCAATTGGGTTTTTGGGACAAAGCTGGCCAAATATTGGATATTTTAATAAAATTTCCATTTTCCATAATTGCGTAATTTCATTTTGAATTGATGAATTGATTTTTGATGTTTTCTCATTTAAGAAGAAGAACATCTATCTCACAAGTTAGAAATCAAAAATTCAGATAAAATAAGTTTGACATAAATTCTTTTTTATAATATTGATATAATATTAAAAAATTGAAGTTTTATTCATATAATATTAAAAAAATTGATGATCGAACATTTTTTGAAGAAGGAGACTCTTATATTATTAATTATATGCCAAAAATTAAAAAATTTTAAGACTGGATGTTCACCCATTTTTAGTTATGAATTTTAAAAGTTTTCAAAAATTCCGAATAAAAAGCAAAATTTTTAAAATGAATTTTTTCAAAAACAAATTATGAAATAAATCTGAAATTTTTTGATTAAACATTATTATTTTTTTTGCTAAAAATAAAAAAGTTTTAAGGCTAGATGTTCAGACTATCGATTTAAATAGGGTATTGTAAGTATAATAATATTTGAATATAGGACCTAAATTATATTTGCTTAGCTAATATTATGAATGATGATGATCACTTCATTATTTTGAACATTTTTACATTTTCTATTTTTTTTTATTTAATAGTTTTAAAATATTATAAAAATTCAAACTATTTATATATTAAGATATTATAAAAATTTTAACTATATATATATTAAAATATTATAAAAATTCAAACTTTTTATATATTAAGATATTATAAAAATTTAAATATATATATATATATTAAAATATTATAAAAATTCAAACTATAAATATTATAAAAATTTAAATATATATATATATTAAAATATTATAAAAATTCAAACTATTTATATATTAAGATATTATAAAAATTTAAACTATATAAATATTAAAATATTATAAAAATTCAAACTTTTTATATATTAAGATATTATAAAAATTTAAATATATATATATATTAAAATATTATAAAAATTTAAACTTTTTATATATTAAGATATTATAAAAATTTAAATATATATATATATATTAAAATATTATAAAAATTCAAACTATAAATATTATAAAAATTTAAATATATATATATATTAAAATATTATAAAAATTCAAACTATTTATATATTAAGATATTATAAAAATTTAAACTATATAAATATATATATATTAAAATATTATAAAAATTCAAACTATTTATATATTAAGATATTATAAAAATTTAAATTATATATATATTAAAATATTATAAAAATTCAAACTATAAATATTATAAAAATTTAAATATATATATATATATATATATTAAAATATTATAAAAATTCAAACTATTTATATATTAAGATATTATAAAAATTTAAATTATATATATATTAAAATATTATAAAAATTCAAGCTTTTTATATATTAAGATATTATAAAAATTTAAATATATATATATATATATATATTAAAATATTATAAAAATTCAAACTATAAATATTATAAAAATTTAAATATATATATATATTAAAATATTATAAAAATTCAAACTATAAATATTATAAAAATTTAAATATATATATATATATTAAAATATTATAAAAATTCAAACTATTTATATATTAAAATATTATAAAAAATTCATTTAATATATTTATACTTATTTTAAGATAAATATTAAATTTACAGCATTAATTCTTTACTCTATTGTCATATGATGTTAATTTTTTATATTTTGAAGACTGTGCTTCTTCTGGCATCGTAGCCAACTCCACGGCCGGCAACAGAAGTGTATTGAGGATGGCTAAAACGCTTTTGGAAATAATCCCTTTGGGCATTTTCAATTGGAGGCAAAATTTGTGTGGTTCCTGGACGCGGTGAAGGTGAAGGGATACCACCACCGATGGCACCGGGAATGGCACGTGCCGGCATTATTCCATTTATGATGTTCAATTTTGGTGGGGAAAATTCGCTGTCTTTGATAATATATCGTAAAATTGGAATAAAACGGAGGAATGCGCGTCGATATTCGCCGCTGAAAAATAAATATTAATTAAAGAGAAAACATTTACATTTTTTCTCGACAAAATTGAACTTCTTTTGTCAATAAAATCATATTTTTTTGTCAACAAATTTATAACAGTTTAGAAAAAGATTTTCGTCTAACTAAAACTGACTGAGTGAGAGCGTCGATTCATATTTAATTTCTCTGATTTGGTCTAAATCTGGATGAGTTAATTTAATTAAACCGCTTCACGTTTTGGTTTAAAACAGCTTAATTTAAGGCAAAATACAAATAATCTATGTATCAATGCTCTCAACCAGATCTACAAAAATGTCAAATGGTTTGGCAGGTGAAAAATGATTCCTAAACTATTATTATAAATTCTCAAAAAAAAGCACCTTCTTTAATTTAATTGTGAATGTTTTTTTGATTGGAAGCATTAAAAAGACATAAAAATTGATGAAATAAAATTACCTGAATTTAAATAGAATAATTGTATTTGCGGAACAGGAAATTAAGGCGAGTATTACGGTACCATCAATAATATATTGGGCAGCAACCGAATTTGGCTCCCAAAATTTTGGAATTTGAAGAAATTTTGCCGTCAAATAATAACTCGTATTGGGGGTGAATCCAAATAGCGAAACGAGCAAAATGCATAATAAAGAAACAAATATTCGTTTTGTTGGCAAAACTATTTTAGAAAACAAATATTTATTCATAATCTAAATATTTTTGATTGAACCATTTTCGCTGATCAAAAAACGCATTGTAGTCCAAAGAATGGCATAAATTATGATGCTCAATAATTCACAGGAAATGGATAATCCCGATAAATATTTAGCATTTTTTTGCAGAGTCGAAGTGATCCCACAATTTGTTAATTTACTGAATAAATATTTATTTAAATTATTAAAAAATTAATTTTCGATTAAATCATTGAATTAACCAGAAACTTTTCATATGAAAAAATCGCTATCATTATGGCCATATAATTTGGCCATACGGAAATAGTAAGGCTTATTTGGCATGATTGGATTTTAATTTTACAATAGAATTAGAATCTGGCCTCTGGTAATAAGTTGATTTTTGACACCAAATTTTGGGTAAATTCAATAATAGATAAATTAATTTTAAAATGCATTTTAATTACAACGTGATTGGTGCATCGGCCGCTTCTTGATAAGCAAGGCAAAGAAGAATGATGGCAGGACTGAATGTTGCCAAAGCAACGAGGAAAAAATAAATTTTCCTATTTAAATGTTGATATCTAAAAATAATTTCTGCTTTTCATTTTTCAGAGAATTCTGATTTTCATTCCGGAAAGAATTCTGATTTTCATTCCGGAAAGAATTCTGATTTTCATTCCGGAAAGAATTCTGATTTTCATTCCGGAAAGAATTCTGATTTTCATTCCGGAAATAATTTTGATTTTCATTCCGGAAAGAATTCTGATTTTCATTCCGGAAAGAATTCTGATTTTCATTCCGGAAACAATTCTGATTTTCATTCCGGAAATAATTTTGATTTTCATTCCGGAAAGAATTCTGATTTTCATTCCGGAAATAATTTTGATTTTCATTCCGGAAATAATTCTGATTTTCATTCCGGAAAGAATTCTGATTTTCATTCCGGAAACAATTCTGATTTTCATTCCGGAAATAATTTTGATTTTCATTCCGGAAAGAATTCTGATTTTCATTCCGGAAATAATTTTGATTTTCATTCCGGAAATAATTTTGATTTTCATTCCGGAAAGAATTCTGATTTTCATTCCCGAAATAATTTTGATTTTCATTCCGGAAATAATTTTGATTTTCATTCCGGAAAGAATTCTGATTTTCATTCCGGAAAGAATTCTGATTTTCATTCCGGAAAGAATTCTGATTTTCATTCCGGAAATAATTTTGATTTTCATTCCGGAAACAATTCTGATTTTCATTCCGGAAAGAATTCTGATTTTCATTCCGGAAAGAATTCTGATTTTCATTCCGGAAAGAATTCTGATTTTCATTCCGGAAATAATTTTGATTTTCATTCCGGAAATAATTTTGATTTTCATTCCGGAAAGAATTCTGATTTTCATTCCGGAAAGAATTCTGATTTTCATTCCGGAAAGAATTCTGATTTTCATTCCGGAAACAATTCTGATTTTCATTCCGGAAAGAATTCTGATTTTCATTCCGGAAAGAATTCTGATTTTCATTCCGGAAAGAATTCTGATTTTCATTCCCGAAATAATTCTGATTTTCATTCCGGAAAGAATTCTGATTTTCATTCCGGAAACAATTCTGATTTTCATTCCCGAAATAATTCTGATTTTCATTCCGGAAAGAATTCTGATTTTCATTCCCGAAATAATTCTGATTTTCATTCCGGAAAGAATTCTGATTTTCATTCCGGAAACAATTCTGATTTTCATTCCGGAAAGAATTCTGATTTTCATTCCCGAAATAATTCTGATTTTCATTCCGGAAAGAATTCTGATTTTCATTCCGGAAACAATTCTGATTTTCATTCCCGAAATAATTCTGATTTTCATTCCGGAAACAATTCTGATTTTCATTCTGGAAATAATTAAAAATAAATAATTTAAAATGACCGTAATGGCCAAAAAACACTGATGAACCGGTCAATGGCGATTGCGGCCATTAAAACAAATGAAATGGAGAAAAGGGCAAGAAATATGGAGGAAATATAGAAACATTGAATCATTGAATAT
Organism: Pratylenchus scribneri; assembly: GCA_030063045.1. Classification (NCBI taxonomy): domain Eukaryota; kingdom Metazoa; phylum Nematoda; class Chromadorea; order Rhabditida; family Pratylenchidae; genus Pratylenchus; species Pratylenchus scribneri. Next base: position 609,933 of record JAQSEB010000014.1, on the reverse strand, counting down.
TTCCAATCGAAAAGTCGTTTTAATTCAAATAATTTGTTGATATCAAATGAAAGGAGGCAAAACTCATAAAAGGCCTTTAATTGGGATAATCATTTTTTGAATGGATTAAAAACAAACCAAAAGAATATTGCAAGGAGTGTGCAGCCATTTTGCCTTAATTGTTATATAAATTACACTGGAATTGAACAAAATTCCAATCAAAGCCAATGTGGAACGAGTTATGGCAAATGCAATGTCCATCAGGCAAAACTTAATTAATTTATAATTTAAACAGTGTTTTATGAGAAATAGAAATCCAATTTAAAATGGCTTAAATTTAATTAAAATAATTGACATTTTTCATTCAAACGGCTAAAAATAAATTTTCCTTGACAAATGTCAATATAGAAAAATGAAAAAAAAACGTTAAGCTATTTTGCTGCAATTTTAGCAAAAAAGGTGGACAAGGAAGTGAATTGTCATTCGCAAAAATGTTAAAGAATCAAAAAATATATGTTTTATTTAAATATTCCACTCATTCGATGGATTAACCAAAACGTTTTATTAAAATCCACCTTTTGGGCCAAAACTTATCTCAATCCATTCTCCAATTAAATTTCAGCTGCTCCAAATTTTGGCTAAAAATGGCAGCTGAAATTAAATCAACCAAAATTACGGTGCCCTCCAAAAAGTATGTGCATTCATTTATTAATGCCAGAAAAGAACCAAAAGAATCAGAATTAAAATTAAAAATTTATATTCGAATTGAATAAATGAAAATGTTGGAGCTATTTTAAAAATTAAAAGACTAAAAATCAAAAGAAAATATATTCTAATAATATGATATTCCTTGCAGCAATTTTATATTCATTTTAAATGAATTGCCAAAATCACTTCATAATGTTGATTGAATAATTGAATGGGAATTGTTGGCAAATTTGGATTTTGAGAAATTGCATCAAACTAAAAATCAATTTTAAAATATAATTATTTAAAATAAATTTTACGGAAGTTTGAGTTTGTGGCGTGAAAACCATCCACAAATGTTTACTTCGCATTTGACCTCGAATTTGGATAAATTGCTTCCAAAATAGTAAAATATTCACTTTGAATGCTTTGGCCGCCGCAATCACATCCGGAATTTCACCATATGCTTAATTCGCAAAAATAATTTGAAATATGCATTAAAATCACCGACCATTTGTGTATCGAACATTCCACAAATGTTGGTCAAAATTTTGAATATTCAATTTTACCCAGGGTTCTTTCCTTTTTCTCTTCAATTGTCTGGCCACAAATTCACGAATAATTAGATAGAAATCCTCACTGCCCGTGAGACCATAGGAAATTGATCAGAAATTAATATTTTTTTAAAAAATAATATTCGAGTAAATAAAAAACACCTATATAGACAATGTCCATCCCCAATTATTTTTCGAAGTATTTTTGGTCGATATTTTTTGCTATCAAAATGGACAAATTCCCATTGAAAATATCCATTCCTCCAACGGTTGGCCAATAATGGCTGAAATGAATATTCATCATAGATTTTTGATCTTTTTCGTCTTTTCGAAAGCATTTTCATCAATTTTCTTCGATTTATTCGCCAATTATTTTTTTGAGGTTTATTTAATATTTTTGAGAGAATTTTCAATTTTTTCCTATTTCTTCGCCATTCATTTAAATTTGGCGGATTGAACCAAAATTTGTTGGCCGGTTCTGATCGTTCACTCGAAATTGTTAATATTCTTCTATATTTTATGAATTAAAATGATTAATTAAATTTATTTAAATGAATAAAATATTATTAATATTTTTTTAGTTTTCTTTGAATAAAACCAAAATCAAATTTATAAATTATTTCCTAAAAACTTTTTATTCACCGCTCAAAATTGTTTCCCATCCAATTATTTGTTGGCTGCCTTTCATCCATTTCATGCAATTTCATATGTTCATTATAAATTTGTTGTTGATTATCTCCAAATTCTTGTTGGCATTTATAGCAAACCAACAATGCATCAATGCTCTTAAATTTAATAATAAACATTGTCAAATAAATAATAATAATTTTTAATTGCATTTTTAAATCTAAATAAAAAATCATTTCAAAATAAGAATATTAGTCCTAATCTAGGGCAAGAACTGGGTCTAGACACTCGCCTCGGGACTTCGCCGGGTGCTAAAATCCTGTTGATCTAAAGGATGGGAAAGGGATTAAAGGGAATTTTTGATTATTATTTATATTTATTTATCAATTGTTTGGGAAAATAATAATATTGTAAAGGGCAAAAAGAGAAAAGACACTGTAGGAGGGAAAAGGGGCTGATGTGAGAATGGATTGGGGCAATATTTGATTGATAGGTTAACAAAAAACTGAGGGGTACAGTCTACAGTAGGATGAATAAGAAAGACTCTTAGGCATTGCTGGCATTGACAAAGGAAAAGATCATTAATTCGTTTTTTCATGATGTCTTGCCCTATAAGGTTGTCCAAATTCATAGTCTGTTTGAAAATATGTTTTTTTGGAAATTTTTTATTTGAGTTTTAATTGAAACCGAAACCGACTGAATAATTAATGCCAATTAAATAATTAAAAGGTTAAAGAGGAGAAAAAGAAAAAAGGACAAATTTTTGTTAGCAATTCTAATATTTTTGGATATCAAACAATACAATTTTAGAAAGACATTGGGAATTTGGCCAAATTCACCTGCCGACTAAAAAAAATCAATTTATTGGAGGCATGATTTCTGGACCTAAAAATCGATTAAAATAATCATAAAATTAGAAATAAATTAATTATTTTTTCAATTTATTATCTTCTGCTTCAATCAAAGCTTTTCCAAATTTTTAAATTCATAGAAAACATTGTCTACCTAATAATTGGTATAAAATTGATATTTTTATAAAGTGATAAAAATTATAAAATTTTCTTCGATTCATAATCAAATTAAGTGAAAATATAAAAATTCAATTTTGTCAAATTTTTATTCCATAAAAATGACCAAAATATTCGATTTTAAATATGCCAATTTTATGATTATTTTTTAATTTTAAAGATACTCCCACTTTAAAATAAAATTACTCAAATTCATTTTATGTGATTCTTCAAAGATTATTCAATAATAATAATTTTGTATTGACATTTTTATGAGATTAATGAAAGGCTTCATTGGCTCTCACCGCTGTTAAGCACAATTATGCACAAAGTAAGTATGAAATAGACTCGCGGAAATAGGTAAAAAACTTGGCCAAATAAAAAGAATTCTTTGAATAGTCATTGATTTGTACGAGGAAAGGCAGCCTTACTACAAAAAGTTCTCACTTGGATAAAGCAATTGCCAGGCAAATGGCTATTCAAATTCATATTTAAATATATTAAAAATTCAATTCGATGTGTTATAAAATAAATTTTGAATTATTTCTTTTTGGCAAAAAAAATTTGCCAATACTTACTAAATATTAACCTTTCATTTTCATTGAATTTTAGATTAATAAAAAAATCACAATGGCAATCAGCGAAGCCCAAAACAGCTTAATTTAAGGCAAAATACAAATTATCTATGTATCAATGCTCTCAACCAGATCTACAAAAATGTCAAATGGTTTGGCAGGTGAAAAATGATTCCTAAACTATTATTATAAATTCTCAAAAAAAAGCACCTTCTTTAATTTAATTGTGAATGTTTTTTTGATTGGAAGCATTAAAAAGACATAAAAATTGATGAAATAAAATTACCTGAATTTAAATAGAATAATTGTATTTGCGGAACAGGAAATTAAGGCGAGTATTACGGTACCATCAATAATATATTGGGCAGCAACCGAATTTGGCTCCCAAAATTTTGGAATTTGAAGAAATTTTGCCGTCAAATAATAACTCGTATTGGGGGTGAATCCAAATAGCGAAACGAGCAAAATGCATAATAAAGAAACAAATATTCGTTTTGTTGGCAAAACTATTTTAGAAAACAAATATTTATTCATAATCTAAATATTTTTGATTGAACCATTTTCGCTGATCAAAAAACGCATTGTAGTCCAAAGAATGGCATAAATTATGATGCTCAATAATTCACAGGAAATGGATAATCCCGATAAATATTTAGCATTTTTTTGCAGAGTCGAAGTGATCCCACAATTTGTTAATTTACTGAATAAATATTTATTTAAATTATTAAAAAATTAATTTTCGATTAAATCATTGAATTAACCAGAAACTTTTCATATGAAAAAATCGCTATCATTATGGCCATATAATTTGGCCATACGGAAATAGTAAGGCTTATTTGGCATGATTGGATTTTAATTTTACAATAGAATTAGAATCTGGCCTCTGGTAATAAGTTGATTTTTGACACCAAATTTTGGGTAAATTCAATAATAGATAAATTAATTTTAAAATGCATTTTAATTACAACGTGATTGGTGCATCGGCCGCTTCTTGATAAGCAAGGCAAAGAAGAATGATGGCAGGACTGAATGTTGCCAAAGCAACGAGGAAAAAATAAATTTTCCTATTTAAATGTTGATATCTAAAAATAATTTCTGCTTTTCATTTTTCAGAGAATTCTGATTTTCATTCCGGAAAGAATTCTGATTTTCATTCCGGAAAGAATTCTGATTTTCATTCCGGAAAGAATTCTGATTTTCATTCCGGAAAGAATTCTGATTTTCATTCCGGAAATAATTTTGATTTTCATTCCGGAAAGAATTCTGATTTTCATTCCGGAAAGAATTCTGATTTTCATTCCGGAAACAATTCTGATTTTCATTCCGGAAATAATTTTGATTTTCATTCCGGAAAGAATTCTGATTTTCATTCCGGAAATAATTTTGATTTTCATTCCGGAAATAATTCTGATTTTCATTCCGGAAAGAATTCTGATTTTCATTCCGGAAACAATTCTGATTTTCATTCCGGAAATAATTTTGATTTTCATTCCGGAAAGAATTCTGATTTTCATTCCGGAAATAATTTTGATTTTCATTCCGGAAATAATTTTGATTTTCATTCCGGAAAGAATTCTGATTTTCATTCCCGAAATAATTTTGATTTTCATTCCGGAAATAATTTTGATTTTCATTCCGGAAAGAATTCTGATTTTCATTCCGGAAAGAATTCTGATTTTCATTCCGGAAAGAATTCTGATTTTCATTCCGGAAATAATTTTGATTTTCATTCCGGAAACAATTCTGATTTTCATTCCGGAAAGAATTCTGATTTTCATTCCGGAAAGAATTCTGATTTTCATTCCGGAAAGAATTCTGATTTTCATTCCGGAAATAATTTTGATTTTCATTCCGGAAATAATTTTGATTTTCATTCCGGAAAGAATTCTGATTTTCATTCCGGAAAGAATTCTGATTTTCATTCCGGAAAGAATTCTGATTTTCATTCCGGAAACAATTCTGATTTTCATTCCGGAAAGAATTCTGATTTTCATTCCGGAAAGAATTCTGATTTTCATTCCGGAAAGAATTTGATTTTCATTCCCGAAATAATTCTGATTTTCATTCCGGAAAGAATTCTGATTTTCATTCCGGAAACAATTCTGATTTTCATTCCCGAAATAATTCTGATTTTCATTCCGGAAAGAATTCTGATTTTCATTCCCGAAATAATTCTGATTTTCATTCCGGAAAGAATTCTGATTTTCATTCCGGAAACAATTCTGATTTTCATTCCGGAAAGAATTCTGATTTTCATTCCCGAAATAATTCTGATTTTCATTCCGGAAAGAATTCTGATTTTCATTCCGGAAACAATTCTGATTTTCATTCCCGAAATAATTCTGATTTTCATTCCGGAAACAATTCTGATTTTCATTCTGGAAATAATTAAAAATAAATAATTTAAAATGACCGTAATGGCCAAAAAACACTGATGAACCGGTCAATGGCGATTGCGGCCATTAAAACAAATGAAATGGAGAAAAGGGCAAGAAATATGGAGGAAATATAGAAACATTGAATCATTGAATATTTCCAATCGAAAAGTCGTTTTAATTCAAATAATTTGTTGATATCAAATGAAAGGAGGCAAAACTCATAAAAGGCCTTTAATTGGGATAATCATTTTTTGAATGGATTAAAAACAAACCAAAAGAATATTGCAAGGAGTGTGCAGCCATTTTGCCTTAATTGTTATATAAATTACACTGGAATTGAACAAAATTCCAATCAAAGCCAATGTGGAACGAGTTATGGCAAATGCAATGTCCATCAGGCAAAACTTAATTAATTTATAATTTAAACAGTGTTTTATGAGAAATAGAAATCCAATTTAAAATGGCTTAAATTTAATTAAAATAATTGACATTTTTCATTCAAACGGCTAAAAATAAATTTTCCTTGACAAATGTCAATATAGAAAAATGAAAAAAAACGTTAAGCTATTTTGCTGCAATTTTAGCAAAAAAGGTGGACAAGGAAGTGAATTGTCATTCGCAAAAATGTTAAAGAATCAAAAAATATATGTTTTATTTAAATATTCCACTCATTCGATGGATTAACCAAAACGTTTTATTAAAATCCACCTTTTGGGCCAAAACTTATCTCAATCCATTCTCCAATTAAATTTCAGCTGCTCCAAATTTTGGCTAAAAATGGCAGCTGAAATTAAATCAACCAAAATTACGGTGCCCTCCAAAAAGTATGTGCATTCATTTATTAATGCCAGAAAAGAACCAAAAGAATCAGAATTAAAATTAAAAATTTATATTCGAATTGAATAAATGAAAATGTTGGAGCTATTTTAAAAATTAAAAGACTAAAAATCAAAAGAAAATATATTCTAATAATATGATATTCCTTGCAGCAATTTTATATTCATTTTAAATGAATTGCCAAAATCACTTCATAATGTTGATTGAATAATTGAATGGGAATTGTTGGCAAATTTGGATTTTGAGAAATTGCATCAAACTAAAAATCAATTTTAAAATATAATTATTTAAAATAAATTTTACGGAAGTTTGAGTTTGTGGCGTGAAAACCATCCACAAATGTTTACTTCGCATTTGACCTCGAATTTGGATAAATTGCTTCCAAAATAGTAAAATATTCACTTTGAATGCTTTGGCCGCCGCAATCACATCCGGAATTTCACCATATGCTTAATTCGCAAAAATAATTTGAAATATGCATTAAAATCACCGACCATTTGTGTATCGAACATTCCACAAATGTTGGTCAAAATTTTGAATATTCAATTTTACCCAGGGTTCTTTCCTTTTTCTCTTCAATTGTCTGGCCACAAATTCACGAATAATTAGATAGAAATCCTCACTGCCCGTGAGACCATAGGAAATTGATCAGAAATTAATATTTTTTTAAAAAATAATATTCGAGTAAATAAAAAACACCTATATAGACAATGTCCATCCCCAATTATTTTTCGAAGTATTTTTGGTCGATATTTTTTGCTATCAAAATGGACAAATTCCCATTGAAAATATCCATTCCTCCAACGGTTGGCCAATAATGGCTGAAATGAATATTCATCATAGATTTTTGATCTTTTTCGTCTTTTCGAAAGCATTTTCATCAATTTTCTTCGATTTATTCGCCAATTATTTTTTTGAGGTTTATTTAATATTTTTGAGAGAATTTTCAATTTTTTCCTATTTCTTCGCCATTCATTTAAATTTGGCGGATTGAACCAAAATTTGTTGGCCGGTTCTGATCGTTCACTCGAAATTGTTAATATTCTTCTATATTTTATGAATTAAAATGATTAATTAAATTTATTTAAATGAATAAAATATTATTAATATTTTTTAGTTTTCTTTGAATAAAACCAAAATCAAATTTATAAATTATTTCCTAAAAACTTTTTATTCACCGCTCAAAATTGTTTCCCATCCAATTATTTGTTGGCTGCCTTTCATCCATTTCATGCAATTTCATATGTTCATTATAAATTTGTTGTTGATTATCTCCAAATTCTTGTTGGCATTTATAGCAAACCAACAATGCATCAATGCTCTTAAATTTAATAATAAACATTGTCAAATAAATAATAATAATTTTTAATTGCATTTTTAAATCTAAATAAAAAATCATTTCAAAATAAGAATATTAGTCCTAATCTAGGGCAAGAACTGGGTCTAGACACTCGCCTCGGGACTTCGCCGGGTGCTAAAATCCTGTTGATCTAAAGGATGGGAAAGGGATTAAAGGGAATTTTTGATTATTATTTATATTTATTTATCAATTGTTTGGGAAAATAATAATATTGTAAAGGGCAAAAAGAGAAAAGACACTGTAGGAGGGAAAAGGGGCTGATGTGAGAATGGATTGGGGCAATATTTGATTGATAGGTTAACAAAAAACTGAGGGGTACAGTCTACAGTAGGATGAATAAGAAAGACTCTTAGGCATTGCTGGCATTGACAAAGGAAAAGATCATTAATTCGTTTTTTCATGATGTCTTGCCCTATAAGGTTGTCCAAATTCATAGTCTGTTTGAAAATATGTTTTTTTGGAAATTTTTTATTTGAGTTTTAATTGAAACCGAAACCGACTGAATAATTAATGCCAATTAAATAATTAAAAGGTTAAAGAGGAGAAAAAGAAAAAAGGACAAATTTTTGTTAGCAATTCTAATATTTTTGGATATCAAACAATACAATTTTAGAAAGACATTGGGAATTTGGCCAAATTCACCTGCCGACTAAAAAAAATCAATTTATTGGAGGCATGATTTCTGGACCTAAAAATCGATTAAAATAATCATAAAATTAGAAATAAATTAATTATTTTTTCAATTTATTATCTTCTGCTTCAATCAAAGCTTTTCCAAATTTTTAAATTCATAGAAAACATTGTCTACCTAATAATTGGTATAAAATTGATATTTTTATAAAGTGATAAAAATTATAAAATTTTCTTCGATTCATAATCAAATTAAGTGAAAATATAAAAATTCAATTTTGTCAAATTTTTATTCCATAAAAATGACCAAAATATTCGATTTTAAATATGCCAATTTTATGATTATTTTTTAATTTTAAAGATACTCCCACTTTAAAATAAAATTACTCAAATTCATTTTATGTGATTCTTCAAAGATTATTCAATAATAATAATTTTGTATTGACATTTTTATGAGATTAATGAAAGGCTTCATTGGCTCTCACCGCTGTTAAGCACAATTATGCACAAAGTAAGTATGAAATAGACTCGCGGAAATAGGTAAAAAACTTGGCCAAATAAAAAGAATTCTTTGAATAGTCATTGATTTGTACGAGGAAAGGCAGCCTTACTACAAAAAGTTCTCACTTGGATAAAGCAATTGCCAGGCAAATGGCTATTCAAATTCATATTTAAATATATTAAAAATTCAATTCGATGTGTTATAAAATAAATTTTGAATTATTTCTTTTTGGCAAAAAAAATTTGCCAATACTTACTAAATATTAACCTTTCATTTTCATTGAATTTTAGATTAATAAAAAAATCACAATGGCAATCAGCGAAGCCCCAAATACGACCAGAAATTTTTTGGTGATTTTTGCAATCTCTCTACTCCAATTTTTGACACTTTTTTTCATGACAATTGTGTTTGAGGCATTCTCAAAATTAACATCAAGGCATACTGCCCTTTTGTTGCTTTTTAGCAAAGTAAATTACCAATTAATTATCATTAAAATCAATTATTTTTGTAACATTTTTGTAAAGGAATTGGCCACTCACATTTTGGAATTCTACAACACTTTTATTCTAATTGCCTTCGATTTTATGCATTTGCCAAAACCATCGGGTTTCAAACATCCAATGCTCTACATTTCCACATATTTATATTTTATTAATTATATTCACGTTTTGGCCATGGCAATCAATCGATTTTATGCAATTTTCTTACCAGAAAAATATTCAATTATTTGGAGTAAAAAGTGAATTTATTTATTTTTTTAAATATACAATTTAATATTTTAAAAGAGGCACAATTATAATTTGCATAATTGTTTGGATTCTTGGAATTGCCCTTGGCTCACATCAAGTTGTTTATTCGCCCGCCAGCGACAATTCATATCAGGCTTCAATGGTCGACATTGTTCAGGGAATTGTAATCGCCGGCTCCATTTTTATTTATGGTGCAATTCTCATCAAATTGGCACATGAAAAAAGTATATAATATTTGATTAATAATATTAAAGCCATATTAAAGTGTCAACACCAAAAATTTTGATGGAAGCGGCGGAATTGGCCAGAAAAGATCGACTAATGTTGTGCGCTGTTTTCTTTGCCAGTGTCATTCCAATGCCACTAAATCATGTAGTGGCAATTAAACAGAACAAAATTCAAGGCAATTAATTCAATAATTCTATGGGGATAAAAATGGATCCTCTCCCCAATTTAAAATAATATTTTGGCTTTTACCAATTAATTGTAAAATTGACAAAATTTAACAAAATTTTAATTTCATTTTTCAGCTGATTTGCTCATCGTTTTGCATTACACAAATGGAACATTATTTCAAGCATTGGATGAATTGTTACTTTTCATTTTGTGTAAAGAATTCCGTGAAAAAGTTCATCATCAAAATGGACATCAAATGGCAAAATTGGCAAAATATTTTCGATTTATTTGTTGCCCAAAACAACAAACTTCAACTATAGCCCCAATAAATGAATTCATCGATCGACGTTGTTCGCAAACACCAGTGGTCAATCTTCAACAACAACAATGTTGAGAAGAAAATTCAAAAAAGAAAATATATTGAAATTTATTGATATTGGAATGATTTAATTTTTCAATTTTATGCCATTTATTGTATTATAACTGTTTAAAATTTAATTAAATTATATAAATGAATGAATGTCCATTGCCCAGCACCACAAATCGCAGAATATTTTGCAAAGCTTTTCGAGGCTAGCACCGATCCATTTTGGATCCCATGAAATGGACAAGAAGTTGGACAAACAAAATGGACAAGAAAATATTGAGGAAAGGGAGGAGAGGAGAATTTTGACCGGGACTGGCGGCGACCGATGCGCAAAAATCGACGACCCTCACAACAAACAACAAAAAGCACATTGACCCACCAACCAACCACATTTCGGTCCTATTGACCTAGTGCGGAAAGAAAGAAATGAGTGGATGAGGATATTTTAGGGATTGAGGAAAACAAATCGGCGGAGGAAGGAAGGGCAAGCACCAATTGTTGAAAAAAGGAGGCCTCGGATAAATTTAGGCCACTGGCCAGTCTCTGGATCGAGTCAAAAAAGTTTATTTCCTATTTTTAGCCTTCAAAAAATGCCGCTAGAAAAACGTCGAAATGCCCTTCCCGGTGGCCAAATTCTCCTAAACAACAATAATGAGGGGGAACAACAAATGGAAATGGAAATTGAATCGGCCGAAAAGGAATTATTACTGTTGGATTGCCCTCGATCCGATGAGGAATTTCCTTCATCTGCAGCCGGATCATCCAACAATGATGCCGAAAATCATACAAATGCCAATGCTTCTTCCAGTTCGAATTCGTCCAGTTCTTCTTTTCCCATTTCATTTCCATCAAATCCAATTATTCCGGAATCAAATGAATTGATGGCAATTTTAATTGGCCAAATTCAAGTGAATTTCCCATTTAAATATATTAAATAAATAAATAATATTTAGGAGCAAATGAATTTATTGAGTGCTTTGCCAAATAATTTTACGCCACAAAATTCATCCCCAATTTCAACAACAAATTCAGCAAATACCATTCATCATCAACATTCCAATTTGTCCATCATTCCTGGCATTGATGGTCCTTCATATCCACTTTTTCCTTCGTTCAGTGCCCCAAATTTGCATCATTTGCCAATTCGACAAGCCCAAAATTGTTGTTCATCGTCAACAATGTTCCATAACCAATTTGAGCCGAAAAATATAGTAAAAATTAATGTCAAAATAAAATAATTAAAATATTTAATGCATAAGGATGCCACTATTGGGGATCCATCCAATTTCTCAACACCAATAAATCATCAAAAATTGAATCAATTTCAATTGAATAAATTTGTATGCAATTCCATCGATGAAAAGGCAATTTGTGAAGCATTGCTCACTTCGCCACAGGCATTGGCCATTTCCGGTCTTTTGCCTCCAGCCACTTTGAGTAATTTATTTTAATATTTAATTAATTTAAATATTAAAATGAATTGAAGGCAATGCCCAATTATGGGACCAATGGCTTTGCCAATTGGCCACCACATTGAGTGCCACACAATGGCAGCAATTTTGGCGGCATTATGCCGCATTGTTTGGCCTCCAATCTTTGCCATCTCATTTGAATGCATTTTTCCACAATTCTTCGCTGAATAAATATTCAAATTTGGGCGCATTTTCGGTAATTTTTAAATTTAATTAATTACTATTTTATTTTTCAGTTTTCTCCATTTAAAAATTCCAACAATTTAAAATTGAATCAATCCAACGACGATTATTTTCTTCCAAATAATAATCATCGACTTCGCCGTTCTGAAATTTGCGATTTGGGTTTGCACAATTCAGAGCTGAATATTCGCATCCGTGATATTTTTTGTGGGTTTAAAAATTTATTTTTTTTATAATATTCAAACAAAGAAATAATTTAAAACTTTAAATGAATTCAATGAATTTTTGTTGATCAAAAATTATCCAAAAATTTGGCCATTGAAAGAAAAATACGAATCCATTCCCCCTATCCTCTACTGCCCTTCCTTCTTGTTATCCCCAAAAACAGCTGTTCCCGAGGGAATTTTGGTCGGCAACTCCAAAAACTAGACTATTTTATTTTATGAAGATGGCGGAAATTGCGTCGTCAAATGGGCATTGGGACAAATGGATTGGGGAAAAAGGGCAAATGGAAAATGTGTTTGGGACAATAAATTGGAGAGAAATAAAACCCAACAAAACACAATTGGATTGGTCCCAATTCTCAACACATCTGAAGTTTTGACTTCTCCAAAGGAGCGTGTGATTAATTTAATTCTGCTTAACACCCCAAAATCTATTGGCAATGTCCATTCCATTATTAATGATTGGAGGGAATTCACATCTTAAACTTATATTCCTCTTTTCCTATAAATTTATTGTTAAATCAATTTATTCTTGATCAATGCTTTTTGATGTTTGTAAATTAATAAATAAAATTTTATTAAATTATTCTCCTCTGATCAATTCTTTCATTTTTTTTTGATTTTTATTTCCCTTTCCATTTTCCACCGTATTCATTTTCGAGTCCCAAAGCCCAATTGATAAAACTTCTCTGCTGATGAGGAAATGAAGTTTTCTGCGTTTTTATTTGATTTATTAAAGCAGCTTATTTTATTTTGGGGCAAAAGTGGAACAATGGAAATAGGGTAGAAGGGAGGGATGACGTTCATTCTTTGAGAGGCAAATGCCATCCTTCTCATGGGCTAATTTTAGCATCACAAATGACGCATAATTCCCATTCTATTATTTTTGCTTCATTCTCACAATATTCTTTTGGGCTCCTTTTACTGGCCCAATGCTTTGCTGGAAAATGATTCAACAAAATGGTTGAATATTCATTCTTTTGGACAATAAATTAATATTCCATTTCAATCAGCATAAATAATATTAATTTGCTAATTTCATTCATTTTCCGCACATTTTTCCCTCATTAAGCCGCCATCTGCCAGCCGGCATTGATCCAATACCCTTCCCCTCTCATCAATATTGAGAAGAAGAACACCTTCCCCCCTCTCCCCTTTCTCGACGCGTTCTGAAAAGCGGCTCAAAATTCCGCCACCAACAAAAAGAGCAAATGTGCTGGGCCCCGTATCGAATGTGAAGGGGGGGGGGGGGGTGGGGGAATGGCTTAATCACGAATCGATGAGGCACCAACCATCGCCTTCGATTCGCCCCCTCCATTTTGCTGAATTTTTCATTGGCCATATTGCCCTCCCATCCATCCCTTTTTGCTAAACTTTTTTGCTTTACCTTCTCAAAAAGCGTCTTTTAAATTCTCCAGAATATGGAGTGAATTAAAATTCAATTCACAAATTTGGATGAGGCCATTTTGCTAAACGAGAGTTAAATTAAATTTGCAAAAATTTAATTTATCATCATCCTTTCAATTTACTCACCATCTGTATTATTTTTAAATAAATGTGAAACTTAATTAAATTGAAATTGAATTAAAATTAATTAAAAATCATTTATATGATTTATGGAAGGATTTAGTGAATTGATTTCAAATGAAATAAAAAAAATTAATTCCTTTTTTAAATTATAATATAATTTCAATATATACCTGTATTTCTCTCATATTATTTGTTGTAAAATTGCAATTTTTCAGAATCGTATAAAATTTTATTAATATCAAGGCAGCAGAAAAATCTATGATAACTATCCCTTTAACTTCATCAATTAAAAGAATACCATTTTATCGGCGAGAATCGAACAACGTCTAAAAATTAAATATCGACAAAAGAATTCACAATAAGAAAGGGTGCCTTTTGGAATTTGGCGTCAATTTGTTGGTAATAAAATTGACAAAAATGGAATAAAATTAAAATACAAGATGAATTCAAACATCCCTAATTTACATTAAAACTAAATAGACATTTATATTGAATTTATGGAAAGGTCATTTAATCTGTATTTGACCGACTTCGATTCATGGGGATTAAGGGAATAAGGCTTTATTTGTCTCCAAATGAAATTTCTATTGTTCATTTAAAATGTGAATTTTTATGAATTTTTTATTTAATCAACGAAAATATAAATTTTCAAAATTGGTAAATTGCAGCTCAATTCATTCATCAACACCTCGAGGATTATTCAAAATTACCTCATCCACGAAATATTGCCTAAAATAAATTGTTTTCCCTTCAATAATCAATCAGTACAGTAATCGAATCGCCATGGGCAATAATCACGCGAATGCGGCCGTCATCGCAATGGAAAGGGGCAGTGGCCATGGACAACATGGAAGTGGACGACGAAATCAGCAGGGTGAGCAGCCATATCATCTGTACCATCCAACCAGCCACCATTTGGTCATTCACACAAATGGTTGGTTTTGGATTACTGACTAATTGAATATGAATATATTTACATATATTTTTAATATGAATTTGTTGCAATTTTAATACAAATTAAATCAATATTCTCAAATATGGTATTTAAAAATGCCAATTTTCGTAGTTAATTTTGTTTAAAAAACAAAATTTTTTGCCTTTTGGCAAATTGCTAGGTGCAATTGGCATTTGGCAGAAAATGGGGAAGAAGCCTTCTTCCTTTTCCCTCCATTTCATTCATTTTCATTGGCATTCATCCTCCATTCTTTTTTTTTCCTTTTAGCAAAGTTTTTCGACCATTTTCCGCCAGCAATTAGCAATTCCTCTGCTTTTTCCTCAATTTTCTTTCAACTCGGCACACCGCTTTTAGCCAATCCAGGAGAAAAAAGACGGAAGAAAATTCTCGAAAATGTCAAAAACAAAACAATTTTAGTGCAAAACCAAATAATCCGGCTTAAAATATGCTATTAACAATTTTATCAAAATTAATACCTTTTAATCGAATTTTTATCAAATAAAATTTCGTTTCATCTTTATTCCCCATTTTTTGGTTGTTTATTCACCTTTCATCCGGTTCCCATCCACCGTTCATTTAAATTCCTTTCATCAAATTTATAAAAGTTCAAAAATATTGTTGACAAATCAAATGTGGGAAGGGAAGGAAAAACTCACACGATGGTTTGCCATCAATTCATTCATTCTTTTTCATTCCATCCAAACCAACATTCTCGGCAATTGGCCTCACGGTTTTTTCTCCTTTTCCCATGAAGGCATTCACTCTTGTGGCCAATGTGCCAGCTGTCCTTTCCCCCGTCTATTAGCAATGTACCCTTCCGGCTGGCATCACAGACCTTTTCCAAACCCTTTCCCCCTCTTTTAAGCAGCAATCTCGCGAAAATCAATAAAGCCCCTGAAGGCGGGACCTCCTTGAAGCGAATTTTTTGGCACAAAATAAATGAATGAAAATGAATTATTGGCAGTCTCAAAAATTTCAAATATTTTAATGAGAATTTCGGATTATTAAAAATATATTTCTAAATGACTGAATTTTTATCTTTTATTTTGAATTAATTATCGGCAAATGCCCAAAAATTAATTCCTGTTGGCCAGGCAGCTAATCCCTCAGCCAAACATCAAATCCAAATTTATTAGTGTGTAAAAATAGGAAAAAACCAATTTGAAGCAATCAATATGCAAATGGCAAAATAAAACACAATTTTAAAAGCTCCCTAACTCCTCCATTTGGCAAAATTAGTGTATTAATGTTAAACGAAAATGCCAAAGCCAATGCCTTTCTCCCTAATATTATTATTTAGCCAGAAATAAACAAAATTATTTTCCTATTTTCTCTCAAAGATCTATTAATATTCTCATTCTTAACCCATAATTGTTGACAGCGAAAAAGGGGATTCCTTTTTAGTTGATTATTTTGAATGGGTAATTTCAGTCAAAAAATTACTGTCGTGAAAAGATTTCCATTACTTAAAATCAAATTAATAAATAATTAAATGTTAAATTTTGATCTAATTTCTCAAAATAAAATACCAATTTTGCTTCCCTTTTAATGAACATATATTTTTGTTACTATTTTTGGAAAGGGATAATGTGGTATAAAAATTCTCATCCTTTCCAAAATAAATATTCGCCTTTTGCCCAATCCATTGCTTTTGGTTTGTCGTCGATGGCACCAAAACGAATTTTCGCACGCATATCTTTTTATTAGCGGAAAGAGTCGAGAAAATGCCAAAGGCAGCATAAAGGAAATTGACTGAATTGGCCTAGCTCAATTGCAATCCCCAAAATATAGTATAAGAGAATGAATATTAAATAAAATTTTCTTCAAAAAATGCTAGAAAAAATATTCAATTCTATTTTTTTATTAATAAAAACAACAAATGAGCAACAATGACACTTTCCTCCCTCCCTCAAAAAATGATGATTTTTTTGGATTAAATTGGGACAAAAATAGAAAGAGGAAAATGGGTTTTATTTGGTTTAGTGGATCATCCATAAATAAATAAAAATAAATATTTAGAATCATGTGAAATTGGTGGATTTATTTATCTATTATAGCGCCAAAAAAAGAAGAAAATAAAAATATGCAAATCTGAAAGGCCATTTTGGCAGCCAAATTTAGATTCACAATTTCTATTCAAAAATGATGAATCCTCTCTCTGATCGAAAATATTTTTTAATTTTATTTATTTTATTACTTGAAAATATTTAATTTTTATATTTATGAAAAAATGATTTTGCATAAAAATTACCAAAATTTTTCCAATCAATTTTGACTGACCATAAAATCGAGAATTTTTGTCAATCAAAAAAAATTATCAGAGCCAAATAAATGTATTCTCTCCCTCATTATTATTATTATTGGCCATTTTGTCAGCCCACTTTTTATCATAAATTTGGCCGACAATTTTTCAAAAACATTTTCTCTCAAGCGACCGGATCAATTAGTAATTTTTATTAATTTTAGAAGATTTTTTGCTGAAAAATTACTATTTTTTTTCCATTTTATTTCATTAAATGTTTTTCATTCCAATTCCAAATTGGCGGCAGTTACTCTTTTATTTAAAAAGATGTGCACTATTTTTGTTGCTGAACATTCCAACAAATTCCATCACATTCTTTTGGCCACAAATATAGAAGATTAATTTAATTAGGCAGAGGAAATGGGTGTCAATAATATTTCACGCGTCAATCCAGGGACGTATCCAGGATTTTTGTTTGGAGGGGGTACCGGGGTCAGGCGGGGTACGCATGTAAAAAAATTTTTGATGGCGGGGTACGCATGTAAAAAAAATCCAAAAAATATGAGAAAAATAGCCGCGCAGCGAAAAATTTAGGCCAAAAATAGCCGCGCAGCGAAAAATTTAGGCCAAAAATAGCCGCGCAGCGAAAAATTTTTACCACAGAAGGGTCCCCCCTTTACTTTTTTTTACCCCCACTTCCCCCGTTGGGGGGGGGGGGGGGTACGTACCCCGTGTACCCCCCCCCTAAATACGTCCCTGCGTCAATCCCCAAAAAATTCCACACAAACCAAAACAATTTATCGATATTAATAAAAGAGCATATTATTAATAGGGATAAAATTATAATTAAGCCATATCTTCTCACTGAAAAAAATATTTATTCAAAAGAAAAAATTCAATGATTAAATTTTTAGCTTTTTTCATAGAAATTTTTCTTAAAATCCACTATAGAATTAAAAATGTTTTTTTCCTGTAAAAAAAATTTCGGTTCTTTTGAAATTATAAAATGTGGATTTTTCTTCACAAAATTTGATAAATTTGATAGAATTCTGTCCTGAAAGAATGGCGTCAAAAATAAACTGATGCGCAAACATTGAAAAAATGACTCCCAATTTCCATCGATTCTTTCACGCAAAAAGACACATAAAATTTGCCATAAATTCAAAAAAAAAATTTGCGTATAAATTCATAATATATTTTAATTTATTTTTAAATATTTAAATAATTTTAGCAATTTAATAAAAATTCGTTAAGAAAATTGACTGCTTTGGTTGATCAACTTTTAAAGAGTGAGAAAAAACTACAAAAGAATTTTGCTCCCTCTCACATTCATTTGTTGGCCACTGAAATTCGAATCCTCGTTGACGACTTCAACAAATCATTTTGGAAAATTTTTCTGCCACAAAACTAAAAGAACAACGGCGGAGATTTCTCATTAATTGGAATAATTTTTCGCGCACATTTTCCGGAAGTCTCCACACAAAATCAGTCGCAGAAATTGATCCATCCTCAACATTTTGTGATCGAAAAAGGCAGAATAAAGAAGAATATTCTCGGCTAAATGTTCATTACTTCATTTTGAAAATTGCTTCTCTGATCAAAAGCAAAAAATAATTCATAATTTGAAGAAATGTTGAAGTTTTTGAAGAATAAAACAGCAGAGGAACAGCCCGGAGGCGCTGGTGGACAAGGCGGAAAGGAAAAAGCCGCAGGCAATTGTAAGGAATTGAATTATTGCATGACCAAAATATAAATATATATAAAAGAAATATTAATATTAATTCAACAAATTCAAATGAATTTGGAAAATTCCACAAATAAAAATAAATCTAACAAAATTTGACGACAAATAAAATATTTTTTTACTCATACGTCATAATCTTAACGCTCTTTTAAAGTATTTTAATAAATTCTAATTAATTAATTAATCTAATAATATTTATTTCCGCAAATTTCACCAAAATATCATAATTCATAATCATTAAAGATGTCTGGGGAAATGGGAATTGATTTATAATGGTTTTGAACCAGTTTTTGTCCATCTCCATCCATTCTCGCGCATTCCCTTCTTTCATTTTGGCAAATTAATTACGTCAAAAAAAGATGGATTACTTTGGAAATGAATTTTATTCATTCATTTTGCTTTTTATTTTCCTCTTTTTGTTTAACTTTTTTTATCTTTCACTTTTCAAAATATTATCAAAATATTGATTCCATTCTCGATTGGATCTTTTCCTCCAAATTTTTACAAAATAAACAAATAAAATGAGCAAAATGTCAAGTAGGATCACTTTTTTTCAAACATTTCCACTATCAAAAAATTTATTTAAAAATGGTTCAAAAATTATCCTAAAATTTCTTTTTTAAATTTTTATTAATTTTTTTTATATTTCTTTAAAAATTAATCAATTTTTTTTGGCCTGAATATTTCAGTGTAGACATGAGATAGTTCATCCATTTTACCCTCTACAATTCCAGACTTTTTCCTCCACTTGAACTTTCTATTTATTCTTCTATTTTTTTTATGATTTTGCGCAAAAAGTGCTCATTTTCTTTCAACATTTTTCCCTTCTTTTTCGATCATAGAAATTCCATTTCTTCCTCGAAAGTATTGAAATAGGATGAAAATGGAGGGGACCAAACACGGAACAAATAACAAAATATGTTGAATAAGAGGTCGGTTGAGGCCGAGAATAGAATTTTTGACGGTGGGAGTGGGGCGAAAGAAGTGGGAATCAATTTTTGACTCGTCCTCCCAAATCCCAATTCCCCTTCAATAAATGTTTTGCTCCTATTTTCGCCATTTTGGCCATCATTGAACCACTTTTGGGAAAAGGAAAAGAAGAACATTATTTGGGAAATGCTCCCCTTTTTCCTCTTTTTCCACACCATTTTTTGTTATCATCATTTTTACATTCATTTTATCATTTTTCAACAAAATATAGCAATCCAAAAATGTCGGAAAATTCAATGGAAATTTATGGGACAATTCCGATGGATCCAATTCCAACAGAATCATCAGAAACAGAAATAAAGGAAAAGGAAAAGAATTCATCGACTGAAATAGATTTAGTGGAAGAAAATATTCCCGAATTTGTGCCATCGCAGCCAATTGTGATTGAAGCTTCGCCAAATACGGCAAAAGTTGTTGAAGATGATGAAGATGGCACATTGATTACTAATACAACATTCACAATTGACCCAAAAGGCAATTTGAAGCAACAATTTGCCAATCTAACAATCGAAAAACAACCTTCCATTGATTCGGCTGGCTGCATTTCATCCACCTCCATCCCTCAATCACCTCAAAATTCCACCACAATTTCGGCACAACCACCAAAACAACCGAAACTATCTACGGCTGGGCCAACGGAAAAAGTGCTCAGATTCCAATTGCCGGCACCATGGCGAATGGATATATGTAAAATTGTTGTTGATTAAAAATACAAAACAATAATCATCAAAATAAAATATAATTTCCTTATAATTTGCGTGCATTCATTCGGCAATTTACCTTTTATTATGCCAGCCAAAAATAATAATTCATTCCAATAATTAATTAATGGGCCAATCATCAACCATTTCCAATTTCCATTATAATAATTTATAAGTGCATTTTGCCATTGGCATTAAAAGAATATTGGGCACAATAAAATAGACTGACTCATTCATTTATTCATTTTTGTTTGCATTAATATTGTATTCGGCTGCCAATAATAAATCCCTTCCCATTTACTCCCTGTGTCCTTCTTAAAGTGTATAATATTCACGGGAATGTGTCTATTCGGTGGCATTTTTATAGGGGGTAAAGTACTTTACTAATTCCGCGCACACCTGCCCATCTTCCTCTGTTTTTCAATATGCCCTTCGAGGCAAACGCAAACAAAATTATTAATTATCCTTTCCCATATCTTAATGGCAAAAATTTTAAACATCTTCGCGCACTTTTCACTTCTTTAATCAACAATTTTCCAATAAAAAGAGGAAATTTAATAATAAAAATATTCCAATTGCATTAAAATTAAATTCCCCAAAAATTGGTTACCATAAATAAAACTAACCAATATTCATTGACATTTTGTGTTCTGCTGAAATACAAATTTAGAAACGAAATTGTTCCCCACCCAATTTCCTCACTCTCGTGTGTCCCACTTTTTATTTTACTCGGCCACTAGCCAACAAAATCCACATGACTTCTAAAATAAATAAAATCAACCACACCACATTCATTCATTCCACCTTCCCTTCATTCATTCATACATTTTCCTTCCAACTTATTATCGCCAGCTTCTCAACTCAATTGAATATTTTTGGCCAAAAAGTTGTTTCTTTTCTTTAATTATTTTATGTTTTGGTCTATTAATTTAAATTAAAATTAAGATCTCAAACCTCAAAAATTAACTAAAAAATAAAATAATATTTTCCCATAAATAATACAAAAATAATTCAATTATAATCAAAAAAATATGTTTATTTAGGGAATTAATCCAATTTTACATAGCCAAATGAATATTTGGATGGAAATAGCTGTGCCATTTTCCGCCTCCATTAAACCCTCTTTCCTCAATGTTCAAGCCACATCCCATTTTTGGGTTTTGCTCTTCCCCGAACTGGCACCCCACCTTTCAATTCTATATTTGGCCATTTCCCATCTAAATGGATTAATTTCAGCAGAATTGAATTTCCCCCCAATGAGAATATTATTTTTAGCCCAAATTTTTGCTTTTATTTAACAGAATATATTTTCCCATGTAGTTTAGTTATTTCCTTCATATTTTGCTCGGCATTTAAAATATATTTTTTTCCTTGTTTAATCCTCATTCCCTCAAAATTCTAGCTCCAACCAAAATTATTTCCAAGTAATAATTTCTCTCGGCATCAACATATTTTGAACAAATCCTTCATTTTTTGGTTGAATTACGTTTGGATTTTTTCTAATCATGAGCACCGGCGGATTCACCTTCGAAACGCCAACAATTTTGCCTGAGGGCAAATCCAATTTACGGCTTTATTCCTTTGGCTCATTTATGGATGATAGTGACGAAAATGGTTGGCCAATTGAAAAGGATTTTGATGAAGAAGAAAACGATGATGAACTTTGTTCAATCAGCGAAGAGGAAGAAGAAAATTGGGATTTGGATGAACAACAAATTAATAATAATCAACAACAATATTTGAATGCAACAGCGGACAACAAATATTGTAGAGTTTTTTTAAATGCTTTTAGAGTTGCCATCAAAACATAAAAATATGGAATTTACATTCAAAAATCTGGAAAAATATGAAAAAAAATTCAAAATTTTGCAAAAATATGGCAAAAATTTTTAAAATTCCAGAAAAATATGGCAAAAAATTTTTGATCAGGCAAAAATATGGCATCCTTAAAAAGTGTTAAAGTTTGAAAAAATTTACACTTTATATTTCTCTTTTTACTCGACTTTTTGAGCAATTCGTACTGTGAAATAAAGATATCGTTTATAAGCCTTAAAAACCGACCCGTAGGGTAAAAATTTAAGCAAAATTAATAATCCGGCAAAATTTGAAATACGGCAAATAAATGGCAGGAGTATCAAAAATACAGAAAATGGCATATTTATATTATTATATGGCAATGGCAACCCTGAATTCTTAATAAAATAAAAAAAAAGTGTGTCATTCTCTGAATTGATATTGCAAATAAGGAAAAACTTTTTGCCATTTTAAATAGAAACACCTGCGGCTTTCAAATCTTAATATAATTTTTGGTGCCCACCAAAGATTGGCCCACCATTTAATTCAATAATGTGCCCAAACAAAATGTTGCCGTTGAATTAATTAAAGCTTTTTCCCCTCTCTTTCTGCTTTTTTGGGATCAAATTTCAATCTCACATTTCCAACATCAACAATGTTCTTCTCCCCTCTGCCAATTCATTCCAATTAAGGATAAGGACCCAACCCGACCATTCATCGGCAAAATTTACTCATTTTTCTATAAAATATTTCTGCTGCTTAACCTTTCCAGCCTTCAAGCCCATTATCGGCTTATTCTTTCTTTTTCTTCTCAAAAATATTGAAGCCAAGTAAAAGAAAACAAAAGCGCCGAAGGCAATATGCGGCTGTCAGCAATGCCTTCCCTCACCTCAATATAATTTCCTTCAGTGCCTGTTTGGCACATTCCCTCTCCACTTGACTGGATGCATACGGCACAGATTTTAGTGCCAAATAGGACACCTTTTTTGAGCATCAGCTGCCAGCCGAAGGCATAAAGCAGCCAGACGCTTTTGGTCTAACACACATTACTCACTCAATACCCCTTGGCCATATATTGACCCCATAGGAATTAGTCAGAGAGAGGGTTTTAAGATGATGGCCAACTTGTTGTGCCCTTCCTTTCCATAGATATTCCCGTTTCCTGTGTGTGTCTCTTCTCGACCCAAGGGCATATCCGTCAACTTCCTCACTTTTTGTGCCCAACAAAAGGAAAGGAAGTTTTGGACAAAATTGAGGCGACAACATTTTCCAAGTATAAAAAACTTCCTTTGTGGAAGGCAAAAGAGCGGAAAACCCGGAAGAAAACTTTGCTTTTGCCTTCCATTGTGGGTCTAATCCAACTCGCAAATTCGGGCATTATTGGCGACATTTGTTGGGGTCCAATTCCAAGCAAAACAAAAATGTTCATCAGCCACCAACCACCATTTTGCCATAATTTATATTCTCGCAGTCTGCATAAATAAATAAATAACCAAGCCAATTTAACTCATTTGCAATTTGCATCCGCTTTTCCCACTCATTTCACCCCCCCCCCCCCCCTTTGGGTGCTCATCCGCCGAATGCCGTCCCTCTTTTCTGCTAAGTTCGCCTCAATTGACCCGTCAATTCTCGTCAAAAGTGCACAAAAAGTGTGAATTGGGGCCATTTGGCTTTTTAGGATTGCCACACAGGAAATGCTGGGACGGAAAAGTGGCTGCTGCTGTGAAGCTGTGGGGAACAATCCAATTTCCACGCATTTCCTCCCTTTGCCTCGCAAACATTTTTTCCCGGATATCGAATAAATGGAAAAAAAAACACCGTGGAGAGAAATGAGCGAAACAAAACAATCACAAAAGAATTTGGGACAAACATTTAGTCAACAAAAAATGCTAGCCTCCCATTCTCGTTTTGATTTTTGGAACAAATTTATTTGGCCTAATTTTGTTAATCATTCTAGCTAATTTTTGAAAGGAATGGACCATCATCATATTCCATCATAAATGAATTAATTAAACCCAAATTAATTGATTTGATGCGCATCAAACAGTGCAAAAGTTCAAATTCACCTCATTTTCCTCAAATCCATAAAATCCTTTTTGTAATTTGCCAAATGCATCATTGAATCCATTCATTTTACCATATTATTATTCGCTGTAAATTGTAAAATAAGAATCATTAAAAATGATCCAATCAGCAAATAAAAAACTTCAAATTAAATTTTGTAAGATTTATTTTAATTTATTAAAATTGCAATATTTCGGCTTCCAAAAAAATATTTTAAAATAATACAAATAATAATTTAAATTCCTTTTATTAATTTATTCAGCCATTCTAATTCTCCCTTTCCCCATTTTCAGTCAAAGAATTTTTGGACAAGGCCAAGGATGATTTCAAGCAGAAATGGGACAATCCAGCATCGGTGGGCCATTTTTGGGATTTATTATTTTGTGCATCAATGCTTTATAAATTAATTAATTCGATATTAATGTAGTTTAAATAAATTTTCCAATAAATTTCAAATTATTTTGACTAATTAAAATTCATTATTTTAAAATAATAAAAAATATTTTAAATAATTTTATTTTATTGTAAACCATTTTAGGGGTTGACAATTGTCAATGGTTAAAAAATAAATGAGAAATATTATGAGAATTTGGGTAATTAAAATTTTTGGTATAATTAATTCTAAACAACAATTCCAAAACACAAATTCCCTTAATTAATCTCAATAAAATTAAATAAAAATCATTGCTATTTTTGGTCTGGAGTTTTAATTTTAAACCAGTTAGCATTTTTCACCGTTTTATTCACCAAATATATAATTTCCCATTTTTCTACTCCAATAAATTCCACTATTCCAGCAGTTTCCAAAAATAGATTTAATTCACAATTCACATTAAAATGCACAAATAATCCATCCTTCCTTCGTTTCCAAACATTCCACTATTTTATATTTAATCGGCGAATAACATAAAATAGATCCATTTTCTATATCCGATGCAAATCCGTATAAAGATGGAATTAGGATATTTTGATTTCCGTCAGATTCTTCATCAAATTTTGTTGATTCGATTATATTCATTCATTCCCAATCATACCGTAAATTCTCTTTTAATACCCCAGTCTCTAATAATTCCTCACCCTCAACTTTGAGGACCTTTAAGTTCCAGACAGAGTGAACTTTAACGAATGTTTTTATTGCATTTTCTTAATCCCAAAGCTTTATAAAATCCGCTATAATTTGTTAATAAATGTCCATAAATTAAGAAGTTAGACCCAAAATTTTCCCAATTTTTCAGGGGTTGAGAAATAATTCTCCACGGGTTTTAAAAGAGGCTATTCGGTATGTATGATTGTTGATTTTATTGTAATACCAAAAAATGTGCTACATCTACATTCAAATGTTTCGGCATCATTTTAAACCTTCTTTATTTTGTTTTTCTAATTCCATCATTCCTCTTCAATCATAATATATCCGCCAATCCCCGTCCCATTCTCGGATTGTCACGAGTTTTTTTTTTTTGCTTTTTCCCAGCAATTCTCGAAGATTGTTCAATTTTTGCCTTCTTTCCTCCGTACACTTCCTCTTTTCGTTGCTATTTTTACGGCCAAGCATCCCTCACTCAATCCATCCATCCATTCATTCCCTTCAATCCAACACACTTTGGCCATTTCCGGTTGGATCGATCATCAAATCCCACCTATTTTCCATCCTTTTTACTAATTCTTTTATGCTCCTCAAACATTCATTGCCAATGCTGCAGCCAATTTTCATTCATTCCCACCACATCATTTCCCACTAATATTTCCCACAATATGTTCCCATTCATACCCATTTTTGTTTGATCATTTGCATTTCCTATTACGTCAAAAAGATTTATATGAGCAAATATTATTTAAATATTAGTATTAATATAAAAGAGCCTAACACAAATAAAAAATACAAATGAATAAAATTCAAATAACCTCTTTTAAAATCCAGTGTGGAATTATTTTTCGACCCTAAAAAATTGGGAAAATTTGGAGTCTAATTCCTAAATTTTTGTACATTTTTAAACAAATTACGGCGGATTTAATAGAAATTTAGGGAATTATAAGAAAATGCAATAATAAAATTTAAAGTTCACCCTACTAAAAGAGCTATGGGTCCTCAAAATCGAGGTTGTGGAATTAATAGAGGGTGGGTATTAAAAGAGGTTATACGGTAGCTGTAACTATCACTCATTCAATCATTTTTAATGATCCATCATTTTTGCCTTCACAAATAAATAAATTCATTTTTTTATTTTCATTTTGCAATCTTTTCCATTTTAAGACATTTATTTAAAAATATTCTGCTTTTGCAAAAAATTTTTCAAAAAGCCGCCCATTCATTCCTTTTCATCTTTGATCATTGCAAAAAAAATATTTTAAATTTATTCGGCTTTTTGTATAATTTTAGCAAAAAAATAAAATAAAATGGACTTCATCTTTGATCATAATTTAATTCAAACAAAATATATTTTAAATATATTTTAGAAGAAATTCCAATGAATTTGGAAATTCACGTGAAAAAAAAACAAAAAATGAATTTAAAAAGGAAATTAAATATATATTTTAATTCCAAATCTGCCACCTTAAAATCCCATTTAAAACCACCAATCATCCAATAAAATTACTGCTATATTTCCCCTTTTAATAATTTTAATTTTATTTTCATTCATTTTTCAAGTTTCAACCCAAAATTCCAAGGCTTCATCCAATTTTATCCATCCATCCAGACTTGTTTACATCCATCCCCAATTCCCCCCAATTTTCTTGCCTTCATCAGCTGCTTCAGTCTCAACACTGGAAAAGTCGGCACAATTCCCCCTTTTTTCCAATTCTCCCCGGGTTTTTGTGCACTTTTATTAGTCCTCCATTCCATCATAGTCTCGACCATTCCAAAAATAACTTCCATTCATAAATGCCGGGAGCAAATTTTCTGGCATCCTTCGCCAAAAAGGACAAAAATATTATTTTGAGGGATGTAAAATTGGCATTGGCACATCATTTCATCATTATTGAGGAATGTGCAAATTTGGCTCATCCTTCCCTTTTTCTTTCTTTTTGCCATTATTTTGCCCTTTTTTGTCCCCATTTAATCATCTTTTCCTTCCACCCAAAAATGGCAAAATAACAATATAAATGCCAGCTGTTCATTCATAATAATTATTCATTTTTCCATTGGATTTTCACTCAAAAACAACCCAAATTTGGAAACAGAGAAAATTGCCAGTGCGCAACAATTTTTCCAACCTCTAATCAAAATATTGTATTTTTGCCAAATGAATGCACAAAATAGAAAAATATATTAATGGGAGAAATAGAAGAAATTTGAACCGAAAATTTTTTAAAAAATTTCAGATATATTATCAACTAAATTTTGGCAATGAAAAATATTTTTAAAAAATTGAAGAATTTCAACCAAAATTTTCATATTTTTCTGCATTTCCCCTTTTTTAAAATATTCCAAATTCGGCTTTTCTCTTTCCTAAATTGATGAGAATTTGTGCATTGCAATAAGAATGAAAAATTCTCTGCAAAACTGCAGAGGGAAAAGAATAAATTAGATTAAATTTGCCACCAACAATGGGCTAATATCCTGAATAAGACCCCCCTCTAGGACTCTTATTTTTGTCAACATTTTGATCATTGGCCTCTTCTGTCCTTTGCATAATTCTATAAAAAAGATTGTTCACATTTTTAATTGAATTAAAAATATGAATTTTATTTCCTCATTTCCAATAAACAATAAAACAACCCAAAATTGATTACCCAACAAAAAATGTTCCACCTTTTTAAAAACCAATCGAAAAACCATCCCATCCCATCCAATTCACCATCAACAGCAATATATTTTCTTATCTTTTCCAATTCCAACCCCTTCGGGGGTCATTCAACCATCCAATTTGTTCGTTCATCTTTCCAAGAGCAAAAAATGTGCTATTTTGGGCCAAGGATTGCTCAATTCCCATTCCCTTTTCCTTCTATCTGCCATTTACCGCTCTTCTCTCGAGAACCAATAAAATTTGTTGTGTGTTGTTGACGGGGGAATTCCTCCTTCCCATTTATTTCTTTTTATTTTCCACTTTAACACAACCCAAATTTATAGCAAAATTTGGGAAAATTCATCACAATAATTTTTTGTCCCCGTGAATTGCTTCTGCGCAATTACAGCAATATTTGCAATTTATTTATTCCATCCATTAAACCGGTTTAATCAAGGAATATTTTTGTTTATTTTTATTGGAAAGCAGGCGCCAAATAAATATTCTTTAAAAATTATTACTTCCTATTTTCAAGGCCAAAAGGACATTTTTTATAGTAATTAATAGAGTAGAAAAGAGTCGGTTTTTTCGAACGTTTCGGTTTGAAAACCTGTTTTTCGAGTTTTAAAAATTTTGGTTTTCGGTTTTGGTTTCTCCTATTTTCGGTAATTTTGAGCAAAATTTTCAAATTTACAAACAGAGACCGACTTTATCATACTCTATTAATTAGGCAAAGGGGCACGTGCCATTCGGCATTTTTCGCTCCATTTATGGCCAGACTATGACTATTCCCCTTCATCCATTTCCGTTCCTTTTCCCACTTCTCAATTTGTTGTCCTTTTCGTGCTTTCCACCAATTTTGTTGTTAAATCTGGCTCATTCCCAACAAAATTGAATTTGGGTGCCGTTGCCAACTCTCCGTCGAGGAGAAACAATGGTCCAACCAATGTTCGGAGGTTTTCAATGCTAATGAGGTTTTGGAGAAGTTCACATTCCCAGCACAGCCAGCCCTGTCATTCATTCATTTATTCTTTCTGTGTGGGCGGCGATGTTCTCTCCATTAGTATTTTTCCCATTTTTGCCCCAAATTCTTTGGCATTTTGGCATTTTCAGCCGAGGAGTACCTTTTAAAGGGAACAACGGTAAAAAAATTTTCAGCTGACGAGTTTTTTACTGCTCTCATAAAAATAAACCACCTTTTAATTTTATTTCCTCAATTTTCCCACTTTTTTGTTTATTTTATTTGGATTATCACAATAATATTTTTAATTGGCCAAAATGCACTATAAATATAGGCCAAAATGGACTTTTAAAAGTATTTAAAAATAATATTTTTTTGGCCTTGATCAAACATTTTTGTGAATTCCATTTTTGTTCCATTTCCTCCTCAATTTTAAAATTGGCCTTTTCCTCCCTTTTTATTTGCTTTTGCCCATCAAACTTTTTATTTTCGTCCAACTTTTTCACTCGGGACTGGGACCATCCCCCATTCCATTCTTCTTTCCAAAAATAGAGCCTAAAATCGGGCGAACGGCGGGGCAGCCGGGAGGGAAAAAATGGAAGAAAACAAAAATGTCGGGGAAAGGAGGGATGGGCCAAAAGGAGGATTCCGTCTCACCTCAAAAAAGACCCCGACGGCGACGGGACACACAGTCAGCCACCCGCCAATTCAAAGCACACACCGCCTCTGTGGAGTAATTCACGGTCCATCGAATCCCCCATTTGAAGGACATTTTCGATGGAATTGAGCACAAAGGTTTAAATAAGCCTCCCACAAATATTTTTATGTGCTTTTCCTTCCCCTCACATTTTTAGCAGCTATCCAAATATACATTTTTATTTTCCTCCGCCGACCAACGGCCAAAATAATCTTTTTCACCTTTTCCATCCATCCATCGGCCAATATATAAAAGGCAAATTCTTTCTTTTGCCCCCATTTTATCTTATTATCGGCTCTTCACCTTTTCCAATTTAATCAAATCCTCTCGAAAAACGAAATGATTCACAAAAAGTGGACACCGGCACACACTTCTCTTTGCCTAATTAAATTTTTTGTAGAAGCAGACAAAAATATTCTATTTTTTTAATAAAATTCCTTCACTTTCCTTTTTTGATAAAATCGGAGATTTTTTCCGAAAATTATTATAAAAATATTGTTAAAAAAATTGAAATTTAATTTTCAAATCTAAAAATAGAAAATTATATGTGAATTAATTTTGTCGTCAATTTTGGCTTTGGTTCTTCTTTTTCATTTCAATTGTTCTATTTTGTTCCCATTTTCTATTTTCTTGTAGTTTTTGTTCTGAAAATTGAGTCATTTTTGGGATATAAATGACAATTTTGGACATTCTAAAAAGAAGGATTGGTGGAATGGAAAGAAAAAACATGGCCACAGCCAATAAACCAGCCATTTCCTTTTCCAATGGGCAAATGGGGCTTCGTCCAAAAATAATCCACTCCTCCTTCCCTTTTTGGTGCCAATGCCAACATCCGCATTCCTCAAAATTCCAAATCCATTTAATGGAAATATTGAATAAATATATTTTAACATGCAAATAATCACCAATTGTTTAGCCAATAAAAAAAACATTGTTAAAATCATTGTAAAGAAGTGGAAAAGATGGTCTCATCGGCCACTTCCTCCTCCACAAAAAACACATCAGCCAGCCTATTTTTGGCCGCACAAATTCCACCATCAAAAAATATGAATTGCCGTTGCCCTCATCCCACCTCAAATGCCGAATTTGAAGAAGAAGGAATGGACGAAAATGTTTTTGGATTTGGCCAAAAACAACAAAAAAGATTGGCCAAAAATTGTGGCCAACAATTCAATTCATTGGCCCATTCCTCCCATTATTGGCATCCATCCAACACTCCAACAATGACACCTTCCCATTGGTTCAATCGGCCAAAAGTGCCTTTCAATTCCCCAAATCATCATTGCCATTTCCCTGAACCAAACAACAATTTCGGCCTTTTCAACGTTGATAAATTCCATCAATTGGATGATGGCCAAAAGGAGGAACAATGTTCGCCCCTTTTTCGCTCTCCAATGGCCTATTTTGTACGGAACAACAACGACCAAAAATTGTGTTTATCGCCGCCAATGCCACCCAATGCTGCCATCAATGAGGCACCGTATCCATTGAGAAGGGTTTATTCGGCCAATTCAAATCAAAAACAACAAAAAGGCAACAATTTTGACGATTATTGGGGCAGTTTTGGCCATAATTCAAAGGCATCCTCCACCTGTTCAACGCCGGCCACCCCATTGTCACCCAAAAAGGCACCACAAAAATTGGCACTTGGATTTCCAATTTTGGCATCGGCACCAAAAAGTGGCGGATTGACAATGGGAACACCAATCAGAGAAAGGGGGGAAATGATGAATGGGCCACCGGCAAAAGTGATGGAGGAAAAGGACAAAAACAAAGGAAAACAAAATCATCGGCAATCCTCGTCCATTCACATTGAGAATTGGGCATCCTCCAAAGACCAACAAAGACAAAAACAACTTGTTCGGCAAACGGTCTCATTAGATTCACCGACTGAAAGTAGCACCATCGACGATGATTGCATCCACAATCAACAATTTGGGGGTGGCCATGGCCAACATCCCCAACAAAGGCAAGCCCACCTTTCTTGGCCAGCATTGAAGGCCAATTTGACGGTGGTGATTGAGCGAAAGAGTTTTGTGGACAAAGTGTACGGATTGTTCAAAGAGTCCGCCTGGATGGCAGGAGGAGGGGATTACGGCGGCGAATTCAATTTGAAGGCCGAATTATTTTGGCTTAAATTTGGCATTCGCCATTCAATGAAAACAATGTTGAATTGGCAGGTGAGAACAAATGAGTCCATCCATTCATTTATGGCCAATTATGGCTAATTATATATTTCCAAAAATAGTCCACAAATCCTCTTTCCTCCTCCTCTATTTTAATATTAAATGGAATTTGGATGGGGAAGTGTCCAAATTGAATTGAATTGTGGAGGACATTTTTGATAAAAAACAACAAAATTGTAGGTGGCAAGGATTAGTGGGAATGGAAAATGAGGAGGGAGAGTAAATTAACTAAATGGCACAAAAATAATAATGGAATAAAAAAAATTAATAAAAAGAAGACAAAAAGCATTGATGCACAAATAATAAAAACAAAATAAAATGTACAAAATATTTCCAATTTTTTTTTGTAGAACAATTCATGTTTGGACGATTTTGACCGGCTTAAAACCCTGGGCACTGGCTCATTCGGACGGGTGATGCTGGTGAAGCATAAACAAACGGGCACATATTTTGCCATGAAAATATTGGATAAGCAAAAAGTGGTCAAATTGAAGCAGGTTGAGCACACGTTGAATGAGAAACGAATCCTGCAGGCCATCGATTTTCCCTTCCTCGTCAATATGCAATATTCATTCAAAGTATGGACCAACCACCCCCAACCCCAATGCCATCAATGGCCAAATATTCCATCTTTTTAGGACAATTCCAACCTGTATATGGTGCTGGAATTCGTTTCGGGTGGCGAAATGTTCTCGCATTTACGTCGAATTGGCCGCTTCTCTGAGCCCCATTCCCGCTTTTATGCGGCCCAAATTGTGCTCGCCTTTGAGTATTTGCACTCATTGGATCTCATCTACAGGGATTTGAAGCCCGAAAATCTGCTCATCGACAACAATGGCTATTTGAAGGTTGGCAATTGGATTTTGAATATTTCCATTCATTCATTCATTCATTTAAGATCACCGACTTCGGTTTTGCCAAACGGGTAAAGGGCAGGACATGGACTTTGTGTGGGACGCCCGAATATTTGGCACCGGAGATCATCCTCAGCAAGGTGGATTCCTCCTCAAAATCATTTCAAATTGGAATTCACCTTTTAGGGCTATAATAAAGCCGTTGATTGGTGGGCATTGGGAGTGCTGATCTATGAAATGGCCGCCGGCTATCCGCCTTTCTTTGCCGACCAACCCATCCAAATCTATGAGAAAATTGTCTCCGGAAAGGTAAATGAATGACCCAATTAATCAATTAAATAAAAATATTATTTTTAAGGTCAAATTCCCGTCACATTTCTCCAATGAATTGAAGGATTTGTTGAAGAATTTATTGCAAGTGGATTTGACCAAAAGATTTGGCAATTTGAAGAATGGGGTGGCCGACATCAAAAACCATAAATGGTTTGGTTCCGTCGATTGGATTGCCATTTATCAGCGAAAGGTAAACAAATTTGGGGGAATTGTTTTTTTTTGTTTTGTTTGCATTTTTTGGTTGGTGGTTTTTGCTTTCCTTCACTTTTTGGGTGCACTAATTAATTATTAACATTTTCCATTCTTTCCTTTCCTTTTCATTTTGTGCTCTGTCCAATTCCAGGTTCAACCAATCAGCTTTTCTGTGGTCCCATCCGCCAAAAATCCAATTGAATGCCGACTCCTCGAGGCATTGTACCCAAAAATCAGTGGCCCCGATGATACTCGACATTTTGTGGACAATGTTGACGATGATGATTTCCAATTGAATGTTGGCCATGAAAATTTGCACGTCGACAAATTCACTGAATTTTGAGGCTCCATCTACAATTTTGCTTTACATTTTCACAAACCTCCATTTTAATTTTAATGCACTTTTACTGTCATTTCCATTTATTTTTTAATTTATTTTTACCAGTCATTTTTTGCTCTGTGATTGATTAATAAAATTAAATGTGCCAATTTTAATGAATTTATTTTATTTTTTTAATAATTTGACAGATTGAGGCACCTTTCCTTCCAAAATGCCGTGGCCCCGGCGATTGCAGCAATTTTGATGATTATGAGGAGGAACCGTTACGCATTTCGGGCACGGAAAAATGTGCAAAGGAATTTTCGGAATTCTAGGCCGTCTTCACAATTTTTTAAATCAACAAAAAAGGGCAATCCCGGTTCCAACAGCAGAATACAAAAAGATATTTCCTGCGTCTTCTAAAAATGAATATTTCCCAAGGCAATTAAAATGTGAAATATTATTTTCTGAATATTTTCTGATTCATTGTGTTTTTTTAACTTGCCAATTTCAATGTCATTTTCATTTCAATTAATGATGAGTCCCCCAAAATTGTGGATTCAACTGAAAACTAGTCCAACAAATTGAAACTATTTTTAACCTTAAAAACACTCAAATTTGTGCTTACTTCCAATTTTTTAATGTTCCTTCTAAATAAATTCATAATTATTTTTATTTTTGGACTTACCGTATTCATGTCCCTTAAAATTCATAAAATTTGTTTTATTCCAAATTTCCATTCATCTACTCTATTTTAATTTTTTTTCGATATATGTCATTATTTTTGGATTATGGGAAATGTAAAAATGTTATCTTTTATTTTTTTAAACAAATTTTTTGCCGAATATATTTTTCACCATCTTTTCAAATTTTATAGCTTTAATTTTTTGTTTTGATAAAATTTATATGGAACTATTATAACAGTAATGGATTTGATTATAATTAGAATAAAATAGATTCTAAAGAATTAGCTTAGCTAGCAATAAGAAAATAATTAATTGAGACCTAAAAATTAGAGAAAAAATTTACAAAATTTTTATATCTTAGTTAAAATATTTTGAAATAAAAAGTATACTGATCTTCTTAATTGATTATTACGAGTAGAAAAAAATTTGTTTGATACTAAAGAATTACACTAGTCAAGAAAATCATTAATTGTGATTGATAGTTTTCATTTTTATTTTTATGTTAATTTAAATCATTTCTTAAAAATGCCTAAACAAAAAATATGCTTTCGATCGATCCCTTTGATCAATGCATAAATGAACTGGAATTGTTTTACTCGTTCCATTCCAATTGTCCCAATTCAATTATTTAAATTAATATTCCATTCATTAAGAGGCTCCCAAATTCTCAAAAATAGTATTCATTCAACATTTCAACCCTCTTTCCTTCAATTACCTGCTGGTCAAAATTTAATTAGATAAGACAAGAAATGAATTGAAGAGGCGCGGAGGCAGATTGTGACGAACAATAAGGGTGAATTTGGGTGTTTGGATTTTGGAGTGCATCACCTGTCGACTTCTCCTCTCGGCGTCTGCTAATGTATTTCGCCGGCAAGAAGGATGTAATCTCGTTTATACCGCTTAAATTCAGTATGATAGTCTATACCGCTTAAATTCAGTATGATAGTCTATACCGCTTAAATTCAGTATGATAGTCTATACCGCTTAAATTCAGTATGATAGTCTATACCGCTTAAATTCAGTATGATAGTCTATACCGCTTAAATTCAGTATGATAGTCTATACCGCTTAAATTCAGTATGATAGTCTATACCGCTTAAATTCAGTATGATAGTCTATACCGCTTAAATTCAGTATGATAGTCTATACCGCTTAAATTCAGTATGATAGTCTATACCGCTTAAATTCAGTATGATAGTCTATACCGCTTAAATTCAGTATGATAGTCTATACCACTTAAATTCACTAGGTTATTTTTAGGCTATTTTTATATTATCTTATTTTTAGGCCTATTTTTTGTCTACCTGTTTTGTTTTCCTGATTTTTAAGGCTTTTTGACGATGAAGAATTAGCTCTGCAGATGCATTTCAGGCCAATTTTTATATTAGATTTTTAGGTTATTTTTATATTATTTTTATTTTTTAACTAAAAAAAGGCTGAACATCCAACCTTAAAATTTAATTAATTTTTAAGATTTATTCCATATCTAGTTTTTGAAAAAATTTTTGAAATTTTTGTTTAAGTTTGAAATTTTTTAAAAATTCACAACAAAAAAAGAATTATAATATTGATTTTTAACCATAAAATATATAAGATTTAATGAAGAAATTTTTAAGATTTTTTAATGACTTATTTTTGAAAAATTCTACTTTGAAATTTTTGGGTTATACTTTGCTTTGAAATTTTTTAAAAATCATAATAAAAAAACTGAAGGAATAAAGTATTGATTTTTTTATTTTTTAGCATATTATAATATATAAGATTTAATCAAGAAATTTATAAGGTTTTTTTCCAGTTTTTTAAAAATTTATTTTTAAAATTTTTGAGTTGTATTTAACTTTTAAATTTTCTATAAATTTTTAAACAATAGAAAATTATTTTTAAAATTTTTGAGTTGTATTTAACTTTTAAATTTTCTATAAATTTTTAAACAATAGAAAATTATTTTTAAAATTTTTGAGTTGTATTTAACTTTTAAATTTTCTATAAATTTTTAAAAAATAGAAAATTATTTTTAAAATTTTTGCTTTGTATTTTGCATTGTAATTTTTTCAAAAATCCAGAAATGATTTTTTATTTTTGAAAATCCTCTAAAGACCTAAGAAATAATCTCTAGATTAAGAAAATCTTTGAGAAATATTCTAATATTGAGAAAATTCTCTTTAAGAACTTAAGAAATATTCTGTAAATTAAAAAATATTCCAAAGACTTAAAAAATACTCAATAGACATTCAATAAATTAGTCTATACCGCTTAAATTCAGTATGATAGTCTATACCGCTTAAATTCAGTATGATAGTCTATACCGCTTAAATTCAGTATGATAGTCTATACCGCTTAAATTCAGTATGATAGTCTATACCGCTTAAATTCAGTATGATAGTCTATACCGCTTAAATTCAGTATGATAGTCTATACCGCTTAAATTCAGTATGATAGTCTATACCGCTTAAATTCAGTATGATAGTCTATACCGCTTAAATTCAGTATGATAGTCTATACCGCTTAAATTCAGTATGATAGTCTATACCACTTAAATTCAGTATGATAGTCTATACCGCTTAAATTCAGTATGACAGTCTATACCGCGTAAATTCAGTATGATAGTCTATACCGCTTAAATTCAGTATGATAGTCTATACCGCTTAAATTCAGTATGATAGTCTATACCGCTTAAATTCAGTATGATAGTCTATACCGCTTAAATTCAGTATGATAGTCTATACCGCTTAAATTCAGTATGATAGTCTATACCGCTTAAATTCAGTATGATAGTCTATACCGCTTAAATTCAGTATGATAGTCTATACCGCTTAAATTCAGTATGATAGTCTATACCACTTAAATTCAGTATGATAGTCTATACCGCTTAAATTCAGTATGATAGTCTATACCGCTTAAATTCAGTATGATAGTCTATACCGCTTAAATTCAGTATGATAGTCTATACCGCTTAAATTCAGTATGATAGTCTATACCACTTAAATTCAGTATGATAGTCTATACCGCTTAAATTCAGTATGATAGTCTATACCGCTTAAATTCAGTATGATAGTCTATACCGCTTAAATTCAGTATGATAGTCTATACCGCCTAAATTCAGTATGATAGTCTATACCGCTTAAATTCAGTATGATAGTCTATACCACTTAAATTCACTAGGTTATTTTTAGGCTATTTTTATATTATCTTATTTTTAGGCCTATTTTTTGTCTACCTGTTTTGTTTTCCTGATTTTTAAGGCTTTTTGACGATGAAGAATTAGCTCTGCAGATGCATTTCAGGCCAATTTTTATATTAGATTTTTAGGTTATTTTTATATTATTTTTATTTTTTAACTAAAAAAAGGCTGAACATCCAACCTTAAAATTTAATTAATTTTTAAGATTTATTCCATATCTAGTTTTTGAAAAAATTTTTGAAATTTTTGTTTAAGTTTGAAATTTTTTAAAAATTCACAACAAAAAAAGAATTATAATATTGATTTTTAACCATAAAATATATAAGATTTAATGAAGAAATTTTTAAGATTTTTTAATGACTTATTTTTGAAAAATTCTACTTTGAAATTTTTGGGTTATACTTTGCTTTGAAATTTTTTAAAAATCATAATAAAAAAACTGAAGGAATAAAGTATTGATTTTTTTATTTTTTAGCATATTATAATATATAAGATTTAATCAAGAAATTTATAAGGTTTTTTTCCAGTTTTTTAAAAATTTATTTTTAAAATTTTTGAGTTGTATTTAACTTTTAAATTTTCTATAAATTTTTAAACAATAGAAAATTATTTTTAAAATTTTTGAGTTGTATTTAACTTTTAAATTTTCTATAAATTTTTAAACAATAGAAAATTATTTTTAAAATTTTTGAGTTGTATTTAACTTTTAAATTTTCTATAAATTTTTAAAAAATAGAAAATTATTTTTAAAATTTTTGCTTTGTATTTTGCATTGTAATTTTTTCAAAAATCCAGAAATGATTTTTTATTTTTGAAAATCCTCTAAAGACCTAAGAAATAATCTCTAGATTAAGAAAATCTTTGAGAAATATTCTAATATTGAGAAAATTCTCTTTAAGAACTTAAGAAATATTCTGTAAATTAAAAAATATTCCAAAGACTTAAAAAATACTCAATAGACATTCAATAAATTAGTCTATACCGCTTAAATTCAGTATGATAGTCTATACCGCTTAAATTCAGTATGATAGTCTATACCGCTTAAATTCAGTATGATAGTCTATACCGCTTAAATTCAGTATGATAGTCTATACCGCTTAAATTCAGTATGATAGTCTATACCGCTTAAATTCAGTATGATAGTCTATACCGCTTAAATTCAGTATGATAGTCTATACCGCTTAAATTCAGTATGATAGTCTATACCGCTTAAATTCAGTATGATAGTCTATACCGCCTAAATTCAGTATGATAGTCTATACCGCTTAAATTCAGTATGATAGTCTATACCGCCTAAATTCAGTATGATAGTCTATACCACTTAAATTCACTAGGTTATTTTTAGGCTATTTTTATATTATCTTATTTTTAGGCCTATTTTTTGTCTACCTGTTTTGTTTTCCTGATTTTTAAGGCTTTTTGACGATGAAGAATTAGCTCTGCAGATGCATTTCAGGCCAATTTTTATATTAGATTTTTAGGTTATTTTTATATTATTTTTATTTTTTAACTTAAAAAAGGCTGAACATCCAACCTTAAAATTTAATTAATTTTTAAGATTTATTCCATATCTAGTTTTTGAAAAAATTTTTGAAATTTTTGCTTTCAATTTAAGTTTGAAATTTTTTAAAAATTCACAACAAGTTATTTTTATATTATTTTTATTTTTTAACTAAAAAAAGGCTGAACATCCAACCTTAAAATTTAATTAATTTTTAAGATTTATTCCATATCTAGTTTTTGAAAAAATTTTTGAAATTTTTGTTTAAGTTTGAAATTTTTTAAAAATTCACAACAAAAAAAGAATTATAATATTGATTTTTAACCATAAAATATATAAGATTTAATGAAGAAATTTTTAAGATTTTTTAATGACTTATTTTTGAAAAATTCTACTTTGAAATTTTTGGGTTATACTTTGCTTTGAAATTTTTTAAAAATCATAATAAAAAAACTGAAGGAATAAAGTATTGATTTTTTTATTTTTTAGCATATTATAATATATAAGATTTAATCAAGAAATTTATAAGGTTTTTTTCCAGTTTTTTAAAAATTTATTTTTAAAATTTTTGAGTTGTATTTAACTTTTAAATTTTCTATAAATTTTTAAACAATAGAAAATTATTTTTAAAATTTTTGAGTTGTATTTAACTTTTAAATTTTCTATAAATTTTTAAACAATAGAAAATTATTTTTAAAATTTTTGAGTTGTATTTAACTTTTAAATTTTCTATAAATTTTTAAAAAATAGAAAATTATTTTTAAAATTTTTGCTTTGTATTTTGCATTGTAATTTTTTCAAAAATCCAGAAATGATTTTTTATTTTTGAAAATCCTCTAAAGACCTAAGAAATAATCTCTAGATTAAGAAAATCTTTGAGAAATATTCTAATATTGAGAAAATTCTCTTTAAGAACTTAAGAAATATTCTGTAAATTAAAAAATATTCCAAAGACTTAAAAAATACTCAATAGACATTCAATAAATTAGTCTATACCGCTTAAATTCAGTATGATAGTCTATACCGCTTAAATTCAGTATGATAGTCTATACCGCTTAAATTCAGTATGATAGTCTATACCGCTTAAATTCAGTATGATAGTCTATACCGCTTAAATTCAGTATGATAGTCTATACCGCTTAAATTCAGTATGATAGTCTATACCGCTTAAATTCAGTATGATAGTCTATACCGCTTAAATTCAGTGATAGTCTATACCGCTTAAATTCAGTATGATAGTCTATACCGCCTAAATTCAGTATGATAGTCTATACCACTTAAATTCAGTATGATAGTCTATACCGCTTAAATTCAGTATGATAGTCTATACCGCTTAAATTCAGTATGATAGTCTATACCGCCTAAATTCAGTATGATAGTCTATACCGCTTAAATTCAGTATGATAGTCTATACCGCTTAAATTCAGTATGATAGTCTATACCGCTTAAATTCAGTATGATAGTCTATACCGCCTAAATTCAGTATGATAGTCTATACCGCTTAAATTCAGTATGATAGTCTATACCGCTTAAATTCAGTATGATAGTCTATACCGCCTAAATTCAGTATGATAGTCTATACCACTTAAATTCACTAGGTTATTTTTAGGCTATTTTTATATTATCTTATTTTTAGGCCTATTTTTTGTCTACCTGTTTTGTTTTCCTGATTTTTAAGGCTTTTTGACGATGAAGAATTAGCTCTGCAGATGCATTTCAGGCCAATTTTTATATTAGATTTTTAGGTTATTTTTATATTATTTTTATTTTTTAACTTAAAAAACGGCTGAACATCCAACCTTAAAATTTAATTAATTTTTAAGATTTATTCCATATCTAGTTTTTGAAAAAATTTTTGAAATTTTTGCTTTCAATTTAAGTTTGAAATTTTTTAAAAATTCACAACAAAAAAAGAATTATAATATTGATTTTTAACCATAAAATATATAAGATTTAATGAAGAAATTTTTAAGATTTTTTAATGACTTATTTTTGAAAAATTCTACTTTGAAATTTTTGGGTTATACTTTGCTTTGAAATTTTTTAAAAATCATAATAAAAAAACTGAAGGAATAAAGTATTGATTTTTTATTTTTTAGCATATTATTATAATATATAAGATTTAATCAAGAAATTTATAAGGTTTTTTTCCAGTTTTTTAAAAATTTATTTTTAAAATTTTTGAGTTGTATTTAACTTTTAAATTTTCTATAAATTTTTAAACAATAGAAAATTATTTTTAAAATTTTTGAGTTGTATTTAACTTTTAAATTTTCTATAAATTTTTAAAAAATAGAAAATTATTTTTAAAATTTTTGCTTTGTATTTTGCATTGTAATTTTTTCAAAAATCCAGAAATGATTTTTTATTTTTGAAAATCCTCTAAAGACCTAAGAAATAATCTCTAGATTAAGAAAATCTTTGAGAAATATTCTAATATTGAGAAAATTCTCTTTAAGAACTTAAGAAATATTCTGTAAATTAAAAAATATTCCAAAGACTTAAAAAATACTCAATAGACATTCAATAAATTAGTCTATACCGCTTAAATTCAGTATGATAGTCTATACCGCTTAAATTCAGTATGATAGTCTATACCGCTTAAATTCAGTATGATAGTCTATACCGCTTAAATTCAGTATGATAGTCTATACCGCTTAAATTCAGTATGATAGTCTATACCGCTTAAATTCAGTATGATAGTCTATACCGCCTAAATTCAGTATGATAGTCTATACCACTTAAATTCACTAGGTTATTTTTAGGCTATTTTTATATTATCTTATTTTTAGGCCTATTTTTTGTCTACCTGTTTTGTTTTACTGATTTTTAAGGCTTTTTGACGATGAAGAATTAGCTCTGCAGATGCATTTCAGGCCAATTTTTATATTAGATTTTTAGGTTATTTTTATATTTTTATTTTTTAACTTAAAAAACGGCTGAACATCCAACCTTAAAATTTAATTAATTTTTAAGATTTATTCCATATCTAGTTTTTGAAAAAATTTTTGAAATTTTTTTCTTTCAATTTAAGTTTGAAATTTTTAAAAATTCACAACAAAAAAAGAATTATAATATTGATTTTTAACCATAAAATATATAAGATTTAATGAAGAAATTTTTAAGATTTTTTAATGACTTATTTTTGAAAAATTCTACTTTGAAATTTTTGGGTTATACTTTGCTTTGAAATTTTTTAAAAATCATAATAAAAAAACTGAAGGAATAAAGTATTGATTTTTTTATTTTTTAGCATATTATAATATATAAGATTTAATCAAGAAATTTATAAGGTTTTTTTCCAGTTTTTTAAAAATTTATTTTTAAAATTTTTGAGTTGTATTTAACTTTTAAATTTTCTATAAATTTTTAAACAATAGAAAATTATTTTTAAAATTTTTGAGTTGTATTTAATTTTTAAATTTTCTATAAATTTTTAAACAATAGAAAATTATTTTTAAAATTTTTGAGTTGTATTTAACTTTTAAATTTTCTATAAATTTTTAAACAATAGAAAATTATTTTTAAAATTTTTGAGTTGTATTTAACTTTTAAATTTTCTATAAATTTTTAAAAAATAGAAAATTATTTTTAAAATTTTTGCTTTGTATTTTGCATTGTAATTTTTTCAAAAATCCAGAAATGATTTTTTATTTTTGAAAATCCTCTAAAGACCTAAGAAATAATCTCTAGATTAAGAAAATCTTTGAGAAATATTCTAATATTGAGAAAATTCTCTTTAAGAACTTAAGAAATATTCTGTAAATTAAAAAATATTCCAAAGACTTAAAAAATACTCAATAGACATTCAATAAATTAGTCTATACCGCTTAAATTCAGTATGATAGTCTATACCGCTTAAATTCAGTATGATAGTCTATACCGCTTAAATTCAGTATGATAGTCTATACCGCTTAAATTCAGTATGATAGTCTATACCGCTTAAATTCAGTATGATAGTCTATACCGCTTAAATTCAGTATGATAGTCTATACCGCTTAAATTCAGTATGATAGTCTATACCGCTTAAATTCAGTATGATAGTCTATACCGCTTAAATTCAGTATGATAGTCTATACCGCTTAAATTCAGTATGATAGTCTATACCGCTTAAATTCAGTATGATAGTCTATACCGCCTAAATTCAGTATGATAGTCTATACCGCTTAAATTCAGTATGATAGTCTATACCGCTTAAATTCAGTATGATAGTCTATACCGCCTAAATTCAGTATGATAGTCTATACCACTTAAATTCACTAGGTTATTTTTAGGCTATTTTTATATTATCTTATTTTTAGGCCTATTTTTTGTCTACCTGTTTTGTTTTCCTGATTTTTAAGGCTTTTTGACGATGAAGAATTAGCTCTGCAGATGCATTTCAGGCCAATTTTTATATTAGATTTTTAGGTTATTTTTATATTATTTTTATTTTTTAACTTAAAAAACGGCTGAACATCCAACCTTAAAATTTAATTAATTTTTAAGATTTATTCCATATCTAGTTTTTGAAAAAATTTTTGAAATTTTTGCTTTCAATTTAAGTTTGAAA
Source organism: Pratylenchus scribneri (assembly GCA_030063045.1). Taxonomy (NCBI): domain Eukaryota; kingdom Metazoa; phylum Nematoda; class Chromadorea; order Rhabditida; family Pratylenchidae; genus Pratylenchus; species Pratylenchus scribneri. The sequence continues at coordinate 566,199 of JAQSEB010000014.1, read as the reverse complement.
TTTTTTAAAAATTCACAACAAAAAAAGAATTATAATATTGATTTTTAACCATAAAATATATAAGATTTAATGAAGAAATTTTTAAGATTTTTTAATGACTTATTTTTGAAAAATTCTACTTTGAAATTTTTGGGTTATACTTTGCTTTGAAATTTTTTAAAAATCATAATAAAAAAACTGAAGGAATAAAGTATTGATTTTTTATTTTTTAGCATATTATTATAATATATAAGATTTAATCAAGAAATTTATAAGGTTTTTTTCCAGTTTTTTAAAAATTTATTTTTAAAATTTTTGAGTTGTATTTAACTTTTAAATTTTCTATAAATTTTTAAACAATAGAAAATTATTTTTAAAATTTTTGAGTTGTATTTAACTTTTAAATTTTCTATAAATTTTTAAACAATAGAAAATTATTTTTAAAATTTTTGAGTTGTATTTAACTTTTAAATTTTCTATAAATTTTTAAACAATAGAAAATTATTTTTAAAATTTTTGAGTTGTATTTAACTTTTAAATTTTCTATAAATTTTTAAAAAATAGAAAATTATTTTTAAAATTTTTGCTTTGTATTTTGCATTGTAATTTTTTCAAAAATCCAGAAATGATTTTTTATTTTTGAAAATCCTCTAAAGACCTAAGAAATAATCTCTAGATTAAGAAAATCTTTGAGAAATATTCTAATATTGAGAAAATTCTCTTTAAGAACTTAAGAAATATTCTGTAAATTAAAAAATATTCCAAAGACTTAAAAAATACTCAATAGACATTCAATAAATTAGTCTATACCGCTTAAATTCAGTATGATAGTCTATACCGCTTAAATTCAGTATGATAGTCTATACCGCTTAAATTCAGTATGATAGTCTATACCGCTTAAATTCAGTATGATAGTCTATACCGCTTAAATTCAGTATGATAGTCTATACCGCTTAAATTCAGTATGATAGTCTATACCGCTTAAATTCAGTATGATAGTCTATACCGCCTAAATTCAGTATGATAGTCTATACCGCTTAAATTCAGTATGATAGTCTATACCGCTTAAATTCAGTATGATAGTCTATACCGCCTAAATTCAGTATGATAGTCTATACCACTTAAATTCACTAGGTTATTTTTAGGCTATTTTTATATTATCTTATTTTTAGGCCTATTTTTTGTCTACCTGTTTTGTTTTCCTGATTTTTAAGGCTTTTTGACGATGAAGAATTAGCTCTGCAGATGCATTTCAGGCCAATTTTTATATTAGATTTTTAGGTTATTTTTATATTATTTTTATTTTTTAACTTAAAAAACGGCTGAACATCCAACCTTAAAATTTAATTAATTTTTAAGATTTATTCCATATCTAGTTTTTGAAAAAATTTTTGAAATTTTTGCTTTCAATTTAAGTTTGAAATTTTTTAAAAATTCACAACAAAAAAAGAATTATAATATTGATTTTTAACCATAAAATATATAAGATTTAATGAAGAAATTTTTAAGATTTTTTAAAGACTTATTTTTGAAAAATTCTACTTTGAAATTTTTGGGTTATACTTTGCTTTGAAATTTTTTAAAAATCATAATAAAAAAACTGAAGGAATAAAGTATTGATTTTTTTATTTTTTAGCATATTATAATATATAAGATTTAATCAAGAAATTTATAAGGTTTTTTTCCAGTTTTTTAAAAATTTATTTTTAAAATTTTTGAGTTGTATTTAACTTTTAAATTTTCTATAAATTTTTAAACAATAGAAAATTATTTTTAAAATTTTTGAGTTGTATTTAACTTTTAAATTTTCTATAAATTTTTAAACAATAGAAAATTATTTTTAAAATTTTTGAGTTGTATTTAACTTTTAAATTTTCTATAAATTTTTAAACAATAGAAAATTATTTTTAAAATTTTTGAGTTGTATTTAACTTTTAAATTTTCTATAAATTTTTAAAAAATAGAAAATTATTTTTAAAATTTTTGCTTTGTATTTTGCATTGTAATTTTTTCAAAAATCCAGAAATGATCTTTTATTTTTGAAAATCCTCTAAAGACCTAAGAAATAATCTCTAGATTAAGAAAATCTTTGAGAAATATTCTAATATTGAGAAAATTCTCTTTAAGAACTTAAGAAATATTCTGTAAATTAAAAAATATTCCAAAGACTTAAAAAATACTCAATAGACATTCAATAAATTAGTCTATACCGCTTAAATTCAGTATGATAGTCTATACCGCTTAAATTCAGTATGATAGTCTATACCGCTTAAATTCAGTATGATAGTCTATACCGCTTAAATTCAGTATGATAGTCTATACCGCTTAAATTCAGTATGATAGTCTATACCGCTTAAATTCAGTATGATAGTCTATACCGCTTAAATTCAGTATGATAGTCTATACCGCTTAAATTCAGTATGATAGTCTATACCGCTTAAATTCAGTATGATAGTCTATACCGCCTAAATTCAGTATGATAGTCTATACCGCTTAAATTCAGTATGATAGTCTATACCGCTTAAATTCAGTATGATAGTCTATACCGCTTAAATTCAGTATGATAGTCTATACCGCCTAAATTCAGTATGATAGTCTATACCGCTTAAATTCAGTATGATAGTCTATACCGCTTAAATTCAGTATGATAGTCTATACCGCTTAAATTCAGTATGATAGTCTATACCGCTTAAATTCAGTATGATAGTCTATACCGCCTAAATTCAGTATGATAGTCTATACCACTTAAATTCACTAGGTTATTTTTAGGCTATTTTTATATTATCTTATTTTTAGGCCTATTTTTTGTCTACCTGTTTTGTTTTCCTGATTTTTAAGGCTTTTTGACGATGAAGAATTAGCTCTGCAGATGCATTTCAGGCCAATTTTTATATTAGATTTTTAGGTTATTTTTATATTATTTTTATTTTTTAACTTAAAAAACGGCTGAACATCCAACCTTAAAATTTAATTAATTTTTAAGATTTATTCCATATCTAGTTTTTGAAAAAATTTTTGAAATTTTTGCTTTCAATTTAAGTTTGAAATTTTTTAAAAATTCACAACAAAAAAAGAATTATAATATTGATTTTTAACCATAAAATATATAAGATTTAATGAAGAAATTTTTAAGATTTTTTAAAGACTTATTTTTGAAAAATTCTACTTTGAAATTTTTGGGTTATACTTTGCTTTGAAATTTTTTAAAAATCATAATAAAAAAACTGAAGGAATAAAGTATTGATTTTTTTATTTTTTAGCATATTATAATATATAAGATTTAATCAAGAAATTTATAAGGTTTTTTTCCAGTTTTTTAAAAATTTATTTTTAAAATTTTTGAGTTGTATTTAACTTTTAAATTTTCTATAAATTTTTAAACAATAGAAAATTATTTTTAAAATTTTTGAGTTGTATTTAACTTTTAAATTTTCTATAAATTTTTAAACAATAGAAAATTATTTTTAAAATTTTTGAGTTGTATTTTGCATTGTAATTTTTTCAAAAATCCAGAAATGATTTTTTATTTTTGAAAATCCTCTAAAGACCTAAGAAATAATCTCTAGATTAAGAAAATCTTTGAGAAATATTCTAATATTGAGAAAATTCTCTTTAAGAACTTAAGAAATATTCTGTAAATTAAAAAATATTCCAAAGACTTAAAAAATACTCAATAGACATTCAATAAATTAGTCTATACCGCTTAAATTCAGTATGATAGTCTATACCGCTTAAATTCAGTATGATAGTCTATACCGCTTAAATTCAGTATGATAGTCTATACCGCTTAAATTCAGTATGATAGTCTATACCGCTTAAATTCAGTATGATAGTCTATACCGCTTAAATTCAGTATGATAGTCTATACCGCTTAAATTCAGTATGATAGTCTATACCGCTTAAATTCAGTATGATAGTCTATACCGCTTAAATTCAGTATGATAGTCTATACCGCTTAAATTCAGTATGATAGTCTATACCGCTTAAATTCAGTATGATAGTCTATACCGCTTAAATTCAGTATGACAGTCTATACCGCTTAAATTCAGTATGATAGTCTATACCGCTTAAATTCAGTATGATAGTCTATACCGCTTAAATTCAGTATGATAGTCTATACCGCTTAAATTCAGTATGATAGTCTATACCGCTTAAATTCAGTATGATAGTCTATACCGCTTAAATTCAGTATGATAGTCTATACCGCTTAAATTCAGTATGATAGTCTATACCGCGTAAATTCAGTATGATAGTCTATACCGCTTAAATTCAGTATGACAGTCTATACCGCGTAAATTCAGTATGATAGTCTATACCGCTTAAATTCAGTATGATAGTCTATACCGCTTAAATTCAGTATGATAGTCTATACCGCTTAAATTCAGTATGATAGTCTATACCGCTTAAATTCAGTATGATAGTCTATACCGCTTAAATTCAGTATGATAGTCTATACCGCTTAAATTCAGTATGATAGTCTATACCACTTAAATTCAGTATGATAGTCTATACCGCTTAAATTCAGTATGATAGTCTATACCGCTTAAATTCAGTATGATAGTCTATACCGCTTAAATTCAGTATGATAGTCTATACCACTTAAAATCAGTATGATAGTCTATACCGCTTAAATTCAGTATGATAGTCTATACCGCTTAAATTCAGTATGATAGTCTATACCGCTTAAATTCAGTATGATAGTCTATACCGCTTAAATTCAGTATGATAGTCTATACCGCCTAAATTCAGTATGATAGTCTATACCGCTTAAATTCAGTATGATAGTCTATACCGCCTAAATTCAGTATGATAGTCTATACCGCTTAAATTCAGTATGATAGTCTATACCGCTTAAATTCAGTATGATAGTCTATACCGCTTAAATTCAGTATGATAGTCTATACCGCCTAAATTCAGTATGATAGTCTATACCGCCTAAATTCAGTATGATAGTCTATACCGCTTAAATTCAGTATGATAGTCTATACCACTTAAATTCACTAGGTTATTTTTAGGCTATTTTTATATTATCTTATTTTTAGGCCTATTTTTTGTCTACCTGTTTTGTTTTCCTGATTTTTAAGGCTTTTTGACGATGAAGAATTAGCTCTGCAGATGCATTTCAGGCCAATTTTTATATTAGATTTTTAGGTTATTTTTATATTATTTTTATTTTTTAACTAAAAAAAGGCTGAACATCCAACCTTAAAATTTAATTAATTTTTAAGATTTATTCCATATCTAGTTTTTGAAAAAATTTTTGAAATTTTTGTTTAAGTTTGAAATTTTTTAAAAATTCACAACAAAAAAAGAATTATAATATTGATTTTTAATCATAAAATATATAAGATTTAATGAAGAAATTTTTAAGATTTTTTAATGACTTATTTTTGAAAAATTCTACTTTGAAATTTTTGGGTTATACTTTGCTTTGAAATTTTTTAAAAATCATAATAAAAAAACTGAAGGAATAAAGTATTGATTTTTTTATTTTTTAGCATATTATAATATATAAGATTTAATCAAGAAATTTATAAGGTTTTTTTCCAGTTTTTTAAAAATTTATTTTTAAAATTTTTGAGTTGTATTTAACTTTTAAATTTTCTATAAATTTTTAAACAATAGAAAATTATTTTTAAAATTTTTGAGTTGTATTTAACTTTTAAATTTTCTATAAATTTTTAAACAATAGAAAATTATTTTTAAAATTTTTGAGTTGTATTTAACTTTTAAATTTTCTATAAATTTTTAAAAAATAGAAAATTATTTTTAAAATTTTTGCTTTGTATTTTGCATTGTAATTTTTTCAAAAATCCAGAAATGATTTTTTATTTTTGAAAATCCTCTAAAGACCTAAGAAATAATCTCTAGATTAAGAAAATCTTTGAGAAATATTCTAATATTGAGAAAATTCTCTTTAAGAACTTAAGAAATATTCTGTAAATTAAAAAATATTCCAAAGACTTAAAAAATACTCAATAGACATTCAATAAATTAGTCTATACCGCTTAAATTCAGTATGATAGTCTATACCGCTTAAATTCAGTATGATAGTCTATACCGCTTAAATTCAGTATGATAGTCTATACCGCTTAAATTCAGTATGATAGTCTATACCGCTTAAATTCAGTATGATAGTCTATACCGCTTAAATTCAGTATGATAGTCTATACCGCTTAAATTCAGTATGATAGTCTATACCGCTTAAATTCAGTATGATAGTCTATACCGCTTAAATTCAGTATGATAGTCTATACCGCTTAAATTCAGTATGACAGTCTATACCGCGTAAATTCATGTTAGTTTATAGCACTTAAATTCACTAGGTTATTTTTTTAGGCTATTTTTATATTATCCATTACCATTACACATTTCCATTGCTTTGATTAGATTAGATTCACCAAATTGGAATAGTGAATGAATCATATTTTATTACATATAATATGGCCCAAAAGCTTTTCTTCCTTTCAGTTTCATATCACTACCCGCTATCTATCAAAAGTGTTGGCCATTTCCTTCCCTACCCATTCGCTTCCCCATTTTGCTATAAAATTCCTCGTCCATTTTCCAAAGTGAAATGGGAGAATGAATTTTGCTTCTTCTATTCCATCCCTGGGGGAATTCAATTTTTATTTGGAACTGCTGAACTGCCCATAAAATTTAACCCCATAAATTCCCTTTCTATATGTGGCTGGGTTCATTGACCATTCTCCCTTTTTGGCATTTTATTTCATCATAATTAGTAATTACCACTAATAAAAAGTGCATCCCATGGGCCTAATCCATTTTCTATCATTTTATTCATTTCATTCACTCGAAATTTTATACCAATGGTCCCTATTCCTGATTATTTACATTTTATTTTTACGGATCAAGAGAAATGGCAATTATTATACGCAATTCTTCCCGCTATCTTATTGCCCAAAATTGTAAAATGAAAATATTAAAATCATTCTTCAAATGAAAAAGTGAAAATTGTTGTTTTATCCTATCTTTTGTTGGCCAAATGTAAGCGCAAGGCGGCTGGCAATAATCCACATCTTTTTTCCAAGTTCATACATACATGGAACTATTCGCGATCGATCCCCCCCCCCCCCCCCCCCAATCATATTCCTCTCCCTAAATATTCACGTTGAAGTCCCCCTTTTTCAGTTCAATCTATCATCAAAATGTCCAATCGAGAACGTGAGCGAGAGATTGTTCGACGTCAAGAAGAAATGAACCAACGTCTTCGTCAACAAGAAGCGGATGAACAAAGGCGTCATCAGGATGAGGTATGTATATGTATCGAGGGTGAAAAAAGTTGGGTTGGTATTACTAGGACCTTTCGGGGGTGAAAAAGGTTGGGTTGGGTTACTGGGACCAATATAAAAAAAAAAGAAAAGTAATGTATCGCGGGGTGAATGATAATGATAACATACGCTCATCTGAAAAAAATAAAACCGTTAAAAATATAAAGTTTAAAAAGAAAAGAGTATGGGTCGAAACTTATTTTTTTTGACATATTTTAACATTTTTAATTATGGTTTAGTCTTATTCTCATTAGCCCTACCTAATGAGCAATCATTCATCAAAGATCAGCTAGTCCAGAGTCCACTATTCAGCCTTTTAATTTATCTTTTTTCAGATTCGTCAACGTGAGGAAGAATCACGACGACAGGCGGAGGAATTACAACGACAGGCGGAGGAATCGCAAAGACGGAGGGAGGAATTGCAACGGCGCGAGGAGGCCGAACACCGTCTTCAAGAGCGATACCGAGAACAACGACGTGGTCAAAATCGACGTGCCTACGAACGCCGCCGTAATCGTGATCAGCAGGGCGGAGAGCAGTGATGCATATGGACAATGCAATGATGTTGATGTGAAAGAAATAAAGAACAATGGCATTTAAAATTTTTTCTATCTTATTTTAAAATTCTTTCCCATTTTACATCTAATATGATAAATGTCATCTTTTTATTGATCTTTTATGAATTTTGATGTGATTTTTCTTAGAATTTAAACTCTTCTCTCCGCAACTTTTTTATTTCATCCCTCTATTTTTGGAGGAGAAGGGATTAGGGTATTGAAAAGAAAAGGAATGAAAAGGATATCCATTTGAAAGGTGGATGGGAAAAAATGAAAAATTGTTCCAAGGAATTCGGGTTTTTTTATTTTTAAAATTGCAGTTAGATTCTAAAATAATTAAGCCATTTCCCATTTTTTTGAATCAGGGATTTCAAATTTCACCAAATTGGCTAAAGCCTTATTGAGTTATGGTAATCCATGGACATTTCGATTCAATCCACTCGCCGGTCGGCCTATTTTGGGACATGTACATAACATATAAGATATAACCATGCCATTAAATGGTATATAATTTGTTATGGTTTGGTCAACAATTAAAGGATATTAAACAGAAAGCATTGACTGGTTTTTTAACAAAATTATTTATCATTCCTTCTTTCTTTAATTTCTTCATTCCACCATCATCGCATCACTGCCCGCCTTGCTGCTGATCACGATTACGACCCGACGTGCATAATTTAAATTGAATTTTTGCCGCCATTGTCGACATCGTTCTTCTTCTCTTCGTTGTAATTCTTCCTCTCTTTGCCTAATTTCCTCTTCTTGACGCTGCAATTCCTCCCGACGACGTTGTAATTCTTCTTCCCTTTGCCTCAATCGTTCAAGTTCGTAATATCGTTCAATGGCACGACGGCGATTTTCAGCTAAAATTTGATTGTGTTCTTGCTCCAACTCGAGCATCCTTTCTGAAAGGGAATTTTGGAAGACTAAAATTGTTTAAATAGACGTAAAGAAGTTCGGTAATGATATGTGTAAACTTCAATCTTATTTAATTTTGCGGATATTTTCCATTTTGATAAATGTTATTCTAAAATTTAAAAAGAAATAAACTGAAAATATGGAAATATGGTTTATCTTATGGTTTTTTCTTATGATTTTTTAAAATTTTTCCCCAAACTCAACTAACCTCGGTAATTTGTCGAAGAGGAAGAAGAAGAAGAAGATGAAGATTGTCCCATCGTTTTTTATTGTAAATGTCCAATCCACGGATCAAAACTAAGAATGTATTTCTAAAATTTTATTGTTGGAATTGTTTTTAAATCATTTCTTTTTTGAAATTTAACAAAAATAACGAATAAATGATTTTAATAAATCTAATAAATTGGACGCGATTATTTTTGACACTGAATTTATGGACTAAAACAAATCAAATAAAAAAAAAACAATGATTGTAAAATAAAAAATAACAAAATGACAAAATAAGACAATTATAATTGAGTTGAGGTCAATCAAAAAATCAATTCCCATGAATTTCGTGTACCCGCCGCCTTTTGACGAATAAAACGTTTCGGGTGAGAGGCCATCTCAGCCAATGCTTGAACCACCGGTATGCAAACAGGTGCGAGCCATTCCCGTCCAAATTGGTTGGGCAAAATTTGGAGGCATTCCAACATTTTGACCTGAAAAATACAAATAATTTAATTTTTGATTATTAATTTATGAATTTACAATAATTGGAAGAGGCAAATTTTCACGGCAAATTCTTTTGCAAATGCAAAGTCCAATGGAATGCACAATTTTTGGCGTAAAATGTTGGCCATCATTCGTCGCTTTTTGCTTCTTCTTCTTCAGCAGTAAGCAAAGTCCATCCAACATTGAAGTGGCCAAGAATGAAGATTGACAGTCGTCCTCCATTGTGATTGGAAGCGATTCGGCAATCAATGGGCCGAGCTGTAAATTAGTGGGAAAATTATTAATTTTAATCGGTCAAAATATTTAATCATTGAAAATTCATTCCAAAATTTTTGGCCATTTTTATTATCAAAAATAATTTATTTTCTTCTTTTTTTTGGCAAATTAATAATAATTTTCATATTAACCTGCATTAATTCATCAGTGAGTGAATCCGTTGAGGGAATTTGGCCGAGGATTTGCATTAATGGTCCCAAAAGAGTGAGCATTTGCATTTTCTTCTCTTTTGAGTGAAATTCTGTCCGGTGGATAATGTCAAAATATTTCACAAAAATTGGAACGAAAATGGTGAAAATCCTACAAAAAATTTGAGTAATTTAAATTTAATAAGGGAAAAAAATACTTTTGTTGCCAGGAAGGCGATTTTTGGTAAAAACACTTGGCCGGGTCATTTTGAGGAAGGCTAAAAAATTACTGATTGATTATTTAAAAGTAAAATAAATTCATACAAAAAGTCCAAAAGTTCAGCAATTGAATTTGAATTGTTGTTCTGCATTTCTTTTTGTGAAATAATTTTGTCAAAAAATTCAATCAATTTGTCCTCAATTGTTTTGGGTTTTCCGGCCAATAATGTTGAACGCATTTCCAATAATTCAATCCTCAAATTTACATTTTGGCATAAATTTTGTTTGAATAAATTAAAATTGACAAATTGCTGATTAATTCCATCCATCTTCTCTTCTTCTTCCACGGAATCATGTTCATTTTCGGATTGATTTTGTTGCAATTTGTCCAATGCCAAAATGATTTGTTCCCTCAATTCTGGCTGCATTTTTCCTCGATTGTAAATTGCAAAATAAAATGAAAACAATGCTTCTTGGAAAAATAATAAAACAATGTAGCCAAAATTATTTTCCGTTCGAATTAATTGCAACAAAATTTGGATTAATTCAAATTGAAAATCCTTGAAAAAATATAAATTAATAAATAATAATAATATTAATACCTTATTTTGGAGTAACAATAACCAAAATGTTCTCAATTTAGTCGATAATTTGGATGGCAATTTGCAATTTTGAATTGCCCATTTGCATAAATCATTGTGTAAATTTTTATTCAATGATTGGCCAATGTTTTGAAGGAGAAGCGCAATTGATACGAAAATTGTTGTGGTCGATTTTATTGGCTGAAAAATTGAATATTTTTCTGCCATAAATCTTCAAAAAATATTACCTCCTCTTCATTGAATTGCAAAAATGTATCAATTCGAATTTTTAATTCTTTGTAAAATTCCATCTTCGTCTTTTCATTTTCATTACCAAAACTATTCAGCCTTTTGGCTGTATTTTCAATTGTTTGGCAACATTCATTGATTTTCGGAATATTCTCCTTTTGAATTTTGCTTCGATTGGCCGAAAAAATTTGGCTAAAATTTTTAAATTTATTTTTAATAAAATAAAAAAAAAACAAACTCAAAGGAAATTGTCAAAATAACATTTATGGCTGCCTTCGAATTTTGCAATATTTTCTCCTCAAATTGGACCTTTTCTCCCTCCAATTCCGTTTGAAATGGGCAAATAATTGGTGGCAAAATGTTGAATTGGCCCTTTTGTAAACATTCATCGAAAAATTCGCCATTTATTTCACAAAATTCATTTTGGGCATATTTTGCCAAAAATTGATTAATTTCATCGGTGCATCTTTAATTATAGAATTAATTGTAAATATTTTTGGAAAAAATTACATTAATTCATTTCCCCTTTGGCAAATTGAATGGAAATTTTGATGGAAAAAATTGCAAAATTGTTCATTTTTCTGCAATGGATTTGCTGCCTAAAATTTGAAAATTTTGATTAAAAATGGTTTAAAACCCACAATTAATATTTGGCATTTTGCTCTCAACAATTTCTCATTTTCTTCATCTTCTTCCATTGAGAATATCCCGGCCAAAAGTGGATGCAATGTTTCATTCATCAAATTTCGATTCTCTTCGCCGAATTCATCCAAATCCAAAATGCATTTTCTCAGCCAATATGGCATCAATTCAATTGCTTCCATTGCAATTTCTTCGCGATTTTGTGGACTTCTCAGTGTTTTCCCATTTATTAGCAAATCCAACCAATATAAAGACCTTAAAAAATATTTTTATTTTTTTCCACAATTAATTAAATTTAAACCTTTGCCAAATCACTTTTGATTGTGCGCTGTTTTCCACCAATGTTTCACTCAATGATTTGATCATTCGAAATCCACCGCCCATTGTGCCCATTTCCGCTTGCAAAATGAATGGTTCAATATCTGTAAAATATGAGGAGTATTTAATTTGGAGAAAAAACATTGAAAATGGCGAAAAGGATTTAGCGGTTTAAAGGTTTGTCCCAGAGAAGACCCTCAAATCCTATACCCAAACAATTGATCTCGTCAGTACGCATCGATTGGTGTAATTTGTCATGGTTTGGTCGAAAATTATATGATATTAAACCGTTTAAACCATTTTATGACTTTAGGTTCAAAACCAATTTAAAATTGTTTAAATTTAAGCTGAATCATTATCAATTGATGTTTCTCGACCAGATCGATTGGGTATATGTTTAATAAGTCTATGACAAACCATTGAACCGCTAAACTCTTCGCTATTTTCAATATTTTTATTAAAAAAAATATTTTCAATAAGTTAATTAATTTAAATTACTTTCAATTGTCATTTTGGTCATTTTCTCTCCAATCCTCTCCAAATCGTTCATTCCACCATTTTCGGAATATGCCTTCACCAAACTTTTCATCGCTTCGGTTATAATTTGCTCAGTTCGCTGAAAATTAATATAATTTTTAATAATTTTTAATTTATAATTTACATTCAATATTCGACCATTTTGGGCTGGATTCAAAAAGATTGAACGAAAAGCGGCCATCAATTCTTCCAAATTTTCTTCCAAAATTTTTCCAATATTTTTAAATCGTTGACATGCATTAATCTTTAATATAAAATTATTAAAAAATTAATAAAAATTATTGCATACGAAAAATTTGCAAATGGCCAGCTGCCTTTTTATCAATTCTTGGCCATCAATGTCCGAATCATTTTCCGTCAATTTTTCACAAATTAATTGGAAACAAAATGGGCCAAATGAATTGTTGGCAAGGAGGCATCCTTCCAATCCGCAATGCAACATTTCCGATGTAATTGAGGGACTATCTTTGTCATTTTCATTCTAAAAAATTGGAAAATAAATTACATTAATTTGAATGATTTCTTTTTCGGTACTTGTCTCGTTACATCCTCCTTTTTCGTAAGAAGGGTAAAGTACAGGGTCCCCCACCCCATTAGGATGTTAGGGCATACGTGGGATATTTTTACCCCATCACATCCGTAACCTATCCCCGAAAGAGCCCAATGCCCAATCCTAAACCTGAGCATGACCAAGCACTTTTCAAAAAAGAGGATGTAAGAGACAATTACCTCTTTGTCTTTGTTGCTTACCGGTTCGAAATCAATGGGAAAATAGCAAGAAATTATGTCGAACATATCCTCCAAGAAAATGCCTTAAAGTTAATTTATATTTAAAATGAATATATTTCAAATTAACCTAATTTTGTTTGACTGGCCAATTTTTGATGAATTCTAAAAATGATCAAAAGCACTCGAGGGTCTTGTTCGCCTTGAGCCGATCCCAAAAAATATTGAATTGTCTTTTGTGGTGCCATTGAGGGAAATTGTTTGAATTGAATATTCAAAAGATGCTCAAAAATTGAGTAAAGAATGATTCGGTCTTTCTGCAAAATTTATTTAAATTTTTTGAATTAAAATAAAAAAGTAAACCTGGCCATAGCTTTGTGCATTATTATTGACGAAAAGTGTCGAAAATATTTGCTCCAATTGTTCATCTTGATAGGAATTTTCTGGTCCAAAATTTGTTGTAATCTTAATTTACAAAATTGAATTAATTATAAATTTCTTTTAACCATTTTATGTAAAGTCGCAATTAGTAATTCGGATAGATGGCCTGAATCTTCCATCTAAAATTATTGGTTTTAAGTATCTTTAAGTAAAAATAACCTTGGAAAGCAAAAAATCGAGTAATGAAGTGAATTCTGTTGCTGAAAAAGTACGGCCATTTTCGTCGATCAATTTCAGCAAAACGTAGCAAACCTAATATAATTGCCATCAAATTTAATGCCATTTAAAATTCTTACCACATCAATTGCCTTTGCTCGTATTTCGGCTTCTCGAGAGGTCAGTTCATTTCTGAGAAATTCAAGATAAATCATTCAAACTTTTGTAAAGATAAAATAAACCTTAAATCTTCCACGAATTTCAATATGCCATATTCGCCTCCAATTATGGAATTAATTGTTCGATCGGCTTGTTCTCTTTGCTTCAAATCCAATGTGCAATCATTATTCATTTTCATTTGTTCTTTTTTAGTCATTTAATCTGAAAAAAAACGGAATAAATAATGGGGAATATTTAATTTGCAGAAAAAAAACATTGAAAATGCAGAAAAGTTTATACTGGTTTAGTGGTTTGCCCCAAACCATACACCATTGGATAGAGCTCGTTAAGACACGTCGATTGGTTTTTTAATTAGTTTTGAACCAAAACCAATACAATGGTTTGATTTTGATCAAATCATGACAAAATATGTACCAAACGATGCGTCTCGATGAGATCTATCGAGGCTATAGGGTTTGATGGTCTATGAAAACCATATTAACTTTTTTTGCATTTTCAACGTCTTTTTCAGCAAATTAAATACCATCCATAAATAATTCGCGGCTATTCAAAATCTATACTGTTCAAAATCTATATTCCCCTTAAAACGTTCAAAATCTATATTCTCCTAAAAATGATCAAAATCTATACCGTTCAAAATCTATATTGTTCAAAATCTATATTCCCCTAAAAATGTTCAAAATCTATACTACAAGTAAAATGATCAAAATCTATATTCAGCCAAAATGGCCAAAATCACTATTTTTTAAAATTTTAATTAAAAATGTTTAAAAATATGTTTCCGGGGTAATTTTTGCCGCTGATCTCGAATTCTATGTCCTTTTTGCTATATTCTAAACATAAATGATGGAAAAATTTATTTATTCTTGTTTTAAATAAAATAATGGATGATGGAAATCAAAATTGCGACGTGGAAAAAAATCAATTGCTTGGGAGCTGATTTGAAAGTGCCGTCCAAGGCCCAGCTTTTGTTTGTCCGTAGAATTTCCATCAGCTGCAAATAATTTCAAGTAAATTATATAAAATATTTTTTTGAAATACCATTGGATGCGAAAAAACCATCACAACTTGCGGGTCGTCGATGCGGACATTTCGGCTGTCAAATATGCAAATTTGTTCTCCTTCGAAAAAGGCCAATTCATCGGGTATATCAATTTGGAGTGGATTTTGGCAATCCACTCTGTTGTATTTCTTCTTGTTCTTTTTTCGCTCCCTGTTTTAAAATTTTTATTTTAATTTCCGCCAAATTAATTGAACTAACCGGCGAAGCATTTGCATGAGTGCGGGGGGTTCTCCCATCGCGTCCAATGTTTCCGCATCGGCCCCATGTTGCAGTTCGACAAGAATTTCCCTTGGCCGTTCGCACTCGGTTTTGACCATTTGCTTCCCTTGCGCCCTCAATTGTTCAGCTTCTTTTTGTTCTTGTTTCGTTGCATGATTGTGCTGATTCTTTGTGATTCCTCGCCATCCATTTTCTTTTGATTTGATAATGGCCGTCGCGGGGCAACGCACAGTTGAGCATTTGAAATAATTATTCCGATTTTTCACATATCGGTATCCTTTTAAATATAATTTTACATAAATGAATTAATCCAAATAATAAACCTTCATGCCAAAGAGCAATTCCCCCTTTGTTTGTTGGCCCCACTTCAAATTCAATCAGCTCATCAATTGCTTCCACTTCTCCGGGTTCATTGTTTTCATCCACGCCGACCACATCAATTTGTTCATTGTTGTTCTGTTCATTGGCCAAAACTGAAGTTTCATTCAATTCATTTGATAATGGCCGTTGTCGTTTGCGCTTTTGTAGTTGTTGGAATTTGTCTCGAATATCCATTTTTGATATTTTTATTTGGCTGGAATGAAAAATTAATATTAAATTAAATTTTTTGGTTTTTATAAAATAAATTTTTATAAATGAATATATAATAATTTAATTTTGCCAAATTCGGATGCAGCATGTCGAGAGCAATCGATTGGTATATCATTTGCTTATTTTTTAATGGAATTCTATGGCAAAAATAATAAATCGTCATTTTGGATGTTTTTAAGGGAATATAGATTTTGAACAGTATAGATTTTGATCGTTTTTTCCTGTAGTATAGATTTTGAACGTTTTAAGGGGAATATAGATTTTGAACAATATAGATTTTGAACAGTATAGATTTTGAACAATATAGATTTTGATACTGCGCCTAAATAATTAATTAATTGACAATTTATAATAAATTATGTATTATGTGATGGTGAACGCAAGATAGGGTAGTCTCAAAAAAATCTGAGTGATAATTTTGCTTAAACTGATTTAAGTAAGCTTATTTTGCGTAAATTTTTCGCCATAATTTAAAGCTAAAATTAGTTTAAAATGACACAACAAAAATGAATAACTTTTTCTTTGAAATTATATAATTTTATAATCAGAGGGGGCAGGGGGCAGGGCACTACAAATTTTGTTGGAATAATTTTAGGTAGGTGGGCTTTTTTAAGGCTTCGCGCTTCAGCTTCTAAGTTCTAACTTCTAATATTCCTTTATAGAAAAAATACGGTAGCAAAAATAAATTTCAAAGCGATTTTATGTCACTATTATCGATTGGTTTTACACTCACCTCTCCCGCTCCCTCTGTTGCTTTGCACATTACTAGGGCTGCGATAGTTAGGTAGATAAAAATTGCCAAATAGGTACTTAAATAGGTACGAAAAAGTGAAAAATAGGTACAAAAAAGGCAAAAATAGGTAAATAAAAGTGATCTTTTTTAATATTTTTGCTATATTTTAGGATCATTTTAAATCATTTTTTACTAAATTTTCAAAGAAAAATGCCTAGGAAGCTACAAAATTAGTTTTTCAATACAAAAAAATTTTTCGGATTTGCGAGATTCGAACCTAGACCCCACCCTAGTGCTCTCCATTCCAAGGACCCCCCTCTTCGCCAATCGACCAAAATTTTTGGTGGTTGGGATTTGCTTAATATTGTGCTAATTTAAGTATTTGAAAGGTCAAAAAGCCCATTTTTATTTTCATTTATCCTGCCATGCTATTTTTCACTGATTTTTAGTCATATTTTCTTGATTTTTTGCTAAAAAAAAGGCTAAAATAAGTAAATTAGGTACAAAAAACTAAAAATAGGTAAATAGGTATGAAAAGTTCAAAATAGGTAAAAATAGGTATTATAAAATGCAAGCTAGAAGCTTCAAACCAAGTGGAAAATGTGTTTTTCGTACGTATTTCAACGTTCTGATATCAGGAAAAAATTAGGTATATACCTAACTATCGCAGCCCTACACATTACACTGCTCTGCTCTCATCTCATCAGTCATCACGCATGTAAGACGTAACATACAATCTACATTCTACAACTCTACCTATATTTCATCAATTAAAATTGAATGCACTGTGATAGTCCAACAAAAAGTGGTAAAATTTTTGTCTTCTGCTGATGAGAAATAGAGAGAATAATTCTTAAAGGTCGAAAAAGCCCCAGTGCAGGATCTTGAAGTGCCCGAATGTCGAGGAATGAAGGGTTTGAGCAGATTGTTTGAGCAAAGCCTGTTTACTGATTGCAAGATCACTTCGGCAGATGAGAAAGAATTCAAAGTGCATAAATGTATTTTGGGATGTCGTTCACCTGTTTTTGGGGCCATGTTCGAACGTGAAATGATCGAGAAAAACAATAATGAGGTCAAAATTGAGGATATGAAGGGAGATGTGATCGAAAAAATGCTTCGATTCATGTACGAAATTTTATTATTAATTATTTAAAAATATTGATTTTCAGATACAGTGGAAAAGAACCGAATTTTGGTGATATGGCTGAGGATTTGTTGGAAGCCACCAATAAATATGAACTCATCCGTTTGAAGGTAGGGGTCGGCAAATGTCGCTTTGCGCAAAAAATGTGTCTTTCACATTTCGCCCATTTGTCGTTTTCTCTAGAAAATTTTTTCTCCGACGCTTCAATACTCTCTCGCTCAAGAGGAAAAAGGAGAGACACATTTTCCTCCTTTAAAAGACACATTTTCCTCCTTACAAAAAATGTGCATAAAATGTGCATTTTTCCTCTAGCCGCCTATTCTCTTTTGCACATTTTATGCACAAAGCGACATTTGCCGATCCCTATTTGAAGGTAATAATTTTTTTAAATGTTTTTTAAATTTTTATATTTCCAGCTTTTCTGCGAACGGAAACTGATCAATTCACTGGGGAGTGCAAACTGCAAATGCATGCGCATTGTTGGCATTGGCCAATCTCTATCGGGCCGAACATCTCAAAACCCATTCAATCAACTTCATCAAAATGCATTTGAAGGAGGTAAAACAATTTAAAAACCACAAAAATTAATTGATTTTTAATTTTAAGGTTATGAAATCGAAAGGATGGACTCATGCCGATCACCAATTGAAGGATCAAATCTTGGAAGCCACCACAGAAAAGTGAACCTTAAATTCGGCTCAATAAGACATAAATATTTTCCGGGTTGATAAAAATAAATCAAATTCATCTCAATTTGTTGTTTTTTGTTTGACATAAATTCCAAGATCAATTTTATTTGCATAAAATATTATTTATTCTTCGAATATTGAAATACTTATTAAATGTTTATTCAACAATATTGATTGATTTTTAACAATTTTATTGACATTTATCATTAAAATGCACTTAAATTTATTTCAGCTCAAAAGACTAAATTATAAAAATCAACATCCAATTATGTCAAACAACAATCAAAATGCAACAGAAGAATACAATTTTTGCACCACCGAATTGAAGACAGCAACGTAAAAATAAAAGAATATGTATAAATAAATAATATTTTCCCAAATTTTTGTAGTAAAAAATTCATTTGGACGGTTGGCAATTTTTTTTTAAAAATTTTTCTTTTTGATTTAAGATTAAGAACTTTTCTGAACACGAAGAGAAATGCGGAGAAAGTTTGGAATCTACTGAATTCATGTATTTTTTTTTAATTAAAAACCCATCAAGTTACTTCTTTAAGTTCCACAGCACCGAATGGCAAAATTTTAAAATGGGAAATGGACATTTATCCAAGAGGAGATGAAGAGCAATCCAAAGATTATATTTCGCTTTTTCTTTATCTCGTCGACTCGAATGATGAGGAAGTGAAGGCAAAATACCAGTTCTCAATACGCAAATCCAATGGCAATGAAATCGTGCTGAAATCGAGTAATACAGAATTTCCTTTTTTTAATTCAATAAGCTCTTCTAGTGTCAGAAGAATGGCATATATTTGAGGGTACAGGCGACGATAATTGGGGCACAAATATGCTGATAAAAAGGAAACAATTACTCAACGAGAAATATGGTTTGCTTGACGGCGATCGACTTACAATTGAGTGCACTGTGATGGTCCAACAGAAATTGGTAACTTTTGCTTAAATGATGAATTTAATAACAAAAATGATAAAGGTCGAAAAAGCTCCATTGCCGGATATTGAAGTGCCCGAATGTCGTATGCCAGAGGATGTTGGTTATTTGTTTGAGCAAAGCCTGTTCTGGGACTGCAAAATCATTTCGGAAGATGGGAAAGAATTCAAAGTGCATAAATGTATTTTGGGATGTCGTTCGCCGGTCTTCGCTGCCATGTTTGAACATGAAATGATGGAGAAGAACAACAATGAGGTCAAAATTGAGGACATGAAGGGAGATGTTGTCGAACAAATGCTTCGATTCATGTACGAAATTTTATTATTGAATCGATTTTTAAAAATATTGATTTTTAGCTATAGTGGAAAGGAACCGGATTTTGGTGAAGTGGTCGAGGATTTGTTGGAGGCCGCGGATAAATACGAGCTCATTCGATTGAAAGTAAAGAAATATTTTTAATCCAATGTTTTTTTAAAATTTTATTAAAGTTTTTCTGCGAACGGAAACTGATCAATTCACTGGGGAGTGCAAATGCATGCGCATTGTTGGCATTGGCCAATCTCTATCGGGCCGAACATCTCAAAGCCCATTCAATCAACTTCATCAAAATGCATTTGAAGGAGGTAAAACAATTTAAAAACCACAAAAATTAATTGATTTTTAATTTTAAGGTTATGAAATCGAAAGGATGGACTCATGCCGATCACCAATTGAAGGATCAAATCTTGGAAGCCACCACAGAAAAGTGAACCTTAAATTCGGCTCAATAAGACATAAATATTTTCCGGGTTGATAAAAATAAATCAAATTCATCTCAATTTGTTGTTTTTTGTTTGACATAAATTCCAAGATCAATTTTATTTGCATAAAATATTATTTATCCATTCGAATATTGAAAATACAATATTAGATGTTTTTTTCAACGATATTGATTTTTTCTTACAAATTTTACATTTCATCATTTGAATAAATTTACATTTAATTTAATTTCAGCTCAAAAAAAAGACCAACTTTTAAAACAATCAACTAGTGGACGTAAGGGAAGTGGGTCTAAAGAATATGTGGGAAGGATTTGGTAAGATGTCGGGAGGGATTCAACCTTCTGTTCATGTTAACGCGCCAAGGCGCGTTCGACCTACCCTAGGGATTCGGATTTTGAAATTATTTAAAAATCATGTGCAGGCTCGCTTCGCTCGCCCGTATTTTTTCAGGTCGTGGGCAGGTTCGCTTCACTCGCCCGCCTTTTTTTATCTATTTTAGAAATTTTTTGAACCGGTTTGCAAACCACCTTTTTCATAGATCATAAAATGAACATCATTTCTGAATTCTCCATACCCCCGAAAACCCCAAAATCCCAATTTTCACCTCAATCCGATAAAAATTTCCTTTTTAAACCGGTTTGCAAACCAACTATTGCGCGGATACCAAAACCGATATCATTTTTGAATTCTCCATATTCGAAAACCCCCAAATGTAAATTTTCACCTCATTCCGATCATATTTTATTTTTTGACATTTTTGAACCGGTTTGCAAACCACCCGTTGCACGGATCAAAAAACTGATGCCATAATTGAATTCCCCATGGCCGAAAACCCCCGAGTCCCAATTTTCATCATCCAATTCCTACTTCCACTATAGGGTTATCTCTAGAGCGGGATATGGCCAAATCATGACCTGCGCACCTTCTAACACGAACTCGTCCTAGGCCAAGCCGCGTAGCCCCAAGTGCTATACATCATTTTGAAGCCCCCATTCTTCTGGTTGGCATTAAAGAAACTCCTCACGAAAATATCAATATACAAAAAAGTTATAAACGAAAATCTAAAAAATGCGGTCAAATTTGTCCTAAAACCGGTTTTCCTCATCTGCTAACCACCTGGCCAAAACCAACTTCAAACCAAACCATGCCCAAATTCATCTATACGTGTGCATTCTGGATGCAGTTTTTCGACCCCCATCCCCCAACTCTCAAACCGAACCTTATTATACCCAAAAAACCGAGGGACAAAATCATCATCATCACATCACTAAAAAACTAACAAACCAAAAAAAAAACAAATTAACATATAAATCATAATCATCTCAATCTCATCACATCGTTCATCATTATCCTTGCATCTTGCATCTTCCTTCATCTCAGCACTTTAAAAATAATCAATATTCAATAAAAAAACAATCAAACAAAATTGTATGGGTGAAGATGCAAAGCAAACGTAGGTAGTTTATTTAAAGTTCCGAAGAATAATTATTAGCTTACTTACATTTAAGTATACCTAAGCTAATTTCTGTTCGTTAATCAACAAATTCATAATATATTTTATCCATCTGATGATCCTATTTAATATTATTAAAATCTATGATTTTAAGAAAGACAAAAAGATTAAAATAAATGAACAATTCTTCTAATATACCACTGCCACCAGCTGCTGATCATCCGCCTCCCCCTCCTGCTGATCATCCGCCTCCGCCGCCTGCTGATCTTCCGCCTCCGCCACCTGCTGATCATCCGCCTCCACCACCTGCTGATCCAAAACCGCAAAACAATGATAATAAGAACATCATCCTTCAACGACAATGGCCTCCACCGCAACCAACAATGACACCGCCGCCGCCACAAATGCAACAGCAAAATTGGCACTGGCCATCGATGCATCCTCCGCAACATTTCCAATATGGCTATGGGCAGCAATACGCACCGGCACGACATTACATGATGCAGCCTCCAAATCCAGTCTGGCAACATCAATATTATCCGCAGCACCAAAATCGATATATGCCAAATCATCATCAACAACAGAATGGAAATTGGTCGAGTCATGAGATGCGTCGTCTATTGGATATACAACTGGAAACTACAAAAGAATTGAAAAAGTAGGTTGAATTTTGGTTGATTTCCCAATTTTAAATTGACAATTTTAAGAAAGACGAGTGATTTGGAAGTGCAGAAGAATAATTTGCAGAGTCAAGTCAAGGAATTGTCGGCAAAGTTGGAAGCATCCGAAAATAAAGAAAAGGAAACGAATATGAAGGTAAGCCAGAAAATGTTTTTAATTTTAATTCAAAATTGAATTTTCAGTTGGAGAAAAAGATGACCGAATTTGATGAATTGTTGGCTCGAAATGAAAAGGAAAAAGTCCAAAAGAAGACAAATCAACTGGAACAGATCCAATCGATTTGGGGTGGGCGTCCATTGGCATTGTCAAGTTCGGAGCTTGATCCAGTGGTTAATTTACATCTAATTTATTTTTGGTTGATTTTGCATTTTAGGCTGATGAATTGGCCCAATTGAAGAATGAATTGGACAGCAAGAATAAATTGATCAAAAAGATGGAAGCCGAAATGGAAAAGGCAAATGTGGATTTGGCAAAATTAATGGAGTAAGTTTTGGGGAAAATAATAAAAAAAATGCCAATATTTAAAGTGCACAAAATGGGAATAAAGAAATGGCCAAAAAGGAGGAATCGTTGGAAAATTTGGAGGAAAGAGTCAAAGAAATGGAGAAAAGATTCACAGAAGAAAAGGAATTGGCAATTGCGCAGGTAATTTAGCTTTTTTTTTAAATAATTTTTAGTGTCGAATCGAGGTGGACTCCCGTATCACTGAAATGCAACTTCAACAAAACACGGTATTGGAATCAAAGGAAAAAGAAATTACCAAATTGAAGGGCCTAAATCGGGTAAATTGAATTGAATTTATTTTAAATAATTTCCAATTTTAAAGAAAATTTCCAACGAATTGGACGATTCAATATTATCACGAAATCGTTTACTGAAGGAATTGCAGGATTTGGATGAAAAATTGGAGAAGCAGGCAAATCGATATGAAGATTTGGAAGGGCAGAAAAATGATTTGGAGGGACAACTCAAGGAATTGTGGGCAAAATTGGAAGCATCAGAAAATGATGAAAAGGAAGCGAATATGAAGGTAAAAACCAAAAACAATTTGTTTTAATTCAAAAATTAATTTTCAGTTAGAGAAAAAGACGGTAATATTGTCGTTCGTTCCCCCCTTTTTTACCAAAAAAAATTTTTTATTTTATTTTACGCTAAAAACATGAATTTAGGGGTTTTCGATGATGGGAAATACGAATCTGGCATTAGTTTTTCATTAGCTATATTGGCTGAACCGTTATCGGTTCACAAACCGGTTTCGAAAAATCGAACTTTGGTATTTTCGGTAATATTATATATCAATCGACGCGTATTGACGAGCTGAACACGAATCTGTCATTTGTTTCGCATAAAACACAAAACTAAAAAAGTTATGGCCATTTAAAATTTCATAAGCTATTGATGACCCAAGTGACTAAAATGGCCATAACTTTTTTAGTTTTGTGTTTTATGCGAAACAAATGACAGATTCGTGTTCAGCTCGTCAATACGCGTCGATTGATATATAATATTACCGAAAATACCAAAGTTCGATTTTTCGAAACCGGTTTGTGAACCGATAACGGTTCAGCCAATATAGCTAATGAAAAACTAATGCCAGATTCGTATTCCCCATCATCGAAAACCCCTAAATTCATGTTTTTAGCGTAAAATAAAATAAAAAATTTTTTTTGGTAAAAAAGGGGGGGAACGAACGACAATATTACCAAAAAGACTGCCGAATTTGATGAATTGTTGGTCAGAATTGAAAAGGAAAATGGCCAAAAAGTGGAATGGGAGGAAAAGATGAAAGCAATGGAGAAAAGATTCGAGGAGGAAAAGGAATTGGCAATTTCGCAGGTAATTTTTCCTTAATTATTTTTTAAATTCATTTTTTAGTATCGATCAGCGATGGAGGCCCAATTCAGTCAAATGCGACTGCAACTTTCGGAAAAGAACACCGCATTGGAATCCAAAGAGGAAGAAATTACCACATTGAAAGGCCTTAATGGGGTAAATTGAAATGAAAATGTGAATTGAATTTATTTATGATTTCCCATTTTTTAAGCAAATTTCCAAAAATTTGGACGACTCACAATCATCACGAAAACAATTGCTATTGGATTTCCTGAATTTGGATTCATCGAAGAAAAAATTGTTGGAAGAAATTTGCATTGAAAAGGAAAAATTGAAGACGCAAATGGATCGATGCGAACAATTGGATTTGGAATTGGCCACCAAAAATGAACAAATTGCAGCCAAAAATGAGGTGAACAGGAAAATATTATTTGAAATAAATCAAAAGTTTTAAACAGGAAATGGAAAAAATGAAGGAAGATCACAAAATTGCGATGGAAAAAGTGAAGGAAGATCACAAAAATGCGATGGAAAAAATGAAGGAAGATCACAAAATTTCGATGGATAATTTATTTGATGCATACAAAAGTGGATCGGCCGAAAAAGATGAGAAAATCAACAAATTGGAAGATGAAATTGAGAAGAAGAAAAGGGAGATTGTGGAGAAGGAAGAACAATGGAATGCCAAAAAAGAGGTAGGAATTAGAAAAAATATTTTCTGAAATATAAAATCAATCCGGGGATCATTTCACAATCATGCAAATGCGAGCAAATATTAAATTTTTCTTTTTAATTTTAAATAAGAAATTTGATTAGAAATCAAAAATATTTTTATCCACACATTTTTGTTCTCACAAACATTTGTGTTTTCCCAAAAATTTTGTTTCCCCAACATTTTGTATTTTACCAAACATTGTTTAAAATAATTTATGATCAAACATTTATTTGATTTTGCATGATTGTGGAATCAATGACATATCACACTATTCACTATATAAATCAAACTTTTGAATGATTTTCAGGAAATGGACCAAATGAAGGATGCTGCGAAATTGATGGAATTTTCATTGGATGCCCATAAAATGGCATTGAGAAAAAAATGATGAGAGAATCCAAAAATTGAGGGATGAAAATGGCTAAATTGGAAATTATCAAATCATTAAATGGATTTATTTATTGAAGTTGGATGTGCTGAATCTGAATCCCCCATTTTTAATTGACCTATAATTATAAGAGTTATTTATTACACCCAATTATCATATTTTATTTCCTCCTGTAGACAAATAATTCATCATATATTATCCACATAATTTGAAAACAATCATTAATTGTATTTTCTATTCAACAAATAAAATTATTTTTTATTTCAATTTATTTTCTTTCATTTTCCGCCTTTTAAGAGTTGACAATTGGCAACGAAATTTAAAAAAATTGACAACTGCTGAAGAAAAATATATAAAAAATTCGGCTTTCGACGAATATGAATTCTTTAATTCGGATTGAAAACTTTTTTATTAATTTTCTGCCTAAATTAGATGTACTCGCCAGTAACCAAATAAAACATTTAAAACCTACCCCAAAAAAGAATACTTAAATTTAATTATGAATATAATTTTCAATAATAAAAATTAAATTTTATCCAACAAAATATTTAAAGCTATAAAAAGTCATCAAAGTTTTTGTAAGGGAAAAAATCAGCAAAATTGTGGAAAAATGAGTGAATTTGAATTGGGGATGGATGGTACTACAAATATTGAATTTGATAAGGAAAAATAATTGAAATTGAATGAATTAAATCAGCAGAATTATAGAAATTTTAATGCAAAATATCAAATATTAATAATATATCCGTTTGGGTACAAAAATCATCATAAAAATATGAGTAAATTTTTTTGATGAAATTGAATTAGAAAATGTAGAAAATTAGGAAAGATTTTTCACGATGTTTGTTTGACTATTCCGGCTTCCGGTATATAATATTTTAAAAATTGAAGAATATTCGCCTAATGTACAAATTGGTGATTTTTAATTAAATCTGCCAAAAATGATGAAAAGGAAGGAAATATTGGCAAGAATGAAAATATACTAATTTTATGATAAAAATACTCAATTCTGCCAATGGCATTTTTTGACTGATTTTATAAAGAAAATGAGGAATAAAGATATAAAAAATATTTTACAAAAATTTCAATTTTTGTGAATTGCATTATTGGGAGGAGGACCGGGAAATACAATTTTATATCTTTTTTGTTTGGGGGTGAAATTGGTCAAATTTGTATTTTGTTGCAAAATTGGCCTTTAAAATTCGGAGAATTCTTTTGCGCATTTTTCGGTGCCCGAAATGCGTAACGGTTCTTCCTCATAATCATCAAAATTGCTGGAATCACCGGGGCCACGGCATTTTGGCAAAAATGGAGCTTCGACCTGCATATTTTATAATTATAATTTGGCACATAATTTTTTTGTGAATCAAAGCAAACAAAAAATAAAATAAAATATGAAAAAATGCAAATAAATAAAAAAGAGTAAGGCAAAAATTGTGGATGGAGCCTCAAAATTCTTTGAATTTGTCGACGTGCAAATTTTCATAGCCAACATTCAATTGGAAATCATCATCGTCAACATTGTCCACAAAATGTCGAGTATCATCGGGGCCACTGATTTTTGGGTACAATGCCTCGAGCAATCGGCATTCAATTGGATTTTTGGCGGATGGGGCCACAGAAAAGCTGATTGGTTGAACCTGGAATTGGACAGAGCACAAAATGAAAAGGAAAGGAAAGAATGGAAAATGTTAATAATTAATTAGTGCACCCAAAAAGTGAAGGAAAGCAAAAACCACCAACCAAAAAATGCAAACAAAACAAAAAAAAACAATTCCCCCAAATTTGTTTACCTTTCGCTGATAAATGGCAATCCAATCGACGGAACCAAACCATTTATGGTTTTTGATGTCGGCCACCCCATTCTTCAAATTGCCAAATCTTTTGGTCAAATCCACTTGCAATAAATTCTTCAACAAATCCTTCAATTCATTGGAGAAATGTGACGGGAATTTGACCTTAAAAATAATATTTTTATTTAATTGATTAATTGGGTCATTCATTTACCTTTCCGGAGACAATTTTCTCATAAATTTGGATGGGTTGATCGGCAAAGAAAGGTGGATAGCCGGCGGCCATTTCATAGATCAGCACTCCAAGTGCCCACCAATCAACGGCTTTATTATAGCCCTAAAAGGTGAATTCCAATTGAAATGATTTTGAGGAGGAATCCACCTTGCTGAGGATGATCTCCGGTGCCAAATATTCGGGCGTCCCACACAAAGTCCATGTCCTGCCCTTTACCCGTTTGGCAAAACCGAAGTCGGTGATCTTAAATGAATGAATGAATGAATGGAAATATTCAAAACCCAATTTCCAACCTTCAAATAGCCATTATTGTCGATGAGCAGATTTTCGGGCTTCAAATCCCTGTAGATGAGATCCAATGAGTGCAAATACTCAAAGGCGAGCACAATTTGGGCCGCATAAAAGCGGGAATGGGGTTCAGAGAAGCGGCCAATTCGACGCAAATGCGAGAACATTTCGCCACCCGAAACGAATTCCAGCACCATATACAGGTTGGAATTGTCCTAAAAAGATGGAATATTTGGCCATTGATGGCATTGTGGGGGTGGTTGGTCCATACTTTGAATGAATATTGCATATTGACGAGGAAGGGAAAATCGATGGCCTGCAGGATTCGTTTCTCATTCAACGTGTGCTCAACCTGCTTCAATTTGACCACTTTTTGCTTATCCAATATTTTCATGGCAAAATATGTGCCCGTTTGTTTGTGCTTCACCAGCATCACCCGTCCGAATGAGCCAGTGCCCAGGGTTTTAAGCCGGTCAAAATCGTCCAAACATGAATTGTTCTACAAAAAAAAATTGGAAATATTTTCACATATTTATTTTGATATTTTTGTGCATCAATGCTTTTGTCTTCTTTTTTATTAATTTGTTTTTATTCCATTATTTGTGCCATTTGGTTAATTTGGCTCTCCCTCATTTTCCATTCCACTAATCCCCGCCACCTACAATTTTGTTGTTTTTATCAAAAAATGTCCTCCACAATTCCAATTCGATTTGGACTTCCCCATCCAAATTCCATTTAATATTAAAATAGAGGAGGAGGAAAGAGGATTTGTGGACTATTTTTGGAAATATATAATTAGCCATAATTGGCCATAAATGAATGGATGGACTCATTTGTTCTCACCTGCCAATTCAACATTGTTTTCATTGAATAGCGAATGCCAAATTTAAGCCAAAATAATTCGGCCTTCAAATTGAATTCGCCGCCGTAATCCCCTCCTCCTGCCATCCAGGCGGCCTCTTTGAACAATCCGTACACTTTGTCCACAAAACTCTTTCGCTCAATCACCACCGTCAAATTGGCCTTCAATGCTGGCCAAGAAAGGTGGGCTTGCCTTTGTTGGGGATGATGGCCATGGCCACCCCCAAATTGTTGATTGTGGATGCAATCATCGTCGATGGTGCTACTTTCAGTCGGTGAATCTAATGAGACCGTTTGCCGAACAAGTTGTTTTTGTCTTTGTTGGTCTTTGGAGGATGCCCAATTCTCAATGTGAATGGACGAGGATTGCCGATGATTTTGTTTTCCTTTGTTTTTGTCCTTTTCCTCCATCACTTTTGCCGGTGGCCCATTCATCATTTCCCCCCTTTCTCTGATTGGTGTTCCCATTGTCAATCCGCCACTTTTTGGTGCCGATGCCAAAATTGGAAATCCAAGTGCCAATTTTTGTGGTGCCTTTTTGGGTGACAATGGGGTGGCCGGCGTTGAACAGGTGGAGGATGCCGTTGTCTGCGAATCATGGCCAAAACTGCCCCAATAATCGTCAAAATTGTTGCCTTTTTGTTGTTTTTGATTTGAATTGGCCGAATAAACCCTTCTCAATGGATACGGTGCCTCATTGATGGCAGCATTGGGTGGCATTGGCGGCGATAAACACAATTTTTGGTCGTTGTTGTTCCGTACAAAATAGGTCATTGGAGAGCGAAAAAGGGGCGAACATTGTTCCTCCTTTTGGCCATCATCCAATTGATGGAATTTATCAACGTTGAAAAGGCCGAAATTGTTGTTTGGTTCAGGGAAATGGCAATGATGATTTGGGGAATTGAAAGGCACTTTTGGCCGATTGAACCAATGGGAAGGTGCCATTGTTGGAGTGTTGGATTGATGCCAATAATGGGAGGAATGGGCCAATGAATTGAATTGTTGGCCACAATTTTTGGCCAATCTTTTTTGTTGTTTTTGGCCAAATCCAAAAACATTTTCGTCCATTCCTTCTTCTTCAAATTCGGCATTTGAGGTGGAATGGGGGCAACGGCAATTCATATTTTTTGATGGTGGAATTTGTGCGGCCAAAAATAGGCTGGCTGATGTGTTTTTTGTGGAGGAGGAAGTGGCCGATGAGACCATCTTTTCCACTTCTTTACAATGATTTTAACGATGTTTTTTATTGTCTAAACAATTGGTGGATTATTTGCATGTTAAAATATATTTATTCAATATTTCCATTAAAATTGGAATGCGGATGTTGGCATTGGCACAAAATGGAGGAAGGAGTGGGTTATTTTTGGACGAAGCCCCCATTTGCCTATTAGAAAAGGAAATGGCTGGTTTATTGGCTGTGGCCATGTTTTTTTCCTTTTTAGAATGTCTAAAATTGGAAAGAAAATAGACCGCGGGCGAACGGCGCGGAATGGCCAAAATGGGAGGGGATTTGTACGGGAGAAAATGTCAATAGAGGAAAAAAGAAACCCCAACCAAATACCAAAAATGAGTCAGCCAAATATAAATATGGGCGGGCACACTTTTATGGGCATCGTTTAAAGGTATAAGTGGGAAAACAGAGAGAGGAGGAGTTGATTTGGACATTTAAGTAAGGGTAGATGGGCGGAGGAAACTGTAATTTGAGGACGAATTGAAGGTAAATTTAAATGATGGAACTTATACCGTAAATCCTCTATTAGAAGCCCATGGGCTTATAAATTTCAGAGTCTATCCAAATGAGGAAAAAATCAATCAATATTTTTTTTCACCTTAAAAATTCTCAAAATTCTATTATATTAGAGGAGGGGGGCCTCAAATAGAGGATTTACGGTAATGAAAAATGACATTGTTTAGAGTTTATTTTAAAAAAAGAGCACAAATTTGATTATTTTGCCGGAAGCAAAAATTATTTAAAAGTTAAAATTGGGATTTGATTTGATTAAATTGAATTTTGTTTCCGGTTGAAATCATTTTAAAAATGTAAATATTTACAAATCAAGGTGAATTTTTTTGTGAATTTTCCATACATTTTGATGGGCGTGGAAATATTAAAAATAAAGGTGAAAGAAAATTGTGGGAAAAATGTCAAAATAATAAAAATAACGGAAATATTTAAATGGAATTTTGGCCTTTAATAATCGAAAACAAAAATGAGAGGGAGGAGAAGGAGGATTGGCCAATTAATGAGGGCGGCGGCCAATTTTGAATGGCCATTAAATATGGAAGGCAAAATGTGAAGGAATATTTCCCTAAATTGCACACATTTTTCCCCTTTTAATATTAAATTGGCATGCGTGTGTTCTTTCCTCTACCAATTTTTTTTATTTTGCTTTTTTTGGGATTATTTTGGATGGAAAGAAAATAGGAAAAATTTAAGAAAATATTAAAAAATTTTAATGAAAATTTGTACAATATTTTGAAGGGAAAAAATGCTGTAAATTCAAGAATGAAAGAAAGATGATTTTGTTGAGAGAATTTTTGCACTTTTCAAAAATAATCATAGCCGACAAGAACAAATAAGAATAAGTAAGTCATGCGGCCTAAAATGGTGTGCCTCCTCATTATGTTTTGGCCATCTTTGAGTGAGGGGGGCAACTTCATCAATGGCAATGTGGTACTTTTTTTTGTTTTTGAGTGGAATTGAATTTGTCCAAAAGTGTGCTGCTGTTCTCTTGATGAAGTTAGACAAAAAGGCACATTCACATTCCACTCCTCAAAATGTGTCGAATCCAATTTGCCACAACAAAAGCACAAATTGGAGGAAAGAATTGTATTTATAGAAGGGAGGAACGGAACATTGGCCACAGACAAAAAGGGCAAAAGGGGGATATACCTTCATAGAAAATTAGATGAAATTTAGTTAGGGGAGGGAATAAATTGGTGAATGAATGAATGAATAAAAATGTTGAATTGCTCTATGATGGTCCCTCCTCCACCCAACTAATTGCCGTGTTTTTTGTTGGGGCCATGTGCCAGCTGATTATGGCCAATTTGAATGGAATGGACCATTAAAGGGCGCGCGACAATTGTGAAATGGAACGAAAATGGGGGAAATTGGGGGATTGTCTGCCGGTGATTGATAAAAATAGAAATAATGAATGAATAACATTTTTTCGTGTTGGGGAAAAGGTCAAAAGGATTAGAGGGGAAAATGGACGGAAATAATGGGCGGAAATATAATTCGAAAATAAATTAAATTGAATTAATATTTTTTCCTTAAAAAATATGGTGGAGGATATTCTTCCAATGCCAAAATAGGGAAAAGAAGAAGCATTCCAATGGTGGGTGGTTCATCATCATATTTGGCCAAAAATAGAAAATGGAGTGGGGATTGGATGGATTGGATTTATGTGAAGAGGGGGGAAAGTTTTTGAGGATTAAAGATCACAAAATGGACGGGCAAATTTCCAATAGCAAATGAAAAAAAAGTGAATTGAAGAATCTTCAATGAAGATTGAGAAAAAAAATATGAACAATTGGTCAAAATCAGTCTGAAATGATGAGAGGAGAATATTAAATATATTTAGAAAGTGGCTAGACTGTATAGCGAAAATTGGGTCTCAAAATTTTTGGGCCCTTAATAAAACGAAATTTATGGCCCGAAATTTGCGTCCTACCAAAATAATAACAAAAATAACAGAGTAAATTTTAGGGCCAAGTTTAAAGCTTAAAAATGATTTACAGAATGTGTCTTATTATAATTAGGCTAGACTTCAGAATTCGAAGTATGATTATTGGACTTTACAAATTTCGCTTTTTGATAAGTACTACGAAGTACCGAATAATCGGGGCCCCTAAATACATTTAACCGACTAAACAATTTTGATTTGAAATTTGATGAACGGCTGAATAGAAAAATAATGGAATTGAAAAACTTGAAGGAAATGAAAGTAATCGGGAATTGGGATGCATGAAAAGATTGCAAAAAATTGCCGAAAAGATTTTTGCAGAAAATGAAAAGAAGAACCTCATCAAAATGCCATTTTTGGAAATCATCGTTGAAAGCAAAAAAAGCAAAGGAAATAGCCCATCTTTGGTTTGCCAATATATTTGGTTTGGATTGAGAAGAAGAAGAAGCTATTTGGCCAAAAAAAAATGCACAGATATATGGAATGGATGGGTAATAGGGGTAAAGAATTGGTGGATGGATGGATTGATGGGAGGAAATAGGGGCAAATTTAGCAATAAAAAAGTGGAAAGAGGCCGATGAAAAATATGTTTGTATGTGTTTTGGCCAGAGAAAAACATTTTCCACTATAAAATATATGCGGCCACTGGCCAATATTTCCACACGGACTGGCGCCTGCTGGCTTTCTGGCTAGGAAACTATTTTTGGATTTTCCCGGATAGAAGAAAATTTTGTGTCCTAAAGTGACTACTTTGCTTTTTGTTTGACTATTTTTCAAGCATATATTTTCCTCCTTAAATGGATTTTAAGCCTTTTTGCAAAAAAGCATTATTGCATTAATCATTCATTTATTTTGATTAATTAAGCTAATAAATAGAGGCCTTATTTTTTCTTATATTGGGCGAATAATTTGTGGCCTCGTTTCTATGGTTTTTTTGCCACTTTTTGTTGAATTTTTATGTTACCAAAAACAATGTAATATAAACAAAATATTAGCAATTTTTCGGAGATAAATTTGGAACGAATGATGAAGGGATATAAAAATTTTTTTGATGGGATAATTTAAATATTTTCTAATTCATTTTGGATGTTTTTTATGGCCGAATATTCCTTTTAATGCCATTTAATAAAATACCGTAAATTCTCTATTAGAAGCCCAAGGGATAAAATTTCAGAGGCCATCTAGTGGGCTTCTATTAGAGCGTGGGCTACTAATAGAGAATTTATAATAACAAATGGGGGACAAAAATGGACTATGAAATGGACGGCAAATTGCCAGTCAATGATGTGCCAGCCGCAATTTTCTTGCTTGGCGCCTCCGGGGTTATCGCCTTGTATCCTCATTTTTCCTTTGCATTCCGCTTCAAAACATTGCTGGATGAAAATGAAGGTTATTTTTGGATTGCCGAGACAGACGATGGATGCGGACTAATAAAAGTGCACCAAAACCCGGGGAGAATTGAAAAAGGGGAATTGTGCCGACTTTTCCTCCAGCAGAGGGGGGACAGAAGCAGCTGATGAAGGCACGAAAATTGGAGGAATGGATGAGGGATGTAAACAAGTCTGGATGGATGTATAAAAAATTGGGATAAAATTGGATGAAGCCCTTGGAATTGGGTTGAAAAAGTCACAAATGAACTAAAAAATGAAGGGCCAAAATTGATTCGAGGATGAAAATAAGCCTAAAAAAGCACAACAGCTGTTCAATGAGAAATTCACAAATAAAAATAAGAAATAAATTAGCCGAAAATTTACCCAGAATTATTGAAAAATTAAAGAGAGGGAGGAAGAATGGATGACCCCGTGAATGCAATAAATTTGGTCAATTCAACAAATATTTATATGAAAATTGCGTATTTTGTGTTAAATTAATTTGATTTCATTTTGTCGCAAAATTTGCGTGTACATTTAAAAATGTGTTGACGAATGTAAAATAAAATAAAAGGAAATGATTTCGTTCATGAATGAATGCAATATTTTGAATGAGAATTTCCAAGTATTTTGGCAATTACATAGGTATAAATTGAATTTGTATTTTTATTGGGGAATATTGAAAGGTAGCATAGACTTTATAACGGATATATACT
Source organism: Pratylenchus scribneri (assembly GCA_030063045.1). Taxonomy (NCBI): domain Eukaryota; kingdom Metazoa; phylum Nematoda; class Chromadorea; order Rhabditida; family Pratylenchidae; genus Pratylenchus; species Pratylenchus scribneri. The sequence goes on along the minus strand of JAQSEB010000014.1, from coordinate 532,121 downwards.
TGTCATGCATTTTAGTTTTTCGTAATGAAATTTAAATATTCATTCATTTAATTTGAATATTTGCTTGCGTAAAAAAAGCAAAAAATGAATTGTGGGGGCGAATTTGATGCACATTATTTCAGAAGTTATTTTAAATTATTCAAAGAATACAAAGAATACGGAAGTTACTCTATTATAAAAATGTATGAAACGAAAATATGAAAAAATTGAAAAAGGGTTGAGCAAGTTCGAGTTTGCCCGCGGGTCAATGTGAATAATTTTTAGCTAGCAAATGAATTGCTTCCTGAAAATTTTTCTACGATACGTAATAGGACCGAGTTAACTTCAATCTCAATTAATTGACGAGCTTCCAAAGTTTTATGATCATTGCAAACATGTTAAATTGAATTCATGCTCTCAATTAATTTCCATTTCAATAACTTTAGAAGATAGACTCACCATAGAACTTTGTAAGCTAGACCTTTCAATTGAAACTCGGTACTATTTATGTACGGTAGAAAAATATTCAGGAAAGCATTCATCTTCTAGCTAAAAAGTTATTCATAATTACCCGCGGGCAAAAATCATTTTTAAGGAATGGCGAGAAAATGGAAAAATATTTTATACTTATAAAGACGAAACAAAAACTGAAAAAGTTAGAAAAGATCGGCGACTGTCTAATCTATTAATGTCAAAAAATAATGAATTCCGAATTCCCATGCCCACGTTGATGAAATGAACTGTGTTCCCTTATCATTCCTTTCCCAATTGCCGCCAATTCCAATGTCAATCCTCCTACCAGCCTTATTATTTATCATTGATAAGAAAATTTTTGCTGCGCGAAAACCTCTTTTGGTTATATTTGCGATTTAGAGAGTAATCTTTAATAATGGAAAAAAGAAATTCTCATTGGACGATTTTTGATTATTCCCCGTCAGCCACCGCAGATGAAAAAGTCCATCCAAATTTGGGGGTTCCGCCGATGCTCTTTCCCAGCGTCACATTTCGTTGACAGGGAAATTTAGTGGCGGAGTTGATCTAAATTAAGCTGCCATTCCCAGTCCAAAGTATAGCAAAAATGCATTTGGTTTTTGGGTGGAGTGGAAAAAATGGTCGGTGAAACAATGTGATATGGGAAATTGGGCAAGGCGGACATTAATTTGGCATTTTTGGAGATTTAACATTACCCTATTTCCTCTATTATTACCCCCCCCCCCAATATTAACCCCTTTTTGAGAATTTTTAATGAAAAAAAGTGAATTTTTCCCTCTTTGGAAGGTCTGAAAAATAGTAGCCCCGGGGCCATTAATAGAGGAAATACGATATTCAAATAATGAATAATAATTGGAAAAATAAAACAATTGGATTGAATCTGAGGAAAATGGATCAATTGGGAGGAAATTGATGACAGTTTTATTGGCCAATTCGGCTGAATAAGGATTGTGGATGGGAATTGTCGGCTGTCAATAACAAAAATAACAATCGATTTGAGGAGGAATTGGTGGTTGGTGGAGTGGACAATTGTATGAGAATGGGAAGGAAAAAAGTGGTCAGCTGAATGAGGGTTGGGAATGGAATTGGGGAAGGCCAAAAACACAAAATATTGAGAATTTTAGGGAAAATATTCGGCAGAAATGATGAAGCTGGTGGAATGGAAAAGGCAAATTTCTGAAAATTGGTGAGCCGAAACCATTCTTCAGCTGACTGAACTGATTTTTCATTCGTATTTTGGTTTTAGGTTTTGGATCTTTCAGTTCATATTCCTCGCCATTCATTATTTTTCTTTTCAGCAGTTAATAAATGTCTGGTTCGCAATTTTTGAAGAATAAATTTATATTTCATCGTCTGTCTATTTTCTATTGCCTTCTTTTTATAGACACTCCATAAATTGGTTGCCTATCAATTTTTCGCGCACATTTGGGTTTTGGTGGATGCCGGTGTCGCCGCCCCCCCCCCCCTCCAAAACCCATTCCCATCCTCTTTCCCAATATATTTCGTTGAAAGATTGGAGGCAATTTTGTGGGAAGACAATTTTGGGCGGGTTCCCCAACCATTAAAGAAGCATTTTCTGCGCATTTTTATTAGCAAAAAATAAGTAGAAATAGCAAATTGTTTTGGTTTGATCGATCATTTGGAGGCGACGATTTACCCCATCAAAAATTGGAGAAGACTGAATTTAGTTGGGGAATGTGGAGCTGCGCGGAAGTGGAAAAATGGTAGCAAATTAGGTGGGGGGAATTGGGCGGCGGATGGAAAACTATTTTTGGAAGTTTTTGATAAAATGGAGGAGAGGAAAGGATGGTGGGCGAAGTGAAACAGGAATTTGGGTGGCAAATTGCGCACAACACAAAAACATCGCATCGTGATTGGGGGACGAAATGGGGAGGCGATGGAATTGTGGGAAAATATACAAAACGTATTTTAAATATATTTATAAATTCCCCAAATTCAAAAGGTTTTAACTTTGAATTTATTTTAAATTCATTTATTAATCACATTAAATCATTTCCGATGATTTTTCTATTATTTTCCAATTTTTCTTTTTTAAAAATATGACGCGAACATATTCTATTCATTTGTTGTTATTCACCAGAAAACAATAAAAAGTGATGTCATTGTCAACTTCAACTTAACCCATCCCACCCACTTTAAATGAATGAAAGAATTTCTAATTTGGAGATGACTAACATTTTTTAAAACTTGGTTGGAAATGATTAAATTAATAAATTTAAACCCAAATATTAATTAATTAATTTAATAAAGCATTGATGCACAAAAAATAAATTAAATCCAAAAATGACCCACCGATGCTGGATTGTCCCATTTCTGCTTGAAATCGTCCTTGGCCTTGTCCAAAAATTCTTTGACTGAAAATGGGGAAAGGGAGAATTAGAAAATGAATTTTTATACATTTTTTTTATTTAATCTTATTATTATTACGGTACCAATGGAATTTGAAAGGATATAAGAGAAAAAAGATGCTGGGAGGTGACAAGGAATCATTCCCATCAAAATGCAAAAATTTATTCACAAGGTAAAATAATTGGCGAACAAGCTACTAAAATTATAGAAACAAATTGTCTTCGCCAAATATGCCAAAAAATTTAGCATAGTAAAATCATGTAATTCTTCCATTTTGTAATGTTTATTTTTTTGAGAAATAATAATAAAATGATTAAAAATTTGCAATTTATAAGACCAAAGGATATTCCCTCTCCCTCTACCAGTGATTGGCACTTTGATTGAAAAGATTGAGCCGCCTCCTAGCATTCTTTTCCTTTCCATCCTCCCAATCCCAACTCAATTACGGTACCATTACAGTACGCTACAATTGGGCGACGGCTTAACTGCTGGGCGACGTCGCTTGTAGCTCATTAAGGACGAAACCGATATAGATGATTTTGGTGGCAAATTAAAGAGCTCACTGCTGGCTATCTATTAATATAAAATTTGGTTTGATTCAGAATTAAAAAGTCTATTATTATAAATTTGCAAATTTTTCATGGTTTTTAAGTACAACATTTTTAATTTTAACAAAACCAAATAAATCTTATATTAATCGATAGCCAGAAGGGAGATCTTTAAATTGACACGAAAATCATCTATGTCGGTTTCGTTCTTAATGAGCTATAAACAGCTTCCCTCAGTTGAGCCGTCGCCCAGTAGAATGTGTCCCTATCATTTATGTACTAGTAGATTTAGCAGTAGAAAATTTTTTATATTTTTAATATTATTCAATTATTTTATTGATGAATGATGTGAGTTGCAAAAAAATAATTTTAAATTTTCCTTTAAACTTTTGAATTTTATTTAAAAAAATGATTCCATTGATCACGCGACTTAAATTTTGATTAAATTGTCTGCGGCGGAATTAATCCTCTAAATCCAGCGCGCGAATGATTTAAAAAATTCCTAAAAAAAACTTCTCAGCGTACAAAAAGGCGCTTCAGCCGTTGGATTTCGATGGAGTGGAGGGCCATTCTCCTCCTCATCCTCTTCATCTTCATCGGCCTCTTCCCCCGTTCGACTGGCTAAACACAATTCTTCCTCATCATCCTCCAATTCATCCTCTTCGTCAATTTCCACTTCATCTTCGCCAATTGGCCGAATATTTTCGCCATCAGCCGTCGAAGAGGACGAAGAAATTGAATTCAATTTTTTCTTTGGCGATGGCTTCGTTTTGGCCAACATTCCGAAGGCCGATTCTTCGGCTGGATCCATGGAGCCGACGGCGGAATCGGCCAAAGAGGAGGAACCAATGGAATGAGAAGCGAACAAAACGGCACCGGTGGAGGAGGAGGAGGAATCAATTGAAATGTTGGCAGTCAATTGGACGATGGATTTTGGCTGTTGTTCGTCGGATGGAATGATGGAGGCGGATTTATTTGGCGGCGAAGATTTGTTTGAATCGTTGGATTGGACAAGAAGAACCATTTACAGGGAAATGGGCGAGGAAATGTTGCGGAGAAAATGATTTTTGAATTTGAATGAACAAAATCCTTCCTTTATGGATTTAAAAAGCCTTGGAATTTGCCAATGCCAAAAAAGAATGAAAGGATTTTGGGGTAATCCTCCTCTTTGCGTGGGTGAATGAATGCTTTTTGGATTCTTCTTCTGCAAATTTGGAACGAAAGTTCAATGTTTTTTGGGTGGAGGAATGACTTTATTTTGTTAGCAGCGGCAAAACTTTAAATTTGCTGAACAAAAGGGAAAATGGATTTTGGGAAAAAAATTCGATTTTCTCTAAAAATGAGTAAAAAATATGAATTATAAAGGGAAGTGGAAATGTATGAGAAATTTGCAAAATTTTTTGAATTTGTGACGCAAAAAAGAATTAAAAATAAATTGGTATTTTTGTGTTTTGCTTTGAAAAAAAATGAGTAATAAAAAAACAACAATTCCCCATGAAGTGAATTATTCATCATTTTTTTGATGCCATTTTTGGACATGAATTATTTGTATTCTAAATTTATTTTCCAATTCATTGAATGAAAAAAATATTATTCATCATAAACAAAATTAAATGCCCGTTATTGTTATTCCTATGTTGAAAATTGGAGTACCCAAAAAATTGTTACCAATAAAAGAATTGGAAGCAATGGGTGAAATTCTTTAGAATATAATTGGAAAAAAACAACAAAATGAGTGGGGGGTGAGTAAAATTTGGGGTATCGAAGATTTGGCGAAACATTTTTGTTGGTTCAAAACTCAAAATAAATATTTTAGGGAGAATTATGAGGAATATTGGTTTATGGTTTGGATGGAGGACATATTGAATTGGACTATGAGCCCATCTATAGAATGAATAAAATATTGGATATTGAATTGACTGACAAAGTGAGTGAATGAGGGGAAATGAATGTTGGTTGGAGGGGATTATAATTGACGAGGACAAACAGCACACGGAGAAACAAATTCCGCATTTTTACGGCTGATTTGAGGTTTAATGGTCGGCGGTGGATCGACCAACGTTTTTTGCCCAATTTCGTGTCAATGCCTGATTTTGGCGTTGGCCACATTTTTGTCCTTCACCAAATTTGATCGCCGATTTTGGGGCATAAAAATGTTGGCCACTTTTTTAAAATTTAACCAAAGGCCCTAAAATTTTCTATTTTTGTCGACGAATTATCCAACCAACCAAAACTGGGTTTATAAAATTCGATTAAAAGTGAGGAAAAGGACATTTTTGGTGGAGAAAGACGAATAAAAATAGACACGGAAAGGAACACAAAATATTTAAAAATTGAAGTGGAATTTAATTGGACGCCATTTTGGCCGAATAAAATGGAAATGGCCAAGTGCAAAAATTCCATTTTATTTTATTCCCTGGGGGTTTTCTTGATTTTTTTCTCGAATTTTTTCAACAAAATTTACAATAAAAGTACAAAGTGAATTTGAGGAACTAAAAGGAACCAAATTATGAGGAAAAATGTTCTTTAAAAGCAATGAATATTTTGCACCGTAATCCATTTTGGGCAACATTTCCTCCAAATTAGAAATTGTTATTTTTTTTATTAATTTTTGTATTTTTTGTTCACGATAATTTTTTTGGAGTAAATATTGGCCACAAAAATGGTATTATTAATTATGTGGAAAAGGGGGGGGGGGGAATTATATTTGGTTGAATTGAAAATGAATGAAAATTAAAAACGGGGGAAATGGAATACAAAATAATGGGAAAGAAAATTAATTAAATGTTTCCAATAAAAAGGAGGAATAATCCAATAAAAATAGGGAAAACAATCTGAAGGATTTGTTGTTTTTTAGATTATTTAGAAGAACATTTTGAGTAAAAAAAGAGGAATAAATGAGGCCAAATGATGATAAAATATTGGCCAAAATATATTCAATAAAAAGAAGGGAATATACCGCCGAAAGAAAAGGTCGCCATGGCTGCGATTGAGTAAAAATTGGAGAGGAAAATGTGAATGAATTGGGGGTGAACCATTTTTGGAACGGGGATTCATTTTGGTTGGCCCAGCCATCTTCGGCAGCTTTCCCGGGTCTTGGGATTCTTGGCATGAATTCCCTTCCCTTCTTAATGCCGGCACACATAAATGAGAAGGAGGCAAAAGGATTGGGATGTGTGGAAGCAAAAATGGCTCATTAAAGGAATAAAGGAAGGGGGAAACCCTTTTTGTGGCCAGACAAGCTTTTGGTTAAGAGGACAATTTTGGCGACTTTTTGGTGGAAAGAAACCATATTTTCAAATAATGAAAAAAAGATGAATCAAAAATATAAAATTGCGTCAAAATGGAAATTGGCCAATTCAAAATTAGTTCACTTTAATTTTTTTTTTTTTGGCTTCCCTATATTTATTTATGCATTAAAATTGGCCTATTGTCCATCTCAAATTCTATATTTTATTTTTATCAAGTAATTATAATTAGTACCTAAAACCAAACCCTAATTATTTAAAAGATTTGTCATTAGCCTTTAAGAGATGGTGGCAATTTAATCCAAAAATGGGATAGACGAAATAAGTGAAATAAATAATATTGATGATTGGCCATTCCCAATGGGAGATGCGCGCGGCATCCAAAAATGACGCAAATTTAAGCGGCTTTTCTGCTTCATTTTGGCGTAAACATAAAAAAAAAATAAAGTAATTTTGTCTGTGCATTTTTATCATTTTTTTAAGCAAATTTACGGCATTTTTTAATGGACAATGAATGGATATTTTAGAGAAAAACATAAAATTAAAATTAATATTTATTTATTTTTGTATTCTTAGAAGCTGTCGCCAAATTTGCCTTTGGAAAATTCCATTTATAATAGAAAGTGTCAAGACTGAAGTAAAGGACAATAATAAGTAACAAATTGAGAAGAGAAGGGGAGAAAATTGATATGGGAAATGGGCGAATAGAAATGGCCTAAAAAGCGTGACCGCAATATAATATTTGGCCGAATTTTGATTGGGAAAAGCAAAAGTATTTGAATGAGAAATGGGACATTGCCCGAGGGAATATAATGTGAAAGAATGTGGAATTGGAATGGAATTTGAGGATGGGGCCAAACAATGGGCCAGACTATTTTTGGGTGGGTGCCGACAATAGCAGATGATATTGAGGAAAAAGTTGTAGTATTTTTGGTTGGAAAATTGCCTATTTTTGGGATTTTTTCACTCATTTATATTTTTTCTTTTGGCCGAACATTTCCTGGAATATTCAAAAAAAATGATGTGGAAAAATGAAAGAAAGAAGAAATGAATGCTGGGGGGAGCCATTCTATTTTGGCATTTCTTTTAAAGGAAATGACGACACCCAAAAATGGAAATAATTCATTTGGGCATGGATTTTGATCTGAATTAAATTTGATGTTTTTCTGATAAAAACTGAATGAAGGGAATGAACCCAAAAATATTTGCCATAAATTTCATTTTGAGAATGCCTTCAGGCAATAAAATATACAAAAAAAGAAGGATGAGTTCGGCCATAATTTAATGAGTTTTTTGGGGCATAGAATGGGAATGATGGAATCTTTGGGCAAATATCCATCCGGTGCCATTCCGTCCCAATCATTTGAAAAATGGACGGAAATGGTTTTTTGGGAATAAAATTCATATTTTGGAAAAAAGCCGAAAATTTGTATTTTTTAAAATGAATTTAACGGAAATGGCATTTTTCGTATTATAAAAATGTTCCCAGCCCAGTTTTGATGTAATTTCTTGGGAATTTGAGCATTTTCCATGGGAAAGGGAATGTCAATTCATATTTTTGTTCATTGACATTTTCCTCCGAAGGTTCGTGTCAATTTGCGTTAAATGCCAATTTTAGATGGCTAAATTAGGCTCACAGGTTGGAGGCGGGTCACCAACTATTTGCCATTAATTTTGGGTTTGGAATGCACGCGAATTTGGCATGAATTTTAAATAAATTGATATTTTAATATTTATTCGAAATTATTTTTGTAATTCAACGAACTCTATTTTTCTTGTTAATTTAAAGTGCATAAAAATTCTGATTTTTGGTCATTCAAAAAAATGTTAGGAAGGATGGCATTTTTGAAAGTGTAAATAAAGGAAAATGCCATCCGACTCGGACAGTCTGCAAACATCCTTTTCCCGCAGTGCCAATTTTAGTTTGGATTGTGTGAGCCGCCGTTCCGCCTCTCGATTTTGCCATTTTCTATTGCAACTATAGAGGGGGGGGGGGGGAGAGAAATTGGCCACTGACTTGGCCCAAGGCTTATACTCTATAGGCAAAAAAAGGCTAATTACATTTGCCTTTTTGTTAGATTTCCCCCTTTTCTTCCTTTTTATTTGTACCGAATGTTGATGCCCCTTTTTCGGCTCATTCCTTGCATCTTTTATTGTTCCCCCTTCTTTTTTGAATGATTTTCTTTTGGACAATGCCATCCATATTCTAAAGGTGGCAATGGGCCATTATGAACTTTGGCCCCCAAAATCATATTTCATCGTTTCCGGATGTGTCTATTCTTTGTTCATTCTAAGAATATTCTTTCATTGCTTGATTGCGCAATTCATGCAAATTTTTTTATTCGAATTGGCCGAAACAAATTCCCAGAGAAAATTTTGAAAAAATTGAGTAATTTTGTACCTTGTGACAAAATAAAATAAATTCGAATGATTTTTGAAGTTTGTGATTTTCCCAGAATGAAACATAAAATGGGATTAGGGGTAAATTTTTGGTGGATTAAAAATAGATTTGCTGTGTGAGATATTCATTGCCAATAAGTTATTTTTGGACAGGATTATTTTATTTATAAATACTTATTGCCTTGTTTTTATTTTCCTAATAAAATTTGCTTAGCGACTAAAAAGGAATACTTTTTGTAAAAATATAAATAGGAAAATTAGCTTTCAGTGAGCACAAACTTTGAATGAATTTTGGGTATAACAAAAAGCTGTTGGAGAATAAAATAGGCGGCCAAATTGCGAAAGAAAATAATAATTTTTAAATTTAAATTGACCAATAAATAAACGCAAAAAAAACAATCGAATTTATTTGCCAAAAAAGTCGCGCGAATTAGATGAAAAACGACGACCTTTTAATATTGTTTTTAAAGAGTGATATGGCCGAAAGATAATAAATCACAATTTTAAAATTGAAAATGATCGAATGTTGAGATGATAAAATGAATTGAATCTAGACAGAAATCAAATTAATAAAAACTTCTCCCCATTTTTCATGTGCCTAATTTTATATGAGCATGCGCCATATATTTTCCCTTACTTGGACCTTCATATTTCTTCTCCAAAATTGGGAATTTGCAAAAATAGTAAATGGGAAAATGGATGCGGGAATTTGGATGATTTTTACAGCGCCAATATAAACAAAAAATGTTCTTCGGGTATAGAAGGGATGAAAGGCCAAAACACATGATCAAAAAAGGTTGGTTGACATTCATCCCCCATATTTGACGTAGTCCAAAAGTTCCAAAAATGAAGGAATATTTGATGGATACGGGGAATTGATAGTTTTTTAATGTTTTCATTTTGGATTAATTTTGCAGGAAAAAAAAACGAAGGCCTACAGCCCAGGGTCACAAAAAAAATACAGAGCAAATTATTTTGAGGATTTCATCAAATTATGAAAATAATTTAAAAATAATGTAATTTGTAAAATATATCGAAAATAAAAGAATTCTGAAAAGCATTATTAAATGTTCATCATTTTGGAATCTATTTTTAGACCAATTTTGAAAATGATTCAAAAAATAATATGAAAATAAATTCTAAAAATGTTATAAATTTCAGAATATTTTTGTAATATCTTTATTTTAAAAATAGGCTAAGAATACTCGAATTCTTGGAATATGTTGTGAATTAAGCTATTTTTACAATTATTTTCATATACATTTTCAGAATTATTTTTAAAATCAAAATAAAAATGCTTTTTAAAATGGAAGAAATCCTAGAATATATTCAGAATAGTAAGATTTTCACCATTTATTTTCTACTCATTTTCAGAATTAATTTTGAAAATTTATGATAAAATATTCTTAAAATTGGAACTGATTTTCAGAATATTTTCTAATTTGTTCTTTTTTACAATGGTAAAATGCGTACTATTTCTGTTAGACGATCAGAGATGGCTCCTATCTATTTCCTCCTATTGTGTGCTTCTCATAAAATTTTTTTAGCCTTCAGCCCATATAGCACCCAGATTTATAAGGGGAAAACATGGCTGCTGCCCCTTTGGGGCATGCTTCCGGTGTATTAGCCGTTGTGATTGGACTCGCGCGAGGTCCTAAGACGCCCGAGTGCGCGGGAGCTTGGGATTCTCGAGATCCGGATGCGCGAGATCCTGGGATTCCCGAGTGCGCGGGATCCTGGGATTCTCGAAATCCGGGTGCGCGGGAACTTTGTTGAGTTTTGGAAAAAATTTTTGGCCTATTTTGGCACTAAATAATGAAAATTTTGTCTCGGAATATTCTTAAAATATTTTGAAAATGGTGCCATTTTTAAAATACATTTTTTGCCCATTTTTTAGAATACATGCTGAAAATAAGATGAAAATGGATTTTGAGAATTATGGCATTTTGAAGATCATTTTTTGATCAATTTTGAGAATGCATACTGAAAATAAGGCTGAAAATGGATTTTGAAATGAATTTTATTTTTAAAATATTTCCAAAATTCCAAATATTTTGACTATTCATTTTTTCGTTCATTTTTAACGTATATTCTGAGAATGGAAATGAGTTATATTTTTAGAATCATTCTCAAAATTCTGTTATCTTAATTATATTTCCAGAATTTTCGTATTTCCATTTTGGTTATAACTCTGAAATCCCACACATGTCAACATCATTCTCAGAATTTCGACCAAAAAATGCGACCCTGGGAGGGATTTTAATATTATTTTTATTACATGGATCCTGTTTCCATGCCGTCGGCATTTGCAATCGTCTCCCCGCCCGTTCCGATGATCTTTTCTTCACCAACGGTGATTTTCCTGTCGATGAAGTTGCCGTTTTTGGTGAGGCAATTTCCAATGTTCCGGTAGAACCCGAATCATTGGTTTGTTGTTTTTTGATTGAAAGACGGGCAAATTGTTGTTTCAAATTGCCTTTTGGGTCAATTGTGAATGTTGTGGCGGTCATTGAGTCGTCATCCTCAATTCCCTGCCCTCCATTTGCCTCATTTTCCATTAAATTTGATTGTGAAGAGGAAATCCCCTCCGATTGTTGCGATTGGCCAATAACAAAATTTGCCTCCTGATCCATCATTTGTCCGTCATCATTGGTCGAATCAGAGTCGATTGGAGGCAATTTTGCAAGGAAATTGAATGTTGCCGCATTATTGCATTCTTCTGCCACTGATTTATCCGATGATTTTCGGCGAGGGCTCACATTCAAAGTGAAATTTGCGTCTATCGAAATTTTTTTAAAGATATTTTTGAAAGCTAAATACATTCGAATTGTTCATTAATTAATTAAATTAAATTGGGAATGTTTCGTTTTTTATTTGCCAATAGCCAAAATACATGAATTTGATGAAAATGCACAGTTGCCCTTTTGACTTTTTTTGATGAGACTTCCTCTTTGAATATTGGATTTCCCATCCTTTACAAAAGGTGACTAATTGAATGGCCCTCATATTGTGGCCATATGTTTCAATGGCGACATATTTTGTCGTCCTTTTTTTCAACAATTTCCTCCGAAATTATTTGTTGGAAGTTAAAAATCAGCTGTTCCTACCCAATCACCCCAGCAGAATGAATCCATCCCAGACATTTCCTTCCCTTTTTAAAAGTAAATAAGAGGAATCAAGATGGATTGCTTGGCCATAATTTTATGGCATTTTTTGTACTGAAAAAACATGAATTCCCGAAAAATATGGAATTCCCAAAATTTGAGGGCAACATAAAAGGTGAAATCATTTTTATGGTGAAATTTAATGGACGAAAAAAGGAAGAAGGCCTTGGTTTTGGTGACATAAACATTGTCCCCTTTCCCCCAAAATTCTCTTTCCTAACCATCCTTCCTATTTATTGGTGGGCGATGAATTTGATATAGAAACTTTCGCCTTTGGCCCCGTCGCGGTTGGATGGCCAATAAGGCAAAATGCGGGCGAGAATTTGAAATAATGGGGATGAGCATTGGGAAAAATGGATGATAGATGATTCCAAATGTCCTCAAAAATCTATTTTTGTCCCATTTTTCATGGATTCGATGTCCTCAACCAATTTGGAGCAGAATATTCCTTACATTTTTAGTATATTTTACGGCAAAATGCACTCAATTGAGTGAAAAATAAGGGGAAAGAAGTGGTTGAAATTTGCCACGCGCTTTTTTCTTCAATATCGCTGATTTGATCCAAAAATAAATTCTTTTAAATGTTGGGAATATGTCTTTTGTTTGTTTACATTTGAACTTCAAAACTGCGAAAAAAGAAGTCAAATTTAAGTGGGAAAAATTAACAAAAAGAAATTTCTTGGAAAAGGAATTCATCGTTTTTCGCGCAAATTTTAGCCTCCTTCACAATTTTGTCAAATTTTGTTTTTGAGTTCAAGTGAATGTGTGGGGTGGGGAGGGTATTAAATGTTCAGTGGATCGATTGGAGAGGAAATACAAATTGGAAAGATGGAAAAAGATTTAGAATAAATTAAATAAAAAAAAAATAAATAAAATTAATTATTTTTACCCTCAAAATGGTATTTTTGTCGATCTTCTTCTGCGGATATTTTATCGACAATTTCTTTGCATTTTTGAGTCTCGTTGATTTGATCAATTTTGGAATTTGAATTAATAAAATTGTGAAAAAGTGAAGAGGAATGATGCCTTCGATTGGGAATAAGAAGCCGTTGTGGCAAAAATAATGATTGGCAGCGATTTAGCATTGTTTTGGAGAAAGACAAAATTAATTGAAAAATTTCTAAAATTGGCAAATATTTTTAGATGGAATAAATGATTAAGTTCATTCGAAAAAGAGAGACTGATTGAGTGGGAATTCTGATATAATTGATAAAGATTGCTTGGGGGAATATCAATGAAAATTTGGTGAGAAAATTGAATCAAAAGAAAAGAATGGGAAACCCCGAAGGGTCCTTCAATGAGAAATATTTGTCAAATTTAATTAATTTAATGAATTGTGAATGGGAAATTAAACATCCTCTTTACTGTCGCCCAAACATTATTTTTATTTATTTTCTACTCTTTCGTTCGCCAAAGCCGTTCATCCTAAATAACTTTTCCATTTGCCGATTAAATAAATGACGTTAAAAATGAAGGGAATTTATTTTCGGGTGCGCGAACGTCAAAAGAACAAAAGCCAAATAGCGGCTTAATTGGTTAAATAAGCTGATATTCAGGTTCTTAAGCAATTTTAATCGCTCATTTTATTCGATTTTATTTTTTTTTTTTGTAAATTTTTAAACTTACGAAATTTTCGATATTCTTCATTGAGAAAATCGGAACGAAAACATCGAATTTGGGCGATGGCATCTTGCCCCTCCCGAACTTTCCGTTCCCGCGAATTTCGCATAAATATTGAAGTGGCCAACATTTTTTTTGGTATTTTTATAAATTCATTTTGTGAAGGAATTCAAGGTGAAGAGAGGAATTTTGGTGATTTAAAATTATCGCAGAAAAATACATTTTATAGGACATTTAATGAGGAGAAATATTATTTATTATTTCTAAATTTTATTATTTATTATTATTGGCAAAATTAAAAATAAATATTTTCTCAAAAATGGAAACAAAAATGCAACTTTTTTTTTTCATATAATATTTTTTTGATTATTCATCGAAAAAGTTTCCAGAAAATTTTTGGGCTGTCAACAGAGATTAATATTATTTCATCAAAAATATGTGAAAAATAGAGGGCATAAGGCTGTCAATAATTGTGAACACCGAGAGCCCTCAAACCAAATGCTTTTTGAAGGAAAAAGGGGGAGGGGGGCAATGTGGTTTGTCTGTTACAAAGCTTATCATTTTTTGCACATTTTCGTCAGCCGAATTCAATCCCCTCATCCACAATGGAGAGAAGTGTCAGCTCAAATTCACACATAATAAGCTATTTCCAATATTTTGGGTGGATAAATGGATTTGTGTCCGATCAAAAAATATTAAATTCGAATTTTGTGAATCGAATTTTTGTTTAAAATTATTTAAATGTGAATTTTGGATATTTATGATTCAATAGTTATCATTTTTGTAATTAAATAAGTTCGAAAGCCCAAAAATGAATAGAAATTTAATATGGAAAAAATGACTGAATAAACAATTTATTTTTCCCTTGAGGGGAAAAGCTGACTGCTTGGATCGGTGTGAATGGGGACAAAATGGACGGGATTAAGGGAAGGGAAAGGGACGTGTGAAAATGTGGAAAATTGGCTACGGCCTAGACATGTTCCCCTCCTCCCCTCAAAGCCATAATAATGGCTCAAAAATAATGCGATTTTGTCCGGCAGTCGCCTCCTCCACCCCCGCCTTCTTTTGGCCTCAAAAACATGAAAATATTGGATAATTGTTGCACTTTGTTGTTCAGCTTGGTCAATTTGGAAAAAAATGGCATTTTTGGGGGAGTGGAAATTTGACGGGGGTGGAAGCCATTCATTGAGTCAATCCATGGAAATAAATTTGTTGTTTATGCATGGAATTTATTGGAGGGAATGGCTTCGTCTACTGCTTTCTTCTCCCATTTTTGTTCATTGCAACGTCTTCGCTCTTTTTTGTGTGTCCCCAATCTTCAATATCCGGAAAACGAGTCGGAGGAGGAAGAAAATGAAATGAACTTTTCCATTCCCTTTTTTGCATTCTTCTACTTTCGGGGATAAAGCCTCCAATAAAATTGGATTTTAGTTGGCCGCCGTGGGTAAAGGCAAAAAGATGGCCGAACGGAGACTGGCCAATAATATGAATTTGGCCACAAATGGGGGAAAAACAAATTTTTGGGGCGGCGTAAGCAAAATGGAATGAGGAAGAGGAAAAAGGAAGGAAATCATTGGACAAAAGCAGAAATGGAAGAAGAAGAAAGATGAGTAATGGGAAGGGGAAAATGAATGGGGGAAATGCGTGAATTTGGGGTTTGGGGAAAAGCAATTCATTTGGCGAATAAATAAATTAATTTTGGTCTTGGATGAATTCAATACTTGCGTAAATAGAATGAGATTAGTGCACTAAACAGATTAATAGTATTCATGGATAATTGCTGGGACTAATTGATTAGTGATTTTAGTCTAAAATTGTCCGGTAAATTTTAAAATATCTAATTTTATTTAAATATTGAGTATTAATTTAGTAATATTTCTTGCAACTCATCACTCGTTTTAATAATATTAAACCCAAAACATAATAAAAACCCACAATTGCCAGCTGCTTTTTCCTTTCCGCCTTGTCCAGTGCCTCCCGGCTGTTCCTCATTGTTTTTATTCTTGAGGAATTTCAACATTTTCCCAATTCAAAATGTTGTTGTTTTCAAAAATTGATTCAATTAGTAATTATTTTTGTTGGAAAATCGATGTTTTTTGAACTCAAATCAAAGGAATTTGGGCATTTTTTTGTGCAAAATTGTCCAATTTGAGAATATTTCAAATTTTGTAGGCCTCCTTCTCCACTTTTCTTGATGCCAAAAATTGTTTTTGGTCCTCTGCTGCTAATTCTTTATCGTTAAAAATTTCACAATTTGAAGGAAATTTGATGTTTTTCTAAAATTATTTTTTATAAATATTTTATAAATGATGAATTTCATGCAAAATTATATATAAAATACGGTATTAAAAATATATTGTAATAGATTGGATTAGATTGCCGCGGGCATTGTTTTATTCGCTTGTTTTCCATTCCCCCTCCCTTTTTATATTTGTCCTTTCACACATTTTTGAACTCATTTTTGGCTGATCAAAAAAATTCCCTCTGTTGGAAACGCCCAATAAATTTAAATTGGAAATTTAACCAATTTTGGAAAGTTTAAATTCCAAAAATAGTCGACAAATGCAATTAATTTGAAAAGAGGAAAAAAGAGGGCGTTTCTCAATAAAAACATGATCAAATATAATACTCAATTCCAAAGAACATTGACCACAAAATGTGATTTTATTTTTACAATAAAAATTTTTTAAAAATAAATTTGAAAATCAATCGACGAATTCCCCTCCTTTATAGGTAAATTAAAATTAATTAAAAAATAAATACTAATTATAAAATTCGGATCGATGATTGATTGATCCCTCATCAGCAGGTGGAGGTCAAAAAATGGAAGCCAAAATCGATGGAATTAAAAATAAAATGAATGATTTTTATTTGCCCATTTCCCGCCGGAGCTTTTCCTTTCTTTCCCACCCTCTCCAATTCAAATAAATTTCTTTTATCAAAATTTTTGGCCAAAACCGTTGCCACGTTGGAATAAAAAAACGTCAATGAAATTTTCCTTTAATAAATTTGAGGAAAATAATTTTAAAAAGGGATTTGGAAGGGAAAACGTGCATTTTCGGTCTAAAAGGCGGAATTTTCCATTTTAGGGTGTTCATTACAATTTGATGACATCAAAAAGGACACTAAATTCCATTTTAGGCCTCCGCCCAAATTGAAAAGGGGGAAAACAGAGACTGGGGCCTCCTCACTGATCGAATTAGTCAATGATTGGAAATATTTTTAGGGGGAATATCATTAACAAAATGAGACATTGTTCAGTCTAATTTGGGCCTAATAAATTCTAAAAATATAAAAAAAAATTATAAAAATCAATAAAAAGAGGAGGAATGAAAAAAGTCATAAAAATGGGAAATAAAATAAAATTATTAATTCCGCATTTGGCCGCCAATGTTTTTGGGATTGTTTTAGTGGATGGAAGGAAAAGGGCCGCCGATTGCAAATTTAATATTATGCAAATCATCGAGAATAAAAATTGAGAGGCCGAAAACAATAATCCATGGAAAATTTTCGAGAAAGAAAATTGATTCGCGGGGAAAATTGTGGGCAAAAATAAATATATTGTTTTAATTTTTGGTGAGGGTTTTATTTTAGGCACAAAAATGGATTTTTTAAGGGTAGCGGGTTTTTGCCATAAAAGCACTCGAAATGGTTGGCCCGGAGGATGGCAAAAAAGGTGGAATCAAAAGCAAATATTTGCGCCCATTTTCATTGGCCAAAAGAGGGGAGAGGGAGTCGCTTTTCAAAATGCATTTTTGAACGTGGAAACCGCAAAAGGAGGGAATAGGACTGGGCCAAAATGGGGAGGAACAGATGAACAATGAAAAAATATATAATGTGGCCAACGAAGGTGATATTTTCGGGAATAACGCTTTTTGGGGTGATTTGAAAGGGAAAGGGCAATTCCAGCGACGGAATTTGTCAGTCCAAATCCAAATGAGGGCTCATTCCATGGATTTCCCATTAAATTCCCGAATTATTAGATAATGGAAAAAAATTCGAATGGTTGTTTGATGGTTTTTTGGGTGGCCATTCTCGTTGGTTGGGAACAAATTTCAATGAATCATTTTTTATTGACTGAGTTCACTGTTCACATTTCCAATTTCAGCACCAATTTTTGTGATTTTCTATTTTTGTGTGCATTCAATTTAAGGCCAAAAATTGGTGTAAAATATGCCCTTTTTGAGTAAGTATTAAATTTAGGATGAAGAAATTTGATGGAATATATTGTAAAAATTTTTAATCCAAATTTTGCAGAATTCTTTTTAAGTGAAAATTTATATAATAAATTATTTATGGAATTTTGCATTTTAATTCCAAAAATTTGTAATTTACTTAACGCATTAAAAATCGTGAATCTGTGGCTAATAAACCATTTTGGTGAATTAATTATTCTAAGAAGGGTTACTTATTATAAAATTTGGTTTAAAAAATTAAGTAGAAGGAAATTTTTATGTTTGTACCGAAAATGAATATAAAAATGCCATTTAAATGCGGTTGAGGAATTTTAGGTTTAATTTTCTCTTCCTTCCTTCTTTGTCCCAACGGTTTAGTATTGAAGTAAGGATGGAATTATCCTACTTTTGAATGAAGAATTGCTTAACTTTTAGTCCCTTTTGGGAATTGATTCACTCAATTTGGCCATTGGCATTGGCCACATTTGTGTGGGAATTTCTGGAATATTTGGACCAATTCAGACTCAAATATTTATGTTAAAATTGAATGGAATAAGCCAATACTTTATTGACAATAATCCTATTTGATGGGATGGAAATGCCAAAATGGAATGTGATTGGAATATTAATGCCATATTTTACAATCCATATTCATACCTAAAAATTTGTTTATTTTAGCATAAATGCGAAAATTACAAAATAAATTATTTGCACTTTAAGAGGAAAGAAGGGTTTATGTTTTTCACAAAAAGTTTGGAGGTTTTTAGGAAGAAGTGGCTGTGCGGCACACTTTTTGAGGAGGGCATATTTTCCGTCGGCTCTGTCCGCTTTTAATAATAATTGCCCATAGTCGCGGAATGCCCAGTCCGTCGTCCTTTTTTTCTGTGCTGACGCGGCACTTTTTTTAATCAATGGAAATGGCGACGGCAGTCTGGCCAAGGCCATGGCCACAATCAGCGGCAGAGAATGCTGCGGCATTTTTTGCCTGTCTTCTCTGGCCGAGAATGAAAAGAATTGTGGCATGTTGAGGGAAAACGGGAATGAAAAAGGGCCATTCGAGAATTCTTATTTGATGAGGTATAATGGAGAGAATATATGGGAAGAGAGAGGAAAAGCCAGAGAAGCTAATGTTTGAGGGATGGTTGCTTCTATTCTCGGTGGATGGGTTGAAGGGTTGCTTACTGACAGCCGACCCTTATTTATAGCCGCTTTCAAAGCCTCCCTCTCTCCAACCGACCGCTTCCATGCCTTCCTTCTCAAACCCAAAAAATGCATGGACCCTATAATCTTTTTCTTATCAATCAGAGTTCAGCGAAAAAATAGTGAAATATTTGAGGAGAATTGGAGAAATAGTGCCAAATATATTTTATGGCCCATTTGTTGGCCATATCATCTTTTCATGCCGTCTGACCCAACGAATTCTCTTTTTTGAATGCATTTGCGGTCGAATTCGACGCATTCATTCCAACAGCAGTGGAGGGAAGGAAAAGCCCAGGGCGTGTGCCGAATGGTGGCGGGCGGCTTTTAGGCCCATCTCAGGGCCATGAGAATATTTATGAAGCCGAAAGCAAAATCGATGCTTTTTTATATTCTCGGCTTTTGGAATGAGAAAAAAAGTGGCGAGAAAACATTGGGAAGTTTACGAATTTTATTGACCCAAAAAAAAGCAGAGAAATCAGCCGGCCATTGGCCCCAAATGTCTCACAATTATTATGGTCATCAAAATTCAAAATATTAGAAGAAAAGGATAATTTTTCCAATTGAATATTTGTAATTCCAATTTATGAATAGTAATTTATTTAAATTTTATAATATTAAAAATCATTTTTTTTGCAACTCAATCAATCATAAATAAATTAATTGTATTTATTTAAGTGTTTTAGCTCATGTCAACATTTTTGATTGATGCCTTTGGCAAATGAGGATATATTAATTCCCTTTCCCTTTTCAACAAGCAAAATAAAAGGATACTGTATTACAAAAAATACAATAGACAATACTAATCCCACTCAACCAATTTGCCCTCATTTAAGCATCAATTTTATAATCAAAATTAGTAGAAATGATTAATTTGGCCAACCAACCATTTGTGAGGACCACAACATGATGATTGGAAGGATGCCGTAGATTATAGGGAAATGGCTCGGAATGGTGAAGCCTTCGGCTTTGTTCCCTCCGAATGTCCCGGCCCATTGCAATTATGGCCGCATTTGCCTGATTATTGCCCATATTTACTGCTGAATGTATCAAAATTATAGATTCATTTAAAATATCGAATGGGATGGAAATAATTTAAAAAGATGGCGAAAAGTGTATGTATTGAAAATGGCAAAAAGATTATAGTTGTTCAATTATTTGTCCTAAACCTTCAAACCTTATATCCAATTGATAGATCTCTTCGAGGCGCATCGTTTTATATTAATTCGACCTAAGGTTTATCCAATTCTAAATTAGTTTTAAACCAAAAATGAGAATCGGTTCAAACGGTTTAATATCCTTCCATTTTGAACAAACCAGACAAAATATGTAACAATCGACGCGTATTGATGAGATCAATCGATTGGGTTTATGGTTTGGGGGTCTAGGACAAACCATTAAACTCTTAAACTGTTTTCGCTAAATTAAACACCATCTATTTAAAAATATCAATTTTTTCTGAATGTTCAAATGTCTGAAAAAAATTAACTTAAAAAACGATTATAAGAAAGAAAAACAAAGAATGACTGGGATTTGCGGAGGATTTATTGCGGCCAAATTTTTTGTCGGAATTTGAGGCTTTATGGCCATAGATTTTAAATGGGCCTTGCTGGGCCTCCTTCGCCCAAACCCCAATCGCCATAGGGCAATAATCAATCTTTTAATGAGAAAGCCAAATGATGTAAAAACAATGAAAGAACAAACAACCCTAGAGGCAGATTGTCCACCGATCAATTTTAAATTTCTCTTCATAAACATTCTTTTTTATGTATTCCGATTTAAATCTCTCAATTATTCGCCTCAAGACAAAATTGGGAGGGAAATGGTCTTATAGTGTTGATTGTGCTAAACATCCCGGATCAGTTTTTAGCATTTTAATTAGCATAAAATTACTGCAAAATGGTGTCAAAACGAATTGGCCAATTCATAACCAGTCATCGCGAATGCTTTGTGACTATAAATTGCCTACGTGATTTCCACAATTGAGCCCAGAATCTTGCTCCTTCGGGAGCTCGATTGACTAACATAAACGGGGTCCATGCCTTGGCACGTGGGAGGAAAGCGATCCATTATTGCCTTCGCCCCTTCTGGGCTTAGACGTTAGGACTCAGGAAATTAATGCACTATTTGGTAACTTTAATTTGATTTTCAAATCTAAGGAACACACAAAATTCTCCATCTCCCGAGGAAAACAAAAAAATAAATTAGAAATTATAATACACCACTGGGAATAGAACCCGAGAGCTATTTATAAAATAAAGAAGCGACATACCAATGAGCTAAAGTGCCACACTGATCAATCTCTCCAACCTCCTTATATAACTCATAATCATAATTCAAAGATAATAAGGGGATAGGGGATGTAACAAATAAATAAGAGACTCATTTTGGTCTCACTCAGAAAATAAAGGACATACAAAAAATAAATTTTATTTCAAAAGGACATAAATTGGCAAAACAAAAAAGATTTTATGATGTATTAGCCAACAAAAACAACAATCGATTATTGCAATATTTTCCATTATTATATGCTTGCTTCAGTTCTGAATGTGTGCTTTACTTGTGTGGATAGGGTGGAAATGGAGGTGCCGATGGAATAATTGGAGTGGCAGCAGAAGATGATGAAGGGACTAAATATTAATATTAATTTAAATATTTTAATTTTAAAACAAACCATTATTAGGGAAAGGCGAATACGGCGGAGGAGGAATGGATGGACTCGGCACACTTGGATACGGAGTGAATGATTCGACGATGGGTGATTGTGGCTGAACGATGGGTGAGTGTGGTTGCTGTTGAATTGGAATTGTTCCAATTTGCAAATTGAAACGGGTGGACACGGAACCGCAGAAGAATGTGCTGGTCACAATTTTAACCTGAAAATTTTGACAATTTGGCACTGTTAAAATTATTATTTTGTACCTCCATAGAATAGCTGAGTTGGATGATTTCACAATTGCTGAAGCTGGCCTTGCAACGAGGAATGGCCAAATGTCCTTGGAATATTCCTTTTGAATTAGAGGCCAATATGAATTGTTTCTCCATTTCGGCAATTGTACGGCTATCATCCCTTTCGCCAAAATGTCGAGTTCCTTTAATTAAATAATGATGAATAATTAGAACAGTAAAAACTCACCGTCCCAATCTCCTCTTTGCTTTTGTGCTTTATATTTGACCTTTTCGATGAGTTTTGCCTTCACTTTTTCCACTTTTGATGTTGCATTTTCGATTTCAACAGTGATTGGAATCTCTTCGCCTGGCACAAATCCACTTTTGGGCAATCGAATCTGAAAATTATTGATTTAAAATGGAATAAAATAATTTATCAACCTTGGCTGCAATTCTTCCTTGTTTGATTAGTGGAATGCCAATGCTTTCGTCAATTTGTTGTACAACCGGATTGCGAACCCAATCAATTTTGTTCAAATCAACAGAATGCAAAACAACAAAGTCAGCTTTGGTCTAAAAAATGAGTATATAAATTATGTTGACGAATGCAAAACCTCTTTATCGAACCACCATGGTCGATCGATTTTGGCAGTACAAGTGTAGCGGATATGGCCAAGAGTGCCTTAAATAGAATTTTAAATATAAGTTTTAAATCGATTTTACCTTCAAAACTTGGTGGACAATCGGGCGGAATTGTGAATTGGAAGGGAAAAACGTATTCACCGGCACGAATTTTTTTCTCCGCTGACGACCAAAGTAAGATGTTTTGATTCAGGTAAGTTTCCTCCGAATGGTATGGGACTCTAACACTAAACAATTGATTGAATTAGAAGAATATATAATTACTAAAACTCACTTATGAATTTCTTGGTTTTCGCCTTTTCCTCTTTTTTCAATTTCGTGTTCGCTTTCGCTCCAATCAACTTCTGCTTTTCCACTGATGTGCAAATCAATTGATCTGGCCTCCATTGATTCGGACAATTGGAGAATAACCCTGGCTTGGACATTTTGACCGGCAGAAAATGATGTTTGGGAGCCAAAGAAATCAATGCGGAAAATCATATTTGAACTTATGATATCAAATTCAGCTCTGAAAATAAAAAAAAAAGGTATTGAAAAATTATCAGGTAAATATGCTAACTATGAGATTGAAAATTAGCTTAAAAGTAATGTAAATAAACTTATGGTGAGTGTTGTTTATTAACATTTATTTATAACTTATGTTTTGAAACCGGTTTCAAGGGTTTTCCAACATATTGGTTATTGGTTTAATCACTGTAAATTACTAATTGTTTTGATAATTTCAACGCCAAAAATTTTGCCATTTGATAATAATTAAATTTGTAAAATAAATAATGTTTGGATTCAAAAGAAACCATCCAAAATATGCGAAATACAATTAATTAAACCATAACAATTTTATTCAAAATAGTAATTGAGGCACTTATGTATTTTAGAGGATGGAAGAGAGAATTGGTTGGAGGGAAAATGTCAAGTCCCTTCAATCAAATTTCCCATCACTAAGATGGAGGAAGGGAGTCAACGATGAAAAGGGGAATCTGAAATGGATTAAATAAATTCTCATTTTATTAAATTCTCATAATTAAAATTTTACACTAAATTAATAATAATAATCAGTGAAATGGAATGAATCAGAGATAGATTAATGAATTCTCTTAGCTAGTATAAAATAGTGACATTTTTACCATCTTTATCATTTCACACAAAATAAAAATGGAAGAACTGCGTAATTTTACTATGAAACAACTAGCGGCAAAATTAGCCTTAGCTCCTCCTGAATTCGACAATTGGCTTAAAGAGCTAGGACTACTCCATCGACAACGGATTTGCCCAAAATGCGGTGCAAGAATGACCCTAGGCCGTCCAGAAACTGGTAAACGCTATGCAAAATGTGGAATCCCAATGGCAAAAAGTAAAAATGCAACAAAAGAAAATGTATGGCATTTCTTCATCTTTATATAAAACCTATTTCCCCGAATATATTTGGCGCAAACAATTTGGTTCACGGGATATTGTTTTCTATAATTTTTGGTCTCATGTTCGTGAATTGTATCCTTGCGAATAAATATATTTTCTTTTTTTGGCATTTATTTCATGTAAAATAATAAAGTTGAAAATTCTTTAATCCATTGCAGATTCCCCTTTTCATCGTTGACTCCCTTCCTCCATCTTAGTGATGGGAAATTTGATTGAAGGGACTTGACATTTTCCCTCCAACCAATTCTCTCTTCCATCCTCTAAAATACATAAGTGCCGTAATGGATAATGAGATGAAGATAGGGCAAGGCAATTGGGCTTTTTGGTGTATTTAAATAAAATATCAAAAATATTTCAACAAAAGATGATGATGAGAATTGAGAATGGGATTTGGATTTGAGAATTAAACAAAATAAATTAACATCAAATTATTGGCATTTTTGCCTTTCCATTTTCTTTACTTCTCCTTTGCGGCCAAATAATATGATGTCGACTCCACCGTGTATTTGTCATCGGCAATCTTAAAATTCATATTTTTAAAATAATAAAATATAAAAAATTCTCCCAACCTTCTTCGAAGATGGCAAATTGGAGGAAGTGGAAGGAAGGCAATCCGAAATGGAATTGACGATTGGATGATTGAGATTTGCTGCAAAAAAATGAATTAAATAAATAAAGTCAATTTAATAAATTACCATTCTTTTGTGCCGCCACTCGCTTCTTCTTGGCTCCCGGTGCCGAAGGCACATAGTCTGGATCCGATTCATTGCCATTGTCGTATTGTTTTTGGGGTTGCCTTTTGCCTCGTCCCTTTCCTCCTCCTGCCTTTTTCACTGATTGCTGCTCCTAAATTTAATTAATATTTTCTTCACTCCCAATTTTCACCTTTTCCTTCTTATTTTCTTCCATTTCTGCCTCCATTTTGGCCAATTTATTCTGCAAATTCAAATTTAAAATAATTTATTTTCAATTTACCTACCTGTAATTTTGCAATTTCTTCTTTCGCTTCTGTCCATTTCAATTCGAACTTTTTCGCATTTGCCAAAGCCTTCGATTCCCTGTCTTTCATTTCTTCCTTTTCATTCCCACAAAGAATTTTTGCAATTTTGTCCACATTTCCATCCTTCTCAATTTCTTCCTCCAATTTTTGGATTTTCTCATCTTTTTGTGCCAATTCACTTTTGTATTCATCCAATGAATTTTCCATCGCAATTTTGTGCCCTTCCTTCATCTTTTCCATTTCCTGTGAAAATTAATTTCTTTCAAAAAAATATTTTCCTTTTTACCTCATTTTTTGCTGCCAATTCTTTGTCCATTTGAGCAATTTGTAAATTTTTGGCCTCCAATTCCAAATTCAATCGCTCAAATCGATTCGCTTGCGTCTTCAATTTGTTTCTTTCACGGCAAATTTCTTCCAATAATTTTTCCTCTCTTGACTCCCAGTTTTGCGGCAAATGCTTTTGGGAAGATTTTGAATCGTCCAAATCTTTGAAAATTTGCTGGAAAAATTAAAAATTTAATTCAAATTTTCATTCCAACTTACATCAATCAGGCCATTCAATTCAGTAATTTCTTCCACTTTGGATTCCAATGCGTTGTTCTTTTCGGCAAGATGAGATTCCAATTCAGTGATGCGGGCCTCCATCTCGGATCGACACTATAAATTATTTTAAAAATTAACAAAAAAAAAAGGCAAAATTTACCTGGCCAATTGCAAATTCCCTTTTCTCTGTGAATTTTTTCTCCATCGCTTTTATCTTGTCCTCCCAATTTTCCAATGATTCTTCCTTTTTGGCCAATTCTTTATTCCCATTTTGTGCACTTGTCATTTTTTTTATTATTTTCCCCTAAACTTACTCCATTAATTTTGTCAATTCCTCATTTGCTTTTTCCATTTCGGCTTCCATCTTTTTGATCAATTTATTCTTGCTGTCCAATTCATTCTTCAATTGGGCCAATTCATCCGCCTAAAATACAAATCAATCAAAATAAATTAGATATAAATTAACCACTGGATCAAGCTCCGAACTTGACAATGTCAATGGACACCCACCCCAAATCGATTGGATCTGTTCCAGTTGATTTGTCTTCTTTTGGACTTTCTCGTTTTCAATTCGAGCCAACAATTCTTCAAATTCGGC
The DNA here is from genome assembly GCA_030063045.1 of Pratylenchus scribneri. Taxonomy (NCBI): domain Eukaryota; kingdom Metazoa; phylum Nematoda; class Chromadorea; order Rhabditida; family Pratylenchidae; genus Pratylenchus; species Pratylenchus scribneri. The sequence goes on along the minus strand of JAQSEB010000014.1, from coordinate 505,840 downwards.
CGTCTTCTTCTCCAACTGAAAATCCATTTTTGAATTAAAAAACATTTTTTTGGTTTACCTTCATATTCGTTTCCTTTTCTTTATTTTCGGATGCTTCCAACTTTGCCGACAATTCCTTGAGTTGACTCTCCAAATTATTCTTCTGCACTTCCAAATCAGTCGACTTTCTTTAAATTGTCAATTTAAAATTGGGAAATCAACCAAAATTACTTACTTTTTCAATTCATTTGTGTATTCCAATTGGATGTCCAATAGACGACGCATATCTTTGTTCGACTCACTCTGCTGTTGTGGATGATTTAACAATTCATTTGGTTGGACGACGACATATTGATTCGGCTGCTGTGGATGATATTGATGTTGCCATGTTGGAATTGAAGGTGGAGGATAATATCGCATTGGTGCCAATTGTCCATAATCATGTTGGAATTGGAATTGTTGTAGAAGATGCATCGATGGCCAGTGCCAATTTTGTTCTTGTTGAATTTGCGGCGGTGGCATTGTAGATTGCGGGGGCCATTGTCGATGATGATTGTTCGCATTGCTATCTGGTTTTGGATCAGCAGGCGGTGGATTGGAAAAATTGATCATTTCTTTTATATCAAATGCAGTTCTGGAAATAAAATAAATCGATAATGAAATTATATTATATAAGTAAAATATAATAGCAAAACAGTAAAATTGTATTTGTTGATGACATTTTAAATTAAGCATAGAATGTTAACAAAAAATGTTTATCAAGTTTTGGAAATGTGTCAAATTGTGTAATAATGTTTAATATAAAATTGGATGTTTTGCAACAAATAAATGATGTGTTATTTTCCATTTTGTGTTTTTGTCATTAATAATAATCAAGGCTGGTGAAAATCATTCTCATAAATTAATTTCTTCTCAATTCTTCTTCTTCTCCAATTCTCATTCAATGATGTTCAATTGTGGTTGAGTCCAACATATTGCCTCGCTGCTGTCCCAAATTGAGGAAGTTGAATGACGTGAGCAGAGGCGGAATTGGCTGCGGCACCATCGACGGTTGCTGGCGGCCATCGGCAGAATTGTTGTTGGTCAACATAGTTGGATGATTTGCGAACGATGATGATGCTAGAAAAAAAAAAAGTGTATTAGAATTATATATAAATATGTTTATATCCGAAATTGCTTGGGTCTTTGGTTGGACTCTAGTCTCTAGGCATGCGCAGGCAATTTTGGAAATCTTGGCTTTTTCTCAACCCAGAATAGTTTATTCGGCCGGCATTGCCGTTTTACTGCTTTACTCTATGTTTCAATTTCAAAGGTAAGAATCTGTTTAAAGAGCTAAACTGTTGTTTAAACCTAAATCGGTTTTGGTTTGCTGACTTTTGTTTAAACCCTATCGGTATGAATTGGAATTTCTAGACAAATCGACTTTGCCGAATTGAATGAACCTATTCTCCGACGAGATTTCCAAAATTACCCAACTAAATGCCTGGAAAATTCCGAAAGTGCCCAACTCCCAAGATTGCCCACATTATATATCTCAAGGTCAAACCTGTTGGAGAAAACAGTGAATTGTACAATTGTTGATGTTGTTGACTACGACCACCAATATGCTGTCCTTGATGTGGGCGCGCAATTCCATTGTTGCTGACCGCACCCGATTCCAACTTATAAAGACGCTCTTCCAGCTCATGGACGCGCTTGATCAGCCAAACATTTTGAGAGATGAGCACATCGGTCAAACCCTGTTGAAAAATGGAATTATAAATCAAAACAAAATTCGTGTTTTTTGCCAGTTTTTCAACTCCCAAAACCTAATCTAAGTTTGGACTAAATTCAGTCATTTAAAACTTGAACCCTTTTTTATTAAAGTATTCTAATTGAAAGATGGCCTTCAATATTCTCGGATTAAATCTTTTTAATTTAACCTTTATTTATAGCTAAATGGCTAGTATCAAAATTTGACAACTAACATTGATATTATCCAAATTCTCGGATAAGGTCTCAACACGTTGAAGAGCAGCACCGAAAGGAGTTGCTGATGCAGTTGTAAAGTAGTCGGACATATGTTGGCTTATTAGAAGCAATTTGACAAGTTATCACTAGATTCGATTAGTGATTGATATTATAATCGGCTAATTAAAAAATAATTCGTAGATTAATCAATAAAATAAAGTATAAATAAGTATTTAAACTCATTGTTATCACATGTAATCAATGTTCAGGAAATATGATTTATCAAAAATTTAATAAAAGCTGCCTTGTTGATTTATAAAAAAATGTCATCTTGTTTGTGGAATTTTAAAGAAAATAAATCAAATCAAGAGAGAGATGGATTGTCAACATTTTTATTTAATTCATCCAAAAAAGTCATCTCATTCTTTATATTCTTGGCTTATGCCATCCTTTCATGCCTTGGTTCATTTGCTGCCGGCAAAGTCGACCTTCAGAGCACGTCCGTTGAAATCGGCACCATTCAGTTTCGATACAGCATTTTGCGCTCCTTGTCCGTCCTTGAATTCGCAAAAGCCGAAGCCCTTGGGACGGTTGGTTTCGCGGTCGTAAATCAAGCTGGGAAAATAATTTTTGGTGTTAAATGTTCTCTGCTAATTAAAATGTTTACCGAACATTCGTGACCTCGCCGCATTGAGAAAAATGGTTGCCAATATCATCTTCGGTGGCATTAAACGGAAGATTGCCAACTGAAATTAAAAGCTTTATTTATTATTTTATCCAGAAAGTTAACCGTAAACGCTATTTCCGGACATTTTTTGTTGTTATTTGATGAGATTTCGCTAATAAAACAATGGAAGCTAGAAATTCAATTCAATTGAAAGTTGTTATCGCTAAATTTTGATGAATTTTAAATAAAAGGTATTCGATTAATTTTATTAGCATCATAATCAATTAATCATAAAGTTATTTATGGTTGAATTCATAACTTGAATTGGATATTATGAGAAAATTGGGGGGGGGGGGGGGGAGACCGACCGATTTTGATTTGGTTATTTCTTATTTCTACTACACATACAAGATACAACACACAACAATTCACTTCTTTTTCTTTGACTGAGATGGATGAGAATGACACCCTACCTTACCTTCCTTATTTTATCGATTATCGATTTTTCCATAATATCTATAGTACTGTACTGGGAATCAGGGCTGGGGTCGAAACTCAAAAAAATCGAAATCGAAATTTGCTTCGAAATCGAAATTCACTTCCAAATCGAAATCGAAACGAAACTAAAACATTGAAATTTCGACAATCGAAATCGAAAATCGAAATTTTTCAAAATTCCAAATCCTTTAAAAATTGAAAAAAAATTCTGAAAATACAAAAAGCGAAATTTTTATCCAAAAATTAATATTCAGTGATATTTAAAAATTAAAATTGTAGGGTTTAGCATTTTTATGAAATAAAATAAGCGTTTTCAAATTTTCTTTTTTCTGTTTTTGGCTAAAATAGTTGCCAATGAAACCAATACCCAAAACCCAACCGAATTTATAGCTTTTCTTTTTAAGAAATTTTTGGTTTTTTCATAAAGTTTTATTTGATATTTTTTTAAATGACAAATTAATTGGTAGATTCTTTTTCGTTGATTATTTTGGGTGCGGTTCTTTCCATATTACATTATTGTTTGGCCATTTCTATCAAAATAATATTATTAAATCTTGAACTTTCCATTTTTTATTCCTAAAACATTTATAAAACATATTTTGATGATTTAATAATTTAAAAATAAATTAAAAAATTAAATATTTTGAACAAAAATAAGGAAATTTTAAGTAAAAAAGGAATTCGTTTCAAAAAATATACCAAATTTTTGATTGAAACTAACAAAGGGTCCCCCCTTTCCTTTTTTCGAAATTTTTTCGAAACTCAACACTTTTCGAAATCGAAATCGAATCGAAACTAAAACATCGAAATTTCGACGATCGAAATCGAAAATCGAAATTTCGACCCCACCCCTGCTGGGAATAATGTCTATGTCTGCTACTGCTGCTAGGCCAGGGCCCGTATGCAAAGAAAATTGTAAGGTTATTTGACAACGGGTTCGTTGTTCGTTGTCATTTAACAACGAACCCTGGTCCGAGGCATCGTAAGAGTTGGTTGTCAGTTGACAATCAACTTTCCCTTGTATTCATTGTTAACAATGTTCTTTGCATTTACAACGGGTTCTATTCTCTATTCACATTGTCATTTGACATGGAACCCGTTGTTAAAATTTTCTTTGCATACCGGCCCAGGCGTTTCGTATTTCGTTTGCAAAAATAGTAAGCAGAGATTTTTAGAAAATGGAAAAAAAAGAAAAGCCAACAACAACAAAAACAAAACGAACGAACATTATTCATTAATCAATCATTTTACAATGGAAGGGTGAAATTGAAATGCTTTTCATCATATTTTTACAAATCATTGAAATGCTTCTTATATTTTTTCAGATCATTTCATAAAAAGTACAAAAACAACATTTTGCATATTTTCTTCTTCTCAAAAGTCAATGGCAACATGTCTCGCCTTCATTTATGGATGGTAAGTTTTAATTAATTATACATAGTTGAATAAATAAATCCTACAATTTAAGAAACCAATCTACGAACAGCAACAACGCCCCAATGCCAATAGCCATCGTCAGGACAGTCTTGGTTCATTTGAAGAGTGGAGTGATGACCATTCCGATGATCCTCGCCTGTTGCAACCATTAGGCGGCGGCACCCAATTCCAATTCAACAACAATGGCTTCATGGCAAACAACACCTTCGGTCGCTATCAATCAACATCGATTCAAAATCAAGATTGGCGCAAAATGGAACAACAACAAAAGACAATGATGCCGAAAAAGACTGAAGAGAAGAAGAAGTGGTCAGAAGAGAAGAAGAAGCCACCGCCAAAATCTCCAGTGAAAGTCAAACTTCGCGAACGCAAGGCATTCTGCTGCCTGATCGATAACACCGAATGTCGCCGATGCCAACAAAAGCGACTGATGAGCCGCATGCCTATGCCTCCTTCATTGTTCTCAATCCCTTGAATATGAATGGCCAAAATGGAATGAAAATAAATCAATCACATCCAAATATTCCACCATTTTTTGTAATCGCATCATCAAAATATTCCTCCATTTTTGTTTTTGTAATAAATACACAACTCAAGCAAAAGAAACCACATATTTTGTCAACTTGATATTATTTTTTCCAATTTTTCACTATTGTACCGGCCCTTCTTATTAATTTGTTTGGTTTTTGTTAAATCGAATCCCCAATATTTCCTTTTTGCTGGATAAATTTGCTTGCCATCAATTTTGATTAAATTCCACTTAAATGTTTTAACAAATTAAATATTTATTTAAAATCAAATCGTTTTTTAAATTATTTTATTATTTAGACCAATTGGTCGAGTAAGGAAGGAGTCGACAAAAATGTTTTCAGTAAATGAACAAATGGAAATTATTTCAAAAATGATTGAAACATGTTCGGTCGATCAACGCGACCAATGGCCGACAAATGCGGAGAGCTACACAAAAAGTTAGTAGTATTTAGTATTTTATCTACCTGAAGATTTTAAACACAACCAAAGACCATGCAAGGTTTCACTAATCTTGGCATGGTACCAGGGCTGGCTAAAATAACATTTTTCTTAATCATCTTATAAAAGCCCTAGAGATAAAATAGAACCACCCTAAGATTGTTATGGAGACACATTTTGAGGTCTCACTTATTAGGTATAAAGCTAAAAGCTTAGAAAATTGACTAGAAAATATTAAATTTTCTTCTTTAGGTGAATCAATTTCTCGTGGTCAATTTGGAATTGTACGTTTCGCGGAATGTCTCGACCCCTCCTTCGTGCTCGACGGCATGACCACCCGAAAATGTGTGATTAAGACCTTTTATTTGCGGCGAAGATTGGAAGCCATTTTGGATGGAGGATCAAAAAAGGAACAGTCTCAACAACTTTTTCGATTTAAACGACGAATTTTAATGGAATTATTCATTTTGACCAGGTTTGTATTTTGGAAAATAATCAATTACTTAATTAAAAATGTGGTTAGGAAATTTTTAACTAATAAAAATATTTCACTTAAAAATTAATAAATTTCATTTATATTTTTTTTAAGATGCCGGCATGCCAATATTATGCATTTGCATTCATTGTTCATTTCCACTGGAGGCGATATGCACATTGTTCTTCCCCGACTTTATGTTCTCCAATATTTGATTCAAATGTAAGCCCTGTCCTAAATTTCTTAGAAATTTACTATTTAATTTTTACAGGTATAGACGAAGGAAAAAATCGGAACCAATTCCAATTGCAATAATCGCAAAAATTTTGCGTCAACTTTGCAATGGCCTGGAATTTTTGCAAAAAATTGGCATTGTTCATCGGGACATTCAACCGGAGAATATTTTTTTGACACGGAATGGGACCGTAAAATTAGGGCATTTTGGCCAAGCGAAGGCAATTATTGAGGAGGAAGGAAGAGAGGGAAATGAAGGATGCCGAACGCCGGTTGGCCGTGAAGAATTTATGTGCTTTGAAAAGGTAAATCCAAAGTCCAAAATTAATATATTAAATTAATTTATAATTCATTTCAGCAATATAATTTGTATTCGAATGCCAACAAAGAAGAAGATGTGGAGAATGTCAATGGCAATTTATCAAGCCAAAATGATGGAACAATTTTCGAATATTCATTTCCCAGTGATATGTGGTCACTTGGAGTTTTGGTTCTTTCAATGGTTTCATATTTTCCGGATGAAAATAGCCAAAAATTGCATAAAAATTTTGCCTTGGCAATGCAAGAAGAACAAATGCCATTCATTTGGTTGACCGTCGATATGCTCCAATTACGGTCACGTTTGGTATAAATTAACAAAAATTTCTTTAAAACCAAATAAATTTAGGTTAAAAGTGGCGGTGAAGAATTAAAGCTGTTTTTATCGGATCGATTATTGACTGTTCGACCAGAACAAAGGGCAACGGCCGCAAATTTGCCCAAAACACCGGAAATGCGAAAATGGTGCTGTGGTGAAAATGTGGAAAAGGATTGTGCATATTTGCGTAAATATTTCATCAATGAAGTTGATTTTGCCAATCAAATGAAACTGGAGACGGACGCACCAAATTATGATTCGCTAGAGACGGTTGGACATTACAATTAATTAAATTATTAATTTAATTCTTTAAATTTAAAAAACGGTTAAAAGATTTAAAATTAATGAGTTTATTGGGTACTCTGATTTTCATAGTCGAATGGCGAAGAGAGGGAGGAAATTGGGGCGAGCGATCCGGGTTCGAATCCCTCCAAGTCCAAATATTTTTTTTTAGATTTTTAATTTTAAAATCTGAGATTTTAAAATGGAAAAATGAATAAAATTAAATAATTTTCATTCCATCTTTTTTGCAGAAAGACATTCCCGCTGAATTCTATTGGGATGAGACATGGCGACAATTGGAGAATATGGAACTTTGCCTCCAACTCACATTTTCCGGTTGCCTTCCAAAAATGTTCGTCCAAAAAATTTTAAAAATTTATTAAAATTAATTTTTCAGCCACAATTTCAAATTCTCTCAACCTGAACCATTTTTCCGCATTTTATACCACGAAATGTTGTCCAATCGAATTGAATTGACTGATTTACTTCAAATCGACTTTGAAATTAAACAAACAATTTTTGAATGTATTCGATCGCCCAACAAATTTGCACGTAAAAATTAATTTAAACTTTCAAATAATATTTTAATGTTTTTCAGGTCGACAAATTCAATTAAATTCGTCAAATGCCAAAATTCAACGACAAATTGAAGTGGAAATTCGCCTACCCAACAGTAGAGGAAATAATGGCCGATTGCGACTTGGATCCGAATCACCAAATATATACAATTATTAGACATTTTTCATATTTTTTATAATTATATTTTTATCCATATTTTTTATTTTTATTTAAATGAAATAATTGCAAAAATTTCGAATATTATTTCCATTGCCAAAAATCCCAATTCAATATAAATGGCAATTTGCTCAATTAGGGCTAAATATGCCTGGAATAGGGCCAAATAAATGCAAGTTGAAGCAGCACCGAAGGCCAAAATTACTGAAAGAATCAATAAAGTTGTCTTTTCGGTGAAATTGCCTCGACGGGCTGTATTAAACAAAATTTTGAATTAATTAAATTCTCACCCCATTTCACAAACCCCATTGAATTCGAATGAGTTCAATTGGTCCAAATAATAAAATGATGGCCGCTTCACAAAGTCCAGTATGCAGGGAATAGGGATAAATGGATACTGTAATGTGAGAATGAATTTAAGGCATTTCAAGTCAAAAAAATTAGGAAATTTGAAATTTAATTTGTCAAGTAAAATATTTACATTTGTAAATGAAGACACCGATTATGAACAGATAGAAAAGGATGGAGAATCGCAGATTGATGCTAAGCAAGATCTCCAGGGGAAGTGATGAACGCTGAGAAGGGGCAAATTCTTAATTTTTAATCACCCATTAATTTTAAAATTACAATTGTTGATTGGATCATTGAAGAATAGGAAATCGATGAGAAAAAAAAAAATAAATTAAAAATTATTATATGAAATTGTTTGGTGGATTTTTTGCTTTGCTTTCTGTGTTGCCAAGGAGATGGATGGAATTCATTCAGCCATTTCATTCAAATACAGGGCTCCTCTCAGAATATCTTCCCGAGGGGGAACTTGCCTCTTCTTTTGTGCGCTACACATGCAGAAGTGCCCCTATAAATGCCCCCCCCCCCTTCCCCTTTACAAGATTTTGACCAATTTTTCTTCTTTTTTTTTTGGATATTTTTGGCTATTTCCTCCCAACGGGGCTGACCGGCTAACAACCCTTTTTCTATGCTTTGCCAATTTTGTAATAGAGGATTATTCATATACCAATATGGCTATTGGTTATCCATCCTCTTGATAGACAAGAAATATGTAAAAATTGATTGCAAAAAATGAATGAACGATTTATTTTTATATCATGTTTAAAATAAATATGCGGGAATATTGGATTATGTCGAATTATCATGCATAGCAAGAAATGGGCAAAACCGAATTTCGGATTAAAGCAGAAAAACAAATTAATTATACCCGAGAATATAAGGCAAAAAATGGAGGAGCAAAAATGGAAGTGGAAAAAACAATATACCCGAGAATATAAGGCAAAAAATGGAGAAGCAAAAATGGAAGTGGAAAAAACAATATACCCGAGAATATAAGGCAAAAAATGGAGAAGCAAAAATGGAAGTGGAATAAACAAACAAATTAATTATACCCGAGAATATAAGGCAAAAAATGGAGAAGCAAAAATGGAAGTGGAATAAACAAACAAATTAATTATACTCGAGAATAAAAGGCAAAAAATGGAGGAGGAGGAACAAAACAAATCACAAATTTAAACATTCAAATAAAATAATTGTGTCCTTTTCATTTCATTTTCTATTCCTTTCTTCTAAGCATTGAGCAGATGATTCAGTTTGTTGTTGATTTCCTCAAGGAAGTCCATTGTGTACATGTAGGTGCCCTCTTTTGCGCCCTTCAATCCGTGAATACAAATGGCCAAGTCCCTAAAAATTCACAAATTTTAATTGATTGATAATATAATATTTTATTAATTTATCGAAAATAGTACATACTAAAATAATTATAATGGTTTCTTCAAAGGTTTGTCCAACAATCCCAAATCATATACCGAATTGAAGGGTTTAAAAAACGGTTTAAACCAATTTTGGTTTTTGGTTCAAAACTAAGTTTAGAATTGTTAAACTAAAGCAAAAACATAATCAAATGATGCATTTTTTTGATGAGTTTTATCGATTGAGTGTTTTGGTTTTTGGAGTCTAGGACATATTTCTTATTCGTAAAAATCTTTTCGAGTTTTGACAAATAAATACTATATTTTTTAATTGATAATTTAATTTATTTCTACTCACTTTGTCATTTTGCCTTCTTCAATTGTGGCAATGCATGCTTGTTCCAGTGTGCGCGCAAAATGCACCAATTTGTCATTTCCATCCAATTCGCCACGACGCTCAAGGCCACGGGTCCAGGCAAAGATTGAGGCCACCGGATTTGTGGATGTGCGATTTCCCTGTTGAGTGGAATATAATTTAAATTTATTATTGATTAAATGGCCTTAGTCAAATGATTAGTGTTGTCCGATCAAAAAAGGGTAGCTAGGGTTCGAATCCCATTAGAGGAAAGTATTTTTTATATTAATTTTTAATTATTTAATTGAATTTTTACATCCAAATTTAATTTAATTTTCTGAGTTGGATATGAATGAATATCCCCAAAATTGTTTAATAATTTAATGCAACATTAATTGGCAAATATTATTAATAATTCTAGTATAAATAATTTTTTGGTTAAAATAAATTGAATGCCCCACCTTTTGATGTTCACGATAATGACGAGTGATTGTTCCATGGGCCGCTTCAGCCACAATTGTCTTTCCATCCGGGCACATCAACACCTTGAAATAAATTTTAAAAAAATTATTATTTATTTCTTTAATTTGAGTCTTAATATTTTTAATTAATTTGATACATCATAAAAATTCCAGTCCTTTCAAAAAATGATTCCAAACCACCAACTAACCGAGGTCATCATCGCCAACGATCCATAGCCTTGGGCGACCTTATCCGATTCCACATCGCCATCATAGTTCTTGCATGCCCACACGAATCCACCCTCACTTTTGAGCACGTATGCGACCATATCATCAATGAGGCGATGTTCATAGTTAATGCCCTTTGCACCGAATTCGGCTTTGTATTTACTGGAAAAATAATTTTTTTATATTTAATTTTATTATTTTGGTAAAACCTTTCGAATATTTCCTGGAAAATGTCCTTGAATCGACCATCGTATTGTTTCAGAATTGTGTTTTTGGTGCTCAAAAACAGTGGCAACTTCGGAAACAGGAATGGGCAAAACCACGAATTGATTCGTCCGTATTGTACCTGTGGAAATTGGTTGAGAAATGAATTTTAAAAGTATTTTTTTCGTGCTGAATTTTATTATTTTTAGTGGTAGTTTTGTGTTAAATGAAATAATTGGAAATATTTTGCTTGGATTTCTTAAATTTTAAATTTAATTTAATCCAGCCAAATTTTTTATCAAATAAGTAAGGGTTTCCCACGGTTTTCACCACCGAAAAAGTCAAGTTTTTTAGCCAGAAAAACAAGTTTTCCTTGGTTAATGGCAAAAAATTCCAGGTTTTCCATGGCCAAAAACCCAAAGTTCAGGTTTTCCTATTTAAATCAATTAAAAACTCACATTCCCAAGGCCACTCCATCAGAATCGGCAAAATTAAAGATCTGATGTTTTTCGTCAGTGCCATCTTCTTTTGTGATAAAAATTCCGTATTTGCATCCCTTTAAAATGAATTTGTTTCAAATTATTTCTTCCAATTCTTACCTTTGGAACGACAATGTCCGTCGCTTTGTATTGATCGCCGAATGCATGACGGCCAATAACGATTTCCTTCTTCCAGTTTGACACAATGGGCGGCACATTTTTGCAAATGATTGGCTCACGAAAGACTGAAATTGGAAATAATTTAGAGAAAATATGGAATTGACGATTTTTAGAATTTCTATTCCCTTAATTTTGGGAATACATCTTAAATGATTTCTTGTTATTTTTGTGTTAAAATATCCTCTATAATGATGCATAAAAGTGACAATAAATCTGAAATTAATGCCCTCCCTCTGCTGAGAGCGGATTCGAACCCGAGACCTCAAAATTTTGTAAAATTGAAGGGCCCATCCCATAGTTTTACAATCTATAATCTATAGGTCGATAATTTTCAATCTTCTTCATAAACCTCATCATCTCGATAATTTAGCTAAAAAAGAGAAATAAAATAAGCGAACTTGTTCCGTCAAGAATGTTTCGAATTGTTCCATTAGGGCTTGGCCACATTTTCTTCAGATTGAATTCTTTGACTCTGAAAATTTTGTTTTACTTTTCAAGAGGATCAAACAATTAATAAACCTGGCCTCATCCGCTGTGATTGTTGCACATTTGATGCCAACATTGTACTTTTTAATTGCCTAAAATTAATGATTTTAACTTTAAAATTGGTTCAAATTAAGAACCTCGGCTGCCTCGAATGTGACTTTGTCATTGGTGTCATCACGGTTCTTGATGCTCAGATCATAGTATTTGATGTCAATGTCTAGATAGGGAAGAATCAGCTACAAAAAAAACATTGAGTAACTTGATTTTGACATTTTTTCAAACCTTGTCCTTGATTTTAGCCCAAATGATTCTATAAATGTTTTATGAGATTATTGCTAAATTTAAAAATATTAACCTGGTCATCTCATCGCCGTCCAAATCGACCACCGGATTTGCCACTTTAATCTTTTGTTCAGCCATCGTTGCTTTGGGCATAAAAAAATTGTCGTTGTTGTTGATTTGTTTGGATTGTCGAGAATAGTTTATTATTGCTACGAAAATGTTGCGCTGAAATGAATATGTTGATGAAAGTGAATGAGTGGTGGTGAAGTAGATGATTTGAGGAGGAGACATAGACATGGTACAGCATAGCTGCTGAACTGAGCCCCCACGTTAAAAAATGGTGAATAATTCGATGGAATCAAAGTACATAATAATTAATTGTAAAAAATGTTGAATGATTTGATTGATGTTTGAAGATGTGAATGATAAACTTTTTTAAAATTGAGCGTATTGAGCGAACGGCGAGGAAAAATGGAATGAATCTTTTTTTACTCTTTTCTTTATCCATAAATTTTTTGATCTATTTCTATGTATCTCTGCTTTCTCTTATTTTTCTATTATCACTATTTATTTTTATTCTTTTCTTGTTCTAAAACATTAGTTCTTTTTTTTCTTGCAAGAAAAATAAAATCACTAACGAAAATATCTCTACTCGAATTAATTAAATCGAATCGAAAATCTTCCAAAAACCAAGCAAAACCATAAATAAAACCCAATCGAACCGGTGAGATTAGAATTGGAAAACAAAATTGGTAACCTTCTCTTTTTTTATTTCTTAGATTAAATTATTAAATTACGGATATAATTAATAAATAATTATTATGATACGACCAACAAACAATAAATTAGACGAAAGCGAAAGCAACATAGAACCGGATGAGACAGCTGAAGTGGAAATGGACGATGACTGCGAAGAAGAAGATGATGATTCGGATTTGGACGAAATCAATCGATTGCTGAATTCCGCCGATCATATTGAACCTGAACCAGCAGGTGATCCCGAAAGTGACAATAATGAAGAAGACGAATTGGACGAGATAATTCGATTGGGTGGTGGAGAAGAAACATTTGGATTTGAAGAAGGTTTGACCAAAAAGATTAAACTTAAAATTAAATGTAAATTATTTGAAATAGGCATTGGAATTGAGGACGAGGATGCCGGCAAGCAAGAGATGATGCGACGTTTTGGCCTGATTCGCCGTTCAAAAGAGCGCTATTCGGATGAAAGTTCGGACGAGGAGGAGGAGGAGGAAAATGGAATTGGCCGTAGAGGAGGAAAATTGAAATTGGCACCAATCGATGAACAAGGTTTTTTTCAAATTCTAAACAAAATTAATGTAAAAATTAGATGCGGAATCAATGACCACTGCAAAAGAGGACCAAAAATCTCGTTTCACTAATTATTCGATGAGTTCGGCGGTCATCAAACGAGCAGGTGGTCTTCGCCAAATCGACGACCATTTTGAGGCTCTCTACTCCGCTCAATATGCCGAAGAATTGGAAGGGGAAGGACCGGATGGGGAAGAAGATGAAGAGGATGAAAAGTCAAACCAGCTGATCGACACAAACAATTCGGAACGATTTCGGGCAATGTTGGATGCAGAGAAGGAAGCAATGCGACGAAAATTCCCTCGCGAGGTTTTTTAAATAATTAAATATGCAAAAAATTATTTAAAATAAACTAAAATAAAAAAGGAGTGGTTAAATTAAACCAATTAGTTTATTTTTAAGTTGCCCGATCCGGAATTAAAAAACGCAGTGTTGCGTTATGCCCAAGCAAAAGAGGCTCAAGAGCTGGACGGAAATGACCAAGAGGAGACGGAACGAATTCGAATGCCGGCGGATGGGGCAAAACGAGGCAGATGGGATTGCGAATCAATTGTGTCAATGTACAGCAATGTAAGTTAGAGTTGGGGGCGGGTGAGAGAACTGTTCAATATCAGATATCACATATCAGTATAACTTAAGCAGTGTAGAACAGAATCAAACTGCTAGGTTAAATAAGGAATTTTAACTTTTTAAATATAGGATGCATCGACCTTACCTTATTGCCGATAAAATTGATTTTGAAGAAATAGAAATTACTTCTTATAGATCTACAATCATCCAACCGAAATTAGAGAACATTCATCGATCAGTGGAGGAGTTGATTCAAATCGAAAACGGAACAATGTTGGTGGGATGACCAAAAATGGAACCAATCAATTGGAGGTAAATGATGGATGATGGTTCATTTAAGCAATTTTGATTTAATTGGGCTAAGTTATATTTTCCATTTAAAAATTAAGAAGGCGTAGGTTTTAATTTATTTCCATCCCAACCAATTTTCAATCTATAATAATTTTCATTCCAATTTTAATCAATTTTCATTTCAGCCAATGGACACCGATGAATTGGCCAGTGTCCGATCTTCACGTGTTTCCACTGCCAGCACTTTTCGGCCCAAAGGCGAAACTCCGGAGGAACGACGCCAAAGAAAACAAGTTCGTTGAAATTTGCAAAAAATTATTCATTTAAAATATTTTCAGGCAATAAAATTGGAGCGAAAGGAACGAAGACAAGAAAAGAAGACGAATCAGGTGGCATTCCAAAAAGAGAAGAAGAAAATGAATGAGGAACATCAAAGAAATGAAATTCAGAAAAATAGACGAACAATTAAATAATAATTGACTTGGGATTAAAGAAGATTATATTTTGTTGAAATTATTTTAATATTTTTTTGTTACAAAATGCCTTCATTTTATTAAAATAAATCCGAATGAGGCTTGCCAAAAATCAATAATGATAATAGCTTTTGCGTTGTGCAAAGAATCTGATCAATAATCGTCCTTCGTCTATCTGTTTCGTTTCATAATAGGTCATACCTATTACTTTACAGTTTACACTACAAAACAAGAAATCAAAAACTGCCTACTTTAGGTTAGGAGTTAGGTTAGGTTAGGTTGGGCGTCTATTTTTTTATCCACCAACCATCATAGTCATAGCATAATCAATCAATATCATATCCCAGTTCCAAGCCATTTACACACAGCACAAAAATCAATACTTTTTGTTTGTCAGTTTTTACTTTAACAAATCCACTTCTCCTCCAGCAGAGTAAATCAATAATCATAATTATCATTATCATTCATTCATCATTCATTCGTCAGTCATCTCATCAGTCATCATAGGGCGTCCACAATGAACGACGTGTTAAGCGTCCGTGTCAAGCGTCCGCGTTTTCTGTCCACAGTGAGTGCGTGCGCGGCACGTTGCGTGGCACGCAGCGCAGCGCTTGACACGGACGCTTGACACGCAGAGGTGTCCACAATGCATTTTCGACGCTCAACGCTCGACACGGACGCTTGACACGGACCGATCAAAAAAAGTTTGAAAAACACGGACGCGCAGCACTTTTCTCCTTGCATTGTGGACACAAATCGGTCAACGTGTTGAGTGTTGAGCGCTGCGCTGCGCATTGCGCGTCCGTGCCAGGTGTCAAGCGTTTCTGTCCACAATATTTTGGACAAAAATGGGGTACCGACGCTTAACACGGACGCTTGACACGGACGCGCTGAGCGCGCTACATTGTGGACGTAGCATCACTCATCAGTCATCATCATCACCAATTAAGGCTTCCCCGTTCTCCCACCAATCACCATCCTTCATTCATTTATCGATCCATCCACAATCCACATTGAATTTAGCATCATTTTCAGAATCCATATCTTATTAGCTCCATTTCACTTCATTAAGTACAAAAATGGCCGAAATTTTTCGCATTGATTTCTTTGGCACCCAATCATCATTTTCTGCCGGTCAAAACGTCCAAGCCAGGGTTATTCTCCAATTGTCAGAATCAATGAAGGCCAGATCAATTGATGTGCAGATCAGTGGAAAAGCCGAAGTTGATTGGAGCGAACACGAAAGAAGAGGAAAAGTAGGCAAAAAAAGTCATAGTCATCGGTGAGTGAGTTTTAGTTCATTAAAATTCTAATCCATTCAATTTGTTTAGTGTCCCTTACCATTCGGAGGAAACTTACTTAAATCAAAACATCGTTCTCTGGGCTTCGGAGGATCAAGAAATTCCCGTCGGTGAACACGTTTTTCCCTTCCAATTCACAATACCATCAGATTGTCCACCAAGTTTTGAAGGTAAAATCCATTCAAATTCCTATTCTAATCTAACTTTTTAGGCACTCTTGGCCATATTCATTACACTTGTTCTGCCAATATCGATCGACCATGGCGATTCGATACAAAGGTTTTGTACATTCATCAATTATAATTTAAGTATTCATCTTTAGGTCAATGTTGCGTTTGTCGTTTCGCCCTTTGTCGATTTGAACACAATTGATTGGGTTCGGAGTCCGGCTGTACAACAAATTGACGATAGCATTGGCAGTTGCTGTTGCAAACATGGAAATATCAGAGCCAAGGTTTGACTAATATTTATTTTACATTTTAATCAATAATTCACAGGTTCGATTGCCCAAAAGTGGATTTGTGCCAGGCGAAGAGATTCCAATCACCGTTGAAATCGAAAATGCAACATCAAAAGTGGAAAAAGTGAAGGCAAAACTCATCGAAAATGTCAAATATAAAGCACAAAGGCAAAGAGAATATTGGGGCAGTAAGTTCAATTTACAATTTTTCTATCATTCATTATTATCATTGCCTTTTAGGAACTCAACATTTTGGCGAAAGGGATGATAGCCGTACAATTGCTGAAATGGAGAAACAATTCATGGTGGCCCCTCGATCAAAGAGAACATTCCAAGGCCATTTGGCCATTCCTCCGTGCACTGCCAGCTTCAACAATTGTGAAATCATTCAACTCAGCTATTCTATGGAGGTAATATTTGCAATTCCAGTATCAAATTATTAATAAATATACAGGTTAAAATTGTGACCACTTCATTCTTCTGCGGTTCCGTGTCCGCCTATTTCCATTTGCTAATTGGGACAATTCCAATTCAACAGCAGCCACAATCACCCATCGTCGAATCATTCACTTCATATCCAACTGTGCCGAGTCCATCGCTTCCTCCTCCTTTGCCCTATCCGCCTTACCCTAACAATGGTTTGTTTTAATTTAAAACAAAAAAAATCAATATTCATTTTAGTCCCTTCATCATCTTCTGCTGCCACTGCAATTGTTCCATCGACCCCTCCAACATATCCATACTATTCCGGACATATGATAATGCCAATGCCACCATCCTCAGCCTATTGAGTAAAGCATATTCAGAAATGAATATTGTAAAAATCGATGATTGTTATTGTTGGCGAAAAATCTATGTACTATTAAATTTTTTGTATTTTTTTGTCCATTTGTAACTGAATTGTAATATAATAAAAATAAATTTAAAATGTTTATTCACTATTGCCGTAGAATGAAAAGTGAAATGATTGAAAATAATTTGATTCTTACCTGTTATTGGGGGGGGGGGGGGGGGTGGCAAGGCGAAGAAGATGATGCTGATTAGGGCGATGAAGAAGATTATAAGAATGATGCTGAATATGATGTGGATGATGAAGTAGATGATGAGGATGAGGAAGATAAAGAAGAAGAAGATGAGGATGAGGAAGATAAAGAAGAAGATATGAGGATGATGAAGAAGAAGATGATGATTATGAAAATGACGATGAGGAAGATAAAGAAGATGATGAGGATGATGGTGTGGAAGATGAAGACAAATAAGAAGAAGATGATGAGGATGATGAAGAAGATGATTTGAAAGATGATGAAGAGGATGATGATGTTAAAGATGATTATGAAAATGATGATGAGGAAGAGATGAATCACTTCATCATCAACCATCTTCATCTTCTTTTCTTCATGCCCCCCCCCCTCCAAAAGAAAACAGGAATGTACCAATATTTTTATGCGAATCAACTACTTATATCCTCTAAACTTCTCCATTCCTTATTAATTGCCCGATGAGATTGTAATTCAATCAAAATCCTAAACCATTCAAGATGAAAAGGATCCGAAATTAAATTTTTTATTTATTATTAATTAAATTTATTAAAATAATACAAAAATATTTGGAAAAACAAAACAATATTGAAATTTACTTTAAATACAATAAAGAAAAATGGAGGAAAATCAATAATTAAAGCTGTGGATGTGGATTCTCTTCATTTCGAGCAATTTTGGGCGGTTCTTCCGATTGAACGGGACGAACAATTCTGGTTGAAATCGTCGATTTGGCTGTGTCGCATGATTCTTGTGTTTCCTGCTCTTTTGGCAAATCCAACTGGCATCCCATCGTTGTTTGAATGAAACGAACAAATAAAACTGAACAAAATAATTTAAATAGGATTAATTTAACAAAAAGTTACCATCCAATTTGTGCATAAATTTGCGATATTTTGGGAACCGTGGCAGTGCATATTCCCAAATGAAGATCAAATAAATGGCCCAGGAAATGGCCAAAACCAGCAATCCAATGTAGGCAGTGCGGAATTGTTGGATGATTGTTACGGAGGCCAGCGAAAAACAAATGAGCATAAAAAGAATTGGCATAATCAATGGATTACGGATGGCCTAAAGAAATCAATAAATTAAAATTATTTATTGATGGACTTACTTCGGGATGAACTGGATAATTGCCCAAACGAATGTAGAGAAGTGCGCACATTGTGATGCCACGGAGAAGGTATTGGGCAAAACCCAAATAGCCAATCAATTCGTCGCTATTGCCCAAAAATGAGAAGCCAATGACCAAAAGGACCTGTGAAGAATTTGTCCAAAATTAAATTAAATGGAAGTAAATTTACATGAATTATGAGTGCTGGCCGTGGGCTTTCGTGTTTTTTGTTTAAACAGGCCATAAAACCGGGGATTTGGCGTTCACGGGCGGCGGCGAACAAATATCTGATTTAGGGAATGGAGGAATTATTGTTAGAATTTGTGACCATTAGCTGACCTGCTTGCTGCAAACATTGACCCATTCATTGCATTCAAAAGGACGAGGAGAATGATGACTGGTACAATCCATTGACAACTTTTGCCCATTGTTCTTTTAGCAAAATCCTAAAAAATAAATAATTTACTAAATAATTATTTTTGGTACCATTGCCACTGCACTGGATTCTTTGATTTCGGCCACTGGGATCACCACGAAAAATGCCAAATTTATGGACATGTAAATTGTGAGAATGCAGGACATCCCAACCAAAATGGCAAATGACATTGTACTGAAAAATAATAAATATTTATTTGATGTTTTGGCCTTCCTTGGCTTACCTTCTTGGATTTAACACCTCTTCGGCGCCCATATTCAGCACATCCCATCCTTCATAGTTGAATAGGCCGGCAAAGAATGCATTTGCCAATGTTCCGGTCGCCCAAGAGGAATTCTTGAATGGCTCAGCCAAATTTTCGGTGTGCCCTAAAATAACAAATTATTGGGCAATCCTAAAGAATCTGGGTCCCAAAATTATTTTTCATTTTTTTCCTCAAAATATGTTTTTTAGGTATAATCGAAATCGTAAAATACGAATCTGACATCCTTTTTGCCATATCTTGCCATCTTGGTAAGATAATGCCGATTTTTAACAAGAAAAAGCAAAGGGGGGACCAAGGGCATTTTCGCTGAAAATTTTTATATGGCCAATATATAGCTCAATCGACGCAGTTCGATGAGAGGAATCGAATGGTATCACTTTTATAGGGTATATTTAATTACTGGCAAGTTAGAGGTCTAAATCCCTTACCAAGACAAATATTTCTTTTGGTCATAACTTGCTTTTATTAAAATATTACCTTATAAAAGTGGTACCATTCAATTCCTCTCATCGAACTGCGTCGATTGAGCTATATATTGGCCATATAAAAATTTTCAGCAAAAATGCCCTTGGTCCCCCCTTTGCTTTTTCTTGGTAAAAGTCGGCAGTATTTTACCAAGGTGGTAAGATATCAAAAAATTAACATCAATTTTGAATTCTACGGCCCGATTACCTTTAAAAATGAATTTTTAGGCAAAAAAAAAATTTAAAAAATTTAGGGACCCAGATTCTTTAGGATTGCCAATTATTGGTCAATAGAATGAATATTTAACCTTTGATTAGCCAAAATGCGCCAATTCCAACGATCAACAAGGCAAAAAGTAATTTGGCAAAGGAAGTGACCAGTTGGAAACGGGAGACCACCGTTCGAAGTGAGAAGAAATTGAGGAAAAGAAGAAGCCAAAGGCAGGAAAAAGCGATCAATTTTCGGAGGGCAAAGGCGGCCATTGGGTGACATTCAGCGCCAATCATTGAGTCGAGGCTAATGCCTTGGACTGTGTATTCGGCGAATGTTGCGGATTGGACGGCCAACATCAGTGGATAACTGATCAAACAGCCCATGGACATGAATGTAAAGGCAATTGCATTCCTTAAAATGAATTTATTTTTTAGTCAGAAGAAATAATAAACCATTTGACATGTGAAAGGTAGGCAAAATCACCGCCAGAGCGACGAATGCTGGTGCCGAGTTCCACGTAACAATAGGCGCCAAGGATTGTGGCCAAACCGGATAAGAGCCAAACGACCAGAGAAAGGCCCATCTAAAATAATTAATTAAATGATTTTAGTAAAAAAGATGTTCACTCACTGATTGAGTTTTTGTGAGAATGGATGTGGGTGTGATGAATATGCCAGAGCCGACAATGTTGCCAATAAAATATGATGTGGCGCCCCATCGACCCATTTTGTGGTCTTTTTCTTCCATTTTTAATCCAAGTTGAAATTGATTTGATTGATGATAATTTTGTTTGCAGAAAATTGAATAATTGATTGAATAATGAAAATTCTAAAATGACAAATTAACTTAAATTGGAATGTAATCGGCGGGATGTTATTTATGGATTGGAAATTGGATGATAAATAATTGATAATGGAAGCTTTTGGCTTCCGCTTCCGTATTTCTTGGTTGGATGAAATAGGTTACATGCGGATTGTGGAAAGTGGAGAAATTCTATGAGAGACTGCTGGTGATTTGCGCTAGACTAATCTTATCCAAATTATAAGGCAGAATAGCTCAAATGCGATGTATGTAAGCTTAACTTTTATTTTTTGGAAAATTTACTAACTTTGGCTTTGAGTATTCGAGCGTGAAATATAAAAAACACTATTGTTTGCACAAAATTTTGTTTTTGAAATTACGTTTCTTGATAAATCAGACAGAGGATAGAGTAAGTAGAAAGTAGAATAAGGATTATAGAATATAGATTATCGATCGATCGATATTTAGCATTTTGGATAGTATATCTTAATATTACGAAACGAATGATTTTAAGACTACCATAATATACCTTTATCGATTGATTAACAGCTAAAGTTAGACAAAAATTAGGATCCTTTAATTAAATAAAAGCGAACTTCTACTAGTCTCACTTTATCTGAGCTGTGGAAATAAAATTATAGAAATTCATGCATAATTAAGACCACTTTAGTCATTTGTCGCATCCTCAATATTCTGATCCAATCAAATTTAATTGATGTAATAAAACAAAATTTATTCATAAAAATAGAAATAAAAAAGAATATTTCCTGAATATTTTAATGGGCATTTTAAATGGATGTGATTTTTAGATGGCGATTATTTGAGAAGAAAGGCAGTGGTTGGGGGACAAGAGGGAAAGGTGTGAAAACTGATAAGGCCAAAAATTGAAAATTTTTGCATTTGAATCGGGGCCATAAAATTGATGGATGAGTAAAATACTGGAAAATGCAAAAATTGACGAGGAAAATGATTAATATAAATAAAAAAAGGGATGGATCAAGCATCGCATGTGGCATGATATTCAACACGTCGATCAATATCGGCTGCCACTCGTTCGATTTGTTCCGTCAATTGTTCAATGGTACTTCGGAATCCGCTCATTTCCACGTCCAATGAATCGGCACGTTCAATCAAAGCTACAATTTAAATAATATAAAATTAATTTTCACAATTAATTTTCTCACATTTTTTCTCCTCCCGACTTCGATTGATTTTTGCCAACAATTCGGTGGTCCTTTTCCTCAATTGTTCTGCCCTTTGCTTTCTTTCCTCATTGCCACTTTCCTTTTCCTCCAATTGGCCCAAAACTTTGTTGTAATTTTCCTTTAAATTATTCATATTTTATTCATTCATCCTCCAAAATTAACTTTCAATGCCGAATGTTTTGCCTCCACCTGTTTGACCATTTCCATTGCATTTCCGGCACTTTGTGCCGCCGATTTACTATTCGATGTTATTTTGACATATTCCGCTTTTAATTGATCTGCAAAAATCAAATTTATAAAATTAATTTCCAACCAAATTTACCCGTCGTATTTTGTAATTTTTCAATTTTTTCTTTCACTTCTTTTGCCCTTTCTTCCAATGTGGCCACTTTTTCCTCACTTCCCGATAATGATGTTCTTAAATTGAATAAATTAAATTATTATAAATTATTTTTTGAGGACTTTGTTTTCTCAATTGCCTCCGTTAATTCATCCAATGTTGTTTGGGCACTTTCCTGTGCCTCTGCCGCCTTTTCCAATGCCTCTTTTATATTCAATGTGATATCTACAAAAATTGGAAGGAATTCTTCAAAATATTTCCCAAAATTCCAACTATGAATTGCCGATGCCCTTTTGCTGGCCATTTCGGCATTTTTTTGTAATTTTATTGCCGTTGATTTGTTGCCTTTTGTTTCCTCCAATATTTTGTCCGTATCTTTTGCCTCAACAACTTTTTGCCGAATCTGAAAATATTCAAAACATTTTTAGCATCTTTTTTTTTGGGTTTTACATTCTCCGAAAGTTGGCCAATTTGTTCCTCATTGAATGGAATTGTAATGTTCAAAATTTGGTCAATTTTCGCGCGAATATCCTCCGGCCTATTCTTTTCCATTTCCAAAAATGCTTTCGTCTCATCAATTTTGGCCACCAGCGCATTTCGAGTTTGATTGAGTCGATCGGCCTAAAATATAATTTCAATGGGAAATATTTTCAATTTTATTACCTCCTGTTTTGTCCTTTCAAAGGCTTCTTCCGTTTTTCGATGTGCCTCCTGTGTTTGGGGCAAAACTTCGCGCACATTCTTCAGAATCTACAAAAAATGTGAAATATATTTAAATATTGACATTGTCAATGCCAACAATGTCTAAAAGGGCCTTTCCTATTCATCCTACTGTACCCCCACTTTTTGCCCAATCACCCGTCACCCTATCAATCAAATATTGCCTCAATCTGCCTTTTTAAATCGATCCTTTTTTCTTTATTTTATCACATTTTTACGCACATAATAATAAATAATAATTTAAAGTCGAATTTCCCCTTATCCCCCTATCCCGTTCATTGTGCCATTTGGTCTTGACCAAACCACTTCCCTAGATTTAGACTAACAAATATATTTTTTGAATATTTTTCCCACCTCTTCAGCCTCTTTTTGTTTTGCTTGCACTTTTTCCATTGCCTCCTTTGCAAATTCCTGTGCTTGTGCCGCTTTTGACACTGACCCGGAGCATGAAGTGCCACCACAATGAGAACATTTTGGACCGGGTCCACCGCAAATTGAATCGCAAGGCTCAGATTTGGCACCGCAAACTTCCAAATTCAAATCGGGAATTCCTTCGCCAATTGAGGTTATCTAAATAAAATAAATTAAAATGTTTTTATATTTCGCCCCACTGTTTTGCCAATATCCTCCAATCGTGCCTTATTCTCGTCATATTGCCTATCAAAATCTCGTTTATGCTCATTCAGCAATTGTTCCGCCCTCAATCTGTCCGTTTCTGAATGCCCAATTCTCTCCAATTGTTGGGTAATTTGCCTTTCGGCATCCGCCGATCTTCGACTGCTTTCCTCCACAATTTCGGCTGCTCCCTAAAATTATTGTATCCATTGAATTAATTTTATTTATTTGCCCACTTTTGTATCCCCTCGCCGAATATTGTCCGCTTTTGCCGTCAAATTGTCGGCCAATTGACTAATTTTTCGTGTACTTTCATTCAATGCCCTCACTGCTTCTTCGGCCAAATTCACTTCCGTACTAATTCGAGTCTAAAATCAAATATTTGAATATTATTTTATTAATAATATTCTCACCACTCTTTGGTTTTTCTCAGCCAACATTTCGCGGGTTGAATCAATTTGTGATTGGAGTGAGTCCATTTGCCGGCGAAGTTGGTCCAAATCTTCCTACAAAAATTAAATTATTTAAGATAATATTCAAATGGAATTGTTGCCTTTGTGATGTTCACCGCCTCCAGCTGCCTTTTCACATCCGCAATTTGCTTTTCCATTTGCACAAAACTGTCATCATATTCCGATGAAATTCCTAAATATGAATTATAATTAATATTATAGATTAGTTAATTTTGGCGAAAAAATGCTGAAAGTGAGGAAAATCGAAATTTGTTATGTTGAAAAATAATTTTTGTGTGGCCATTTAACTGGGCCATACCAGTCTTTTAAGATTTCCATATTCCAAAAGCCAATTAATCTAAAGCTAACCTTAAACCTAATTATTAGCCCTAATCTAGGGCTAAAGTTGTTTGGTGCGAAAGTTGGGCCTAGGCTCTCGCTCCTGGCTTTCACCGGTGGCATAAGCCCAAACGGCCCAAGGAAGGAGATAGAGATTAGAGGCGAATCAACTATTCCATATTAATTGTGCGAGAAAATGTGATAAAAATGTGAAGGGTAAAAAAGCATAAGGAGTGGAAAAAGGATGGATTTAACATTTAAAAAGGCAGATTGGGGCAATATTTGATTGATAGGGGTGACAGAGAGATAAGGCAAAGCAAAAAGTTGGGGTACAGTAGGAAAAATAGGAAAGGCCCATAGGCATAGGCACTAATATTAAACCCTAACATTTTGTTATGGCCAAATAATAATAGCCTAAAAAAGAGATATTTTTATACGAAAAGTTTTTGCCATTTTCAGCATTTTTTCGCCAAATTAAATTTCTTATTTATTTATCCATTTTGTGTTCATCATTCGCACCTGTATCCTCAATGTTGTTTGCCCTATCAATTAACATTTCCAAATCATTTTTCAATGTTTGCAAAATTGCATCCCAATTGTCGAAACATTCGCCGCAAGCTTGGCAATGAGGCCATTGGCCGG
Organism: Pratylenchus scribneri; assembly: GCA_030063045.1. Lineage (NCBI taxonomy): Eukaryota > Metazoa > Nematoda > Chromadorea > Rhabditida > Pratylenchidae > Pratylenchus > Pratylenchus scribneri. The sequence goes on along the minus strand of JAQSEB010000014.1, from coordinate 480,534 downwards.
TGTACCCTCGAGCACATTCATTGCATTTTGGTCCTCCGCTGCCCGGTTTACAAATGCATGTTCCATTGTTTCGATGACATTGCAATGTTTGGGAACCGTATGAATCGCATTCACAACGTTGGCATTCCCCGTTGACTGGGTCACCTATAAAATTAAATTAAATATGAATACTATTTGATTTGCTAAAAAAAACATTGAAAATGCCGAAAAGAGTATTATAATTCCGAAAGAAAAGAGTACATAGCCCCAAAATAATTATACTGGTTTAAACCTACATTCATTCAAAATCATCGAATGATATATAATTTTTCATGTTTTGATCACAAATTAAAGGGTATTAAACGGTTTAAACCAATTTGGTTTTTGGTTCAAAACTATGTTAGAATTGGTTAAATACAAATTAAATAATTAGCTTAATGTGACCTATCTATTGACAATTGGTCTAGGATTAATTTCTGAACCATTAAAATCTTGTCGGTAACTTTTTTCGGCTAATTAAATATTCTCATATAATTTAATTACCAATTTTGCCCCAATTCTTCCTCACCCCAATATAAATCTTGACAATCCGAACAAGTTCGACCGCCCCTTCCCTGTTTGCAATGACATTGGCCGTCAATGTCATTGCATTTCATATATGGTTCGCCGGTGCTTGGATCCGTGTTCACTCCATTTGGGTCGCAATTGCATGCGGAACAACCTAATTAATTTAATAAATGAATAATTAAAATGAATTTCCATTTTTGCCTTTTCCACTGGCCAAATCATAATGCAATGGGGCACATTGATCGCATTGAAGGCCAATCACATTTGGGAAACATGGACATTGGCCGTTGATTCGATCGCATGGACCGGCACTTTCATTTGTGCCCAAATGATTGCAAACGCATCGCGCGCATTGCCGGATTCGGGCATCCCCAAAGAATCCGTCCAAACAATGTTGGCATTGGTCCCCTCCGGTGTTGTACAAACATTTGAGACAATCACCGGTGGTTGGATCACAACTTGTTGGCACCTTTTTTGAGGGAATATTTTTGCATTTAAAATTTAATTTTGGTGCCAAACATTGAAATCGATGTTTCCATTGCAATCACATTTTTCGCAAGAACCGCCAATTTCACGGGGATTTCCCCAAAAGTTCACTTCACATTTGTCGCAATATTGGCCAATATATCCATGGCTAAATTATTATTAAAATAAATGAATTAATTAATTAAAATATCCACCGGCAATTGCAAACAACGGTTTGATTTTGTGGGGCGATATAGCAGGTATCGGCATGCTGGAAACCGGAGCCTGGTCCTCCTTAAATTAAATTATCATTACCGTAAATTCACTTTAATTCCATACTTTCTAATAACCCCCTTTTAAGAGTATTTACGATAATTTGAGAAATTACTTGAATTTGCAGAAAACTTCTTGCGAAAATTAATCCTTTTCGGGACCATTTAATTTTGACAAAGCAGTCAGGCTTCTTTAATAAGATTCCAAAAACTAAATCCTAATATTAACCTAATCCTAAATCTAATCCTAAGCCACAAACACTTATTATGGCCAAATTATCTGACCACAAAATGATTATTTTCCGGTTTGAAAAATTATGTAAATCCAGCAATAGTTTCCTATAAAATATGTGAGGGACCTGGACATGGACATGGTTTGCATGGGATGCCAACACCCAACCGTGGGTCTCCATAATATCCGTCCACGCATCTTTCACAATGTGCTCCATCCGTCAAATTCCGGCAATCAATGCAGGCCCCGGTGCGTTGGTCACAAATTGAGGCATGTCCATTGCATTGGCATGTTCGACATTCGGGGAAATTCCTTCAAAAAAAACACATAAATTTATATTTTGAATTAGCATTTAAATGACCAAAATCCAGGTTGGCATTGATTGCATTGTCTGCCGGTAATGCCCCTTTCCCTGCATTCACATTGACCCGATTGTTTGTCGCAAGCATTGGACAATGCCCCAACTGAATCGCAATCACATGGAGAACAACCGGATGGGCCAAATCCGTAAGTGCCAACGGCACAACGATCACAACTGTTAGTGGATAATAACACAAATTTAATAAAACTATCAATGCTATTAATGCTTATTAGGGACTTCTCCTATTTTTCCTACTGTACCTCCACTTTTTGTTTGCCTTATCTCCCTGTCACTCTATCAATCAAATATTGCCCCAATCTGCCTTTTAGGCATCTTTTTTCCACTTCTTCTTATGTTTTTTTTACCCTTCACATTTTATCACATTTTCCCTCACGAAATAAATAATAATTTAAAATCGAGTGTCCCTTTATCCTTATCCCGTTTATTGGGCCATTGGGAGGCTTATTATGTCTCCAGAAAGCCCCAAACAACATTAGCCCCTAGATCTGTACTCTAGATTGGGACTAATAAAAACAATTATGGATATTCATCATCAATCGCTGATGAGGGCCGGGCCATGCCGTTTATAATAATAACTCATTAAAAAATGGACCGATTTTGAATAGTTTGGTACCAAATTATAAAGCAGACTTTTGACTATCCTATGATATTGTTTTTATTTAGATTGGTCCAAAATTGAAAGAGTTATTCACATAAAAATACCGAAAATGGAAAATGATCTTTATTTTGGATTAGCGAATTTTTCAATGGTTTTTTAGGCAAAACTTCAGCAAATCAATTTAAATAAAATTATTATTATTTGATAGCTAACAGTCTGTTCTTTAATTTGATACTAAAAATAATTGAAATTGCTTTAGTGCTTGATGGATTATTAAAATGTTGCCAAGTTGGACTGCTGTTCCAATCTAATAAAGCTTACCGTCGTCCAACCACATTTGGTTTGCATTCACATTGTCCACCTTTTGGATCACAAATGCCCGATGTTGAGCCGGTCAAATCGCAATCACAACTCATTGCCTCCCCAAAAATGATGCCATTTATTAGGCAAACAAATTCCAAACAAGGAGTTGGCATTTGGTCGGGCGGAGTTCTGGCCAATGTTTGTGCCCGGCATTGATAACTGAAATTTGGGGATAATTGATTGAATATATTGAAAATGTAACTGATTGATAATACTGGCTTATTCCTGGAATTAAGCTAGGAATGGGCTAGTTAACTTGAGGAATCTCTGCTTTTAGACATCATTCATATAGATTCGAGAATAGGCTCATTCGACTTGGAATGGTCAATTTAGTCTATGAAATTTCAATTTCAAATAAGTTTGAACCTAAGTTTTGGCCAATTATAATTTCGGTTTTTAAACCGGTTTAAATAATGTATGGATATGACTAGGTTAGGGCCGGCATGGGTTTTGGGTTAAGGTTAAGAAAAAAAAAGCAATATATACCCAAAATTATACACCGAGCCTTTACTTATTCACCGGAATTAGCCAATGAATTAGTTTACCGTTCATAGATTTGCTTTTTGTAATTGGCCATATCACTTCCTTGGAATATATCCAATGAATCGGTGGGCGGAACAACCACCAATGAATCGATCAATGCCTTTAAATTATTCCATTTTATTTCATTTATTTTTAGTTTTTCACTTGTGCTTGTCTATCCGGATAGCCAGTTCGTTTGTCGCCAAAATAAACTCGAATTTCATATCGGACACCGGATTCGAGACAAACTACCGGATAAATTTCCACATAACGACTTCGGGGAGTCAATCGAGCAATGAGGAAATCATCGGAAGGAATTATGTTGGCGCAAATTCCATCGGGACTTGGATCGCCGGGCCGCACAATTGTCACTTTCACATCTTCCCAGCCAACAACATCTGATTAAAATATATGGAAATTATAAATGATAATGTGGTATGAATTCGGAATTATAAAAGGGCAAATTTATGCTAGCAAAAAAGAAATAAATAAATTAGGTGATTAGGAGGGAGTATTGTCTTTGTAAATTTTATTAACAAATTTTTCATTTATTCGAATCACACTGGCCGCAATATTCTTACAATCTTTCAAGCTATTTGTAAAATTTCCACGATTGAAATAAGTTATTTTTTATGGCATTTTTTATAGCAAAATGATTGATTAACATAAAAATGGCCAGAAAGTTATGGCCAAAAAACAAAGATGGCATTATTTTGGTCTATTTTGCCTCCTTTTTTGTAACCTTTTACAATTTCTATAAATGGTATCCAATTTAATTAAATTTAAAAATAATTAATGAGTAAATTTTGTTCCCTTTTTCGCCTTAACCATAAACCCAATAAATAATTTAATATATTTTCCTCCCCAAAAAGGACCTTCTGGATCGAGTTCATATCGGAGCACCAAATTGTAATGGCCAGTGTTGAGCAAATTCTCCACAATAAAACTCAAATTTGTGTTCTCCCGAATTCGAACAAATCCTTCGCCCGACCATGTCCATGGCCTATCCACCGACATTTCCCTGGGCACAATTTCCGCATTTGGTGGCAAATTCGAGAATTCCGCCTAAATTTAGTCAATATTATTGAATATTCCCTCCATTTTTGTACCTCAAATGTGTATTTGTCAATGTACGGACAATAAAAGCCACTTTCCGTTGTGTTGCACCGGCGTCCACTATAATTTGGCCGACATTTGCATTGTCCCTCCAAAAGGTCACATTGATTATCGTAGGCACCACCCGAATCACAATCACTGCAAAAATTGAATGAATTATTTAGAATGAAAATTGAACGTGGCTCCGTTTATAATAAAATAAATAACTATCAGAGGAATTGAACCAAATTTAATAATTTTACTATCAGATAAAGGAGAAGATTGTTGGCTATCAAATGTGATATTAATTTTATCTAAATTGGTTCAGAATCTGCGAAATTAAAACTTTTAAAAAGTCTTTTATTATAGATTAGCAAATTTTCAGTGATGAACCAATTTAAATAAAAATTGATATAAAAAAAACAAAAATTTGATCAAATTTGGTAAATAATTTGATTTTATAATCATCAAAAAAACCATCCTTAATGAGTTAGTTATAAATGGTTCAAAATTAGGACGTATTCTGTGTTGAACACTGACCAAGGTTTGCATCCATTCGGGTCATCGGCACTCAGCCCATAATGTTCGGGCAAACATCGATCGCATGATTCGCCCACAACATTTGGTTTACAAGTGCATTGTCCAGTCACTTTGTCGCAACCCTCATTGCCAAATGTGCCAATCAAATTACATGAACATGGACGGCATCCATCCGGGTCGTGTTCTTGCAAATCCCAGAATCCATTTTTGCAACGGTCGCAACTGAAAAAGAATGGAAAATAAATAATTTAAAAATAATTTATTCAAAATTAAAATGTGAATTCACTTTGGTCCAGCCGTGTTATTTTTGCAATAACATTTTCCGGCAACCAATCCCCTTTCTGGGTCCTCTTCGCCCTCACAAATTCCATCATATGTGGAGCCTCGTCGATCACATTGGCAGGGGCGGCAAACATATGGGTCACGGATTGTTCTAAAAAATATTTCAACTTTTATACAAACTTTCCCCAACTTTTCGACTTACCTTTGAGGATCCCTGTAATAGTATGGTTTGCATTGTTCACAATTCTTTCCCATTGTATTATGTTGGCAATCATCGCAAACACCGCCCGAAGTGAATCCGGATGCATTATAGATGGCCCAATCAAAATGGCAACTAAAATAAATAAATGAAAAGTGTCATTGCCGATAATGCCAAAGGTCTTTCTTATTCATCCTACTGCACCCCTACTTCTTTTCCTAATCAACCCGTCACTCTATCAATCAAATATTGCCCCAATCTGCCTTTTTAAATCCATCCTCTTCCACCAAAATTTTCACTTTTCGTGAATTCTGTAATCACATTTTCCCGCACAACAAAAAAAAAAGAATAATTTAAAGGTTTTTACCTCAAATTTCTGGGCTACTAGGGCCTCGGTGAAGGCTCGGGGTGATAGCCTCTTGCCCCAAACAACTTTAATCCCACGACTAATAAAAACAAACACATAAAAATGCAAAATGTAATTAATTAATTAATTAAGGATTTTGGCGAAGAATGTTGAAAATGGCGAAAACATTACGTGTCGAAAAATGTTTTTTTTATGAAGCCACATAACTTATTAGCCAAATTAGGCTTATATTATATGATTCCAAAAATAAGCTCTAATCTTCTAAGCCAAACTTTAAATCTGAGTTTAATACTTTTTTATGCCCAAATTATCTGGCCCAAAAAAGACTTTTTCGATACGAAAGTTATTTAATAAATTCAATCACTTTTTTTCAGTAAATATTCCCCATTAATGAATTAATTCCTACCGAATTGCGTGATCATTGCATTCGCATCGTTTGCATTCATTCGATTGTTCCCCAATCCCCGGCCTCCACGGTGAATCATTGTAAAAATCCTGGCAATCATCACAATTCAATCCCTTCGTATTGTGGGTACATTCACATTTGCCATGGACCATGTCCGGCAATCTAAATAAATAAGAAAATATGATTTATTTGTTAATTGTCATTGTCAATGCCATTATTAAGGACTTTTCCTATTCATCCTACTGTACCCCTTCCCACTTTTTGCCCAATCACCCGCCTGTCACCCTATCAATCAAATATTTCCCCAATCTGCCTTTTTAAACCCATCCTTTTTTCCTCTCCCTATGCTTTTTTCCTTTCACATTTATTATTATCAAATTTTCCAATACAATTAATAAAGAATAATTTAAAGTTGATTCATTTCTAGTCCTTATCCCTATCCGATTCATTGGGAAACTGGGGGAGGGGGGCGGCTAGGTCTCAGCGAAGGCTCGGGAGAGAGTTTAGTTAGGCCCAGCTCTCGCCCCAAACAAATTTTAGCCGTATATTGGAATAATATTTACCGTCTATTAGAAGCCAAATCTCTATTAGAAGCCCACCCATCGAAAAATTTATGTCAATTACCAATTTTTAGGTGAAATTAAGCCGAAATAAGCATTTTTTGTTTGTCTCAAAAATTTCAGAACATTCCCCAACTCGGAAAGTTCCTTATAGAATAAATATTTTACTTTGCCGAATGTGGTGGCTCATCGCCCACTGGAACACATCGTTGGGCATGTCCATAACAGGAACAAGAACCGCGCACAACCAATTCATAGACCGCATACCTTTTTAATATGGAATTATTGATTATTTATTAATTTATTCACCAATATTTCTCATCAATTTCCGGCCTATAATCCAGCAAATCATCGCCCAATGTGTGCAATTTTGTGAAATTAATTCGTAAATTTGTGATTTTTAACAATTCCGCAATTTCGGGTGCATATGGATCTTCGGTTGGAATATGCGGCGAAATCACTTTGTAGACCAACTGAAATGAAGGAAAAAATTAGTAAATATTTTTTATCCAAAAATAGTTTTTAATTTTTAATAAATCAAAAACCGGTTTTAAAAACCAATTTGTAGATCACATCGAGACGCGTAGATTGGTATATAATTTGTCATGGTATGGTAAAAATTAAATTAGTTTTGGACCAAAAATCATAGATGGTTTAAACGGTTTAATACTGTTTAATTTAATTATATACCATTCGATGCGTCTCGAAGAAATCTGCAAATTGGTATAAAGTTTGTAGAGTCCAAAATCGGAATCGGTTATTGATTTATTAGAAATAAAAAATTACTTTTGGGTAAAAAAATACTTTTTTGGATAAAAAATTAGTATTAAAGGGAAATGGGCAAAATTTGAATAATCCTTCATCAGGCATATAATATTTACCTCTCCCCCCGTCGATGGTGCCATATCGCTGTATTTTCTGGTGCAAATCACATCACTATGATTTCGAGGAGGTCCTTCTGGGATGGCCGGATATGAAGCGGAACAATCATAGGCAAAATAGCGATAAATTGACCTTCAAATTAAATGAATTAAACAAATTTATTAGCCAAAATATTGAATTGACCAAGTTTTGCCAAAATCTTTGGATCGTTCAATGAACATTGCGGCCGGACGAAATGATCGAAAAATCATAATCAAATGAGTGAAGTGGAATTCAGCCTCCAAATCCAGACGAATTGTCACATTCTTTGGGGCAAAGGGAGTAATGCAAATAAATTCATTTATATTTTTACTTGGACTCCATTCTCGGATTGCCACCAATTTCGGGTCCTCTCCTCGTAATTTTCCTTCACAACATTTTCAATTCGATGGCTAAATCGGCCTTGGCCCCCCGGTGACCACGGTTGCATTGAATTACACCAAAAGCATTTCGAATCATGCTCCAAATCCGAAACAATGCAATAACGTTGCCTTTCCCGAAGTCCTTCAAATTTATTATTTTTTAAATTTAATCGATTGTGGGAGAGAATATATGATTGAGATGATTTTATTCTTGGCCATTTCGGTCTCAAAGAATCTGACGATCCTCAGTTTATCAGCAAAGTAATCAATTCAATTCAATTGATCTAAAACGCATTTAATAGCCCAAAATGTTAGCTACCAATTGGTTTATTGTTCATCCAAAACTGTAAAATTTTAGTCAAAAAAATAATGGCAATTTTTCTATTTTTTGGCCATAACTTAACAAAACTATACAATGTTGGATGATCAATATACTAAAGGATAGTCAACATTTTTGGCTATTAAATGCACTTTTGATCATTTGAATTTATTATTTTCCTGATGTGAGAGCTATGGTTCGTCAATTTCGTTGATGGCCATAATGACCGAGATTGAAAATGTCCCATTTTGGAAATTTGTACCGCAAGTTGATGTGGCCGACAATTTGTGCTTTCGGCCAATTAATAAATTGCCAGTGGCCGGATAGCATGACCTGTCCATACAAAGGTCCTCTTCCTCAAAGGCGGCATAAGGGAGGACGGAGGGGGGCAAAAGGCAAAAAATAATGAGCAAAATTGAGAAATTGAGGGAAAAAGGAAGAAATATTTTTTGAAGAGGATGCCGAATTATTGGAGGAAAAGTGGCGGAAGGGTGATGATGTCCAGGCGATTTTTTGCCCATTTTTGGGCCAAATTTTTTATTTTAATTATTTCCTTTTGATGTTCCTTTTTGATCAATTTTGATAATTATGGAATTTGGCTAAAAATTGATGTAAAAATATTTTATAAAATTATCAATTTAAAATGGAAAAAAAGATGCCATTCTGTGTCATTTACGGAAAAAAAATAAAATTGTGCAGGTCAAAATAGTTGGATGACCGGCAGAAATGTTGCAGGTGTGTGGAATTGGAATGGAAAATGATCAACCCAAAACATTCATTTTCATTGTTTGGGCAAAGATGTGGAGATTGGGTTTGGCTTGGCTTAATGGACTGAATGCGGGGACTGTGGGTCGAAAGACAAAATGAATGGAATGGAAAAGCAATGGAAATGAATTGAATATTTTGCGGTTGGTATGAAAATGGCACATTTTTGTGAGGAATTTAAATATGATTTATATGCGTTTTTGGAGTAAAATGATCAAGAATGAATATATTTGATTGGCCATTTTAAGATCAATAATGCAATTCACACCTTTTAAGCTAAATAATATGGGCGGCGATTATTTGCACTTATTTTGACGGTGAAGGGGAATTTGCTTTTCAGATTTACTAGAAATTTAGCAAAAATGGGCCAAAAGAATTTGCGCAATTAAAATAGAATGGGAAAGGAAGGTGGCATTTTAAAATATGGCATAATAAAATAAATATTCCCAATTATATCAATCGATGATTATGGGGGAAATGATGACCCATTAGGGAATGGGGGACATTCCTTCCAAAGTGGAAGAACATTCAAATAGCCTTCTTCCTTCCTTCTTCCCCACCAACAACCACCTTGCGCCCCAAAGTAAGGGGGAGGGGATGACCAACGGTGTTTGGTGGGAAGAAGAAGAAGGTTGGTGTTGGTGTTGGAAGGTTGGCTACAAATGGCGGTCCGTCGTCGTCCGACTTGGCGGGAGAATAGGAAGGAGGAAGCGGGGGTCGAATGGTCTTTATGTTGGGTCAAATCGTCGTCCAGCAGCAGCCACATTGGCGGACGACCAAGCCCCGTCGGGGCCTTCTTCCCCCTCTCCTTCATTTGCTGCCATCGACGCTCGGGGGGCCAAAGGAGGAAGAAGAAGGTGATGGAGATGAGTGAGTCATCTTCGGTTTTGGGCCTTTTGGCCAATGGCCCAAAACTCAAATGGATTGGGTCAATGTGGATTGGGGGAATATGGATTGAAATTGATGATTGGGGTGGAGGATTGGCCATTTTGAAGGGATTATTTGAGGGAAAGGGGCTTGAAAAATGGGCAAAAAATCGAAATTGGTCAATTAAAAAACATGCAAATATTTTTTGTGAATAAATAAATAATTAATTATATTTTAGGAATTTTGATTAAATATTTTCAGATAATATTTCCTTAAGTTAATTAAAGAATATTAGGCAATTAATTAAAATTGTATGCCTTATCGTAATCCAAATTCCCTTTCCCAGACCATATTCCTCATCATTTTTTCCCTCATCAGGCCCATTTCATTTATATTTTATAGTCAGTCCATTTCCCATCATTTTTACCTAGAGCTAAATCAAAGAGGGAAGAAGGTAAATTAAGGGGAAAGGCCAAAAAGTGTTCCTTTTCCTTCTTCCCTCTTTCACGCTGTCCACTTTTCTACCACTTTCTCTGTGTAGCAGAAAGAAAGAGACGGATGGGACACCGGGTTCAACGGTAAATGAGAGGAATTGGTCTTCATCTAAACCGGTGGGAGGAAGAACTGAAAGGAAGGAAATGGTGGCAGAGACGGAAGGAAGAACGCCGTGAATGCTGCAAAATGGCGGAATGGGGAAGAAAAAGCAAATTGCCCCGGAGGGAATGAGAGATGATTGGAAGAATTGAGTGGAAATTTGAGAAGATTGGTGGTCGATTTTAGGTGATTTGCCGCTGATTGAATTGTTGGTAAAAATCGAATGAATTGGATTGGAATGAGGAAAGATGGAAAGAACCAGTGGTTGGAAAGATTGAATGATTGGGATGAGAAAGGTGTCGATTAGAAGCATAATATTGGGTTGGCCATTTGAGCAAAGGAAAAGCCAAAAAATAATTGGTGGAAAAATTTTTGATTAATTGACGCTGAAATGTTTTTTGACCGTCTCCAAAGGATTGAATGACTAATTCTCGGTCAATTACTGATTAAAAAGTTTAAGAGTTTATTTAGGCTGATTTTTTGGCCAATTCGCCATTCGAACTCCACATAAATTATTTTATTATTATAATCTAATTAATTAAAATAATAGCAAAATAATAAATATAATTGAATTTATTCTGGGAGAATGAAAAATCAATTTGAACACATTTTTGCCCTCTCCGGAAAATTGGAATGGAAAGAGACGCCTTTTGGCAAGTTTTGCAGACGGCTAAGATTAATGAGTCCGTCGGCCAAATGAATGAAGGTCAACGATTAAAAATAAAATGGATAAAAAAAGTGATAAAAATGGAACTTCCAAAAAATTTGGCAAACATCAAAAATATTCTAATAAATTCGAAAAAAAAGATATTAAATTAAAAATATTTTTTATTAAAATTTCCAATTTCGCCCAAAATTTGTTGGTAATTTACTTGCAAAAATTGGATCAAAACATTTTATTTGAAAAGTGCAAAAAAGCAAGCATGAATGCCCATGCGCGAGTTCTCGTGAAGCGGCAGAACAATTTCGGCACATGCCCATCAAAAAATGGGATATTCCATGAAATTCCCCCTTCCCAAAATTTAGTTCCTCTTCAAATTGATCCATCCATTGGCCAACCTCATCTCAGAATTTGGCCATTTTTGTTTACCCTACAAATCAATCAATAAAATCACAGATCGTACCGTTTGGAACGAGAAATGATACTGAAAATGATGTTTATACCAAAGTGCATGGAATAAAATGGAATTTTGTTATAAAATTGACATCATTTAATGCCGAAAATTGGGCAGATAATGGTGACAGCTGCACTTTTGAATTCAATTTTTAGAATGATTATCTTAAGATAGGGGTACCATCCAGACGACAAAGGGATGGAAGATAATTTAGGAAAAAGAATTGTGGCCATCAGCTGCCTATCCCCTAGCCTATGGCCAAATTGAATGAATATAAAATGGTGCCAATCAGTGACTAAAATTATCATTTTATTATATTTCCTCCCTACAATTTATAAAAATTTGAAATTCGTTAATTCTTTTCAAGTTTGCAAAATCTAGCCGATCAATTTCCGAGATCTTTTTTTTTAAAAGTTTCCCATATAGATGGGACATACAAGAAAAATCCGTTTTTCCCAAAATGTTTTTCCGGTTTCGAGATATTAGCCAAAAACCGGTTTAAAATTTTGAACTTTTTAGGTTTGCCCAGGTAAAATTTTTTCCTTTTGATTTTTCGATAACCATTGTTATCCTAGGATTTAGAGTATTAGCTACAAAATGATATATGGTTTGTGGGGTCTAAACTCAAAACCCTGGGCTCTAGAAGCCGGCAAATGGGGCCAAGTCGGCACTTTTTCCTTCATGGCCGATTGGTATAGATGGGGGGATGGGGACGGAGGTCGCGGGTTCGAATCCCATCAACGGCCAATAATTTTTTTAGATGTTTTCGATGGTGGGGATCACAAATTTGAGGTTTATTTTGAAAATTGAACCGGTTCAAAGGTTTAAACCGGTTTAGCGCGAGCTGAATTTTGATTAGAAAAGTGGGAAATGGATTCTAATATGAATTTAATCCTTCTAGGAATCTTTTAAAGCACGATAGCGCTTTCTTTCTACCGTCCCACGTATTCCTTCCGTCACCCCCTTAAGAACAAGCGGTTTAAATTTATAAAAAAATTGTATTGCGTCTTCCGTTTTGCTAAAAGATTTGCGAATTGCTTCTTGCCTTCGACAGCTTTTGCACTTGCACCCAACAATGAATAGTGTCCATTCTTCTTGGAAGCCAATGCCAATCCCTTGCTAAAAATGGCGGCCAAAAATAAAATCACACTTACAAATCATGAAGGATCATCTGTAACAGTTTCGCAAGATGATTGCTAAACTCAGGATGGGGGGGGGGGGTCACGTGGATGGATGATTGGGTAAGGAATAGCATCCATAATAACCATGCCCTAAAATCACCCGTATAAATTACGCAGATCATTTGTAACAGTTTCGTATGATGATCGCTGATCGGTGAATTGGGGGAGTGGGATGGATAGAGGAATAGTATCCAATATCCATCTGAAGGGCAATGAAGACAGCTAAACGGGGGGGGGGGGGCTAATGTCAATCCCTTGCTAAAAGTGGCGGCCAAATAAAATCACCCGTGCGTGTAAATTACAGATCAGTTGTAACAGTTTCATATGTTCATCTGTAAACATTAATCAGCAAGCAAGACTATAAATTCTAATCGCTTTAATTGGCTTCATTCTTCAATCAAAATTTAAGCTAAATGAATTTGCTCCTTCAATCATTTTTATTAACTTTATTGGCCTTCTCATTAATTCAAAATGGGAATGGAACAATTAATTCATCACCATCAATAAAGGATCAAGTCAAACAATGCGGAATTAATGATGCAATTTGCAAAAAATTGGACAATGAAAAGGTGCAAAAATCCATTTCGGCAAGGAATGAATATGTGAAGAAAAATGAACAATGCTGGGCAAAATTCGCAACAATTGAAAAGTCGAAATTTGAGGTGGATGAACTTGGCATTGATAAAAAAGAAAAATTCAAAAAATTCTTTGCGGTTGAAATCGAAAGGGAAGAATTTCTGGATGTTTTCATTTATTTGACCGGATTGTTGAAAAAGCCAATTTGCCTCACTTCGACCACAATTAAAAGTATTGCGGCATTGAATGGACAAGAGAATTTGGCAATGGATTATTTAGTGAATAGACTGGAGGATAGGGCCAAGAAATCGAGGGCATTGCGGCGGATTGATGAACAAAAGGCAACTCATGAGGAGGAAAAGGCTCAAATTGACCAACAAAAGCCGATTCAAAAAGAGGAAACGGCATTCCTTTTTGGGCAAAAGGGCATTACAACGATTTTGGTGAAGGAGGATGGCCTAAAATGTGAAGAAAGTTTATTAAATCCGAGAAGGGTAATAAATTTGATAGATGAAATTATTTCGGCATTGGAAAATTATGAGAAAAATCTTTGCAAAAAGGAGAAAAATGGTTGTTTAACAGGATTGGCTGAGCATTTTAAGAATAAGATTAAATTAAAAGAAGATGAATTGGATTCATTCTATGATAGAATTGATGGGGTTGTTAAAGAATTGAAAAATGGAAATAAAATAAACGAGAAATGGATTGAAGAATTTGTGGAAGAATGGCACAAAATTCATTTCGAATTGGAAGTGAAAAAAATTGGCAAAGGTTTTAAGGTGATATTGGAATATTCTGAATAAAAAGAGTATATTAAATTGTTTAAGCATTTTGCCATTTGGTTAATTAAACCATCGCATGTGGAGGATGTCATCCAAATTATCCTCTTTTTGACTGGATTGGCAGAGCCAGTGGAAATCTCAATTTTAGCTTTGCATGTTTTTGGCCTTGATGATAAGTTTGCCGAGGCAATCGAGAAAATGGGAGCCAAAATTGTTGGCAAATTTTCAATGATTAATTTCATTTTGGCATTTTAGGCTCCGGCAATTGGTGCAAATGATGGGACAAAGAGATTAGAAGTGGTCAAATGGGCATTTGGCCCTAATGGAGTTGCGCCTCTTTTTGTGCGGGGCGGGGCCAAATCGGCAGACGGGGAAAATGAAAATGTAAAATTTAAAAAAGGAATTAAAATTAATTTAGAGGGGATTTAAGAATTTTAAAATTTATTTTGTTTAAGTTTGAAAAAATGATTGAGGAAGAAAAGGTGTCTCATGCAGAGCATCAAAAAGAACGGGAAGCTGAGATTGAATTCTTGAAAATGATAATTGAGGAAGTGATTAAACATAAAGGAAAACCGATGCACGAATTGATGGACCATGTAATTGAAAAATTCCATAATACCGAAAATAAATTGACGGTAAAATGGCAAACAAAAATGGGAAAATGGAAGCAGGGATGGGCCGAATTTAAGGCAAGTTTGAGAGAAAAATGGGATTCAACTGTATTTTGAATTTAGAGCCGAAGTGTGAAGCAAAATGTGAAAAATTTTGCCCTTTGGTTATTCACTCCAGAGAGAATAAACAATGTAATAATGTTGATTTTTGCAATCACCGATTTGGAGACACCCGTCTATTTGACATTGGAAACATTGGAAGCATTCGGCATTACGCACCTTTTATTGGGAGGGTTGGAATGAAATTGGGCATTATTTTAAAAGGGACGGTTTTTATTGTTTAGTATGGAAAAGGCAACCAGGAAAATGGATAAATTCTACAAAAGACATCCAAATGCAACCAACAAAGTAGGAAAACAATTTGTGGAATTCATGATTGGCAAGGAAGGAGTTATTCCATTGTTCCTTGGGGATGGGGCATTCGATGAGAATGATGCGCGAAAAAACCGGCTCGAAGATGAAGTAAAGAGGGGGATAACATAATATTTAAAAAATATATTAATTTAATAGGCAAATATAATCGAAATTGTTGCATCGGTGGTGAAGAAAAAAGCAGCTGCAGGCCAAATAATTGGCGATCTATTTAAGTGGTTACTGGAGAAAGTTCAGGATAAGGGATTTTATTTGCAGGTCATTTTTGGGCATTTTATTTTAATATTTATTTTTTAAACCAAAATTAAAGGTTTTGCAACGATGGAATGAAACAATGAGAAAATTGCACGAAAAATTGAAAAATACAAATATTTTAAAAGAAGCAATAGAAAAAAACAAGGAAGATGAAAAAGAAGAGGAAACTGAAGGAGGAGGGAAAACGGAAGAGGAAAAAGAGAAAAAAGAAGTGCAAAATGTTGTGGCCAAAATAGAAAACCGTGAAATTGTGAAAGGCCCTTACTGCATAAAAACACTATTCCAAGCAATTTTCATATGGATCAAAGCTATTGGAAAGAAAAATGAGCCAACAATCAACGGCGTTAACCACAATCAGTTTAAGGAATTGGTCAACAAGAATATGGCACATATTGTAGAGAAAAATGCACCGAAAAATGAGAGTAATGTTGTTTCGGTCAAAAAGGAATCAAAATCTAACGTTAATCATACTGTCGCTGTGAATGGCAATCATTCTCCAAGAAATGTGGCCAATGGCAATGGATTTAGAAAAGGACGCCTATAATTGGCGAATATTTTTGAAACATATTTAAAATTAGATTTGCTTTTTCGGTGGCAAATTAATCCACATTTCTATTCATCTTTGCTGTTGCATAATTTTTAATTTCGGTTTATTTCATTTCGATAAATTATTCAAATCTGTAAATAATTCTGGAATTGAAATGGAAGAATAATAAATTTTAGGCCCAATATTTTTGCAAAGTTTTGAAATATTCGTCGCCATTTTGTCGATTCACCAATTCTTCTCCATTTATATTTTTGGGTATATTCATTGTTTGAATGCTTTGCACTCGGCCTCTACCCAAAATTGGACGGCAAATTTTGAATGCCGACAATTTTTGATAAGCAAAACGGAAAAGGGTCGGATGAAATCTGTGGAAATAAATTAAAAATTATGGGTCAGTGGACGATTCCAAAATAGACAAATGAACTTGCAAATGTGATAATAATTGCAAATGCTAATTTAAAATTTTCATTTTAGTTTGATGAGATTTTTAAAAATAAAATTATAATAAACATTAAATTGGAGGATTAAAAAACATTTTGTTTTTTTCCCCAAAAATTTCGTGTTTGCATTTCTTTTCTCCAAACATTTTAATGTTTTTGTTTCTCTAAACATTTTTGTTAGAAAATTAATTTAAATAAACGTTTGTATTTGTACCATTGTGGAATCACTCAAATTTATATCAATTTCGACCTTGGACCAATTAAAAATAAATAAATAAAAATATTCACGTTATAATGCTGATTTCAATGAGCAAATTGCTTACGGCAATAATCAACAAAGTGAGTGCATTTATCATTTGCCAAATTTGCGCATCCTTGATTAATTCACTGGTACAGACAAAATATGCCAAAATTGTGAAATAATCATTGAAAGAATGCAAAACCAATGTTGGGGTCAATTGGCGAAAAGTGCGAATATTTTCGGAAAGCTGTACTTATTTTTAAAATATGTCCGTCCCATTTCATTCATTTACCTGATATCTTTCTGAGAGATTTTGAATTGGTTGGCCAATATTTGCATATTTTTGACAATTATATTTGTAGACTAAATACCAAGTCTGAATTTTATTTTAATTTGATGAACAATTTACTCATTTTTCAACCCACAATAATACAAAAAAGCACCAAAAATGCAATTCCACCAATTACTGGTTGCATTTTTTCGCTGAGCATTGTCGGTGAATTAATGTCCATCCCAAAATAGCAACAAATCAATGATACAAAAATCTGCGCGAATTTTTATATTTAATTTAAATTTTCCCAAATAATTACTGTCAAAGAAATGCCAAAAATTGTCCACATCGAAAGGCCATTATTTTGTTCATAATTTCGCGCATAAATTGTCGCAATAATTCGCTCAAAAAGAAGATTGGCACCGAGGAAATTGCGCAAAACAATTGGAACATTGTGAATAAAAAATAGTATAATATTCTAATTAAATGAATAAATATTTTGCATTGATCGAATTGAATGAATTTACCTGATAGGCAATATTATTTTCGGCAATTTTGATCACAAATTCGATGAGGCGAATGAAAGCAAAGAAAATAATTGTAATTGATTGAGAGAGGAGGATGAATTTCAAATTTGAATGAATTATTTTGGTGCGCAATATTATCAAAAAATTGGCCAATGAAAATGGAAGGCAAACAAAATTGAAGACAAATTCAAGTGAAAAAAAGCAAAGAGTCAGCAAAATTTTTGTTGTTTTTGGGGGAAGTTCAAAATCGGAAATACTCTGATTTAATTGAAAATTCATTTTTGTTGCTTAAAAATAATGGATGAAGTCAAAAATTATCCAAAATTATTTAATCAATTACAAAATCATGTGAATTAAAATACAATCATATGTCATTCATTCAAAATCATTTGTAATTTAGCGCAATTGATGCGAAACATCTGCTGCGACCGAAACCGAAAATACATAATTGGGGAAACTTCCTAGAAGAAGGATTAACATCTGCAAATATTGTTGAACTTTCGAGGAATATTTAGGCCCACACAATTGCATAATAAAATAAAAATGTTGAATAGATTAATTAATGTAAATTACAAAATGAATTTATTTTAAAATAATATTATAAAAAATTTTATTTAAAGTGCAATTTTTATATTTAAATATTTACAAAATTTCTATCAATTTTTTGTCATTTTGAATTTTGAATGCAACCAAAAATTGGAGTAAAATCTTAAAAAAATAAAATTTAAAAAATATTTCAAATAAATTCAATGAAACTGACACAACACATTTGCAAGGCTGCAACCCCAGTTGCGGTCCATTCGAAGCCAAATATTTGGGCGCTGAATCCACCGAATGCAGTGCCCAAAAATGCACTGTTTTTGTTGAAAATATTTTTAAAAATATTTTTCAATATATTCACCCAAATGAAAAGACGGAATGATGAATGCCGGCAATGAGCCCATTTGTGGCCGAACATTTCTCATCGAATCCATTGGCCCTAATTGATTAGTGAGAAAAATATTTCATTTTTGGATTATGTTAACTTCAATGCCTCCTGGCACCATCGAAACATTGGCACATAGAGAATGGCACTGAATATTCCATTAATGATGAAGGCGGAAAACAAAAGGGGGACACTCCTGTAAAAATGCAGAAATTTGGTAGAAGAATTATAAAAAAATAATTTTACTAATTAAGCCGTCACTAAATCATTTCCATTTCAGTTATTTTTTAGATTTATAACCTCTTTCTAACTCGTTTTTCTTATTAATTAATCTCATTTGATTTTCAATGGTCAAATTATTTTGCATCTTAACAAAGCCCTAAATTGACTTATCAATTAGCAAAAATAAAACCCAATGAATTTTGGGTTTAAATTCAATGTAATTTAAGTATGAATAAGTTAGGCGATAAAGAATAAAATAGCTCTGAAATTTGTTATAAAATAGTCTTGAAAATTCTCGAATTTGATGCATGAAACTAGAATCCAATTAATTCCCGAATTCTGATATTAATTCATTTAAACAAATTCAAAATATGTATTGACTTTGGAAGTGAAAGAAATGGAGCTGGTCCCATCAACAAAAGTGAAATGGATATGCCCAAAGAGCCAATTAGCATTATTGAAGTTTGGCATTTGACAAAATGGCGTTCGAAAAGGAAACCCCAAAATGGGGCAAAAAGTGCATAAATTCCACTAATTGCCGTTATCATCCAACCCATCAATGAGGCAATTTCGGTGGAGGAACGAACCGGTGAAAACTGGAAAAAAAAACAAATAAAGATTTGAAATGACTCAAAAATCACTGTGCCAAGATGAATGGCCAAACTTGGTTCATAGAAAAACCATCCAATGCTCATCAGAAGAAGGCAACAAATGCACACAAAAATGTTGGGAATTTTAAGCATTTGAAATATTCCAATTTTGTTTTTTTCTTCTTCACAATTTTCTTCCATTTTCATTTCATCAATTTCTGCATGGAAAATATGCAGATTCGAATCCCCTTTTTTACCTTTGCTAATATTTTCGGCCCTTTTTAATTCCAAATTTTCAATTAATTTTGGCAAAGCAAATGAAATTGTGGCCATCACCCCAATTAATGAACCGGTCACAATCAAAGGCAAAGAAAATCCCCCGAATTTATAAAGAATACTGCCAACCAATGGACCAAGCGAAAAACCAATGCCATTCACTGTTTCGCCAATTCCCTAGCAAAAATGATGGATTTTAATTTAAAAAATAAATTTACCCTCAACATGCTAACTCTTTCCGGGAATAATCTCCCCAGAATTGCCCATCCTCCAGTTATAATCGCACAAATGCCAACACCACCCAGGATTCGGACAAATAAAATGGCAAAAAAGAATTGCCAACCGGGGGCCACAAAATTACAAAAACTTAATTTTTATTTTGGGGAAAATATTCAACATTTAATATTAAATTACCCAAAACAGAAAGTGCTGAAACTGAAAAGGCAAAGGCCTAGGGAATTGATGCGATAATCTGGGAATAATGCCATCTAAATTATTAAATATTTTGGATTATTTTTATAGTCAAAATACAAACATATTTTCCACAAATTGGTGCAAATATTCCCATAAATAGTTGGGATATTCCATTGCAAAGGCCAACTTGCCCAATTGTTTGGCCTTTTTTCTCGGTTGCTTCGAGGGCAAAAAATGGAGATGAACAGCTGGCCGTAATCCAAATGAAAAAATTGGCCATCATCAAAAATGCAATTATTCCAAATTCTGCACTGTTTCCATTGCCTTAGGAAATATTAGAAAATATTCAGAAAATTGGCCCACTTTTTTGTAAATTTTCCATTGAATTTTTTGGTGTCAAAGGAATCGTCAATTCAAGTTTAGTTAATGATTTTTTTGTCATTTTAACATTAAAATAATAATTTGGTGTAATAAATGGAAATAAATGATTTATATTAAA
Source organism: Pratylenchus scribneri (assembly GCA_030063045.1). NCBI lineage: Eukaryota > Metazoa > Nematoda > Chromadorea > Rhabditida > Pratylenchidae > Pratylenchus > Pratylenchus scribneri. Next base: position 459,973 of record JAQSEB010000014.1, on the reverse strand, counting down.
AGAACGAAAATTGCGCGAATGAATGGGACAATATAAATTAAAAATTGGTGACGACCAAAGGCCCAAATTTGGAGACCACCAATTAAAATTTCATGTCGATCTATGTGATTTTTTGGTCGATCACATTTATAATTGGATTTCTGTTCATAATTTAATAGTTTTTCATAGTTTTTGGACAAAATTTTGAAAAAACTACAAAATTCGAACAAAAAAATAAATTTATTATATAAAATTAAAATATATTATTAAAATTTAATTATGGCATTTAAAATAATTATTTGTTCCATTTCCATCCACAATTTCTTGATTATTCTTTTCATTTTTTCTTCAAATTTGTCCCAATTAAACCAATCAAAAATAGTAATGCCGGCAAAACGACCAAAGTATTTAGTAAACAAAGACAAATTGTGAGGCAAATTATGCGCACAAAAATCTTTAGGAAAAAATATTTAAAGAATAATAATTTTTTTTACTCAAAAGTAGTTTTTGACTTCTCTTATAAATCAGAAACCGGTTTTAAACCCTAATTTGTAGATTTCATTGAGAAGCATCGAATGATATATGAAATGTTAAATTTGTCCAAAATTAAAATGTTTAAAACCAAAAACTGAAAAATATGTTTTAAACGGTTTAATTCGATTTAAACTAAGAAATTTATATGTCAAAAGATGCGTCTCGATGAGATTTATAAATTAGTTTAAGGTTTATAGGATAATCGGTTTTTGATTTATTAAAAATCAAAAACTATTTTTGGTAAAAAATTGTATCCCTTAAAAAAGATTGCCATTATTTATATACTTGAGCAATATAAAGTTTAATCCAATAATGGCTGAGAACACATAAACTTGTGCTCAACGATGCCTGCACACTGGGCAAACCGACTGCACGGATTGTGTCCCGCAATTTGGATTTAGTCGACGAATCTATGGAATCTGAATTAATTTGTGTATTTCCTTATTTAAATTCTGAATTTTGACCATCAGAATCAGAAGTGAGAAAATGATATGAGAAATGGGCGGGCAAATCCACACTGAATCCAATGGAAATAACCAATGAGCCCATCATTAATTGATTCAATGCCACACCGGAAATGCTCAAAATTCCCATTGTTTCTGAAATATCAATATTTTTTTCAATTTATATTAATAAAATATTTCATTATTATTATACAAAAATATTATTGATTAATTATTTAAATTTATTAATTAAATTTGTCAATGCCATTATTAAGGACTTTTCCTATTCATCCTACTGTACCCCTTCCCACTTTTTGACTAATTTCCCTGTCACCCCATCAATCAAATATTGCCCCAATCTACCTTTTTTAACCCCCTCATTTTTCTCTTTTAATGCTTTTTCTCCTTCACACATTTAATTTAAATTTAAAGGTTATTCCTCTCAAATCTAATCTCCTTCTTTGGGCCACTGGGGCTTATATTAAGCTTCTGGCGAAGACTCGGGGTGAGAGCTTAAGGCCTACTATCGCCCCGAACAACATTAGGACCGGGGAATAAGGACTATAAAAATTATTGTTTTATTGATTAATTCGAACCAATAATAATAATTGCAATGACCAATGTTGTCACCAAAATTGTCCTCAAATCGTGCAAAAGGAAAAGGCAAATTGCAGCCATGCAAATTAAAGTGGCCACCGCCGATTGCCAAGTGTCCGTTGGCATATTGTCCATCTATGGAATTTAATTTAATTAAATTAAATTGAATTAATTATTTATTTTGGCCACCAAATCCAAATAAATTCCTTCTTCATGGTAAACCGATGCATCAATTGTTTTTGCATTTTCATCGACAATTTTTCGCCATTTCCTCAGCAATTCCACTCTTTCGGACCATTTGAATAATTTTGGATTATGGTAGGCCGTAGTGAAGAAAAATCGTTGAATTAATGGACAGGATGAAAAATTGGCATTCAAAAAAGAGGAATTTGCCCTAAAAAGAGGATATAATTGGAAATGTAAATTATGTATTCGTTTTATTAGTAGCCCCGTCTCTATTAGAAGCCCCCTTCTATTTGTAGCCCCCTTTAGAGGGTATCTGAAATTTAATAGCCCCAGGGCTACTAATTAAAAATGTAAATTAATATTTAAAAACAAACTCATTCTCATCCATAATTCCATTTAGCCGGATAAATCCCTTCCAATGGGCATATTCTGCCTCATCCAAAAAATCAATCAATGTTTGGCAATTGAGAATATCATCTAATTTATTATGGAAATACACAAATTCAATATTATTTAAAAAATACTTGTGACGGATTCATTCGATGATTTGCTGTTGAGAATTTGGCCAATTTCATTCCCTTTCTCTTCATTTTCTTCATTATTTTTTGTCAATAAATATTCGCGCAAATCTCGAAGGAAAAACATTGAACTTTGTGGGCCCCAACTTTCATTTAAATGTTCAAATTCTCCAACAAATTTGTCAATTTCCACAATTCTAGATTGATTTGATAAATCGCCTAAAAAATAAATAAATAAAAATTTATTAGTAAATTTAACCAAAATTATTGACAAAAACGGTGGCCTGCGTGTAGAATGGATTGATTCGATTTTCACGAATATTGTCAATCTTTTTTGAAATTAAATTAAATTAATTTTAATTAAATTTTGAATTTCACCTCAAGCAATGGTGAATCCTGTGAATATAATTCTTTTGTGCTCATTTCCACTTCAAATTTGGTGATTGCCTCAAAAATATTAAATTATAATTTTAATAGCAAATATTCCTCACAAATATTGAAAAAGCAATGAAAATTGTGGAACAAAGAAGAATAAAAAAGGCACAAATTGGATTGCAAATTGAATTTGTGTAAAAATTAACAAATTTTGTCACAAAAGTTTTCAACGAATCATGAAAATGTTTTTGCCATCTTTTTTGGTCAATATTCTGTTTGGAAAAATTAATTTAATTCCTTTTGTTTATTACCAATGCCAACAATGCCTAAAAGGGCTATTTCTATTTGTCCTACTGTACCCCCAGTTTTTGTCTAATCTCCCCATCACCGTCACCCTATCAATCAAATATTGCCCCAATCCACATTTATAAATCAGCTCATTTTTACTAAAATGTTCATTTTTGTGACTTACTGTTATAACCTTTTTCAGCACAACAGATAAATATATTTAATAAAGTATCAAGCTCAACTAATCCCAATCACATTCATTGGGCCACTGATAGGCCCACTCTCACCCGAACAATATTAGCCCTAGATCTTTAGCCAAGATTAGGACTTATATAAATCAAAATACATAAAATATCTGTCAATGTCAGTCAATTTCCACCCGAACCAACCTTTTTTGAATTCTCCATGCCATTTTGTTCTTTTTTTATCGTCAATTTTTTCCTCATTTCCTTACGTTCAATTAATCCAATTGTGGCCATCACTGCAACAAAATATGTGCATTGAAAGAGGAAATCAAAGGCCAATGCCGTTGCATTTCCCACACAAAGAATTGTGATTTCCGGTGAGCCAATGAATGCGCCAATTGCATCGGCACAAATGTTAGCCAGTGCCGAAATTAGGATGGCCGGTCCCGAATCCATTAAAACCTATTTAAAAAGAAATAGTGTCTGAATATTTTTAATTTTACCATTGCCAACAAATTTGCCACAATTTTTTCGTCCTCCTCATTTTCGGCACTATTTTCTCCTTTTTGTACAATTTTTTGGAAATTGCATTTTTTGGCCAATCTATTCCAAGCATGACTCATTAAATAGGCATCATCAACGCCGATGGCCAAAACCAAAAATGGTGTGGCACAGAGGATTGGACTAAACCGGAGCCCACAAAGGAAAAGTAGTCCCAGGGCCGTTCCAGTGGCCATAAATGGACAAATGCAGGCGACAATGGCCAATGAGATCTTAGATTTATAATAAAATAAAAATTATTGGAATTTTGGTTAATTTATTAACATTGAAAATATAAAATTTAAAAAAATTAAAATTTAATATAAGTTTTTATTGAATTATTTTGTTAATTTAATTAGAAGAGAAAAATGAAACAAATTTCTAACCAATTCAAAAACCATATAAATTTACCCAATTTTTTCCGAAAATTAATTAAATTTGTACGTAAATTTTAAATTTTACTTACGTATTATCCGGATGTAGATGGTTTTGAAATGAAGGGCCCTTCTGGGTGGCCAGGATAGGTTTACGGTACGTGAGACGATAACCTATCCCATAAAGACTATAACTCAACCGGATGACCCTTCGGGGGTTACCGTTACCTTTCCTCAGTTGACCCAAAAAATCTGCACTAGAATAATACTTAAATACCAAATTTATTTGAATTAAAAAATATCGAATTTACGTAGTAAAATTTTTTGAAATTTGTATCTATATTTTTAATGTAAATTTTTCGAAAATTTGGATTCCGGTTTTTCCTAAAATTTTTTATTTTTTCCTATCATATCGAATTCTTAATTTCTATTGTTTTTTTTATCAACAACTAATCGAAATATATCTTTTTTTTTTATTTATTTATTGTTATTAATGTAAAAATGGACTTTATGGATGGATGCTAGTTGGAAATATGCAGCCGAAAGTGGAATACAAATTGATGTGCAAATTAGCATAATTGTTAGGCCAATGCCCAAAAAAGGCAACATTGAAAGATTGGCTCGCACAAATTCGGCCTCCACATAGCTGGTACTAATACTCAACACCCGGACTAGGTCGCTTTTAAATTCCCTGTAAAACTCTTTTCATTTTTCCCAAAAATAATTTGGACCTTTCAAAGAATTTGGAAACTTTAATTTCATATTCCTTCACTTCCTCATCCGAAATTCCATTCATTCGTTGTTCCCTGTAAATTAATCCAATCATTTCCACAAAATTCATATTCGATTCAATTTGATGGCCGTTTGCTTTTGTCCCATTTACAAATTTAATTCCATGAAAATGTGACTTCAAAATAAAACAATAATTAAATTAAATTAAAATAATTAAAATAAAAATTTAAATTAAAATATAATAATTAAATTAAAAAATATTTCATCGTATTATTAAATTAACAACCTGAATATTCATTTTCCTCCCAAATACATTTATTGTTGGATAATTTAATTCCACATTTAGTTGGGCATCATTTTGGTCAAGGTCATCAACATTTTGTTGAAAACCTTGCTATAGAAATTATTAAAAATTAATTAATAAATTAAAATTGACCCAAAAAAGACGTAATGGTTCATTTATGTTACAAAAATCGCGACAAAATTCAGCAAAAGGCTCGGATTTATTTAATACATGATTTTGTAGGGTAATATTCCAATTCACCAAATCATCAATCTAATTAAAAACAATAATTATTGTTCAATTTTTATAGCTAATTCTTCTTCTTCCTCACTCGAATGACTTCCTCCAACATTTCTTTTTTCAGAATATTTTCGCCTTCCTTTTTCGGCTTCACCAAAAGGAAAACTCCAAATGCGCCTTTGCCATCGGTGGAATTGAAGAATTGATCACGGATGGCAGATTCCGCCAATGATCGAGCACCATATGGAGTAAAACCCACTATATTATTGGCAAAACTGACAATTAAAAATCATTTATAATTAATTATTGATTTAAATGGTAAGAAAAATAATTAATTTGGCAAAAATATTTGGTTGACAAAAATCCGCACATTGTATTTCTTCTATTTGAAGCCTACCTATGTAAGAGGGTCTCTGAAATTTATAAGCCCACCCCCCCCCCTCTATTAGAAGCCCTCCCTTTAAAAATTTTTCCATCTTTGATTTTTAATTCTATAAAAATATTTTAATGGTAAAAACATGTTCTAATTTATAAATTTAAAAAATAAAGTTGAATGTTCTAATTAAAACATTCTGTAAAAATAAAATTTTATCGAATGAATTTTATATGAATTTTCCCTTTTTGAAATTTATAAACCCAATTTCTATTGGAAGCTCACCCTAGAGATAGAGAGGCTCTGAATACAAGCCCATGGGCTTCTAGTAGAAAAAATTCTGTATATATGGCAATTCTATTCTATTTATATTCTATTCTGTTCTATTTATATTCTATTCTATTCTGTTCTATTTATATTCTATTCTATTTATATTCTATTCTATTTATATTCTATTCTATTCTATTTATATTCCATTCTATTCTATTCTATTTATATTCTATTCTATTATATTATATTCTATTCATATTCTATTCTTTTTATGTTATATTCTATTTATATTCTATTACAATCTATTTATATTCTATTCTATTCTATTCTATTCTATTCTATTCTATTTATATTCTATTATAATCTATTTATATTCTATTACCTTCTATTTATATTATATTCTATTATATTCTATTATAATCTATTTATATTATATTCTATTATAATCTATTTATATTCTATTATAATCCATTTACATTCTATTTATATTCTATATATTTATATTCTATTCTATTTATATTCTGTTTATATTCTATATATTTATATTCTATTCTATTTATAATCTATTCTATTCTATTTATATTCCATTCTATTCTATTTATATTCTATTCTATTATATTCTGTTCATATTCTATTCTTTTTATATTATATTCTATTCTATTTATATTCTATTCTATTCTATTTATATTCTATTCTATTTATATTCTGTTTATATTCTATATATTTATATTCTATTCTATTTATTTATAATCTATTCTATTTTTATATTCTATTCTATTTATATTCTATATATTTATATTCTATTCTATTCTATTCTATTTATATTCTATTCTGTTCTATTTATATTCTATTCTGTTCTATTTATATTCTATTCTATTTATATTCCATTCCATTCTATTCTATTTATATTTTTCTATTCTATTATATTCTATTCATATTCTATTCCTTTTATGTTATATTCTATTCTATTTATATTCTATTCTATTCTATTCTATTTATATTCTATTCTATTTATATTCTGTTCATATTCTATATATTTATATTCTATTCTATTCTATTCTATTTATAATCTATTCTATTCTATTTTTTATATTCTATTCTATTTATATTCTATATATTTATATTCTATTCTATTCTATTCTATTCTATTTATATTCTATTCTGTTCTATTTATATTCTATTCTTTTCTATTTAAAAAATTCTATTCTGTTCTATTTATATTCTATTCTATTTATATTCCATTCTATTCTATTTATATTCTATTCTATTTATATTCTATTCTATTATATTCTATTCATATTCTATTCTTTTTATGTTGTATTCTATTCTATTTATATTCTATTCTATTCTATTCTATTTATATTCTATTCTATTTATAGTCTGTTTATATTCTATATATTTATATTCTATTGGCAAAGATATATAATGATTTTTTAGTAAATCCGATATCCGATTATTCCATATCTCTTTATGTAACAAGCCTAAATTTAACATATATTTTTTGGTAATCCTAAACTGTAATTTTTATGACCAAGATTATGCCAAATTAATTAATTTTTTTGCCTAAATTATCATATTATAAAAATGGAATTAAAATGAAGGACATACGGTGTATTGACAATTTTGATGGCACCAAGCGTGGAAAGAATTGAGCAAAATATGATGATGGCAAAACGGCGATGGACAACAAATTTGGACCATCGAAAATAGGCGGCATAGAGAAGGCCAATCATTTTGTTGTTGCCTTCTCTTTTTGGGCCTTTTGATTATTAATTTACATTTTGATAATTAATATTTGTCCTTACCAGAATAATCTTCCTGTTTTGGCTCAATTTGCATTTTTAATAATGTTAAATTTTAATTTTAAAGATTTAATTGATATCAAAAATTAATTCGCGAAATTCTCTAAATTCGATAAATTTTGACTTGATGAAAAAAGAAAATTGGAATCAAATCAAGTTGGCTCAAAAAAGAGAAAACTTGTTCTCCAACCCCTTGCCTCCACTTCATTTTCAAGTCGGAAAATATAAAATACGAACAAAAAACATCGTACTTCGGTAAGAATGACCGCCTCCAAAATTGTTTTTTGCCTTATTCAAATCCAATTTTTTAATTCCATTTCGAATCAATTTTTTATTTCTATTCCAGTGTTTTCATATAGACTATTAGGTTAAAAAGCTATTTTTATATTTTGAATAAAATTTGGTACTTATCAGTTATAAAACCCAGGATCATACTTACTTGATTGTAAAACGATTAAAAACATGCTATTAGGTGATTATAGGGTGACCAATTTTAGGGGTAACTTAAGAGAATTTTAGGGGAAAAAATCTGGGTCCAAGATAACCATTAAGTGCCTAAAATTTTTTGCATTATTTTTGGTTTCATTCAGTGGATATAATTTTGATGATTTATGATTTATTGAAAACAAAAAGGCGGCCAGACCTAAACAAAATGAGTTAATTTCATTGTTTAATACCTCCGATGTGATTTTAATTTTGTCTGGTTCTGATTTGTAAAAAGTTTAGTTAAAAAACAAAAATTCATCAATTTCCCCTCAGAAAGGCCATAAAAACAGGTTTCAATCGATGGCAGCCACAAAAAGGTGAACGGAACACAAACAATGAATTTGGGGGAAAATCAAAATGGATCATCCCCCCCACCTAAGAATCTTCAATTTTAAATAACAATTAATTGCCTAATTAAAAATTATAATATTTTGAATTTGTCTAAAAATGTTTATAATTGGCCTTTTCCTCATATCCATATTTTTATTGGTTGCCTTCTACAATTTTTATTATAAACGAAGAAATTTGCCTCCAGGTAAAATTGCATTCGATCTAATTTTAAAATATTTAAATTTTAGGGCCAATGCCTTTGCCATTGGTTGGGAATATTTTGACAATTATTCGGAAAAAGCCGGGCGAAGATGCATTTTTGCAATGGAAGAGGGAATATGGACCAATTTATACATATTGGCTGGGGGAATTGGTCCATTTATTAGAGTGAATACTATTTAATTTATATTTTATTAAAGGCAGTTGTTTGTGTGGCCGATTATGATAAAATTGTTGAATTTTTCCAAAAGGGTGGCGAAGAATTCTGCGGTCGATTCCAATTTGTGGATTTCACGATTGCCTATCGAGGTGGCCCCTACGGCATTTTCTTTACGGAGGGAATATTTTGGAAAGGTCAAATTAAAATTATTTAAAAAAATGAATTTAATTTAATATTAAAGAACAAAGAAAATTTGCAGCAAATGCATTCAGACAATTTGGGGTGAACAGCAATTTAATGGAAGAAAAGGTGGGACCAATAATAAATGATATTTTATGAATTTAAAATATTTTATTTAGATTTTAAAAGAATTGAATATAATGTTTAAAAGAATTGATAAACAATTTAATTCATCAATGATATTGGAGGATTATTCCATTGTAAATGATATTGAAATTTCGATTGGTTCAATCATAAATTGCCTTTTATTCGGCTATGCCTATGATACGGAGGTGGAATTGATTTAAAAATGAAATAATTTAAAATTATTTTTTGGAGGAATTAATCAACGAATTCAACGAAGTTTTGGGCCTATTTATGAAGGGATTCAGTGTGGCATATGAGAAAAGATTGGGCAGTTTATTTTCCACATTGTTGCTTTGCTCACCAAAAACATTCAAAGATTTGCCTTTGTTCAAGTTGGATTTTTTTTAAATTTTAAATATCTTTCGAAATATAAAATATTTTTGAATATTTTTTAAAATTTTTTTGAAAATTTTTTGAATATTTCTTGAAATATTTTTAAAGATTTTTTGAAATATTTTTTTTTGATTATTCCAGAGAACGATATGAGGCATTAATGGGAACAAGTCGAGGATTGAGGACATTTTTTGAGGAAAGAATTCAAAAAAGAATGCAAAAAATTAATTATTCGGTTAAATTTGGAATAATTTTAATCGACAAAATTTTGTTAGGATCCAGAATCCAGCGATTTTGTGGAGGCATATTTGAAGGAGAGGGCAAAAAGGGAAAAAGAAATGGCTGGCGGAGAACATTCATTTTCGTAAATAAATGCCAATAAAAATAATATATGTATTTAAATATTTAGCCTTGAACAACTTTGGAATATTTGCATGGATTTGTGGATTTCGGGCCAAGTAAAAATACAACAAAAATTTTTATGTACTTAAGTGTATTCGTCAGCAGATTTTTTGGGTCATCAGGCAGGGGAAAGATAATAGTAACTCCCATGGGTCATCTGGTATAGGGATGGGGTCATCTAGGGATAGTTTTTTAATCTCAGTACCGTAACCCTAATCCTAATAGTAAGCACCCATAAGAGTTGAGGGACCGTTTATTTCAAAACAATCTACTGAATGGATAATATACCATAAAATGTATATTTATTTTTTTGAAGGAAACAACAACAACGGTTTTATCCTGGGGAATTGCGCATTGTTTGCATAATTCGGGTGTGATGAATAAATTATATTCGGAATTGGATACGGTCATTGGTGATTCCAATCGACTCATTTCAATGGCAGATCGACCAAAATTGCCGTACACAAATGCATTGATTAATGTTTGGCGGCCAATTTAATTAATTAATTTAATATTTTAGGAATTTTTGCGCATTTCAAATATGATTGTCCAAAATTGTTATCGCCGAGTTTTGGATGATGTACAAATTGGTGAATTTCATATCAAAAAGGGAACATGCATTTTGCCTCAAATTTCCGTTGTTTTGGCTGATGATGAGGCAAATAAATATTCCCCAAAAAATTAAATATTTCCTATTTTTGTAGATATTCCAAAATCCAAAAATGTTCAATCCGGGCAGATTTTTGGATGAAAATAATAATTTTGTCAGATGCGAAAAATTAATACCATTTTCAGTTGGAAAAAGGTATTAAAAATATTTAATAAAAAAATAATTTAATTAATTTGAGGAAATGTTTTGCCGAATCGATGGCCAGAATGGAACTTTTCCTCTTCACTGCCAACATTTTCAATCGATATCGAGTTAAATTATATTAACATTTTTATTAATTGAATATTTTAATTTAGTTTTCAATGGGAACTGTGCCACCTTCATTGAAGAGGGAATTGGGAATAACAATTCATTGTCCAAATTTTACATGCAAAATTGAGAGGAGATAATTTTGTGGAATATTATATAAAATTTATTTGGAATTATAATGGTCGAATTGTATTAAAATGTTGATTATTTTGTGAATTTGTTCCACCGAATTTCCCAAATGTTTGATTCCCTTGGCTGGATGAATGAATAATGTTGAAAATTTTGCTTCCACCATTGCCGGATGATCCACCAAAGAACACATTTTTGAATGCTTTTCGATATTCCGAACTAAAATTGAATTTAATTGGATTCCCTTTGAATGCAAAAAATTGCCTGAGGGCAAATAAAATTGGGGCATTGCATCCATAAATCAAATATTTGACGCAAACTTGGCCATTGGCCAACAAAAATTGAATGCCGGAAGTGGCATTTGAAGGACTGAATGATTCAATTTGATATGATTTTGGGGAGGAAATTCAACTTACTTTAAGCCAAGCATTCGAGTGATTGAACTCAGGGATTGGCCAACCAAAAGGACCAACACAATGGCCAAAAGTGATTTGAACATTTGGCGCGTATATGAAACACTTTTGACTAAATTTATATAAATTTAATAATTTTTATTTAATATAATTTTCGATTGATTTAAATATTATCAAAAAATTAAATAATTTACTTCCGCCAGTTTCTCCCATTTTTCTCTTCATTACAATGGCCAAAATGAGTGGATAGCAGGCCACCGTAATTCCCATTAAAATGAGTTGATTTCTACAAAATTCAATTAAAATATTCTCCATTTATATTTTTGGACCTATTCAAAATTGCGCCAACTTCATCCGGAAAACAATCGCCGGTTCCACATTGAACTGATCTTACAAAAGTGAATTAATTGGTAATTTATTCAATTTCCTCTATTTACTTATTTCCTTGGGCCAAGGAAATTCCCCGGCAAAGGAAAATTGCATAAATTGCATAAAATACGCAAAGAATGGACATTGATGGGACCAACAATTTTTTATGCATTTTTTTATTTTTATGAATCCAAATTGGTGCTGAAACACAAAGCAGGCGATCGAGGGCGATGAAAAGCATTCCTCCTTGGGAGAGGAAAAACCCAAACAATGGGAACATTTGAAGGGGCAAACAATTTCGGAGGGGAATGAAATTTAGGCCGGACAAAACAACGAGAAATGCTGGAGAAGGTAAAGAGGATAAATTTATTAATAATTATTTTGCTTACTAATTGTCACACTGAGCTCATATATTCCGGCATAAAGGGAATCGAGGGCAATCAAAATATTACAGGCAGAGCGAAGACTTCTTTAATAAATTTAAATATTTATTTAATTTATTTATTTAATATATTTTTAATGACTTGCTCTTCATTGTCACATAAACGAGACAAAAATTGGAAATTGAGCCCAATGAGGCACAAATCCATCTGATGCCAACATTTGTGATCAAATCAATGTCCTGTTGGGTGCCATTTTTGTATAAATCAAATAACTGAAAATGGCCAAAAAAATGATTGGAAAATTGGCAAAATTTGGACAAACATTTTGGTCAGAAAAGTTGCTCATTTTTTGCAGAGGCCAAAAATAAATATAAACAAAGTTGGGAAGAAAATGTGGAAAATGGCACGCAAAATTCAATCCTAAAATAGGGAAAAAGAGGAATTGAACTCATTTTGGTCATTTTAATATAATATAATTATTTTGGGCAATATTAAATAAAATAATAAATTGGAAAAATGAAAAAATTATTTTTAGTTTAGTAGCAAATTTTACTGGAAAGTGCCAAAAAAGGTAAATGATTTTTTTTGTCTTTGAGGATATTTTTAAAAAAATATTGTCTTTCATTTCAATAAATTGAAAATGTGGGAAAGAGTCTAGTCAAAAATAATTTTTGCAGAAAAATACATTTAAATGAAGGGTTTATTAGCCAAAATGAATAATTTTCTTAGAAAACAATGAGGAAATAAATTTTTTGTAGACAATTTGGTAGCATCAAAGGATGTTTGAAAATATGGAGCATTTTGCACGAAATGAACCAACCATTCTTTTAATTAATTTTAAGTTTGAATCGGATGTCAATTGGTTGGGTACACTTTTTGTGTAAAAATACGATACATTGAAGGAGATTATGATGAAAAATGAATTAATTGGCTACAAATTGAATATTACGGAGGGAGATTTGAGAGTGTGTGTGTCACATTCTCAATATCATAATTTTGTACTTCTGTTTTTAACAATTTTGTAGCAAACTTATGATCAAAATTTTTCTTTCGAACCCAATTTAATTGATAACAAACTTAATTAAAAATAATAATGAGAAATGGAGAATTGATGTATGAAACCATATTTATATTGATTAAAAAATGATAAAAGTTTCAAAGTTTTTTGAGGAAAAGAAAGGAAAACAATTCGGGTTGAGAATTTTATACAAATTTTCATATATTTTTTGAGTTTTTATTTTGCTCTTTTTGTAGTCATAATTATTTTTGTCTCTATAATAATATTTGTATTTTTGTGCCCATTTTTATAAATAAATTCCATGAGCAGATGTTTTGGAAAATAAAAATATCATCGAATTCTTTGAAAATCATTGGAAAATTAAACAATAAAAAATTATTGTAATTTCTATAATTCTAGGAATCAACAATCAACTAGAATAAATTAAAAATAATATTTTAATTTCTATAATTTTTAATTTAATAAATTATTTTTGCAATTAAATACTATGTTTATCTCAGCAATCTAGGCCCCATTTGATGGTGAATTTGTAATTTGATATCATTCTAACAAAATAAACAATGTTGAATTTTTGGTTGATTTTGTGATTCTCTTCATTTATTTTTCCAGAGTAATATTTTTATTCTATATTTTTCTCCAAAAATGGGAATTAGCGCGGATCGAAGTGGTTCGGCCCTTTCAACGGCATTGAATCTTTTCTCCATTCTTTCCCTTCCAATTTCGCCCGAAGAAATGGACCGGGATATGTCCACAATTAATAGGCAAATAATCAACAAAATGAAAAAGAATTTATATAAATTTTTACCACAGACATATGCATGAATTGATGCCAAAACTATTTGAAGGCTACGATCGGACAACGCCCCCATATCCCCGAAATGGAGGTCCGGTTGAGGTGGAATAAACATTGATTAATTGAATAAATATTTAATTAAGGTGGTCAGCTATATGCTTGTTGATCATATTGAGGAATTGGTTCGAAAAGAAAGCATTAAAACATTTAATTAATTAATTTTTTAAGAATGAATTCCAGCAGACTTTGACCTTTCATGGGACTGTTATATTGGTGAATTACAATTAAAATATTTAACTTTTTAAAAATGATAATAAATTTCAATAGAATTGGTTGGATGAAAGATTGGCATGGGAACCGGAGGATTTTGGCCATTTGGATAAATTATCCTTCAATGGATTCGATTTGACCCGATTTTGGTGGCCGGGGGTGACCGTGAAGGGAATGTAAAAATATATTGAATTATCCTTTTTCTGAATTAATATTTCCTTCCCAAAGAACGATGCCCACCCGTCAATTGGCAATGTTCCATAATACAGCCTATAAGGTATTGAAAAGAGAAGGGGAATTGTGTTGTGGTACGGTGGAGTGGAGGTTGTGTATGTATCCCATTTTTTGTTGAAAAGGGAAAAGTGAAAGGTCCCCCTTTGAGTCATCACTCATCCAGGATTAGTGTGTAGGGTCAATATGGGTTACCGTATACCGTATAGGATATCTTCTTATCTCTGAATGTCCTATAGTGACACTAACCCTAATCTGTTGACCCATAGTGGGGAGGGCTCTTATTTTCCCTAATTGACCAAAAAATGGGATATACAAACTCCATAAGTACCGGAATTGGAAGATGTGTAATTTTTTCAAAAATATTTTGAATATCATTATTATAAATCATTTTTAGATTTTTCAATTATACATATATGATGAAGGCACCGGAAACTAACTATTTTATTTGTATAATAAAAGAAAATATCATAAATGATATATCATAAAAGTATAGAAGTTATATGCAATAATATTACGATATATGAATAATATATAAAATACAACTTATTTAATATTCATAGTTGATGTATACGGGACATATTTTTGCGGAAATGACAATTAGTGTGAAAGCGGCTTGTCGACTTGATTTGACCAATTATCCGAATGATAATCAGGCATGTAAATTGTAATTTTATCCCTCTGAATACAATTTTAGACTTGTTTCGTCATGGTTTTCACTCCATTCTATCCAAGTTCAAGGTGCAAAAATAATACAAAATACAATATATAAATATAATTTAAGAGTGACATTTACGGCCTCATCCAATGTGATGTCCCGTCATTCATTGTTTTCTGAACAGCAAATGACAATTGCCAGCGGATTCCAATTGGATCGACTCGATTCCCAACGTTTTTATGCTTATGCCAAGGGATTTACCCTCAATCAGAGCGAGTTAGTAAATAATATTCAAGATTCAACCCAATTTGAATATTTAAAATAGGGCTGATATGTTTTCATCGCTTACAAACACTGTTTTGCGCTATCAAATTTGTTTAAGCCGTCGGGACAATGGCCTATATGTTGCCACCGTCTCACTTCCTCTCTTCAGCATTTCTGTGTTCGTAAATTTAAAATTTAATTTGATAATTTAAAATTTAGAATGGCCTTTTCGGCCATTTTCGTCAAATCAATTCGTCTTTCCATTTTATGGCTCTTTTCTTGTATTGCATTTTTGCAAATTCAAAATGGCCGAATGTCCCAATTTTTGCCACAGGATTTTGACTCTGAACCATTTTGCGGTAATTTTTGTTGAATAAGCCAAAAAAATTGGTGGGCCGCCCGCTTCATTGGGCCACGAATGGTGTCTTTTTGTCACTGCCGGGGATTTTTGTCTCTGTCCTCCTTCCTCCATATTCAATTTTATGCAGTCTTTCTCATTCGTCGCGCTCCTCCATTTACCTCCACCGGGCATTTTATATTTAGTTTTATATATTTTTTAGGCCTCTCGGCCTCCATATAATTGGGGTTAGGGTTCGCTCTGACGCGATTGCTCCCAATAATATAAACACGCTCTTCCGCGCTTCCCGTCTGCTTCTCCTCCTTCTCAACGGAACATTGCGAGGGATGCACGGCATCTCCTGGCAATATATTTTAGTAGTCAATGGGAAATGGTGGAGGGGGGAATATGGGCCAATGATAGAGTTGATGGTGGTGGGGGGGGAGAGTTAGTGGTGTTTTGGGGTGCCCGGGCGCAAACAGACTGCACGAGACATCATCTGCCAATGTTGGGGCAGACAGAAGAGAAGCATTCATTGTTGTTGTTGATGCTCTCTCTCCACCCTCGGTGGACAATTCCCAGCGTGGCCCTCGGCAACGATCGACCCACACCAATGGAAGCAGCCACTTTGCTCGCCTATATAGCAAGACACTTTCTATCCGGGTATTTTTATATGGAAAGCACACGGGGGGAATAAATCAAAGAAATGGAATTGAATACTATTTTCCATTTCATCTATTCGTCTCACTGTTCCTTCATAGCAGAAATTATTTTACAAAGTTCAAAAAAAAGAGTTTAAAAATACAATTTTCAGTCCGATTTGCTCGCTTCTTACTTTTTCAATTGCTTTTATTGTTGGCCTATCGACTTTGGTTTGCATTTCAATTGGGACGAATTCAAAAAGGAGGAGGAAATGAGGATGGATCGAAAATTGAAACGGAACAAGGAATTTTGCCCCAAGTCTGTAGACAATAAAATAATTTCAATTTTTATAATTTAAGTTTATTTCCCGTGCATCACCGGAATCTCGAAATTCCCTCATACGACTACATTCAAGGATAAAATGGTTGCTTATGATCGAATTGGTGATCATATTCTTTTGGATTTTCTGGGCTGTTAAATGATTGATGAATGAGAACTATGATATAAAAAGCTTCAATTGAAATATAATATTTTTTGTTAATAAATCACATAATTATATAAATGTTTTTAGTGATATCAGATCAATAGCATATCGATTTATCTGTACTAATAAGTTTTTTAAAAAAGAACGGTTCCTTTTACAGGTGACTAGGGAGGGATACGGTAGGCGAACCTATTCCTAGATGACCATTACCGTAATTGTTCCTTTGTTGACCCAAAAACTGAGTGCAGATAACCGATTATGTGCCATTTTATATATAAATTCTATGAAAATAAAAAATGTCCTTCCAATCTTTCAATTTTTTGTGTTCTGAATTTGGTAAAGATTAAAATATTGGAAAAAATCATATGAATCAAAAATTGGAAAAATTTTATAAAATACTGAAAACACATTCACTCCAATTTCACATTAATTTTAAATTCCATTTTGATAAGAACATTTTCGAAACTGATTAGAACAAAGCACAAAGCATTGATTAAAATATTCAATAGATTCCGTTTATTAGAATAATCATTCTCTTTGTAAATTCAAAATTATTATCATCACCTTTTTAGGTAACAAATAATCATCTATGCGTGAATTCCGGTTTCATTGTTTTTATTTGTTTGATTGACACATTCCTGCATTCATTTGTCAGTTGATTTTGTTAATTTTTTTTGGAGCGGATTTTCCATTCAATTGCCACTCCCTCAATATTAGCAATTCATTCAACAAATCACTTTCGCAATTTTAATTCCACCTTATCAATTGCATATGACTTCTTCATTAATAAATAAACATTTTTAACTCAACATTTCTTTAACTTCAAATTCTTTTCTTTGACCTTTTTCCCATCAAACTATGTTTTTTTTAAACAATTTGGCAATTTTTTAATATATTTTTAGGAGTGCCCATTCATTTTTCTGCAAGGAGCCAAACCCTTCGAATCAGCAGAAAATTTGATTTAAAAAGATGCACAAAATGTTCAAAAATTCATTCCAAAAATCAGTGTCAATTTCCTTTTTTAATGAAAATATTTATTGACTAATTAAAAATTATTGATAGGCCAAAATTAGGCAATTAATCGAATTTGGGTGAACATAAACATAAAAGCATCATAAAAATAAAATAAATGCATAATTTTGATACATTGAGGGCCAAAACATTTTGGTCCATCCAATTTTTGGTGAACAAAATTTTACTGATAAAATTAATGTGGTACCATTTTAATCATCCATTTTTGCGAATATTCACTTTAACCAAAATACATTCCAATTTTTCTTTTCAATTCAAACAAATTCGATAATATCCATTGAACTTTCACAATCTATAATCAAATTTTAGCAAAAAATGCACAAATTTTTATTCTTTTTGTTGGCCACTTTTCTGGTTATTTATTTGGAGGCAGCCGTCTTCAAAGTGGATGTTCGCCATCCTTCAATCAGCCAAAAACAAACTTTGGCCAAATGGCGGCAACGAATTCGGCATACCGGATTCGCCGGACGACCCAAGGGAACAATGCTTTCCAAAAACCAATTGAAGGCGAGGGCATTATTGGGGGCAAAAGGAGGGCAAAACAATGAAGAATCATCGGAAATTGACGATTTGGATGTGAATTATGATCCATATTTCTATCGAGTTTGGCTGAACCCACAAGGCACAATCAAGTTGGGCATTCCTCGTTAGTCAAATTAATTAAATTCAAATAATATTGCCCGTTTAATTACAGCCCAGGATTTTGTTGTTGCATTTTCTGTGCGTTCGCCGGACACTTTTGTCGCGCGAAATGGTGCCGTAAATTGGGAGAATTTCATCACTTTTGATGAGACGTAAAAATTCCTTAAGGCTAATTTCATTTGAATTTAATAATTTTACAGTAAATCATACACATATTCCTCCGATGGCAGTCCATTTCGCGATTCCCTTTTCGCCCATTCCAAAGTGGATTTATGCGAAACACACAATACCGGGGTTATTGGCAAAGATTTGATCAGAGTAAAAATTTTAAAAAAATGAACAAAAATGGGCATAAATATATTTTAGTTGGGTGACATCATTTTGCCACTCAAATTCGGTGTTGTCAACAATGTTACCGTGCAAGAATGCATGGATTGGAATGAATCAGAAATTGAGGGAATGTTTGGATTGGCATTGTCCAAATCAGTCAATGGGCTGCCCTCTTCTCTGGAACAAATTGCCCCAATCCTTGATGAGCCGGCATTCAGTGTTTTGACGTAAAAAATTAAATAAAATTATGTGAAATTAAAATATATTTAGGACTGTGAATGAGAAGGAAAATGAGCCGGAATATCATTTCAAAATTGGTTCAACCCAAATTGATGGCCATTGCCGACCGCAGGATTACACATTTTTCCCATCCACAAGTGCGGACATTGAGGAGAGCCAAAAGGATGGCTATCATACTCGACTATTCTCCGTGGAATTACTCTACAAAAATGGCAGCTTTTCAAGATGGAATATGCCAGCCAAAATGGACATGGAATTCACAAAATTGGTCAACGATGATGTTTGGGAATTGAATCCATACATTTTTGGGTATAAATGAGAAAAATTGAAGTTCAATGTTAATTAAAATATTTCAGTGATTTGAACACTGTGGATGAAGTGAACCGAGAATTGGGCGGCGAACAAAGTTGGTGGTCAAAATATGCACAATATGTTCCATGCAATAAAACCGGAATGCCGGATATGGTTTTCAAATTTGGCAATGCAACACATCAATCCAAATGGGTGATTACCCCCGAGGAATATGTGCTTCCGGTCAGTTCAAATTTTTAATTAATTATTAATATTGCTAAAATATTTAGGATTGGTTCTTCGAGGACAAATGCCAATCCCTTCTCCAATATCATCCTTGGTTTGGGGCATGGACTTCATTGGAATATCACAACAAATTGTGTTTTGCCGTCAAATTTGGCGCTGGGGGAAATATGATTGGCCTTGCCCATCCAAGAAAATGAGGGGAAAATATTGAAATATGAGATGAAAATGTGGAATTGAATTTTAATATGATTTTAGTGGCATTTTTAAATAAATTTATAAAATTTCAAATAAATTTAATAATTAAATTGCACCTTTTTAATTGTATTTTAAATTAAAAGATTTTGTTCTTTTAATTAGTGCGATTTGTTTATTTGTAGTTTGCGTGATTTTTTCGGACAAAAATGTTTGCCAATTTAAATAAATGGAGGGAAATTGATTTTTTGTCAGACATAAAAGTTGTAATAAATAATTGAGAATTAATTATTTGAAGGTCTCAAATCAAATATTAAAATTGAATTAATTTTGTAAAATGATTGCACCGCAACAATTGAATGCCATCCTCTGCCTTCTTTTTGGATGGCCATTGAATTTTCTGTTAATTTGGTTAATCTTAACCAAAATGAATAAATCCATGCGCATTTGGAGGTTCCTAATCTCCCTTTAAAAAGCCAAAATAATTCTCAGCCATTTTAGTTTGCTTTTGCTCCAAACTGCAATCATTGATTTGGCCAATTTATTTGTCTTTTTTATTTCACAACCAGCAGTTTGTTCATTTTTCTATTTAAAATATCTTTGTCTTTTTCATATGTTTTTTACATATAATTTCACATTTTATACATATTTGGAGGGTCCATTTGGTCAATGCAATTTGCATATTGTTTTGGCACTTTTATCATTTTACACTTTCTTTTGGGAACTTTCAAAATATTCAATTTCTGGACAATTTTTCTATCGATGGTTGATCATTTGTTGGTATTACCTATTACATCAATATTTGACAAATTATAATTTTAAAAATATTTTTAAAGCGATCGAGATTTTTCCCCCCGGCTCTTTGCTTCAATCATGGGAATTCCTATGTTGGTCGCTTTATTTCCCTCTTTCATTGTTTTCAAGAGTGGATTAAAAACTCCACTATTTCCCTGTTCAGCAGCAGAATGTCCAACAAATCGAACTATGGTTTTTGTCGATAAATTGGTTTGTTTGGCATACACATGGAAATAAAAATTTTCGATTCCGGAAAGTTTTAATTCTGATTTTTGTGTTTCATTCCTGAAAGTTTTAATTCTGATTTTTGTGTTTCATTCCTGAAAGTTTTAATTCTGATTTTTGTGTTTCATTCCGGAAAGTTTTAATTCTGATTTTTGTGTTTCATTCCGGAAAGTTTTAATTCTGATTTTTGTGTTTCATTCCGGAAAGTTTTAATTCTGATTTTTGTGTTTCATTCCGGAAAGTTTTAATTCTGATTTTTGTGTTTCATTCCGGAAAGTTTTAATTTTTTAATTCTGATTTTTTGTGTTTCATTCCGGAAAGTTTTAATTTTTTAATTCTGATTTTTGTGTTTCATTCCGGAAAGTTTTAATTTTTTAATTCTGATTTTTTGTGTTTCATTCCGGAAAGCAATAATTCTGATTTTTGTGTTTCATTCCGGAAAGTTTTAATTCTGATTTTTGTGTTTCATTCCGGAAAGTTTTAATTCTGATTTTTGTGTTTCATTCCGGAAAGTTTTAATTCTGATTTTTGTGTTTCATTCCGGAAAGTTTTAATTCTGATTTTTGTGTTTCATTCCGGAAAATTGATTATAAAAAATTGAAATTAAACATTAAATTTTTTCCAAATTCTAATAAATATAAATCAATAATAATAATAAATTATTTTTAGGACTCTCCAGGGGAAAGATTCATCAATATAATGACGTTCTTGATACCTAATTTGACAGCATATTCCATCATTTTAATCACATCCATTCAAATTTGGCGCAAAAGTCATCATTCATTAATTCCCGAACAAAATCATAGCCGGGAATTCAGTCGCCAAATTGGCATTGTTCTCCTCATCCAGGCAATGGTTCCTTTGTTCTTTGCATTGATTCCAATGATTTCATGCATAGTTATTGTTCTAATTGGAATTGATATTCCCATTTGGTGTTCACTAATTACTTTCCAGCCTTGGCCATCGATTATTGCACCAATGGTTACAATTTTAATTGTTGGCCAATATCGTCGATATTTGGCCAAATTTGTGGAATGCCAATAAATTCAACAACAATTGGCCTATCAAATAGTCCAATTATAATCGGAATTGATAAATTTATAAAATGAAAATGCACAATCCATAAATTTATCGAAATATATAATAAAATTCAAATTCTATTTTATATTCGATGTTTCATTTTTCATTGTAATCAATTTTGTCCATAATTTCTTTTTTTTTTCTTTTCAATGAGCTAAATTTTTTGAAAGTTTCCTCGAAAACTTTCCAATACATACACTCAATTCTGGAAATTTTAATGTTTCCACCAATTTTTGGGCCATTTTATTTTGCATAATTCTGATTAGAAGAGGAAATTAAGAAAGATAAAGATTTTAGAAAATATTAATTGAATAAATATTGTAAAATGTTATCACAACAAATTGTGTTTTGGTATCAATTTTGGCGCTGTCGGGAATATGATTGGCCTTGCCCATCCAAAAAAATGAGGGGAAAACATTGGAATATGAGAAGAAAATGTGGAATTAAATTTTAATATTTTAGTGATATTTTAATAAAACTATAAAATGTGGATAAATTTAATAATGTACTTTTTTTAATTGTATTTTAAATTAATTTAAACATTTGGTACTTTTAATTAGTGCGACTTGTTTATTTGTAGTTTGCGTGATTTTTTCGGACAAAAATGTTTGCCAATTTAAAGAAATGGAGGAAAATTCATTTTTTGTCAGACATAAAAGTTGTAAAAATAATTGAGAATTAATTATGTGAAGGTCTCAAATCAAATATTAAAATTGAATTAATTTTGTAAAATGATTGCACCGCAACAATTGAATGCCATCCTCTGCCTTCTTTTTGGATGGCCATTGAATTTTCTGTTAATTTGGTTAATCTTAACCAAAACGAATAAATCCATGCGCATTTGGAGGTTTCAAACCCCAATTTAAATCAAAACTATTTTCCCACTACCATTTTTATCATAGTCTTCTTCTACTCCAAACTGCCATCATTGATTTGGCCAATTTATTTGTCTTTTTTATTTCACAACCAGTTTGGTCGTTTTTCTCTTTAAAAATTTTATCTTATTCTTTTTCATATGTTTTTAATAAATAATTTCACGCTTTATACATATTTGGAGGGTCCATTTGGTCAATGCAATTTGCATATTGTTTTGGCACTTTTATCATTGTACATTTACTTTTGGGAACTTTCAAAATATTCAATTTCTGGACAATTTTTCTATCGATGGTTGATCATTTGTTGGTATTACCTATTACATCAATATTTGACAAATTATAATTTTAAAAATATTTTTAAAGCGATCGAGATTTTTCCCCCCGGCTCTTTGCTTCAATCATGGGAATTCCAATGTTGGTCGCTTTATTTCCCTCTTTCATTGTTTTCAAGAGTGGATTAAAAACTCCACTATTTCCCTGTTCAGCAGCAGAATGTCCAACAAATCGAACTATGGTTTTTGTTGAAAAATTGGTTTGTTTGCCATACATATGGACATAAAAAAAATATAAATTCAAATAAAATAATAAATTATTTTAGGACTCTTCGGGGGATAAATTCATCAATATAATGACGTTCTTGATAGCTAATTTGACAGCATATTCCATCATTTTAATCACATCCATTCAAATTTGGCGCAAAAGTCATCATTCACTAATTCTCGAACAAAATCATAGCCGGGAATTCAGTCGCCAAATTGGCATTGTTCTCCTCATCCAGGCAATGGTCCCTTTGTTCTTTGCATTGATTCCAATGATTTCATGCATAGTTATTGTTCTAATTGGAATTGATATTCCCATTTGGTGTTCACTAATTACTTTCCAGCCTTGGCCATCGATTATTGCACCAATGGTTACAATTTTAATTGTTAGTCAATATCGTCAATATTTGGCTAAATTTGTGGTCTGTTTGCGAAAATCCAATGAAATTCAAGTTGGAATGCCAATAAATTCAACTACAATTATCCAATCGAGCAGTCCAATCATAATCGGAACAAATAAATTATAAAATGCACAATACATCAATTTATCAAATATTTAATTATATTTAGATTTGATAGTTTATTGTCATCAATTTTTCTTCCTTTTTTTTCTTTTTTAATGAGCTAAATTTTTTGAAATTCCTTCCAAAAACTTTTCAATATTTATAAAATCAGAACAGGCGGAATTATTAAAATCAGAACAGGCGGAATTATTAAAATCAGAACAGGCGGAATTATTAAAATCAGAACAGGTGGAATTATTAAAATCAGAATAGGCGGAATTATTAAAATCAGAACAGGTGGAATTATTAAAATCAGAACAGGCGGAATTATTAAAATCAGAACAGGCGGAATTATTAAAATCAGAACAGGCGGAATTATTAAAATCAGAACAGGCGGAATTATTAAAATCAGAACAGGCGGAATTATTAAAATCAGAACAGGTGGAATTATTAAAATCAGAACAGGTGGAATTATTAAAATCAGAACAGGCGGAATTATTAAAATCAGAACAGGCGGAATTATTAAAAATCAGAACAGGCGGAATTATTAAAATCAAAACAGGCGGAATTATTAAAATCAGAATAGGCGGAATTATTGAAATCAGCAGAACAGGCTTAATAAAAATAGAACATCTTAAAAAGAAAAATATACAACATTTAATATTAAATTATCCAAAACAGAATGTGCTGAAAAAGTCAAAGGCCATGGGAATTGATTTGATCATTTTTAGACGACGAAAGATAATATGGCCGTCTGCCAACTGAATGAAGCTCATCGATTTAAAAAAATATATATAAATAGTGATGAAATACTTCCAAAAATTTAGCAAACATGAAAAATTACTTTAATAAATATAAAAAGGGTACAAAATTAGAAATATTTTATTCAAATTCTCAATTCCATCAAATTTGTTGATAATTTATTTGATATGATTCTTTCACCATTCACCCCTTTCAAATTTCAACGGACCGTTTCATTGTAAATAAAAAGTGGAATTTTTCACTCTCCTTTGAAGGCCTTTTTCCACAAGCATTGGAATTTTTTGAGAATGATTGACCATTTCCTCCCTCCCTCCTTCTTTCTCACTTCAAACTTTCTTGGCCAATTTTGTCCCAATGAATATATATGATACCCTTTGGCCCATTGGAAAATTGCTGGTTTCCTTCCTGAGACTCAAAAATGTTTTTGATGTACTCAAAAAAATTGGTCAAAATATTTGTCTGGTGGAATTTTTGTCAAATTCAAAGAAAATGAATATCATTTTTGAATTTTTTGGAATGCTTCAATTTTAAATTTCATTGGATGAATAATATTCGGCTATCCTGAAAATTGCGGCGAAAATTCGTTCGGAAATAAACGAAGAAAGGGGGAAACGATTATAAGGCCATTTACTATTCCCAAAAATTTTGTGGCCCTTTTTGAACTTTGCCAATGGCAAATGCCATAAAATATGTTCGCCGGTGATAATCCTGAAGGAAAAAAAGAAACTCAAAAAAGTGACACTGAATTTGGCTCTGGTGAATTTACAAATAAAAAGACCGGCGGATTGAAAAAAGAAGAAAGGTAAATTAATGGCGAAAAGAATAACAAATAAATTTAATGCATTTTGAATTAATTTTCAGTGAAGAATTAATTGTGATTGGTTGCAGCAGCAGTGAAGAATCATCATCGAGGAAAACAATTTTGGCATTGGAAGAATATCAAAAAACGGTGCCATTCGTCAATCTTGGCCATTTTTTCATTCCCACTTCGCCGAGAATGAAGAAAAAAATGCCACAAATTGGTCAATGAATTTTGATTAATTTATAAAATTTATTGAATTTTTAGAGGCCAAATCTGAATCGCCTCCACCTTCATCAGCGAATGACCAAAATGGAGCAAAAGGGGGCCAACAAAAACAACCAAAAAGGCAACATCGTTTGGCCACAAGTTCATCCATTGTTTTCGACCAAAGTCAGGTGAAAAAAATGGGAAAATATTTGGCAAAAAGAAAAAAAATTGACAAAATTTGTTCAGCAGAATTGCATCCAAATTACCCATCAAAATTATATGTCCATTGTGGACTTTTCTCCGACAACGCCACCGGCAAATTTGCCTAAATTTCCAACAAATCCGCCAAATTCATCAAACAAAAATGAGGAAAAATACGAAAATTATGGCGAACCACCGCCCAAGTAAGTTCAATTGGGGGAATAACTTAATTATTTGGATTTAGATATTCGGAAAAGGTGAACAAAATGATGGGAGGGGGTTCACCAATTCTTTGCACTCCTCCGCCGGCACCCCCCTCCTCGGCTCGATCGAATTCTCGACAATGTTTTGATGAAAAAAATTCCAAAACAAGTACAGAATTAATTTTACTGAAAGAGAATAATGATCGAGAAATGGAAAATTCTGCGGAGGAATTGGGAACAATTGAAGATGGAGGGGAAAGGGAAACATGGGGTAAAATATTGGAAGGGGAATTTGGATGAATTTATGTACAAATTTGTAAAGGACGCAAAATTGACTTCCTACTTTCGGTCGTGGGATTTGCTGTTGATTTGGCAAATGTTTGGCGTTTTCCATATTTGTGTTTCAAAAATGGAGGAGGTAAAATTGGCATTTATAAAATTATTTTTATATTTTTTAGGCGCCTTCCTAATTCCCTACACAATGATGGTTTTGCTTGCTGGTCAAATCATTATAATTGTTTTTTATTTTAATTCCAACTAATCTCAGGAATTCCCCTCTTCTATATGGAATTAGCATTGGGTCAATTCCATCGAAAGGGGGCCATCACAACTTGGGGCAAAATATGTCCCTTATTTAAAGGTGAAAATTGCTTATTTTAAGAATAATTAAAATTAGATTAAAAATAATGGCCAAATTTAAATTCAGTCAATGATAAAATCTAAGCAGATTTAAGCCATTATAATTGGGGAAATTACCTTGGACAATTACATTTTTCATTCATGTCAATTCCAACAATGAAAAGGGCCTTTCCTATTCATCCTACTGTATCCCCAATTTTTGCCTAATCACCCCATCACCCTCCCCCCCTATCAATCAAATATTGCCTCAATCTACCTTTTTTAAAATCCTCCTTTTTCCTCTCCTAATATACTTTATACTTTCCCCCTTTACATTATTTTCAATAGGGAGCGGATTTGAGGTCCCAAAGTTACCTATTTAGGTTTTTTCGGGATTTTTTCGGGTCTCAAAAAACATCAAAATAGGTAATTTTTGACTTTTTATTGCATTTTCACAGTGAAATTTTCTCTCAAAAAAAGTGCCAAAATAAATAAAATAGGTCAAGAAATTTCGTCAAAAATATGAAATGAATGCACAAAAAACATCATTTAGTATGTAGTTTTCTCATCAAATCTGATGCACAGATAAATTTATTTTTAATAAAGTCGAGCCCAATTAATTCCTATCCCATTTCTCGGGTCACTGGGTGGGTTAGGCCTCTGGCGAGGGCTAGGGGGGAGCCTAGGCCCACTCTTGCCCCAAACAATTTTAGCCATAGATTAATCCTAATAATCAGGATTAATAATTTCATTTTTTCAAGGCATTGGCTATTGTGTGATTATGACCGCATTTTACACTGATTTTTTCTACAATGTGATTATTGCCTATGCCCTCCATTATTTTTATGCCTCATTCACCACCCAATTGCCGTGGGGCAAATGCAATGGAGAATGTTGGCGGCACTCTTATTTTTATTAATTTAAAATTAAAATTGAAGACAATTCACCGGCTTGCTATGAGCCAAGCAGTTGGAGTGACCAATCGGATGAATGCGCCCAACAGCCAATTTTGGCCAGCAAAAATGGCTCATTTTCTTCTGCTGAACAAATTCATCAGCCAATTTCGGCCGCTGAGGAATATTTCTAGTCAATTAGAGAGAAAATATTTTCCTAAAATTTTTTCCACTTTTTAGTAAACATTTTTTGGGTCTTCATGCCTCGAAGGCATCCATTCCCCATGTCCAACAGAGCATCAATGATTTGGGCCCAATTAATTGGGAGATTGTGGTCAAAATAATAATACTTTAAAATTAAATCTAAAAATTTTGTTTTAAGATTTGTCTTCTCGTTGTCTACTTAATTTGTTATTTTTCCCTGTGGAAGGGAATAAAAATGTCGGGGAAAGTTGTTTGGTTCACCGCAATATTCCCTTATGTGGTTTTGGTTTGCCTCCTCATTCGGGGAATTACTTTGCCTGGTGCATATTTTACACTATAATTTATTAATATTTGGATATATTTTTAGGTTCCGAAAAGGGAATTGCCTATTATTTGAGTCCGGATTTGGAGAAATTGAAGGATCCGGGCGTTTGGCAAGATGCCGCCACACAAGTCCCTTAAAATATTTTAATATTTAATTGGAGAATTTATAGGTATTTTTCTCACTTGGACCCGGATTCGGTGTCTTAATGGTAAAAACGCAAAAATAATTAAATATTTTATTAATTTATTTTAGGCCTATTCCTCCTACAATGAATTCCATAATAATGTTTATTTTGATGCTTTATTGACCAGCACAATAAATTGCGCTACAAGCTTTTTGGCCGGTTTTGTTATTTTCTCCGTTCTCGGCTATATGTCCTGCAAAAGTGGCAAACCAATTCATGAAGTTGCCCAGGAAGGGCCTGGGTCAGTTTAATTATGGTCAAAATCAAAATATTAATTCAATGTCTAGCCTCGTCTTTGTGGTTTACCCCGAGGCGTTGGCCACAATGCCGGGAGCCACTGTTTGGTCATTGATTTTCTTCCTAATGCTACTCACTTTGGGTTTGGACAGTTCGGTTAGTGAATGGCATAAATCCATTCAAAATGTTCCTAATTTTTCGCAGTTTGGCGGTTCCGAGGCAATAATCACCGGACTTAGCGATGAATTCCCAATCATAAAAAAGAATCGGGAAATTTTCGTGGCCGCCCTTTTCATCTTTTATATGCTAATTGGCCTCACAATGTGCACAAAAGGTGGAATGTTGGTGATGGAATGGTTGATTGTTTACGGCACAACTTGGGGCCTTTTGATTGCCGTTTTTTGTGAAACTATGGTCATCTCATTTTGTTACGGTAATACTCAAATATCAAAAATTTAATTTGAAATGCCCAAAAGGAATTCGTCGCTTTTGCGGGGATATTCGAGAAATGCTCGGATTTGAGCCAGGATGGTATTGGAGGTGGGAAATTTGCAGGAAAATTAGGCCAAAATTTCTTATAATATTCAGAATTTGTTGGACAATTGGTGCGCCCATTTTCCTCATTGTAAATTTTATTGATTTAATTGCCAAAAATTAAATTAAATTTGCAGGCAATGATTTTGTCCAGTTTCATAAATTTGATGCCACTTCAATACCAAGATTACATTTATCCACCCGGGGCCAATTTACTTGGCATTATTTTTGCACTTTCTTCCGTTTCTGCAATTCCATTGGTCGGAATTTGGATGTTGGCCCAGGCAAAGGGAAATACTTTCGGAGAAGTTTGCCTAATTTTGAATAAAACTTTCATAATATTTTATTAGAAATTCCGAAATGCACTTCGTCCCACGGCTGATACAAATCGTGAAGAACTTAATGGAATTGGCCCATTGCTTCGACCCGAAATGATTCGTGCCACCCGAGTTACATTCGCTCGGGTTAATTCTTCTCGAAATGTAGATGAAGCCAGCAATGGAGGAAATGGCGAAGATGAACACTTTTTACATTCAACAGAACACGATGACGTATTATTGTAGAAATAGAAAGAAATGATGAATTTTCTCATATTCAAAAAAATCCCAATTCGAATTTACTTATATTTTTTTTCCATTATTATAAAAGAAATAAAGATGGTTTGAACTTTGAACATTTTGGTACTGCCGTTCGAGTAGCTGGACCATTCTTTTGGCCATAACTCAAAAAAGAAACAATCAATCAGGGAAAGCGATATACCATTTAAAAGCCCAAAGTTTCCTCTAGAATTCCTCGGTAATAAAGTCTTTTTAGATTTTATGATTTCTATAAAAATAAATTATTTTCCTTTGAATGTATTATAAAGTCAAACTTTTGGAGGAAAAGCGATTTTTCTACAAGGTCTTTAATTTTTCAAATAATTATACTTTGTAAGGACCTTAAGTACTTACGGATGTTATAATTTCTTAGATTAGTAATTATAATTAGTTGCTACCTTGTTGAGCTATGGCCAAAAGATGAACAATGAACTGCTGCTGCTGAAGAAGTTCAAAATTTTATTCAAATTTAAATATTTTATTTCCGCTAGTATTTTGGAAAATATTTCGAAGCGAAAATCTTCTACAACGAGAAGAGAGAGTGCGCAAATTGAAGAGAAGAGAATGAATCAATTGATATCGATTATCGAATCAACAAAATAAGCTTCTTCAAGCGCAAGCCTCAATTTTCAATTATGTCCGTCCGTATTCAGCAACGCATATATAGCAATTAAACCACATTTATCTCTCTGTTCAATTTTTAACGACAAAATTTCGGAATTTTTCACAATTTTACAATCAAAAAGCCATTTTTCTGATAAATTACTTAAAATAAAATTGTTTCATAATTGCATTGCTTCATTTTTAACACCCTAGATCCCAATTTCTTCATCCAATTCCATCCACCAATTTCTAATCTTTAAACCATTTTAGTTTTTTGCTATAAATAAATCGAACAATTACGATTATATAAGTATTTTGTCATCATCTCTTCTCATAAAAATGTCTTCAAAAACTGTTGTAAGTTCATTAAATTACTTTCAATTCATAATCAAATGAACCATCCCCAAATCTTGCAGAATGTTCGGGTCACAACGATGGACGCGGAATTGGACTTTTCGATTCAGTCAACCACACTGGGCAAACAATTATTCGATCAAGTTGCAAAAGCCATCAATCTTCATGAAGTTTGGTATTTCGGCCTTCAATATGTTGACTCGGAAGGAGG
Source organism: Pratylenchus scribneri (assembly GCA_030063045.1). Lineage (NCBI taxonomy): Eukaryota > Metazoa > Nematoda > Chromadorea > Rhabditida > Pratylenchidae > Pratylenchus > Pratylenchus scribneri. The sequence goes on along the minus strand of JAQSEB010000014.1, from coordinate 429,124 downwards.
CATTGCATGGTTGAAGTTGAATAAGGTTTCAATTTGATGCATCTTAAACCAATTTCCCCCAATTTTTTAGAAAGTGCTCAAACAGGATGTGAAAAAGGAGCCAACTTTACAATTCAAATTTCGAGCAAAATTATATCCCGAAGGTAAAAAACGGGGAAATTTATGGGAAGATAATTTTTGTAATTCTTCAATAGATGTCACTGAGGAATTGATCCAAGATGTTACCTTGGTAATTTAATGCTAAATAAAATTTATTCAAATTAAATTCCATTTTAGCGTCTTTTCTATTTGCAAGTGAAGGATTTGATTCTGACCGATGAAATCTACTGCCCAGCGGAATTGGCAATTCTTTTGGCTTCCTATGCATTGCAGGCAAAATATGGGGACTTTAACAAGGTTAATTAAATGAATAATAATCAACAATTCCAATGGCCTCTTCAGAATGAACATGTTTCGGGATTTTTGGCCAATGATCGACTCTTTCCACCGCGAATTCTCAAACAGGTTTTATTCTCATAATTGGTACTTTTTAAATAGTAAATATTCAGTTCAAATTTGGTGCCAAAGATTGGGAAAATCGATTGATGGATTGGTGGGCAGAACATCGCGGAATGCACCGGGAGATGGCTATGCTGGAATATTTGAAGATTGCACAGGATTTGGAGATGTACGGGGTCAATGTGAGTTTTGAATGAATTAATTAGACTAATAATTATTTATTTATTTTAGTACTTTGAAATTCGCAACAAAAAATCGACGGAATTATTTTTGGGCGTGGATGCACTCGGGCTGAATATTTATGACAGAGATGACAAACTTTCACCAAAAGTTGGCTTCCCTTGGTCCGAAATCAAGAATATTTCATTCAATGACAAGAAATTCACCATCGAATCGATGAGCAAAAAATCGCAGGTTTTTTTGGCAAATAAAAATATTTAATTTATTAATTTTTAGAATTTTGTCTTCTATTCTCCGAAAATGCGCACCAATAAGCGAATTTTGGTAAATCTCCAAATTAATTAAAGTTGAATTTGATATTTTTAGGCACTTTGTATGGGCAACCACGAATTGTATATGCGCCGTCGAAAGCCGGATTCCCTTCAAGTCCAACAAATGAAGCAACAGGCAAAGGAGGAGAGAATTCAACGGCAAATGGAGCAGGAAAGGTTGGTTGAGTAGAAAATATTTGGCACTAGGTTTAGGCTGGTTAGGGTTTATAAACAAGATTTTACCAAAAAAATAAATTTAGAAAATTTTCGAACCCAAAAAGGAGACCGGGACCTTAACTTTTACAAAATTTAGGTCGTGGGTTCGAAACCACTCAGAGGAAAGTAATTTTTCTGGCTAGTTTTTCACTTTTAGATGTTTAGATTGTGGGACTTTTACCGAAAAAAATTTTTTGAAAATTTTTGGACCATTCACTTTAGAAAATTTAGGTCATGGGTTCGAATCCTCTCCGGGGAAAGTAATTTTTCGGGTTTCATTTTTCACATTCGAGATTACATTTCTACATTCTACATGACATTTTTTTAAAATAATTCATATTTTTTGATTATTTTCAGATTGCAACGGGAAATGATGGCTCGGGAACAGGCCGAACAGAAACAACAGGAATATGAGGAAAAAATGGCGCGAATGAAGGAGGAAATGGAGGAGGCACAGCGCGAGCTGGAAATGGCCCAGGAACGAATTCACCGCCTTGAATATCAAATTTGTGAATTGAATGAGGTCAAATTTGGAAAAATATTTTTGAAATTAAAATAAAATTATTTTCAGGCCAAACGTCATTTGGAGCAGAAAGAGAATGAATTGCATGCATTGACCCATCAATTGCAATCGGAAAGAGCCGTAAAAATATAATTTTTATGGGATTTTATTATTTATTTTTTTCTGATGAGCCAAGAGGAACGAAGTCGACTGATGGCCCAAATTGAGAAACACCAATCCCAAGTGATGGAAATGCGCTCGGAAGTGCAATGGAAAACGACAGAAATGAAAAAGCTGAAAGAGGAAGTGGACAAAAGTGCAAATGCAAATCGAAATAGTGGACGAGGAATTGGGGGAAATGGTGGCCATCATTTGCTGGGTGAATTTAACGGCGGACCGGACGATGATTTTGATTTGACAAATGCGCATGTTGGTGAGTAAAATAAATACAAAATATTATTAATTAAATTATTATTGAATAGATTTGAACACTTTTCATCATCAAAATGAGGGAGGATATTCGAATAATCATCAACGAGAATTGGATCGACAAAATGTGACGGACCGCAATCAATCATTGAAGCACAAACTTGAGGTAAAAAGAAATACAAAAAAAAAAATATTTAAAATAATATTTTTAGATGCTGACAAAGGAATTGGACAAGAATCGAATGCCGCAGACGATCACCCAAAATGACATTTTGCATATGGAAAATAAGGTAAAATAAATGAATTGGTTTCAATTTTTATTGTTTTTCAGCGTCAAGGACGTGATCGATACAAAACGCTGCGTCAAATTCGTTCTGGGAATACGCAACGCCGAATTGACCAATACGAAAATATGTGAAACTGAATTATGGATGGATGGATGGAATGGAGGATAACATATTTGTGTGGATGAATGGATGGACGGATATATTTTTGCTTAATCCCACCCAAATCCAATCTCATTATTTTTTTTTGTTTTTTGCGCATAATTTATTTGATTGTTTTTCTTCCATTTGTGCCATTATGGCTTTATTTTTGACATTTAAAACATGCATTTATCGTATAAATTGGACTTAAATATGATTAAAACCTTAAGCTATAATATGGCTAAAGAAAATTTTCAAAATTAGCCTTGGTCCCCCCCCCTTTTTTTTAAAGGTATAAGTTGACATTATCTTATCAAGTTGGCAAGATTAAATGTCATTTTTGAATTACCCTACCCAGATAACCTTTAAAAAATTTTAGGCAAAAAATAAATTTGGGATGCGAATTCTTTATGATTGCCATATTACCATTGAAATGATTTTTTAGCAATAATTACATAATTAAATGAACTTTATTTTTTACATAAATAAATTATATTACAGCCAATTATTAAATTGCAAATATTTTTGTTTATTCCATTATTCATCATCAAAATTATCCTCCTTTTTTGGTGCATCCCTCCGGCAATGGCAAATCGAATATTCGTGGTTGAGCGCAGACTTTCCCATCATTATCGCAAATTGATGCATTGATGAAGAGGGTTCGGCCATTTGTGGTTGCCCCATTGCGCTGATGGATGTGGCCAAATACATGGACCTGATGAATTATTGAAAATATTTTTTCGCGAATTTTTAAAAATTTTTTAAAAAATATTATTTCGAGAATTTTTAAAAATATTTTTCGAAAATCTTAAAAAAATTTTTCCGAAAATTTTTAAAAATATTTCTTAGAGAATTTTTAAAAATACTTTCCCGAAAATTTTTAAAAATATTTCTTAGAGAATTTTTAAAAATATTTTTCGAAAATTTTTAAAAATATTTCTTCGAGAATTTTCAATAATAATTTTCAAGACTCCAATTCTGAAGAATTGTTGATTGTTAAAAAAATGTTCCCCTTTCCCCTCTCTACCTTTGGTCGAATTCGATCCTCCACAAAATCGAGCAAATCCCGGCATCCAAGGTGGCGAAACTTGTTTGGATCGCCCCAATCCTCCCAATCGTTATGGCCCAATGGTGGTGAATGCGTCATTAGTACGTCTACTTGAGGCATCCATTTCTCATTTGATGATGATGAACTTCTGCCGGTGGTCGTTTCAATTTTCAAAGCTGCCGGAATCTTTTCCCATTCTTGACGAATTGGCTCACCGCGTCCTCGATAGAATGCCAAGCCTTTGTGTGATTGCCATGGAGATCCGTAAACAGTGAACCCGAAAACCTGAATTAATTTGGTGAAATTTAATGTTTTTAAGCATTGAATTTATATTTATTTACACATAATTTAATTTTTAAATAAATTTTCCATTTCCTATTTTTCATTTTCAACCCATTTAATAATAATTTGGCCCACCTTTGTTGAAGAATCTCGCAAATAGGTTACATTTGTTAGCAATTCATGTCCATTTGGTGTTCCATATCCGGCATCCGCAAGCCTTGAAGGAATGGGGGAAATCGGATCAAATCCCAATTCATGGTTTCCTTTAAAAAATCATTTCAAATTATCATTTTCATTTTTATTAGCAATTTTACTGACCCGGAATAACAATTTTGTGTCGATGCGGTAGTCTGCCCATTTGATTGTTGAAATTGATGATTGCACTTCGCCTGCCAACATTCGTAAAATCGCCACAATGGAGTAAAACCTAATTTTAGAAATTTTAAAATGGATAATTTCTTTTTTCATACATCTCCATTTGGAATTTGATCGAGAATTTCGCCAAGTCGTTCATGGGTGTCACTTATGCAGACGAAACGAACTTTGTCCTCGTAGATTGGCTCATTCAATCTAAATTTATTAATATTATTTAAATCATTTATTTTAATTTATTTCTTAATTATTGCTAATGCTAATGTTTTCTAAAAACTTACGGAAGTGTTTCGACCGGCCGACAAACTCTTTCCTTCGACAATTTCTCAATCCATAATCGTGTTTGTTCTGTGCAATCATCACTGTCACCCATTTTAGATTGTGGCTGGACCGTGGGTGATTGTGGCTGCTGGTGTTGAATTGTCCCAATTTGCAAATGGAAACGGGCGGACACGGAACCGCAAAAGAATGAAGTGGTCACAATTTTAACCTAAAATTTATTAATAATTTGATACTGGAACTGTAAATATTACTTCCATAGAATAGCTGAGTTGAATGATTTCACAATTGTTGAAGCTGGCAGTGCACGGAGGAATGGACAAATGGCCTTGGAATGTTCTCTTTGATCGAGGGGCCACCATGAATTGTTTCTCCATTTCAGCAATTGTACGGCTATCATCCCTTTCGCCAAAATGTTGAGTTCCTAAAAGGCAATGATAATAATGATTGAATAATTGTAAATTGAACTTACTGCCCCAATATTCTCTTTGCCTTTGTGCTTTATATTTGACATTTTCAATGAGTTTTGCCCTCACTTTTTTCACTTGTTTCGATGTTACATTTTCGATTTCAACGGTGATTGGAATCTCTTCGCCTGGCACAAATCCACTTTTGGGCAATCGAACCTGTGAATTATTGATTAAAATGTAAAATAAATATTAGCCAAACCTTGGCTCTGATATTTCCATGTTTGCAACAGCAACTGCCAATGCTATCGTCAATTTGTTGTACAGCCGGACTCCGAACCCAATCAATTGTGTTCAAATCGACAAAGGGCGAAACGACAAAAGCAACATTGACCTAAAGATGAATACTTAAATTATAATTGATGAATGAATGCAAAACCTTTGTATCCAATTGGCATGGTCGATCGATATTGGCAGAACAAGTGTAGCGAATATGGCCAAGAGTGCCTAAAAAGTAATATTAGAATAGGAATTTGAATGGATTTTACCTTCAAAACTTGGTGGACAATCTGACGGTATTGTGAATTGGAAGGGAAAAACGTGTTCACCGACGGGAATTTCTTGATCCTCCAAAGCCCAGAGAACGATGTTTTGATTTAAGTAAGTTTCCTCCGAATAAGGGACACTAAACAAATTGAATGGATTAGAATTTTAATGAACTAAAACTCACCGATGACTATGACTTTTTTTGCCTACTTTTCCTCTTCTTTCGTGTTCGGTCCAATCAACTTCGGCTTTTCCACTGATGTGCACATCAATTGATCTGGCCTTCATTGATTCTGACAATTGGAGAATAACCCTGGCTTGGACGTTTTTACCGGCAGAAAATGATGTTTGGGAGCCAATGAAATCAATGCGAAAAATTTCGGCCATTTTGAAGAATTTAATGGAAAGAAATGGAGATATGGATTCTGGAAATGATAAAAAATCGATAATGAATCATTAAACGTTAATTTAGAATGAAGATGATGGTGGTTGGTGAGGGAACGGGGAAGCAATCTTATTAATTGGTTAAGAAAAATAACGGCACTATTTGGAGAATGAGAATAAATGATTTAAAAAAACATTCCTCAAAAATTTTGTGCTTTTGCCTTTCAACATTTTTTGTTTTTGTTTTTTAAACATAAACATGAAAAAATTGGATTGGTGCTGCCGCGCACGTTCCGCAAAAATTTTTTATCACCTTAGACATTTTATACAAACCGTTTTCGGCTATTAAACCAGAGGGAAAAATGAAAAAAAAACGGTTCCAGCTTCCAGTGAATTATTAAGGAGCTTTAATTATTCAGAATTATAATTTTTTGAAATCGAAACCGGTGGTCGAAACAGGTTAAACCCAAAAATGGGCAAAAACGCGCAAACCCAACCCCGAAAAAATTAATCAATCACAAAAAACGTAAAAAGAAAAAGATGTCTACCTAATTTTAGCGAAAGAATTGAAAAGAAATTTAAATATGCAACACCAAATTTTTGAGCCAAATGGTGTGCGCGGAGAGCCAATACCAGCTAATGGATATGTTCGCCTACGAATTGAGAAAGTATCTGCGATGGAAAGTGAACGAAAATATAGCATCAAGACGGTTATCTCTCATTTCAATTGGTTTATTTTCCATTCTTAAATATTAAAAACGTAAATTTCAAGGGAATTGATGGTTCGAAAATCATTTCCAATGATTTCCGATCGAATGTACAAGGAAGCGGAAGGACGGAAGAAACTTGAAGCCCTGGCCCGGCATGCGGTCAATGCTGGTCCCGCACTCCGCCGGCAAATGCAAAATGTGAGTTACCGAATTGAATTATTGGCAAAATAAAAATTGTTTAGGATAGAGCCCTAGCCAACTTTCTGGATGAAGGTGGTGAAGAAGAAGTGGGACCATCGCCAAGAGGTGCAAAACCAGCAGAGGCAAAGGAACAAGTTTGTAAAATAAATTATTATTTTTATTAATTATTTTGGTTTTGGTTGTAAAAATAATAACAATTCCAGCTGATCGACGACATCAAACCGCAACCATTTTTGAGTCTTCATTTGGCTTGTGCGGAACAAAAAGAGCGACAAAATGGTTGGAATTGCAAGGCAAATATCGAAGTATTCATTAAACTAAAATAAATATTAATTATTGGATAAATTTCAGTTGACAGTGAGCAGCGCAAACAAAGAGCGAAGTTGGTTTTTCCATGAAGTCTGCTTCAGCGAGGATCAGCAAGACGTGCTCAATCGAACATTCACCCGAATTCCATGGGATGAACTAATGTCCGAATACATTGGTGGTGGAGGGGCGGAGGAAAATGGGCAAGATTGGCTGCAAATTTGTGCAAGTCTGAACATTGTCGAACAAAATGGCTACGGGTGATTTATTCAAATTGGAATTAATTAATATGACCACAAATTTTTATAGATTATTGCCAATTAAGGACATTTTAATTGTGAATGATTGCCAATTTCAAGTGAATAAAGCGGTGAGAAATTAAATTAATTCAATTTTAATTAATTAATTTAATTAAGTATTTGGCCGCATTTTCCAATTTCTTTCGGACAATGTTCTTTTCGCCGGCTGCCAACAATGCCGGAATATTGGGAGGCAATAACGACGCTGGTGAACATCAAATCACGGATCCAACGGATAATATGGAAGCATTCAAATTAATGCTCAAAATTGCCCATACAAATGGAGCACAACCAAATGGTTTAAATTTAATTGGTTTTAAAACCCTTTAAACTCAAATTTAGATGAATTAATTGTTGATTTATTGCATTTGGCCGATAAATACGATCTGCCGAACGTCACTGAACATGGCGAGAAATACCTCTTGGAGAAAAGTAAATTGCCGAAAATTCAAAAGCTGGGATTGGCCGACCAATACAATTTGGCAAATTTGAAGGTTTTTAAATTAAAATTAAGTTAAATATTTTATTACTTTATAGAAACATTCAATTCAACAAATTGAACCGGTGGATTTTTGTGAACAACTCTCGGAAAGTGTGAACATTTACAATGAGCTGAGCCAACCAACACGGCAGGAATTGAATGCACGAATGAAGGGCCATAAACGCCGTGTCCGATTCATTGATATTGGTCCGGATCCGGAGGATGAACGAGAAGATCAGGTTTGGAACAATTCCTTCATAAAATTGATATCCACAAATACGTTCAGCCTGGACCCAGTGCCGCCAAACAAGCTCGTTTACGTATTCGTTCACGTTCTCGGCCCTGGCACCCACCCTCACCCTCATCACCTTCCAGTCCATTAATTTGCATTGAACGCGCCGAACGTCCGGACATGGAACGCGAACGCGGTCCTGAACGCCCCGACCGGGCTCTTCGCCACATTATCGATCCTCGCGGCAATGCAGAAATTCTTGCTGCTTTACGCGCTAGACAGGAACAATTCAGTGCGGCACTCAATGCAAATCGTCCACCACCACCACCGCCGCAGTAAAAATTACAACGAAAGAATGAAGGAAAATGAATATAATTTTGATGAAATTGAATTTGGACGGATGATTTTTTGATAAAATAATTTCATTATCAGAACTAATTTTGGTTAATTTATAATGTTTGTCTGGATGGGTTTTAAATAAATTTGGAGAATAATTTAATTCAATTTTCAATCATAAAAGTTCACACTTTTTTTATATTTTCTCTTCATTTCCAACATTAATTCCCAATTAAAAATTAAAAGAAAAGCATTAAAAAATGCCACGATCATTCGAGGAGGAACTAAAATTTATTGAACGTATTTCACCGGTGGAATTTCGCATCAAAAAAGGATTTGTCCCAAATATGAATGTTCGTTCAAATTCCAATTTAAAATTAATAAAAATATTCATAGGTTGAAGGGCGGTTTTTTGTGAATGTGGCATTGGAAAAATTGATGTTCGAAGAATTGGAAATGAGCACCCGAACATCGGCAGCCGGATTCCTACCAGCCGTCAAACAAATTGGAAATGTCGCTTCACTGCCCGCAATCGTCAAAAATTCAATTGGTTTGCCCGACGTTCATTCCGGTTATGGATTTGCGATTGGAAATATTGCCGCATTTGATGCCACCGACCCAAAAGCAATCGTTTCTCCAGGTTTACTCAACAAAATTATTTAATTGAAAAATAATGGAATAATTTTTAACAAATATTTTTTTATAATCTTGTCGAAAATATGGTAACGGTTTAGTGGTTTTTCCTAGACCAATAACCGATCGACAGAAACACACAATCAAAGATAGATCAATCTTTTAGTTTAGTTTAACCAATTCTATAACTTAGTTTTGAACCAAAAAATCAATATCGGTTTTCGGTTTAAACCGTTTAATAAACCCTTTTTATTTACCATTCAATGCGTCTTGAGCAGCTCTATTCAATTGTTTATGATTTATGAATGAAGGACAAACCATTAAAATTGTTTTAATGTAATTTATTTTCTTTAGACAAATTATATTTACTAACAAATATTTTTACAAATAAAAATTAATTTCTTATAGGTGGCGTTGGCTTCGATATAAATTGTGGTGTTCGATTAATTCGAACGAATTTGTTCGAAAAAGATGTTCAACCGCACAAAGAACAATTGGCCCAAACAATGTTTGATTATATCCCAGTGGGCATTGGCTCAAAGGGAATAATCCCAATAAATGTGCGCGACTTTGAGGAATGCTTGGAAATGGTTTTTTATTTAAATATTAAAAATAAATAAATATTTTAAAGGGAATGGATTGGACATTACGCGAAGGATATTCATGGGCAGAGGACAAGGAACATTGCGAAGAATATGGTCAACCTAAAACATTAATAAAATAAATAAATAAATAATTTTAGGTAGAATGTTACAAGCGGACGCCTCAAAAGTGTCCACTCGGGCCAAAAAACGAGGATTACCCCAGTTGGGCACTTTGGGTGCCGGAAACCATTATGGCGAAGTCCAAGTGGTCGATGAAATTTTTGACCGGCATGCGGCCCAGAAAATGGGCATCGATGCAAAGGGACAAATTTGCATGTAAATTTTTTATTGGATAATAAATATTAAAAGGCAATTAGACTAAAATAGACTTCATAACGGATGCAAAAATGGTCTCATTCGACTCATTTTGTCCGATTTAGACAATGAAATTCAATTTCAGATCAATATTTTAGCTTAGACAAAATTTCCAAACCAAAACCGTTTAGGTTTAAGCAATGGTTCAAGTTTTTTAGCCTAATTAATACCAGTCTGAAATTAAAATTTCAAAAACTAAATCGACATTCGACATTGGTGAATTGAATAAATCTATTTTTGTGTCTATCGAACATCGAAGTCGAAAAAATATTTTACCCAAATTAATATTAATTTAAAAATTTTAACAGAATGGTCCACAGTGGGAGCAGAGGTTTGGGCCATCAAGTTGCGACGGATGCACTCGTTTCGATGGAAAAAGCAATGGCCAGGGACAAAATTGGAGTCAATGACAGGCAATTGGCCTGTGCCCGAATTGGAAGTGCGGAGGGCCAAGAATATTTGAAGGGAATGGCAGCGGCCGCCAATTTTGCATTTGTGAACAGATCATGCATGACATTTTGCATTAGACAGGTAAATCCGTTATCCGTGTAATGTGTATGGATATATTGCAATGAATTTGGTGAAATAGCAAATCCCGGGGATTAAAATTCGGGGAATTTCCTTTTCGCTATCCCAGTCCCAGTTATCTAATTTTGGGTAATTCCGCCTGTTCTGATTTTAATAATTCCGCCTGTCCTGATTTTGATAATTCCGCCTGTCCTGATTTTAATAATTCCGCCTGTTCTGATTTTAATAATTCCGCCTGTTCTGATTTTAATAATTCCTCCTATTCTGATTTTAATAATTCCGCCTGTCCTGATTTTAATAATTCCGCCTGTTCTGATTTTTAATAATTCCGCCTGTTCTGATTTTAATAATTCCGCCTGTTCTGATTTTAATAATTCTGCCTGTTCTGATTTTAATAATTCCGCCTATTCTGATTTTTAATAATTCCGCCTGTTCTGATTTTAATAATTCCGCCTGTTCTGATTTTGATAATTCCGCCTGTTCTGATTTTAATAATTCCGCCTGTTCTGATTTTAATAATTCCGCCTGTTCTGATTTTAATAATTCCGCCTGTCCTGATTTTAATAATTCCGCCTGTTCTGATTTTAATAATTCCTCCTATTCTGATTTTTAATAATTCCGCCTGTCCTGATTTTGATAATTCCGCCTGTCCTGATTTTAATAATTCCGCCTGTTCTGATTTTAATAATTCCGCCTGTTCTGATTTTAATAATTCCTCCTATTCTGATTTTAATAATTCCGCCTGTCCTGATTTTGATAATTCCGCCTGTCCTGATTTTAATAATTCCGCCTGTTCTGATTTTAATAATTCCGCCTGTCCTGATTTTAATAATTCCGCCTGTTCTGATTTTAATAATTCCGCCTGTTCTGATTTTAATAATTCCGCCTGTTCTGATTTTAATAATTCCGCCTGTTCTGATTTTAATAATTCCACCTGTTCTGATTTTAATAATTCCACCTGTTCTGATTTTTAATAATTCCGCCTGTTCTGATTTTAATAATTCCGCCTGTTCTGATTTTAATAATTCTGCCTGTTCTGATTTTAATAATTCCGCCTGTTCTGATTTTAATAATTCCTCCTATTCTGATTTTAATAATTCCGCCTGTTCTGATTTTAATAATTCCGCCTGTTCTGATTTTAATAATTTCGCCTGTTCTGATTTTTAATAATTCCGCCTGTTCTGATTTTAATAATTCCGCCTGTTCTGATTTTAATAATTCCGCCTATTCTGATTTTTAATAATTCCGCCTGTTCTGATTTTAATAATTCCGCCTATTCTGATTTTAATAATTCCGCCTGTTCTGATTTTAATAATTCCGCCTGTTCTGATTTTAATAATTCCGCCTGTTCTGATTTTAATAATTCCTCCTATTCTGATTTTAATAATTCCGCCTGTTCTGATTTTAATAATTCTGCCTGTTCTGATTTTAATAATTCCGCCTGTTCTGATTTTAATAATTCCGCCTGTTCTGATTTTAATAATTCCGCCTGTTCTGATTTTAATAATTCCGCCTGTTCTGATTTTATAAATTTCGCCCGTTCCTTTGCTATATAATACTACTTTTCAATAGTTTTTTTTGGAATAATTCCATTAATTCTGAACCAATTTAAATAAAATTAATATAATTAGATAATCAATAATTTACTCTTTAATTTGATTATATGTAAAATCATTAAAATTAATTCATACCCTGATTAATTATTTTAAACGGTGCTAAGTTGGGCCGTTCCCCTATAGTTCAATCCTCAATCTAATAAAAATTTAATTTAAAGGCATTTTCCCGTGTGTTCAATTGTTCACCGGATGATTTGGATATGCAAGTGATTTATGATGTTTCCCACAATATTGCCAAATTCGAGGAGCACATTGTGGATGGAAGACCCAAACAATTGTGCGTCCATCGAAAAGGGTCCACCCGGGCATTCCCACCGCATCATCCACTGATCCCGGTGGATTACCAGCTGACGGGACAACCCGTCCTAATTGGTGGCACAATGGGAACATGTTCATATGTATTAACGGGAACGGAGTTTGGATTCAATGAAACATTTGGAACGACATGCCATGGAGCGGTCAGTTTCAGTTTTTGACATAAATTATATTTTGATACTATTTAATTAGGTATAAGGAATATATAGAAAAAATGTCGAAAAAATTAACTAAGGTTTTGAACCAGAATCGGTTTAAATGGTTTAGCTCTTTAATTTTGACCAAAAACCCTAGTAAATTATATGTCAATAGATGCGTTTGATGAGTTCGATCGATTAGGTGTATAAGGTTTGAGTGTGTAGAACAAAAAATTCATTGGAATTGCTTAAACATATGCCAAAATCATAATTTAAATGTTGATTTTTGGCTTTAGAGATGTTCCAATCCACATGAAATTTGTAGGTAAATAATTAACCCATTCAGAATTCAAAGACCCTTAAGCCCGGTTAGCTCAGTCGGTAGAGCACCAGACTCTTAATCTGGTTGTCGCGGCTTCGAGCCCCGCATCGGGCTGATATTTTTTTCGGATTCAAGATGAGATCTAGATCTATCGATTGATAAGATTTTTGGGTTTAAAAATTTCTGCAAAATGTTCAGCAATTTAAATATTTCCAATTTATTTTTTTAAAATTTTTAAGGGTCGAGCAATGTCCCGTGCCAAATCACGTCGAAATCTGGGTTTTGAGCAAGTTTTGGACAAATTAAAGGAACAAGGCATTTCAATTCGAGTGGCATCCCCAAAATTGGTTATGGAAGAAGTAGGAAATTATTTAAATTCATACAAATTTTTAATAATTAATTTACAGGCACCCGAATCCTACAAAAATGTGACCGACGTTGTTGAGACATGTCATTTGGCCGGAATATCCAAAAAAGCGGTCAAACTTCGCCCAATTGCCGTCATCAAAGGATAAAAAAAAGATTAAAATAATTCAATACAATTTGTTTATTTTTTTATTATTTTGTTTTGCTATTCATCCCAAAAATTGTTTTCTTCCAAATTCTTTAATAAATTTTAATTTATTTCGGTGAATTTATATTTGTACTTTCGTGGAAGCTCATCCCTTTCCTCAAACAGAAGCCACCAATTTTCACACGGCAGACGACAATTTTTACGCTCCATTCAAATTCATATTCGAACTTTAAATTAGCCAAAAAAGCATATGACACTGTTGACCATTTTTCAAGCATTCCGTTTTTCAAAAATAATTGGCAAGGGAATGAATGGCATTGCTCATTCCATGGAATGGGATTGGGATTGGGACCAATAAATGGAAATTGTGCCCTTCGGAAATGGGGTCACGGCATTTTAAGAATTTTATGTATTTTATAAATTATAGGCTTTCATGTTAAATAATATTGTCTGCTGACAGCCAAAAGAAAATGCCTTGACTTTCATCCCCCAACCCCCACCCCACCCACACACACACTCATTCTTAACAAAATTAAATTAGGTAAAATTCCAAACTAATTTATTCGAGAAATCCAAATTCCAAACAGATATTTGTCAATTAGAAAATACATAAATGTCAGAATATAATAGTTTAATGAGGGTTTGTCTTATATTCACAAATCATATAACCAATTGGATAGAGCTCATCAAGACGTATCGAATGGTATATTAGTTTTTGTCAAAAATTAATATGCCGTTTTTTTATTAAATAAGCCAAAACTAATCAAATGAAGCTTCTTGACGAGATCTATCAATTGAGTATAAGGATGGGTCTAGGATAATCATTAAACCATTTATAATCTTTTTGGCAAATTCATTAATTAATTCGGCAAATTAAATCATTTTTCTTTAACAAATTATCCTACTTCCCCAATTAATTAGCATTTTATTTCCTAATTTAGATTTTTTGTTCACTTTAATCCTTTTTTCATTCTCCGCCGGCGCCTATTTCCATTTAATTATCCCAGTCTTCATGAATATATTTAAATTAGCCTGCATAGGCCTAATAGGCCCATATAAAGATTAGTTTTTATTCAGCGAATGTCCGCCATTTTACCTTTTTAAGCCAATACTAAAAATAAAAATGCATGGAATTATTTTGAGCCAATTTATTCTCATTTTCATCATTATTTTTCCGTCAGCCATTTATTCTCAAATTCCGGTAAATTCAATTTATAAAATACAATAAAAATATTTTAAATATTATTTCAGGATTCTGAAGGAATGATCGAAGCAATAATTCCATTGGAAGGAGGAGGAGAAGAATTGATGGCCGAATCGACAAAAGACATTGCTGGGATTTTGATCCCATTAAACAATGAAAATGGGAAAAATTTATTCCGCCAATATTTGACCCGAGGCATTTTAAGCTGTAGTGCAAATTATGTGAAAAATTTGCATAAATTGAATAAATTGATTGAGGTGGGCAATTGCTAATTAAATTGGAATAATCAAATTTTAGGCAACCCATCGAGATTATTCAAAATGCAAGTATAAAATGGAGAAGATGAATGAATTGGAAAATGCGGAACAATTTGAGGAACAATTGGAGGCAATTAGCGATTTGTTGGGAGGAATTTAATTTGCATAAATTATTTCTTTCGATATTATTTTCAAATACATTGTATTTATTAATTTTACAAATACTACATTCTAGATTAAATATATCTTATAAAGTTAGATCTTGGATAAATTCCATCAAAAAATGTCATTCAAAAATTTTCCATACACCTCACATAAATTGAATTTCAAGTCTTTTTCGGCAAAAAGTTTGGATTTTTCGCATAGCAAGTTCCGCAGCAAAAAATGGCGGTGGCAATTTTTAGAAGTTTGATATTTGTCTAAAAGAGAACATATTTTGAAAATGAATTCATTTGGCAAACCTCGCAAAGGCCAAGTGCTGCTTTCAATGCGCACAACAATTGTGGTTTTTTGTCAACGCAAACTTGAAAAATGATTGATTATATTAAATCATGTCAGAATAGTGGTAGTATAAATTGAATGTTCGAACAAATTAAATCATCGGATTTTGCAGAGCTTAAAAAACTAAGAAAATGCAGTAAACAATTTTTTTCAAGTTTACCCGGAGAGGAGCTATGGATGCTCAGAAATCGAGGGTGGGGAATTATTATAGATGGGGAATTAAAAGAGTATTTACGGTATGCAAATTAAATACTTACACATAAGAAATACTCCATTTCGATAAAGCGGAATTGGAGTTTTTGGTGGTGTGGTCGGGGTGGTAGGGGTTGTGGGAGTCGTCGGTGTTGTTGGTGTTGTAGGAGTTGTTGGGGTAGTTGGTGTGGTGGGCGTGGTCGGGGTAGTCGGAGTAGTAGGAGTCGTGGGGGTAGTAGGTGTTGTAGGTGTTGTTGGGGTTGTTGGCGGTGGAGATTCTTGGGCCTCGATAGTTTTATAAGATAGTAATATAATTGTCAAAACGAGGAACAGGCAGCATTGAAGCATTTTTCTTAAAGAATCAAAAATTATGAATAAAAATAAAACGGAATATTAATTAGAATTATTCCATCTTTTAAATCAATTTTTCCTCTCTTGTACTTTATCAAGTGATTTTTCCTTGTGATTTTTCCTTTATGATTGTGTTTATTTCCATCAAGGAATTTGGCACTGGAAGCTCTGCTGGGTGGATGGGATCAAAGTCCATCTGAGCGCATTTTCCACCACTCTTGTTTTTGGCCATTTGCCTCTCTCTTTTCCCTCCAATTTTCCCCCAAAATCAGCGGCACAATTGGCCAAAGATAAAATCGATATATGGACCAATCAAGCAAATAGTTGGATGCCCTTTCCTCTTTGCACTTTATAATACTATATTATAGAAAAATTAAGCAAATATTTTGATATGATTGAACAGAGGATTTTTTGCTCTTTAAAATGATATCAAAATCTTCATCAATGATTTTGTTTGAGATGAATTATAAGTGTATTTATAAAACAGTCTAAACTATATAGTGCAAAAAGAAACAAGAACGGAAAAACAATAAATTGCTTCTGGGAAATATTGATTTGTCTCCCTCCATTTCTTTTCTACAGTATTTTCTTTTCTGCTTAATAGGCTGCTAGAGAAAAATCTTATTTTATATTCCCTTGATTTTCAACATAGGGGACATCAGTTTTTGGCTCCGCCTGTTCTGATTTCAATATTCCACCTGTTCTGATTTTAATAATTCCGCCTATTCTGATTTTAATAATTCCGCCTGTTCTGATTTCAATAATTCCGCCTGTTCTGATTTTAATAATTCCTCCTATTCTGATTTTAATAATTCCGCCTGTTCTGATTTTAATAATTCCGCCTGTTCTGATTTTAATAATTCCGCCTGTTCTGATTTTAATAATTCCTCCTATTCTGATTTTAATAATTCCGCCTGTTCTGATTTTAATAATTCCGCCTGTTCTGATTTTAATAATTTCGCCTGTTCTGATTTTAATAATTCCTCTGTTCTGATTTTAATAATTCCGCCTATTCTGATTTTAATAATTCCGCCTGTTCTGATTTTACCGCCTGTTCTGATTTTAATAATTCCGCCTGTTCTGATTTTAATAATTCCGCCTGTTCTGATTTTAATAATCCCGCCTGTTCTGATTTTAATAATTCCGCCTGTTCTGATTTTAATAATTCCGCCTGTTCTGATTTTAATAATTCCGCCTGTTCTGATTTTAATAATTCCGCCTGTTCTGATTTTAATAATCCCGCCTGTTCTGATTTTAATAATTCCGCCTGTTTTGATTTTAATAATTCCGCCTGTTCTGATTTTAATAATTCCGCCTGTTCTGATTTTAATAATTCCGCCTGTTCTGATTTTAATAATTCCGCCTGTTCTGATTTTAATAATTCCGCCTGTTCTGATTTTAATAATTCCGCCTGTTCTGATTTTAATAATTCCGCCTATTCTGATTTTAATAATCCCGCCTATTCTGATTTTAATAATTCCGCCTGTTCTGATTTTATCGCCTGTTCTGATTTTAATAATTCCGCCTGTTCTGATTTTAATAATTCCGCCTGTTCTGATTTTAATAATCCCGCCTGTTCTGATTTTAATAATTCCGCCTGTTCTGATTTTAATAATTCCTCCTATTCTGATTTTAATAATTCCGCCTGTTCTGATTTTAATAATTCCGCCTGTTCTGATTTTAATAATTTCGCCTGTTCTGATTTTAATAATTCCGTCTGTTCTGATTTTAATAATTCCGCCTATTCTGATTTTAATAATTCCGCCTGTTCTGATTTTACCGCCTGTTCTGATTTTAATAATTCCGCCTGTTCTGATTTTAATAATTCCGCCTGTTCTGATTTTAATAATCCCGCCTGTTCTGATTTTAATAATTCCGCCTGTTCTGATTTTAATAATTCCGCCTGTTCTGATTTTAATAATTCCGCCTGTTCTGATTTTAATAATTCCGCCTGTTCTGATTTTAATAATTCCGCCTGTTCTGATTTTAATAATTCCGCCTGTTCTGATTTTAATAATTCCGCCTGTTCTGATTTTAATAATTCCGCCTGTTCTGATTTTAATAATTCCGCCTGTTCTGATTTTAATAATTCCGCCTGTTCTGATTTTAATAATTCCGCCTATTCTGATTTTAATAATTCCGCCTGTTCTGATTTTACCGCCTGTTCTGATTTTAATAATTCCGCCTGTTCTGATTTTAATAATTCCGCCTGTTCTGATTTTAATAATCCCGCCTGTTCTGATTTTAATAATTCCGCCTGTTCTGATTTTAATAATTCCGCCTGTTCTGATTTTAATAATTCCGCCTTTTCTGATTTTAATAATTCCGCCTGTTCTGATTTTAATAATTCCGCCTGTTTCTGATTTTAATAATTCCGCCTGTTCTGATTTTAATAATTCCGCCTGTTCTGATTTTAATAATTCCGCCTGTTCTGATTTTTAATAATTCCGCCTGTTCTGATTTTTAATAATTCCGCCTGTTCTGATTTTAATAATTCCGCCTCTTCTGATTTTAATAATTCCGCCTGTTCTGATTTTCAATAATTCCGCCTGTTCTGATTTTATTAATTCCGCCTGTTCAGATTTTAATCTCCAGGTTCTGATTTATAAATTTAAATATTTTTATTTGCATTATAGTGAACATGACCGCATTTGCTCCGCTCTTTATCTATTGTGGAGTTGATGCCAGAGCGGAAAATATGTTTTTGATTAGATTTATTTCAAAGGAATTAATTTTTATCCATATTTAGTGTTTAGTCCATAATTCATATTAAAACATTTTTTTGCACTTTTTATTTTCGTCGCCCCAATTCCAATCAATCATTTTCTAAATTTTATATTGAATATATTTATGGTTCGTCGACTGCCGGTTTCCAAATAAAAAGATGAACCCAAACAAACCAGCCGCGCAACACTCGTTTTATTACATCGGATTCATGCGTGGATGAGAATTGAGAAGAGGAAACAATGAATGGTCAGAGCTCTATGGAAAGACAAGGGAATGCAGCAGTGCAGTCTGCAATGGCAGAGTAGAATTTGCGCATGAGCAGTTGTCATTTTTAGTTGTGAAAATACGCACGGGGGAAGATTGGGAAAAGCAATCAATTCGATGAATTGTCCTCCCCGGAGAGCACATTCATTCAATGAACGACAATTTTCCAAAATTACTTCCTTTTTTGCATCCGATGAATCCGCTGAATTCAATTTCAAAATATTGACAGTAAATTTCCGTATAAAAATGTTCTTCAAATTGAATTTTTAACCAAAAATTTAGTTTCCTTAAAAATTGTCAAATTCTACATTCAAAAAATTAATTCACACTGTAGAATGTGAATATCACCTAAGACATAATTGACTCTTTCCCATTCTCCTTCAGGCATCAATCACCCCAACCTAAATATCAGAATAAATTCGATTATTAATATTAAATAAATAAATAAATAAATATTTTAATAATTTTAGCTTGATAAAATGTGGTTGGCTGGAACATGCCTTATTGCTTTGTATTCCATATTTCTCCTTTTGCCGGTTCTCATTCTGGCTTTCGTTATCCAAAAATGTCCTTTGAGGCTTTGATCAATTATTTTCGAAATGCTAAACCAATTCCTAGTCACAATTAGGTAAATATATTATTTTTATTGGCCAATAAAATTAATTTCCAAATTTTTAGCTAGCATCCAATAATTGTTTTTGTCTTCGATTGTTTCGGATCCGAATTTGATTGATGATTTTAATAGTTCATTGGATCAGTTTAACATCAATTTAATAAATCAAATGATGTAAAATTATTGTAATATGTTCTGCTAATAAAATAATAATTATTGAATTATTGGAGTGATCATTGGTCAATTAATGTTTTTGTACATATTAATTTTATTGCATAGTTTCTCAATATAAATTCCGGCTGTCACCAATATTCTGCTGACCAATTCCAATGTCCAGCCTCCCCCACTGTATTCTTCTGCCAAAAATAAGCCGGATTAGCAAACAATTTTTGTGAATGAATTGCCCATCCCCCCTCCATCCTGTTTTGGTCAAATTCAATAGAGGAGAAAAGGACGTGGATGGCCGGCTGGAATGGACAATTTTGGCGCAAAATTGGACAATCAATTGTGGCTTAAATTTTGAATTTATTTCCTAAATTCTGAATTTGAATGTTCCTCAAAAAATATTTACTCATTTTTAATTATTTTCTTCTCATTTCCCAACAAACAATTGGATATTTCGTTCAAAGTAAAAATATTCAAATTAATTTAAATAAATATTTAAAAGGAATTCAACAAAAATGTGGATTGGACTTTAAATTTAAATGGAGTTGTGGGGCCACGGATTCGCCATTCACCCTTTCATTGACCGAACAAATGGCCTGCCAAGTGGCCACTCCACTTTGTCCAACAACATTAAGCTGGATATTAATATAATATTAAATATTTTGGCATTTATTTAAGATTCAATAAATAATTGTTGCCTTCAACATGATTCATGCTATTCCGCAAAAATGGGCCAAGCATATTGCGATGAAATATTCTGCCAATGCTTGGTACAAAAATAGATAATTAATTTAATTAATTTTTTATTTTATTTGTTTAGTGCATCACAAAATGGGATGGCCCAGTCTGCGCTTTGAGGGTTGGATGCGGTTTTTGTGTTGCCGTTCGTCTATTCGGCGCTTTTGCATATAATTCTGGAGGCCATGTAAAATTCTTTATTTTTTTATGAATTTTATTCATTTTCAGAAATAATTTCCAAAGAAATCATTTAAATCACCGAAAATTTGTGTGAGAAAAACCCAAATAATATTTCATTTCATTTAATTTTGTATAAATTTTTTCTCTATTTTTTTTATTAATTTTATGAAATAAAACCTATTAATATCGCAACAAATAAAAAATATATCATCATTTTGGTATATTTTTGCATTACCAAATTTGATCAACCAATTAAATAATTTATTCTATTTAATTTTGGCAAAAAAAGATAAAAATATTCCTTATTAAATTTTTACGTACCGATGATTTCCATAAATATTTTTTGTTCATTTTTGAATTTAAGGGAGTGAAGGTAAAAATTAAAAACGGAAATTGTCTTAACTTAACAATTTTTGGAGATTAGATTTTCCAATTCCGTCCATCATATTTGCCTAAAAAAGCGACTAATTTATCAATGATTGTTGGAATTCATGTGAAAAATTTAACATGTTCATTTATTATTCCAAATTTGTTAAAAATTATTTGTAAAACCTCCATAAAGTGGGCTCAAATTTTTAGAGATTAAATTAATAAAAAAAAAATTAAATATTTTATAAATTCTCTTTTAATTAAATTTTATTCCGGCCATTGAATTTTTTTAATCCATCATAAATTCAATTTTGGTCCAATAGAGCCATGCTTGATCCCAATTAAATCTGCCGGAATTGTCAATTTTGTTGCATTTCTCTGCATTTCCTGCCTAATTGGACTCCAATAAATAATGGAATCATTTTTAATCTTTTAAAATTTTATTATTTTGAATATTTTTTTCGCTATAAAAATTAATTTCTTTTCCTTTCTTTTACCAATATTTTACAAATTATAATAAAATATTCGATTGATTTTGTTTATAAAATTTAGTAAATACTTCTAGACTCTATAAATTAAAAAATAATATTCAAAAATTTATTTTCCCACAGAAAATACATTGTTTAGATATTGTGCCGAAAATCGAATAAAACATTCCTTTAAACTTTCATATATTTATTATTATTTCATATTTTTATTTTTAAATTTATTCACTCCATTTCCTAATAAATTAATAAATCCTTTCTCACATTTTTTGGTCTCATTAGGAGGTGAGATCAAGTGGATTAAATTAGGCTCAAAAAATAAGCAAAAGATCAAAGGAGAAAAAGATATTTTTAGAATAATCCGGCGGATGTGAAAATTTGTATAGTAGAACAAAAAATATATGTCTCTTATTATTTTTAAGGCTATTTAATCAATTTTCCAATGATTTCGGAAATTAATGCGGCCAATACCATTTTCGTAACATTTTTTGGTTTTTTGTTCAATTTAATGGCAATTTGGATGGTCATCCGGCATACCCAGCAAGAAATGCTCATTTATAGCCGAATTTTGCTCCAAACTTGCATCACCGATATTTTGGCAATTTGCATAAATTTCATTGTTCAACCAGTGAATATTATTTTTTAATTTAATTAATTTTCATTTATATTTTTATTTTTTAAGATTTTCTTTTCGGACAATGGTGTTGGCACAGTTTGGAGCTTTGGGCCATCGCATTTTTTGCCAAAATCGAAATCGAAACGAAACTAAAACGTCGAAATTTCGATAATCGAAATCGAAAATCGAAATTTTTCAAAAAAAATTTTAAAATCCTTTAAAAATTGAAAAAAAAAATTCAAAAAATACAAAAGGTGAAATTTTTATCCAAAAATTATATTCAATCATATTTCAAAAAATTATTTAATATTCATGCATCAAAATTTAAAATTATAAAGTGGCACATTTTGGTGAAGGAAAAGAAGCTTTTTCAAATTTTCTGGTGTCAAACTTTGGCGCAAATCATTGACAATAAAGCGGGCAGAAATGAATACACGTTCACTTTCGACGCTGCCAACTGGTGCCGAATGGTATTTTTCATAGAGTTGATAAAGAAATGGAAATTCCGCCTGATTTTCATTCCACCAAGCCGATAGGTTCACTTTTGAATCGGTTCTTCGCCCACGCAAATATTTGTCAAGTTCCTATTGGAAAATAATTTTCTGTTTCAAAAAAAGGTTGAATGCGAACCTGGACAGCCGTACCAAACTCATCTTGAATTGATTGATCAGATTGCTCTGATGTTCGCGATCCATCCGAATGCTTAAAATTAACCTTGAATCATTTCTGATATTTTCCGGTTGAAAGACAATTTGTTTTGTTGTGCCTGTTTTCGTTGTTCGACTTCTTTTTTGGCTTTTTCTCGTTGTTCATAAAGCGTTTTATGATAATTTTTCAAATGACATTCTAATTTGGTTGTTGCTTTTGTTGGGCCTTGATCAATAACTTTTTTTGCATGTTGGCACTTTGCACTGGGCTTTTGTTGTTTTGCCAATTCTATCAAAATAATACCACCAAGAATCTTTACCATGTTCTTTCATTTCCTTATTCTTAAAAAACAAAAAAACAATGTAAAATTTATTGATTTAGGAATTAAATATTAATCCGAAAGAATTTATTTGATATAGGATTTAGAATTATGCCAATCAAAGAGAAGAAGAATAAAATATAATTGATAAAGAAGAAAATTGAAAGTAAAAAAAAGGAATTCGTTTCAAAAAATTTACCAAATTTTTGATTGAAACTAGCAAAGGGTCCCCCCTTTGCCTTTTTCGAAATTTTTTCGAAACTCGGCGCTTTTCGAAATCGAAATCGAATCGAAACTAAAACATCGAAATTTCGACGATCGAAATCGAAAATCGAAATTTCGACCCCACCCCTGGTCCCAGTCCCAGCCTGCCAATTTAAAAACAATAGTTTGTAGTCATGTAGTCAATACTACAAAAATAAAAAATACACATTCATTCTTCATTTTCATATTTCATTTACATTGGTCCACTTTATTTTTAAGAGGAATCGATGAGGCTAGGAGTAGTTATCTAAGGGGATTCTCGTGGGCCCCTTTTCTCGTGGGAAGATATTTTAAATTTAAAAAATAAATTAATAAAAATAATTAAATTCAATCCAAATTTCCCATGGGATTTCACAGAATTTTAATTACATTTTTCGGAACAATTAAAATTAAATTAAAGTCATATTCTCCATATGGCTTCCATTAAATTTTTCAAAATAAAAATGAAAAAATAATAATTATTTAAAAATAATTAAAATTTCCATTCCCACATAATTATTCCCCAACATTTTCATTTCTCCAATCTGTCATCTGCCGTCATTTTATGCGAATGGATGATGGAAAGGAATTGGGAAGAACGAGGGAGAAGGAAGGAATATAACCAATAGCAATGGAGGCGAATGGCCTTGAAGCAATGCTCAATTGGATTACTATACTTTAACGGAAAAATAAATGGAGGAATCAAAATGAAAAAAAATAATTTTCGATTAATTTTGTTAATTCTTATTTGCACACTAATTTTTTCATTATTATTTCTCTATTATTTCTTTTAGATAATAAAGTAAATTTTTGTAAAAATATATTTATTAAATTAATTGCAAATTCATAATTTGAACAATTAAAATAATGTGTTAAATATGGCCTTCATTTCTTAATGTCTCGCATTGGATCAATTCCTGGCAAAATTTCCTTCACCTTCTTCACCCATTCCATGTAAATTGGCCCGTGTTGGTGACCCTTCTCGTAACCTTCTTCAATGCCTACCACAGCGTGGATGGCTTCATGGCAAACGATTTCGACGAGGCGCAAGCCATCCTCGATGGTTGGATGTAGGCGCATCAAGTGACCATCCAACAAATATCCCCAGGCCGAATCGTATTCTTTGTCCTTGGTGGGCATCAATTCTTTTAATTTTTAGAATTTAATATAAAATTTCTAACAATTAAAACCTATCAGCACATGCATTTCGCCTTGTATGAAGACACCTTTAAAAAGCAGCTCCCAGATTTTGCCAGCCCTTTCCAGTCCTTCTTCCAAATTATCCAATTTGCCATCTTTCAATTGTGCCATTTCCATCAATCGTTTTCGAGCACGTTGGACATCCAAAGCTGCCCGGGCATTGGTCAATGATGCATCAACTTGACGTTGTTTCCTATTTGGTGGTGGCATTTTAATTGCTTTATCTGAATTAGACAATTTAAAATAAAACAAAATAAAGATGATTTAAAATAGAGAATATCGATTGATTGATTGCATAAATTAGTTGAGTGTTGAATTATACTTTATTCATTGCTTTATTAAATCTTAAAATTGAAATTTAATTCTCAATTCATTTTTTTTACAAAGTATTACTGTATGCTTAAATTCATTCTTCATTTTTCACATCCATTCTTTTATTCATTTATTATTTAGGGTTTAATAAGAAAGGATAATTCAAAAATAAATTTCATTCTTAAAAAATGTCCATCCAAAAAGAAATGCAAGAATTGGCTAATTTATTTTCAAAAATAATGATAAAAATGGACAATATTCCTTCTCCAAATTCATCAATTTCATCCACTCAACATAAAGCAGAGAATATGCCTTCTGCTTTAGGCCAAAAATCCTTCCATCCTCGAATTCGCCCTCCATCCCCAATCGAGCCACTTCAAAAGAAGTTGAATGCGCCTCAAGCGCCGAGTCGACGGCGGCTACCAAATTCTATGCGCCGTCGACTGATGAAACTCAAAAGGAATAAGAGGAAGAGGAGGCATACAAAAGGACAATGTCGAATTCAGAACAAACCTATTCCACTAAATCAAATCTATTTTATCACTCAATAATTTTCCCATTTATGCTCTGATTTTTTTTAAAATTATATAAATAAAAAATTGAATTAAGAAATGAGTCAAATTTATTCATTATTATTAAATATTAAAAAAAATGGCCACAAAGAAAAGAAAATTATTAGCAAAAATGGCCACAAAGAAAATTATCGGTATAAATTAGAAAAAGATTTTCTGGAATCGTGTAATTGGTGCCCGGCAGGTTGGGCACGTTCCACCAATTCTGGCCCCCTCCACAATTCGAATTCGTACAATGGCCTTTGCACATTCCGAGCAAACCACGTGGCCACAGGGGCGGCGGCCATTCGGTCCCAGCAATACAGTGTCCGCTTCCTGTATTGTACAAATACCGCACACCTTTTCATCTGTTGAATTTGTTGTTGCTGAAAGAAAATTCTCAATAATATTTTTCCCCTCATTCGATTATTTACCGGCAGATGTTGATGCCCCATCATTTTCCCGCATTCCGCTCACAGCGGCCTCCACAGCAGAAGCTAAGAAAAGAAAATAAGATGCAAAAAAAAAATCATTCACTCACATTTCAATTTTTCCTCCGCTTCTTTCAATTTTTGGCTGAGCGAGAGCAACGGCTCATTGATGAATCCTAACTTGGCCAGAAGTTCATTCCTCAACCGGTTTTCATTGCAATTGCTGCAAACATCTCGGACCAATCCAAAACCACAAACTTGGCATCCGACCATTTCTATACAATAGCAAAACAATTTTAAATTCATACAAAATCCACTAAAAATTACCTCCATTTTCAATTGCCCCTTTCATTTTTCTAAGCAATGCAACGGCAAGAATCGCCCCTGAATTTGAGCCCGTAGGCATTGGTTGTGCAGAGCCAACATTGGCTGCTGAAGTGCCAGCCAACAATGATGGAGAAGTGGGGAAAGGGCCATTCGTTTGAGGTGCAGCCGCAGGATTCGGTGCCGCCTGGCCACCCTGCTGAACCGATTGCTGCAATCGTTCTCGAATGCGTCGAAGTCGGCGCTCCTCATGGCGCGTGAATATCTGCGGTTGTATCGCATGAAAATGTCCAGAACGGTTCTATAAAATATTAGGAAAAATATTAAAATTAAAAGGTATGAATACATTGGCTAAATGTGTCTCAATTCTCTCCATTCGGGCGCCTACGTGCACAAACATCTCACGATAGTCGCGAGATGTTTGTGCATGGCGCTGGAAGGCAAGATGATTGGATTCGACCAAATTACGAAGGTCACGGAGAGATTCTTCAAAATTGGATGACATTTTTCGGAAGAGGGAAAGGAATAATTGACGACGAAGAATAAGCAACGAAGAAGAGAGGATTAGGAGGATGAACAATGGAAACCCGACACCAATTTTATACCCATTCTTGACCGTATCCCACCTTTGCCCCGCCCACCATTCCCCCTTGCCTATAGGCCAAAGGCCATTCCACTAGAATTACATAAAATTTATGAATAACATTTTATCTTAAAGAAAATTAATAAAGGAAAATTAAAAAATTAATTAATTGAAAAGAAAATTATACAAAAAATTAGATTATTTTATTAAAAATCAATCCAATTGAATTCTTTATTGATTTGCATTCCATTCGCTGTCCAATGGCGTTTGTAGGCCAGCCATAATTGCAATCTTAGTCAATTCTGGAGAAATGAAAAAAATATTATTAAAATTAAATTAAAATCAATTTTACCTTCTTTGGAATATTCCTCGGCCAATTTTGCATATCCCTGCCGTTTAGTCAATTTCGTGGCAAAATAATTTTGGATCCGAGCCAATCTTTTCCGGATCGGCGCAAAAGGCATCCGAAATCCATTTCCTTGTTGCCCATCCTCGCACATTTTTCCAAGTATTCCAGCCTTTTTAAAAAGCCGATTTGCTGCCTCCCGCTCTGCCCATTGTTCAAGGCATTCAATACGGCCATTTTGGTGAAGGGCAATGGCAGCAATTAAAACCCGCACTTCCTGTAGTTCAATTTGGATATGTTCAATGTTTTGAAGCGACATTTTTAAATAATTTTAAGAAGAGAAGATATTTAAATTGAATAAAGGCAATCCTCAAAACAATTTTTCCCTCTTTCCCCCGTTTCCCTTCATCCAATTTTGGCACTAGGCCATTCCTCCCATTTCACTTTTCCCTCCTTTTCCCATCATCCAATTACGGCATTAGACTATTCCCCATTTTCCTTTCCTTCCTAAATAAGCCAATTAACAATAGTCGCCTTTGCCAAAAACCTCCACACCAATATGCAGATGTTATTTGCCGTCAATCAGCCTTGTACGATTCCAAAATTATATCGTGGGAAAGACCATAAAATTTGACAATTAAATGTCATGAACGGTCAAAACCGTTCATGAACCAATCACATCCATGTCCATATGGCACAGTCAAAAATTTTTAATTATAGGAAAAGGAAGAATGAGAAAGATGATTGAATAATGGGAAAGGGAAATGTAATTAAAATTTTTAAATTAAGAAAAAATAATTAAAATTTGAATAAAAATTGCCCATAATTAAATTTATTTTGTATAAAATTCAAATTTTGAATAACATCTGGTGAGATAATTGCTTTCGGGGATGGAATATAAAAGAGGGAATTTTTTGTTCATTTATTTTAAAATTTTGACCATTCATTCATCCTTCCAATTCCCTAAAAATGAGCCCAACACCCCAAAAGCGTCCAAGAATTTTGCCTCCGGTATCGGCTGAAGATTTTATTGAGAAAATTGGAGGAGAAACAACATATAACAGAAAATTTCATTTGATGCAATGGAATTCGACATTTCAAATCACTCATCTTCCTGCAAATCCTGAGGGCTTGTTGGCAGGTATTTTTCAAGCATGCATTGATTCTGCCGTTGATGAAAGCCGAACAAAGGGGATTGAGCCAGAGCAAATGGGATTTACCGTCAGCAGCCCTTTAATGGATGATCTTCAAGTCCCATTCCGTCCAATCACCGCCAATACAGTGGATATTGTGCTCAACATGTTCCTAAAAGTGGCCCAATCGAAGGAGCAACTGGAAATGAGTCTTTGGGGCGCTCCATTTTCAATCAAAATAGCAACAATCAACAAAAAGGCATTGCCGAAGGAAAGGGAAATCATTGGAGGTGGTCGTCAGAGAAAATTAGCCCCAGTTCGTCACAACATCAAAAAGAATGCCCTCATCGAATTGACACCTCGGCGGGATGGTCGCTGTCTCTTCCGAGCTCTTCAATCAACTTTGGTGCACAAAATTCGTGGCTACGATTTTCGAACATTTTATAATTACCGAATTGGGCGCTTTGGAATGCGCGGAAAATTGGACCAAGAAACCGACGATTTGATGAGAGCAATTGGAGTGCCGATGAACCTAAAACAATATGATGCCAGAGTTTATGTGCCATTAGTGGTGGATTATTGGAATCAACTTTATCAAGGCCGCTACAAATTTAAAGTCTTCATTTTTGGTTCTTTTGGCTACTACACTCCAATGTACAAATATCCGAATGGGCAAGGCCAAAACAATTATGATACAGCAATTCTACTCTATTTTGATGATCATCATTTCCAAGGCATCCGAACGACACATGGAATGTTTGACAAATCTTATTGCCTTTCATGTGAATCAACATTCAACAGCCAAAGAGATCACAGAATGTCTTGCAGGCAATATTTAATCGTTCAAATTTTATTAATTAAAAATTATTTTTATAGAGCAAGATGTCGAAAATGCTCACAAACTGGTCCAGGCTTTCCGTGTGAGGCATTGGGAGGTTTCGAGAAAAAATGCGAAAAATGCCACAAATTATTCAACAATCAACAGTGCTACAATTATCATACAAATTCAGGATTTTGCAATCAGTCAAAGTTGTGTGAGAAATGTGGAATAATATGGAATGTGGAATGGAATAAAAAGGGTGGCAGGAAAGGACATGTATGCGGAGAAAAATATTGTAAGCGCTGCGATACTTATCATGCCAAAGAGAGGGGATGCTTCATCAAAGTGATAGAGCCGGGGGAATCATTCAAGTCAAATCGCTTCCGTATTGTGGCAATGGATATGGAAACGATGCAAGATGAGCCGGCTACTTTGGAAAAGAAAAGAAAACAACAGTCAAATCCTTCAAAAATATGGTGTCGCAATGAACAACAGCAGCAGCAGAGGCAAAATTCGGCACAAAACGAAGAAACAAACAATAAAAAGCACCGAGTCAATTTCATTTCCGCCAGAATAGGATGTCCTGAATGTATTGAAAATGGCCAATGGGAAGAAAGTTTGGCCGGTGGAATATATGAATGTGAAGTTTGTGGACCTAACAGAACAGTCACTTTTGGCCATCGTGATTTTTCTGATACTCCGGTCGATTTTCATCACAAAACTGACGACCCAACTGCTGCATTTGTCAATTGGATTTTGTATGATTTGCCATTGGAATTTTCCACTTATTGCTATGGACACAACGCAGGCCGATTTGATTACATGTTCATTTGCAAGGACTTATATAAAGAAAACTTGAATCCGGAAATGATCCGAAATGGCAATAAACTTTATGAAATGCGTGTGGAGGCAAGAAAGGACATGAATCCGGCTGTCATTTTCCGTGATAGCTACAATCTTTTGCATATGCCTTTGGCCATAACAGTCCCTTCATTTGACCTCAATGTTATGGATAAACCTTTCTTCCCTTATCTGGCCAATAGGGAGGAAAACTACGGAGTTCGAATGTCTCAGCTGCCACCAAAGGAGGAATATTTGTATCGAGGTTTTATGCCGGCGAAGAAGAAAGCCTTTGATGAATGGTATGAGCAGCATAAGAATGAGGAATTCTTTTTGGATGAAGCATTAGCCGCTTATTGTTGCAATGTAATTAATTTTTTAATTAATTATGTAATTAATTCCAATTTAATTTTTAGGATACCGATATATTGATGGCTGCCTTAGTGGCTTTTCGCAAGCATTTTATGGACATCAGCAAACGACCGCCAGATGAATTTGGCAATGCTGATCGACCCTCGCTTAAGCCACATGACGGGATCGATCCACTTCGGGACTGTGTAACAATTTCCTCTGCATGCCTTCAACATTATCGTGCCAACCATCTCAAATTCAACCATATGGCCATTGTGCCGGAAAAAGGCTACGATTCTTGTGAAACCCAGTCCCCAGTGGCCTTGAAGTTCCTCCAGTGGCTGGCTGAAGAGAGGAATGTGACAATTCGAACGGCGCAAAGGAGGAGAAAAGCGGATTGGCAAATACAAATTGGACGGATGGATTGAAGAAGAGCAAAGAGGAATTGAAGTGAATGGCTGCCCGTTCCATGGCTGTAAGCGTTGTTATCCGGACGATGGATTGCTGATGCCCGGAGGCAAAACGGCTGGATGGTTGAGGCAAAAAGATGAAGAGAGAATGCGATTTTTGCGGTCCAAAGTGCCGGTGGAAATTTATTGGACCTGCGAAATTGATCAGATGCTCGAGGAAAACAAGGAAATGGCACAAAAATTTGCTGAATACCATGACAAAGGCCCAATAGATTTGAGAAAGGCGTTTTTCGGGGGACGCACAGGGCCAATGAAACTGTATCACAAAGTGAAGCCAGGCGAGAAAATTTCTTACCTGGATTTCACCAGGTAAATTTTATTATTTTGAATTACATTTTAATTAATTCCCTCTCAATTTAGTTTGTACCCCTATACGAATTATACGACCAATTACCCTGTTGGCATCCCCAAAGTGCACATTGTGAACAAAAAGATCAATTGGACTGAACCGGATGACATTCTCTTTCCACTCTCCATCATCAAAGCGTTTGTCATTCCGCCGAAAGAATGCAAAGTGCCGGTTTTGCCGATGAAATTGGAGAAGGATGATCGACTACTCTTTCCGCTGTGCTCAAAATGCTGTAAAGAAAACCCAAAAGGCGCCGTGAATGAAGAATATAGTTGCAAACATAGCGATGAAGAAAGAGGCTGGGTTTCAATGTGCACTTCGATTGAAGCAACTGAGGCATTGGCGGCTGGCTACCGTTTTACGGAATTGTATCGAGTGCTGGAATATGAGCGATCCGATGATCAACTTTTTCGCTCATATGTCAGGGAATTTTTGACGGAAAAGTTCCATGCCTCCGGCTTCGATTCAACAATCAAAGGCAATTTTGAAGAGGAAGAAAAGTTCATTGCTGAATGTTTGGAAATGTTTGGCATTGAAATTGATCGAGCGAAGATGAAGACAAATAAAGGAAGGCGAGCTTTGGCCAAACTTTGCCTGAACAACTTGTGGGGTCGCTTCTCGCTTCGCAATTATGGTCTCAGCCAAACCCACATCACTGATGACCCTTCTGTGCTGCGCCAATTTCTCGAAAACCGCTCATTGGATGTGACTGCATTGGATGAATTGGATGAGGAGACAATTATGATTAGCTACGTTGTAAAGCGAGATTGGGTGGAGGAAGGCGATGCATCAAATGTGGTCATTTCCCTTTGGACAACCAGCCAGGCCCGGATTTTGCTACTGAAAGCTATGCAGAAAGTGGCAAATACTCCAGGCTGTGAGATTTTGTACACTGGTGAGCAATTTGACTCGAATTTTTGGGAATAAATTTACCAATTTCAGACACAGACTCGATCGTTTTCGTCGAACCGGAAAATGGCCAAGTTCTCGAAACTTCTCCCCATTTGGGCGGCCTAACCAGTGAGATACCAGAGGGTTACAAAGTGGTCGAATGGGTCAGCGGTGGGGCAAAGCAATACGGTATAAAACTGAAGAAAATCGACGCGCCTGAAGGGGAAAATGAATTCGACTACATTTTGAAGATTCGAGGTATGACGCTGAATTGGGATGTAATTATGAATCAGGGGCTTCAATATGAGACTTTCAAAGAATCGGTTTTGCGATATTGCCAAACAGGGTAGCCCCAGCCCATTCATGTATTGTATCCCAACTTTCTTCGCCCCAATCTTAAGCATGGAACTGTTTACACTCAACCCCTTCAAAAAATTTGGAAACCATTCTGTGGAAAAGGAATTGTCCGCCCATCAGATACTCGCGTTCTTGACTTTGGTTATATTTCACCTAATTAATTGTAATCCTTTCGCTTATTCCATTTACATTTGTATTGTATTTGATATAGTAATGTCAATGTCAATTTTTAATAAATAAACATGCAAAATTAACATTTGGAAGATGATTTTTCGAAAAAATTAGTGAAAGGAAGATCCACTTTTAAGGAGAAAATTGGTGGAATTAAGGAATGGAAGATGACTTTTTGAAAAAATTAACAATTGGAAGTTGCACTTTTTAATTTTATCCTAGTAAAATTAGTGGAAATAATATGTTGAAGATGAGTTTTAGGAAAAGTTAAGAAAAAGAAGATGTACTTTTAAGGAGAAAAATGGTGGAATTAAGGGGAAGAAGAAAATTTTTCCAAAATATTAAGCAAAAATGCACGAAAATACGAGTTTTTCCGTCAAACTAGTGCAGTGGGTGCGGATTGTGCGGGTGGGTGGGTGTGTGCCGTGCTTGTGCAGGTAATATGGTGTGAGGCATGCACCTGCACCTGCACCAAAATGCACTATGCACAAATGCACATGCCTCTCCGCACAAATTGTGCAGCCTAAATCGAGCCCACCCCTTCCCCTTTTGTTCAAAAATTAAACTTGTATTATTAACTTCTTTTATCGATGGATTAAAAAATAGTTGAATGGAAAATCAAGTGTAATTAATAAATCATTGCAAAATAATTGACAAATATAATGAAGGAAAGGGATAGCCTAATTAAAAATGATGGAATTGATAATGGTTGTTAGTCGGTTGACTTAAAGAATTGCGGCCTTCTGAATCGACAATATCAAAAATTTCTGGAGGCATTTCTGTGGATGTGTTAGAGGAACATGCAAATAGTGACGGATCTTCTTCTTCTTTCACCTTTTGCGATGAATTTTCCAGATTCAGATTCCTGAATAGGTGCAAAGCCTGATCAGGAGGAGTAAACCAACAAGGCATTGGAAGCTCATAAAATTGCTGTTCCTCCATTTCCATTTCAACCAATTCCATAGGATAATGGTAGTTCTCGGCACCAATAGGAAAAAGTTCAATCACGCATTGCAAATAAGGAAATTGCAATCGAATTCCGTGCTTGGCATAAAAGTATTGAACAATACTCGAATTATATGGGCGAGAAAGTCGACCGAATGCCTTAATGGCATCGGCCCCCTCTTCTGTGATTCCACCAAATTTAAACTCTCTTATTTCGCCTTTTCTATCCTTATATGTTGTATACATCTTTTTTGAAGAGATAAAATATGGCATTCGGCGGATGAGCTCTTCCCTCTTCCCGGGATGGGCCAATTTTTCGCGAAGCTGACTGGGTTTGCAATTCAAAATTCTAGCGCAGACAACACGGAAGGAATAGCGTTTTCTGGCCATTTTTGGAATAAATATTGAATTGGAATATTTTTGCAATGATTTGATCAAAATGAATGAAAATGGGAAAATGGTCGATTTATATACTCCCAGGATGGGCCAATTTTCACTCAAATCATATCTCCTCCTAGGGTTCAAGAGATAGAGCTCTAAAATTTTTTGCATTATATTCTACCATATATCCTCTATAAAAGTTCCAGTTTAGATTTTTTAATTTCGTCCAAATACAAAAAATATTGGCCATAAAATAGGGCCAAGTTGAATTTTTCATGATTTTATTTTAAAATTTAATAAATTTGTTAAATTTAAATATATTTTTTTTAAAATTTGTGGAATTAAAGAAGATTTAATTCTATATCTAAACACAGCCCCTGAAGTTCTCATGATTTAATGCACAAAAATTTATGACCTCTGAAACATGTATTGTTCATCTACACAAAGACAATTTTCACTCAAATCATATCTCCTCCTAGGGTTCAAGAGATAGAGCTCTAAAATTTTTTGCATTATATTCTACCATATATCCTCTATAAAAGTTCCAGTTTAGATTTTTTAATTTCGTCCAAATACAAAAAATATTGGCCATAAAATAGGGCCAAGTTGAATTTTTCAAAAATTACCAATTAAAAATTAATAACTCTTTCAGATGGAAAGCTATGGATTTAATTTAAAGGTCATTTTATTCCTCATTATCTAGGCTATAAATGTCCGTATTAAATTTTTTTAATTCCTTCAAATAAGAAAATTATGGCCATAAAATTTGGCCAAATCAAAAATTTGTATGAGATATTTTTAAAATTTAATAACTTTATTAAATCCAATTTTTATTCAATTAAATTTCATAAAGATAATTATCTTTAATTATTCTATCTAAAAACAGCTCATGAAAGGCTGCGACAGATGTTTTACGGAGAAATGGAAATTTGAGCAATTAAATTTGCCCTTGAGAAAAATTACAGTTTTTATTCAAAATTTTTAAATTTTTAATTATACTATAATTAAAAAATAATTTTAATTATACATTTGATGCATAAAACAGATGGTATTCATGGGAAAAATATTTTATTTTAATGAAAACGCATTAATTTTGCCTAATTATCGGGGGAAGGTCAAGGATTTGGTCAGTATAAAAGGCTGACGATTTTAAATCAAATTTATTTCAATATTCATTTCTTCCGTCGATTTTTCCCAATAATCTTGCTTCAAATAAACGAGAAAATAAAAATGAGCCAAACAATCGAGAATGCCTCTTCGCCTCAAATCAATCCTTCAAGCTTGCCTCCAATTCCGGGAATGAATGCTGCCATTCCGCCCCCACCAATTCCACCGACAATGAATGAGATGAATATGGAAATGGGTTCTTCCTCTGCCGCTGGTGCTACAGAAGATCGTTCCAATTATGGGAATGTGATTCACAAAATGGTAAGAAATTAATGTGAAAATTTATTGATGAATTCCCTATTTTTTAGAACTGGAAATTGTTCAAAGCCAAAAATGTGCTGATCTATCATCTTTGTGATGGCTGCCAACAGTTGCTTTTCAATTCACAAGATAAGATTACACAGCTTGGCGATGACAATCATTGGATTGTGAAGTTTGAGCTTTGCCATTCGTGCATTGTGAAGAACGTCCATGCCACAACTTGCCTCTCGAAGCCGTATGTTCGTCGTCCAAATCAACAGCAACAACCATAAGAAAGGGATTTTCACTGGGGCAACTATACGATATTAACCACACAATTAATCACCAATAATAATAATTTCCTATTTTTTAATGCTTCATTTTATTCAATCATTTTATTCACGATAAATTTAACAAACAAGTCTGGATTTTCTTTTTTAGACAAATATTCAATGTATTGGGGAAATGTGTAGCCTAAAGACATGTAATAAATAAATGTTATACAATGATGGGCACAAGTTGAGGCTTTAGGCGATTGAAATTGTCGTTCATTTTTAATTGTTTGGGGAAATTTATTTAAAAAATTTTGTTCAATAATAGGGCTTGTGGGCATGCAAAGACTATCGAAATAATAAATTGGCCTTTTTTGTCCTTCGGCGAATATTCCTATCCAATGTGAACCATCCATTTGATGTGGATCGAGATTGGCAACCAATGCCGCTGGATATTTTAATTTGTTTGGAGAAGGGAGTTGGTCACATGGGAACCAGCCAGCAAATATTTTTTTGGTCTGCGGATTTGTCGAAAGAATTTTTGCAATCAAGTCACTCTCCATTTTGACTTTTCCTGCTCATCTATAATGCCTATATACTCCTCAATTTCCTTTCCTCTAAGTCCTTTGCTATAAGCTTCCAAAATTTTAGGGCCTTGTATGTGATCGAGTTGGTCTTGTCCTATTTGCGGCTGTTTATTATTATTAGATGATACTTCCATAAGTTCAAATGAATTGCCGATTCCTTTTCCTCTATTTTGCTTAGACAAACGAATAATAGAGCGTACCACATAGATAATTAGGCTTAGAATAAGCAGAATGTACATGATGAACATTGCCAGACAATAGGCATGACCATAAATATCATTGTCCTTGGGGGATTCCTTACAGAGATGAATGGCAGGTAGTTGACTGAGAGGACCGAGAGGACTATCTTGCAGCTGTCCAAATTTTGCGCCAAAATTTTCTACGGTAGAAGAAGGGATTACTGTGCTGCTGCCTATGATTTTGCCCAGCTGCTTCAAATATTCCTTATACTCTGGCAATTCCCTCCATCTAATTGGTTCGTTGGTCTCTGGGTCCACAATTAATGGCGAAGAAATGACAAGGACCATTGGGAGAAAAATTCGAATAAGAAATATTGAGAATAAAAATTTTTGGGAAATGAACATTTTTTAAATTTTATTCGTTTAAATATTGGTAAAAAAATGACAATGAATGAATGTAAAATAGAGGGTATTTATACTGTCGTATCGGTAGAAATTGTTCGGTTCTTATCCACCATAAATAATGAATCCCCTTCGGCCATCACAATTAGCACAATTCCGCCATCAGGCACTGGCTTGGAAAATTTTATGTCAACAGAGGTTGCTCCACTTTTGATTAGATCAAACACTCCTCCTTGATCCTCCAGACTATTAGTAAGGTTGAAAATGTAAATGCAATGGGTTTTTTTAAACTGTGCATAACCAATTCCATTTCCTTCCAATGTATTTGCAAAGCCTGAATTTATATTCAAATCATGGAATGGTCTAACATATTTGTCATTTTCATAATCCAAATCATAGGGAGCTTGAGGGTAAATTCGACCATTAGCTGTAATGCTGATTTCGCGCACATTAAAATGCTGAAAATTGAAAGGAGAACGTGTATAATCTCCTATAAAATCTTTATTTGCAACTAGCCCTAACGTGATTCGACGAGGAATTTGGTCCAAAAATAAACTGGCATTCATCTGATAACGTCCTTGGCTAATAAAAATACTCTTCATCGCTGTTTTTCTTACATCATAGCAGGCGGGTTTTGTCTCCAATTTTCGCGCAATATCCAAAGCCAATCCATCGACCGGGGAAAGCTTTTTTATATACAATTTACAATTGACCACTTCAAAATGATATTTTATTTGGGGCACGGCTGGCGTAGTACCAGCGGCTGGTTTGGCTACATTCGTTGGTGAAATGAGGACAAATTTTGATTCATTAGGCTGGATGGAGATTTCAATTCCACAATGAGAAATAAGGAATTTTGGTTGGCAAAATAGGTCGGAATCGATCTTGGCAATGCATTGCACAATTTTACTCTGTTTATATTGTTCTTTTCGGAGTTTGAATCCGTTTCCCGTTTCAAGACTATCCCTCTCCCCATTGTACCGATATCCAGCCGCTTCCAGATGAGAAAACTTTGCTATAGGACTAAATGAAAGTTCATGAGAGAGGTAGGATTTGTAGGCCATAAGAGAATTGGAATTGAAAACATCTTTCCCATTGATACCAATTTTTAAATTGTTAATGAATGTATTGCCGATTAGCTGAATTGGTGCAACATCATCAGTGGCTGCCAAATCCACCAATTGTCCATTTGCTCCTTCCTTCCTTATTCGGAATTCCGTAAATAGGAAACATTTGGTTAAGTCTATATAATTATCGGAGCTGTGGATTTTAAATAGGTAAGGCGGAGTGTCCACAGGATTTTGGGTTAAAATCTCAAAAACTTTGGCCGATGAAATTGACACATCTGTTGGTGGAATGGAAAAAAAATCAAGTTGATTTGTTATGGAATTGACACTGGCCGAGTCGATTTTGTGAAAGGCCATTTTTAATTAATTTTAATTTAGGGAGACGAATATTTTTAATTAATATAATCCAAATGCGTCGGATCGCAATCTTTTTTTAGAATGAGCTAGTGGTTTACTTATGGTTCGTCCAATAATAGATTGCTGACTGAGTATGGATTGGGAATTTTTTGGCCTTTTTATACGCTTCCTGCCTGTCCCAAATTGTTTTGGAAATCCGCCTTTGTCCAAAACGGCATCGATTCCTTTCTTTCCTTCGCTAATTACAGCTTCTTTGAGCGGTTGCCCTTCGTGAAGCTTTTCCATTACTCTTTGGCCTGTGTTGAGTGCTTCTTCGCCCACAGTTGTCCCAACACGGCGAATTAGAGGCAAAAAAAATCGCCAAACACCTCTTAACACATCAGTGATGCCAGCTCCGTGCTGTATTCCATAGCCTCTCTGCATATATGCAGGACCACCCTTGAATATTTCGTATCTATAGGATTCACCCATATCTGATGGGCCCCCTCCTGTTTGGATAAAATCATCATAGCCAACTGAGGCTGTATCGAAAACAACGTGCACCATTATTATTTTTTAAATTAAAATTTATTCAATCGTATAATAATATGAATTAATTGATTGGGTTTAGGAATAAATAATGGAGTGAATTAAAATTGAATGATTCTTTTAAATATCAAGACAATCATCACTTGACCCCAATCCATGGGCAAAAGCCTGCCTTCTTCCATTGTTAGCAACTCGATTTCAATTTCATTCACAGTCTTCGGCAATACTTTTACGTAGATGGGCGAGTCATAAATTTGTTCCGTATATTCCCCTGGGGTCGATCCGGAAATAGACACAACACGAAGCAGCGAACTCAGTTTATTACCAATAATCATATTCTCGGTTAATCCTTTTGTATAGACACCAAAGCTTGAAAATCCGCCCTTCAAATCACAAGCATATTTGGCCATTTCCCCATTTTTTATATGCATTCCATTTTCCCAACCCAAAACGTATGCTAGCTGCGGGGTGAACATGATGTAATTAATATTTGGATCTGAAAAAACAGCCCTAAAGCGTTGAAATTCTTTGTGAAATTGGAAGCCAATTGAGTCAATCATATGCTGAGCCATCACCAGATCTACCGTTTTCACTTCAGGTTTAGGCAGATCCCCAAAAAATGTTGAAATGAGATTCTCTCCTCCATTTTCTTCTTCCTCTTTCTTAGCATTTTCTTCCCCAATCTCTCCTCCACTTTTTTCTTCTTTCTTTCCATTTTCATCCTTTTTTGTTTTATTTTCGCCATCGGTATTATTAGCAGTGGTACTGATTGATGATTGCTCGTTAGCTCCCACATTTTCACCATCAAAAAGTGTACTCAAAAGTGGGGAATCATCCGATGCGGAATCAGCAGCCGTAGCTTTTGATTCCGCTTTAGGGGGTGATCCTTTGCTGTTAGCCTGAATCGGAGCTGTTTGAGCATTCTGCCCAGGATTTTGATTGATGGAAGAAGTTGAGGTTAAAGCAGCGGTATTTGTGTTTGTTTCAATACTAGGCGTAGAAACGGTAGCGGAGCTTCGAGTTGTGACAGGCTTATTCTCATTTCCCGTTACTGTATTATTTTCTCCATTCTTTTTTCCTTGCTCTTTTTGTTCTTCCCCAAAATAAGTTTCCAAAAGTCCAAGGCGTGGAGGAGGCGACCCTTTAGGGGGAGCTGGAGCTTTCCTTGGCGGAGATCCTTGTTTTTTCTTCTCTCCTTCAGCTTTGGCGGAAGCTGCACGTTTCCCTCTGTTCAATTTTGCTTCGCTTTCGACAGTCGGTCTTTCCAAAAAGACATTTTTTGCTTCGCTCAATGCTTTGGCTTGAAATTTAATTGTTTCATGGAGGAATGTTTGTAATTCATTTATGTTTTTATGCGAAGCTTTTGGGATTGGAATTTTTATGAGCCGTTCCTTTTTCTCTGTCTCATTATAGTGAACAAAAATTGCCTGGTTATCATCCAATATTGTGGAAGCCCATGAATAGGGGAACGATATGCTGTGTAAGCCGCAAACCCAATTTCCCTCCAATTCGATTGGCCTAGGCAAATGCATTCGAAATTTATTCGGCCGGTTATCCGGATAATCCTGAATATTACTCGGAACATAGACAAAAAAACTGTTTGACATTTTTTATTTAATTAATACGAAGAAAATTGAAATGAATAATCGAAAATGGTTAATATATGTTAATTGAAAGGAATTTATATATATTTTTTTTATGGTTGCAATTGGCTTTCATGAATCCATTCTTTCTCAGGATAGCCTATAAATTTCACCAGCACATCAAAGGTTCCATCCGGCCTCTTTTTCTTCCTATAGGTCTTTTCAATACGGTAAGTTGTGTCGGCATCCCTTCTGACCTTGGCCAATTCTTCTCCATAAAATGAACCCTTGAATTTTTCCCCTTTATCATCACGAATTTTGTATAGAATCGGTTTGGATTTGGTTTTTACAGAATCCACTGTTAATACTTCATCTCCCCAGGATGGAATATAGCCTTTCTCGAAAATATGTTTTCCCCTACTCATTCGAACCGTATCACCAGCTATAAATTTTGGTTTCATTCTCTTTCGCTTAAATTTGAATTCATCGGCATATTGTCGTTGCCAAACCTCTCGGGCATTATTGAAGTTCACATCAATTGGGCGCATTCCATGAGTCCTGCTCGGGGCATGATTGATTCCATCGACAATTTTCTGAAGCACTTCAATCCAATTCAGCGTTTTTGTTTGCGAAAAATATCGATATAATCGCTGTTTTAAATTCCGAATTGCTCTTTCAGCAAGCGAAGCTTTAACAAAACTTGAGCTTGTCTCAAATTTCTGTATTTCCTCATTTTCAAAAAATTCTTTCAATAATTTATTTCGATATTCCGTGCCCAAATCCGAATAAATTCGTATAGGTTTAAAAGGCATTTGTTCTAAAAGTTTTTTAAATGCTTGCAACATATCTTCACCCTTTTTAGTCTTTAACGGGATAGCAAAAAGCCTTTTTGATAGGACATCAATGGCAACTAAAATATAACGATGGCCATTATTGCTCCGGCTTAATGCACCCATCTCAGCCAAATCCGTTTGAATATCACTCATAAAACCCAGTGGAATAGTTTTTGCCCTCTTAAAATGCACTCTTCTTGGCCGCATAAGGGAATAGGTCCGGTGTCCTTGGAGATAATATTCAACATCTTTTCGGTTTATTTTTGAACCTAATTTCTTCTTAGCCTCTTTGTATAGAGTGTCAACTCCGGAAAATGCAGCTGGTGATTCAGGATTATTATATAATTGGTTGAGTGTAGATTTTATTACATCCATAATTTATTTATTAATAAAAGGGAATATAAATGAATTATAAAAATATATAAAATGACAAATAAGTAATGGATTAATTATTTTTAAATTTTGCCACTCTTTTTTGTAGTGCTTCCAATCTTGCTTTATTACTAATATTCGGTAGCCTTCTACCACCGTATTCATTTGATACAGTATGCACATCCGCTTGGGTCGGTCTGGTTTTTGCCCATTTAATTGATCCATTTAATGCTTCTTCTTGAGTTGGTTTTCGACGAGCCCATTGACGACGGCGAATTGAACCCTCAATTTCAATCCTAGGCTTCTTTTGTTCTAGAATATCCCCTTTTGATGGCTTCCTCTTTCTTATATCCCTCCTAACAGCCGATGAAACTACTTCAATTAAATCGGGATCACGTCTATATTTTACACCTGGTCTTCCATACAATTCCATCGATGTTTGAGGTCTTGGAGCTAACGGTGCTTCCAAAGCCAACTGAGCCGATGAAATCGGTAGAGCCGATTGATCTTTTGATGGTTCCAATTCTTTCCTAATTGACTGATAATTTCGTATAACTGAAGGTCGAGAAACTAGCGAAATTTTATTCTTCTTCTTTATTAAAGCCTTTGATTTTGATGATAAACCCAAATGTTCTCGACTAGGTAATTTATTCGATGAGGAAGGTATGATCGATTGATCCATTGGCTCTGGTAAAGGTAACATGGAGGATGGCTGTTCCAATTCTTCATTGATTTTATGATAATTTCGTATAACTGACGGATTTTTCTTCTTAGTCAAAGTCTTTGATTTTTTGGATATTTTTGTTAATTGCGAATCT
This sequence comes from Pratylenchus scribneri, assembly GCA_030063045.1. NCBI lineage: Eukaryota > Metazoa > Nematoda > Chromadorea > Rhabditida > Pratylenchidae > Pratylenchus > Pratylenchus scribneri. Next base: position 386,924 of record JAQSEB010000014.1, on the reverse strand, counting down.
GTATTTGTTTTTTCCATTAAAGGCCATTTTCTAGGAATAAAAGGAATTTCATCTCTTCCTTCCTGAAATATTTCTGGTGGATTTTGAGGATGAGAAGGAGTAAGAGTTGTAGAGGAAGAAGATGGTTGAGGAGAAGCCAATTCCATTGTTTTTTCTGATTCATCTAAATTATTCGGAACATTATCCACTTTTTTGGAGGGCTTTGACGGTTTCGGTGGACTTTTTGATGGTTTATCTTCATCAATCATTATTTCTTCATCCCCACTTTCAAATTCATCTCCTTTTTTAACCAACATTCTCAACCCATTTGTTAATTCTACTCGGGCAGGCCTACTCTCTCGCTCATTTCTCATTTGCAAATATCGACGGAGTTCTTGATTGTAGAGAATATTTTTCCGAGAGGACTCAGTCCGGCCATGTTTAATTTTATCCAATTCCCTTTTGGTAAAATCAAGATTGGGTTCGCCTGTATCCGTAGAAGTTAGGCCTCGATAAATTGGTTCGGGAACGAGAAGATATTTTTGTGCCATTAAATAATAATAATAAAATGATTTTTTGAATTAATTTTAATCTTTTATAAATAAATTCTTGGCCAATTCAATGAGAATGGGTGTTAGAAGAGCACCGAAAACAGCAGGAGCACCGCTTCCTTTTTGTACAATAAATTTTCTTGCTCCTTTCTCGCTACGTAATCTGCTCATTCGGCGCACAAAATCAGCATATGGCATTAGGCGATTCCTTTGCCTTGAGGTTAATTGAAAACGCGAGCACACAATATTGAGGCAAACTTCTACAATGGCTAGAAGTTGTTGCGAATTTGCATGTTTCAGGTATCGATGCAATTTCTTTGGAGATTTAATTTTTGATAAACTTTTAAGAAATTGATAATTTTCATGAATTAATTGACTAATTTTTGCTTGGGTCATTTTTTAGGGAAATAAATTAAAGACCGTTTTTGGGAATGAATATTGTACTCTCTTCTTCTTGATTAAATATATTTGTGCGAAGCCTAAGTGACGGATCGGATGAAGCATGCATATCAATCAACAAATAGCCATAGGGCTGATTTGTTGCTTGCCGATAGGCATCCATGAAATAATCGAGTTGTCGAGGAAAAAGTTGAACGCCAATATTCCTCACTGAAAGTGCCGAATTCGGAGATCGCATCAAGACCAAATATTGAGCATTTTGGCGAGCAACTTTAATTTTCTTTTCAAATAAATTTTGAGTGACAAAGACAATGGAAAAATTTTGATGGTGGGATTTTGCGGTAAACAGTTGATTCAAATACTTTGCATCTATTGCCAATAAAAGGTCATCCAATATTAACAAAAGGGGCTTAGGTTGGCGTTTAATTACTTCCTCTGGGGGAACTCCGGCAAATACGCCAATTCCGGATTTTTGGAGAACTGGCACAATATCACTCATTTCACCAAAACAATACAGTACACTTGAAGGTTTTGGAGAAATCAACTCAGAAGATTCTGCTATAAATTTCAATAGAAATGTGCTCTTCCCGCTCGAGCTTGGCCCACTAATTATCATTCCAAATGGCGATTTTAACATTAATTCTTTATTAGAAAAAGAGGGAATATCCATTGATTAAATTTAATTAATAATAAATGATAAATGAATGTGAAAAGGGGAATGGAGTAAACTTATTAAAAGAATTTAGTGCTTAGTGGGGATGTTGGTTTATTGGGAATTGAAGGGGTAATTGAGGCGATGGCTGCTTCTTCTTCCTCTTTCATCTGTTTTGCTTGTTCCTTCAATTCTTTCACTCGCTTTGGTTGATCGGGAATGCCTGTGGTTGCAGCTTTCATACTCTCATAAAATGCCTCATACTGATCGGATGCTGGAGCCTGAACTGTTTCAGATTTTACTTCTTCCCTGGGCTCTTGATTTTGCTTACTTGGTAGCTGTGAATCACCTAAAAAGGTGGCAGCAGCAGCCAAAATTTCCAACAAAACAGAGAATGGAATTGTTCGGTTTTCAGGATTCTTAGGCGCGAAAATTTTGTTATGTTTTGCCGAATTCTTTTGATAAGTCTCCAGCAATTCAGGCGAAATGTTGTTGCCATTTGGATTTGTTGTGAAAGAAGTGGCAGCAGAAAGGGCATCCAAAAATGCCTCGAAGCTCATCCCACCGGCCTTCTTCACACGTCCAATCATTCCTTCGGCCACATCACCGCTGGGAACAATCCAATCCAGGTAGGCATAGATCTCCGAAAGTGTTTCCTTCAGCGTGTATTCCTTTTCAGGCTCCAGTTTAGGCATTTTCTGTGGAGGCTCAGCCTGAATTTCCTTTTGATTTGTAGAAATAATTGGGTGGCAAATTACCGGTGCTTGCTGTCCATGCTCAATATTGAAAACTTTTCCCTTATTCTTGATCTTGAAAAAGCAGTGGCCTGGAAGATCGTGGACCGAATCGAATGGAACGAAACGACTTCCCTTCATTCGGGTACAAAACAGCGTAATGCCTTCCTTGGTGACGACAAAATCCAATTCTACTTCCGTCGATTTACATTCTTTGCATTTTCCTTGGTTGTCGAATTGTACAAATCGAGGAGTGGAGAGACGATGGCTGGCATGAATAGTTACACCAGTGCTTGTAATGTTGAAGTCCACTTCCGGCAATATTTGCTGACCGAGGCTTTTCTTGTCCGTCATATTAAGGGCCATTTTTATTTGGGAGATTGGAATTTTTAAATTTGTAATGGAAATTTTTAAAATGAATCGAGGGAATGGTTTGGGTTTGAATTTTCCCCTATTTATATAACCCTGATCTTGACCTATTTTTATTAAAAATTTTAATTTCAATTTTAAAATCTCAAGACTCCGCCTATTTCACTCTCGAATGGCTCTTTTCATTCTTTCCTTCAGAATGAGGGAATATTTTAGCTCCGCCTCCTGCTCTCGACTGCTGTTACCGGTCACTTCCCTCATTCTCGACTGCTGTTGCCTTTGGACCATATCCCATTGAAAATTTCCATTTTTTTATTCCTTTTATAGATAAATTTATCAAATGGATCAACAAATTGATAAGATATTCAAGGCCAAGAATCCAATATTTCAATGCCTGATTAATGTCCGATCGCAGGATTCTAGCGTCAAATTTGACCAATGGAAGCGCGGATTGTACAAACGAAAGGAAAAGTATTTTATAAAATTAAAAATATATTTGTATCCATAAAATTCAGACGGCGTCGTTTATTGCTGAAGTATTCTTATCAAGAGAATACACTTGACAATTATCTTGCGCCGGAAATTCCAGCTGCTCAACCGGAATTGACGCCACCAGCAGCTCCTGAAATGCCTCCGGAGGAAATGGCAAATGACGATGATTCAACGGTGACGGTGGAATCTGCAGAGGAGGAATATTGGGCCTTGAAATTGAAGAATGGAGAAGTCAGTTTTAAAAGGAGGGAAAAAATTTTTAAATGAATGCTTTTTACAGTTTCTGGAAGCGAATTGGCCGAAAATTTTTCGTATTTATGACGAGAAAAACGGGAATATGCTATACTATGACATGGACAAGAAGGAATTTGTTCAAAACCCAAAGGTAAATAAAATGTTTAAATTAAAAATTATTAATAATTTTAGTTTTTTTGGAAATTGACAACAATGGAATTGGAAAATGATGGGCAACAAGTGGATGAATCGCCAGAAGAAGAAATGTAAAATTTTAATTAGTATTTTATTCCTAATTTAATCTAATTCAGGGTTGTGCCCGATTCGCCAGAATCCCCCCCTTTGAGCCGACAGGGCATTGATGATGGGCAAAGCACGGAATATGAATACCAGCCGACGTCTCCTGATTATCCGGACTAAGATGAAGAATAAGTGAAGAAGGAGGGAAAGAATTATGATTAAAATGGAAAATAATTCAGGCTTTTTATTTAAATTAATTCATTTTTTTTTCCAATTTTAAATAAATTCAAAATTCATCAATTTTCCAATAAATAAATTCTTTTCATTTTAATTTTGTACATTTGCTTCATCATTTCCGTTCAATCAGTCTTCGGCTACTTCTTAAGTTTAAGGGGATTTAAGAATAGGTATTGTAAAAATTGGGACCTCCCCCTCCTCTTCAATTGTTTCCTCAATTGTAGGCATTGGTTGTTGTTGCTGGCGCCGACGGCATAGCGAACAAGTAATGGCTAAGGGGGGATAGGGATTGATGGGCAAGCGGATGAGAGGAGGCACATTGGCGTTGTTTTGGCCTGCAATTTTCTAATCCATTTCTTCATTCTCTTTAAAATTTTCCCACCTTCCTCCACAACATTTTCATTGCGCAACTCTTGGCGACGAGAACGGTGGCGTAATTCCTGGTGGCGAAAACGACTCAAGGCCATATAGGAATAGATGGCAAAACCGAAGGCCAAAATCTATGGGTGGAGGATAATTGATCGGGAAAAGGAATGGAAAATGGTTTTTTTTACTTGCAAGCAAATACCAATAATAGCCAAAAAATTTCCTCCGCCGTTGCCATTGTTGTTGTGTATGCCATTGAAAAATTGGTTCAAATCAATTGATGAAGGCACACATTCGATCGGTTTTGCGTAAATGACAGGCCTCCAGCAATTATAGTCCGGAAATGGACAAGAGCAATTCAAAACAATTTCCCATTGTAAATTTGTGGGGAATTCAATTGGGAATTCCATTGATTTGGAGGAATTTTTTACGAGATGTGAATAATTTTGAGAGAATATGGCCAATAAAGAAGAATGATTTGGGAGAATATGGCCAGAGAATGTTTGACCTGTTGGCCCTTTCACCCTTTTTCCCTTTCACACTTTTTCTTCCATTCTTCCCTTCCCTTTTTTCCCTTGGCCTATTGTTATGTAGATTTATAATGAAGATAAGGATATACTTTATAAAATGTTTATTCAAAAAGAATGAAAAATTTAATACAAAAAATGTATGAAAACTTTTTAAAACAAATGGAATGTATTTGCACCCAATATGGGGAAATTTTTTAAAAATCACAAAACTTTGGTTATTCATCATTCCAAGCATTCATTCAATGGCAATGAACCGAACAATTCATTCAACAATTCAGCCGCGGCGTCGGCCCATTCCCAATGCAATGGCCAGGAAAAGGATGAAGGTCATCCCCAGGATGATGATGATGAAGAGGAGGAGGACCGCATGAAGGTCTTAAATTTATTTTGATGTTTTTGTTTGCTGCCTCTTTTTACTCACCCCATTGCCAACGGCGATTAGCCGGGCGGATGTTCTGCTGCTGCTGTTGTTGACCATTTGGAGGAGGGCCGATGGCCATGTTGTTCTGCTGCTGTTGTTGTTGACCATTTGATGAGTGAGGAGGGCCCAAGGGCACATCATCAAAAATATCATTGATGGTGATTGGATTTGAGAAGTTCATTTTCGAGAAAGAATTAGTTAATTTGTTTGCAAATTGATAATCTAATAAATGGGGCAAAAGTTTGTAAACTTAGGAACAAAAATAATTGATAAAGTTTGAACAATTTGATGTTCAATTCGTCAGCTGGTTTGTATTTGTGAAATGATGAATGTTTTGCCAGTGGCATAAAAAATCGATTGTCAATTGAAGTGAAAGAATAAAATACTGTCGATGTACTGTACAGTCGAAATATTACGTGAAAAGAAGAAAAGGAAACCGTTTTTAAACCCCAAACCATAATCCCTCCAAAAATATGATACAATATACAGTTCCAAACAAATTCAATTTTATTTCATTAAATTTAATAAAAAATTTTAAATAAAAATCAAATTAAATAATTAACATTTCATATTTCCATTAATTTCTAATTTCCATATGTTTTCCATCCCCCAAATTATATCCATCCACATTCACATAGATTCATTCATTCATTCATTCATTTGGGTCCTTGGGGATGATGGCAGGCAATAAAAGGGGCAGATAATTTTTCCCATTGCCTTGACCTTTGTACCATCATCATCATCTTTTCCTTCCTCTATGCATTTCCTTCATCAACAGCGGCGGCAGATGGCAGATTGGAGAAATGAAAATGTTGGGGAATAATTATTGTGGGAATGGAAATTTTAATTATTTTTAAATTATAATTTTATTCATTTTAATTTTGAAAAATTTAATGGAGTCCATATGGAGAATATGGCTTTAATTTAATTTTAATTGTTCCGAAAAATGTAATTAAAATTCTGTGAAATCCCATGGGAAATTTGGATTTAATTTAATTCTTTTTATTAATTTATTATTTAAATTTAAAATATGACCCACGAGAAAAGGGGCCCACGAGAATCCCCTTAGATAACTACTGCTAGGGGCCATTATATTTTGTGTAGCACAAAGATGAACCCAGAACACATAATTTTTCCAATATAAAGTAAGGCAAATAAAGCAAAAAACCACCAATCTTTCTCATCTATTCGTCAAAATTTAATATTTAATTTCCTCAAATTTTCAATTTATTTTACTTAAATAATTTTAGCATTAAAAAAGCTTATTCACAAAACATTCGACAACTTATTGACAATCTTTTTTATAAAAAAATGGCTCAAAAAATATTTGTGGTAAATTGGGGAATGGGATGGAATTGTTTACTCCAAAAAATAATCAATATAGGTGACTGGGGCAAACAAAGGAATTGGCTTGGGAATTGTGAGAGGTTTGGTCCAACAATTGCCCCAAAAGGAGAATGTCATTTATTTAACCGGTAAAATAAATTTATGATGACAAAAAATAATTCCCTGTTCAGCCCGAAATCCAATATTGGGTGAGGCGGCATTGAAAGGCCAACCACCAAATGTTGTTTTCCATCAATTGGACATCACAAATGAACAAAGTTGCAAACAATTTGCGGAACATTTAAAACAAAAACATGGCGGATTGGATGTCCTCGTCAACAATGCCGGTTTTGCATTCCCAAATGCATCGACCGAGCCGGCTGGTGTTCAAGCGGAAATCACAATTGGGGTGAATTATTATGGCACAAAATTGGTCAGCAATTATTTGGCTCCATTGATTCGCCCCGGAGGAAGGTACTAAAATGGGAAATTCATTTGCCTATTTCTTATCAATTTTAACCAAAAAAACAGAATTGTGAATGTTTGCAGCCAAATGGGCTTAATGAAGGAAGGTTTTTACAAGAAGGAATTAATCGACCAATTCGCTCGACCCGGGGGGTATTTCAATTATGCCGGGTACTTGGTACTTGGAACGATTTTTACTTGGTACTTGGTACTTGGAATAAATTGATGTTTCAATTCCATTTTTTCAATTACAAGTACCAAGTTAGAATTTCCATGTTACAAGTCCTTTTGTTTCAATAATTTACTCGAAATGGCTTTTCTTTTCCAAGTTACCTGCTACTTGGAAAGTTTACTTGGTACTTGGAACAAAATTTTTTCGGGTTGAAATTGGCCCTAAATTGGATTCCAAGTTAAGCATAACTCGAGAATTTGTGGATAAAAAAATTTGAAATTTTGAGGATATGTTAAATGAACGTATTTTTATGCCTCTAATTTTTTTCAGAATTTTCTGACCATTTTTAGAAGAGATAAAAAATACTATATAAAAATGGTGCAAATTTGGAATCCATCCACTATAAAAAATTATAACTTGGCCAAAAATTGTTGAAAAATTCTAAGATTTTCACAGATTAATAAAATGACGAAATTTTACATCATATATTTTTTTTAGAATTTTTTTTCTAATTTTTGACTATTAAAAAAATTGTGATAGATGGGTCGAGACTTCTCCAAAGAAAAAATTCATAGCTTTGGAATTCGCAAACAAAAAAATTTAAAATTTTCTGAAAATATATTTTCGATATGTTAGAATGCCTAAAAATTTTTTTGGAAATTTTTAGAAGCCTCCAAAAATTTTTTTGGCCTTGTTCGATTTGTGTGCATATAATCGGGCGCATCGAAGTTTGCCCTATCATAATTATTGACTAAGAAGACCATTTTCCATAATTTTTATGTCATTTTAAATGGCAAAATTTAAGCTTTCGAATGATATATAAAATTAATGAAATTGTTCATATCTTTCAGAAATATGATTTTACAAAATAAGATGAATTCATTTCTAATTTTTTGTCTTTTTTTAGCTATATCTTTATTAATTTTAAATTAATTTAAGAAAATTATATATCATTCGGTAGCCCTCTTTCAACTTTTTAATTTGATATCAAATTTTCACTTATTTTCTAAATTGTGAATTTTTTTAAATAGAAAGATTGACGAATTTCACGCTTATATTTGTGGATGTAAAAATTCGTAGAAAAATTTTTAAAAAATTATCCCATATAGAAAATTATTTAGAAAATAATCTCTGAAATTATAAAAATTTTCTAATAAGAATAATTCTCGAATTATAATTTACTCAATGGCCAAGAATATAATAGAAGGCGAAGGCAAAGGGCAAAACCCTTCCCCTGCGTTTCAATTACTTTCCAAGTGAGCAAAAATTATTCCAAGTAGATGAAAAGGAATTGAAATGCATGTGCTTGCTACTTGGAACTTGGAATCGCTTACTTGGAAAATTTAACTTGTAACTTGGAAAGATTTTGGGCAAATAATTGAAACAAGGGAACTTGTACTTGGAACTTGAACTTGGAACAAGTTACTTGGAACAAGTACCAAGTACCCGGCATAATTGAAATACCCCCCCGACTTCACAATTGGCGATGTGGACAAATTTGTGGAGGAATATAAAAAGTAAAATAATTCAATTTAATTGGAATTATATTTGAATATATTTAGACTTGCTAATGAGAATCGTCGAAAGGAGGGAGGATTCCCTGAATCCGCATATCGAGTCAGCAAAGCGGCCGCAATTGCATTGAGCATGATTCAGGCACGGGAATTGGCACCGAAAGGGATCATCGTGAATGGGGTGAGCAATTTGACCGAAATTAAATAGAATTTGGATTATATTTTATTTATGGAATATATAAAAATATATATAATTTTGCAGTGTTGTCCCGGCTATGTTGACACGGACATGACCAACCATAAAGGTCATTTGACTGTGGAGCAAGGGGCCGAAACGCCAGTTTGGTTGGCCATTGCCCCGGATGTGCCCAATGGGAAATTCGTATTCAAGAAGAAGGCAAAGGAATGGCTTAACACCGAGCCAGAATGGTAGATGAAAATGAAACAATGAAGATGAGAGAATGAGGAAGACAGATGATTTTTTGATGGATTTGACATTCTTGATTATTTTATAACAATTTAATTTTAAAATGAATTCCATCATGATTATTTTTAATTTAATTTCCAATTTGATAAAAATTAAAGGTGTTTAAATTTTAATATTGGATGGCTGAGAAAAAAAAGAACAAATAAGTAAATATGTATTTGTTTGGATTATTTCAATCGGAAAAACAAACAAAAATCTACATAACTTTATAAAAATTCATATTCATTTGGAAAATGCAAATCTAAAAAATGATAAATAAAGTGGCGAAAATGTGTCGAGACTGTGACTAAAATAAAATAAAATCATATAATGGACAGAAGAAAAGTATAGGAAAAAGTGTCGAGAGTAAAAGGACATAAAATGGACAGAAACATCATCGCATGAAATGAGCACAAAATTCTCTTTAAAAATGAGACCAAATGAATTCATTTTCATCCAACAATTTTAAATTCTAATTTACCTTATTAAATATTCTTCCCATAAAAATAATGCAAAAAATTTACGTTGTAAGATGTACAAAAAATAATAATAAAATTAAATTACAAAAAATAGGTGACTGGATCAAACAAAGGCATCGGCCTTGGAATTGTTCAGGCACTGGCTGAGAAATTGCCTCATAAAGAAACAATCATTTATTTGACCGGTAAAATAAAATTTGACAAAATAAATATTAATTTCCAAAAAAATTGTTCAGCCCGAAATCCAATATTGGGTGAGGCGGCATTGAAAGGCCAACCACCAAATGTTGTTTTCCATCAATTGGACATCACAAATGAACAAAGTTGCCAAAAATTCGCTGAACATTTAAAGCAAAAACATGGCGGATTGGATGTCCTCGTCAACAATGCCGGCATCATTTTCCTCTCCGAACCAAATGGACCGCCAGAGCCAGGCGTGGCCGCGGAAAAGACAATTGAGACGAATTATTATGGTACAGAATCAGCCAACACCTGATCCCATTGATCCGATCAGGAGGAAGGTGTATTACAAAAATGATTAGACAAAATCAAATTTGAATATTTTTCAGAATTGTCCATATTGCCAGTTTGGCCGGAATAATGGCCAGTCCAACACAAAATGGTAATTGGATTAATGAATTATTCCCCATTATTTTCAATTAAAGGAATTACATGTGAGGGAGTGTATAAAAATGAATTAATCGAACAATTCAAACGACCGGATTATTCAATCGAGGACATTGACAATTTTGTGGAACAATTCAAAAAGTATTTTTAATTTAAATTAAATTAAAATTGACACCTTTTTAAAGGCTTTCCAATGAAAACCGACGTAAAGAAGGTGGCTATCCTTTTACCGGTTTTTGTTCATATCAAGTGAGCAAAGCAGCGATGATTGCCCTTTGCATTGTTCAGGCCAGGGAATTGGCCTCAAGGGGAATCACCGTGAATGCGGTCAGAATCATTTTAAATAAATTTATGCTAATAAAATTATTGCTCCATTTTAGTGTTGTCCTGGCTATGTTGACACGGATTTGACTGACCACAAGGGCCCATTGACCGTTGAGCAAGGAACGGTGACCCCAATTTGTTTGGCACTTTCACCGGATGTGCCCAAAAATGGAGGGAAATTTGTTTACGAATGCAAACCGAAAGAATGGCTTTTGCTATGAATTAGAACATTCGAACATTAATTTTGAATTCAAAAATAATTGAGGAATATTTTAAACATTTATTCAATAAATTTGTTAAAATTTTTTCTATTAGAATGCTCAAAAATTAGAAAGAACATATGATCTATTTTTTGATGTTTTTTTCGGAGGCGGTTAAATCAAACAAAATGGCCTCAATCCCAATTCATCCCAAATTACGCATGAACGTAAAAAACGGAGATCCAAATTGTTTGAAAATGGGAAATAGTAATAGGCCAAAAGGAGGGAACAGCTGCCATTTGTCGAAGTCGAAATTCCCTCAATTCCCATCTTATTTTCCTCTGTCTCGATCGGTGCCATCCACCCCCTCCTTACCCCCAAATTCTTCTCCCGGCTTCCGCCAAACATTCCTTCAACAAAGAGGCCTTTTGGTTGATTTGTTGAAAATCAATTGGCCAAATTCCTCTTTATTTTTATTTCATTTGGCTGCAATTTTTCCCTATTCTATATAATAAAAATATTTAAAAGTTTAAACAATATTGCAAATTAATATCAATAGAATTAATAAAATCCTTTATTTTTCAAATCACTAATAAATAATGAATCGGAATATTTCTAAAATTATCCAATGAAAATTGGTAATAATTCTAAATCAATTGAAAAAAATAGAATATAAAAATCTTTCTTATTAATGCTTTTAAATTCGCAAGAATTTCTATAAAAAATTTTCAGAGCAAATTAGTCCAAAATATATTAATATTAAATGGGCTATAGGCAATATCCAGTGTTGAAGACGGGCACGGAAGTGAATCTAAGCTATTGGCCATATCATTCCAAATCGCCAATGCATCAGCACAATGCAACATATGATTATTATAAGGTGATTAATGGTCAAAATATTATTTTAATACTCAATTTCATTTTTAGCAAGGCTCAATGTATTCTTGGTTTTTGCGGTCCGCCGCCCAACATTGCTCAAAAAGCAAACGATCCGGCTATTACAGCTATTGCCCATATACGGGACAACATGAACGCAGCTATTGGCGATATTGATTGATTGATTGATTGATTGGGCCAATGCCAAATTATTGGTGAATATTTTAAATTAAAATTAATTAAAATTATATTATTTTTTAGGCCCAATTTGGGAATCCTGCCTTCGAAGGGCGAAAACATTTTCTTTTGAATCTTCACATTTTTTTTTACAATTTAATACATAAAAATTCTTAAAAATGGATAAAAGAAATATTTTTATATTTGAACAATTCAATATCAATTTTCCTCAATTATTTTAGTTTTTGGGCATCCTTCGTCCATTTCAATATTATTTCCTTCAATTTCATCCGACTTAAATACGGTTGAATATTTTGCGATTTAAAATTCGAAAAAATTTGACATATTGAAAGGCACAAAACAATCGGCAATCCTAAAGAATCTGGGTCCCTAAATTTTTTAAATTTTTTTTTGCCTAAAAATTCATTTTTAAAGGTAATCGGGCCGTAGAATTCAAAATTGATGTTAATTTTTTGATATCTTACCACCTTGGTAAAATACTGCCGACTTTTACCAAGAAAAAGCAAAGGGGGGACCAAGGGCATTTTTGCTGAAAATTTTTATATGGCCAATATATAGCTCAATCGACGCAGTTCGATGAGAGGAATTGAATGGTACCACTTTTATAAGGTAATATTTTAATAAAAGCAAGTTATGACCAAAAGAAATATTTGTCTTGGTAAGGGATTTAGACCTCTAACTTGCCAGTAATTAAATATACCCTATAAAAGTGATACCATTCGATTCCTCTCATCGAACTGCGTCGATTGAGCTATATATTGGCCATATAAAAATTTTCAGCGAAAATGCCCTTGGTCCCCCCTTTGCTTTTTCTTGTTAAAAATCGGCATTATCTTACCAAGATGGCAAGATATGGCAAAAAGGATGTCAGATTCGTATTTTACGATTTCGATTATACCTAAAAAACATATTTTGAGGAAAAAAATGAAAAATAATTTTGGGACCCAGATTCTTTAGGATTGCCAAACAATCCATTATGTTTTATTTTGTCCATTCCAAATTCCAATCCCTTTTCCCCAATCGAATTCATTCATCATTTTTGCCACTTCCCAAAGTTCGAAAGAAATTTTGAATTGCCAAATTCTTCACTCCACCCAAACTAACTGACCGATGTGGCCATTCTTTTTCTTCTTCTTCAATATCTTTCATATTATACTAAAATTATTGCATATTAAAAAGTTCACAAAATTGGAAATAACCTCTCCCCGGGATTATATAAATTGACTTGAATTTGAATATTATTCGACAAATGCATACAAAATTAGGAATCCAGCTGACGAAGCATCATTTTATTTAAGATTAATTCGCTTCTTTTGGGTGTGGTGTTCATTTGGCAGATAAATGACCAATTTTCGATTTTGGCTAAATTTCCCAATGAATTTTCCCTCGATCAAAATCACATAATTTATGCGCAATTTTCTTTACAATTGAAGTACCATAAAATATATTATATAGTATATACTCTTTCTCAAATAAGGAAGTGACATGTGACAATTTTAATTTTTAATCGCAATTAATAATATATTATTTTCTGGTTAAATGTGGAGAAATGAAATATCTCATTTTAAAATGAAATTTAATGATATAAATATAAATCTATAAAAATAAGATGTCACATTTACTATCTTTTTGAAATTGTTGCAAATTAACCCTGGAATCACAATGGAGCGGGAAAACGCGGCGATTTTTGTTGCATTCTATCGCCATTCTCTCCAAAGTTATGTAATGATCTATGTATCTATCGCTTACCCGCTCAGCGGGTTCCATAAAAATCGCAGTGTTTTATAAAGAAAAAGAGCAGTTCTAGCGGGGAAGTAAAAGGGTAAGTAGAACTACTCTTTTTCTTTATAAAACACTGCGATTTTTATAGAACCCGCTGAGCGGGTAAGCGATAGATACATAAATCACTACATAACTTTGGAGAGAATGGCGATAGAATGCAACAAAAATCGCCGCGTTTTCCAGCTCCATTGTGATTCCAGGGTAAGACAAAATTGTGTAAAAATTTTCTCAAATTTAATGCTCTATTCATATTTCATATATTCATTTAAAAAGCTTACACATCCAAATTCCTAACTAGGCAATAAATCCATGAACATCACCCAAAAATCATAGCCAGCATAGAGGAAAATAATCAACAGTCCATAAACAATGAGAAAATATATTTTGTAGATTTTATTCCTTTTTTATACCTGTAAAAACATTAAAAATATTGAAATATAAAATGGGAAAATAAAGCCAAAAATAATTAGAAATGAATTAAATTTGTTTTTTTAACAAATGGAGAAAATTCGAAAGTAAATTTGATAAAAAAAATTTTTAACAATATAATTAATTATTAGGCGAAAATTTTGGTGGTATCTGGTATTTCAATTTAGCAAGAATATTTGTTCAAAAGAGATTCTGTCGTCCCCATTCTACTGTCAAATTGGATAGAAATAGAACACAGAGAGCAGCCGATCCATGCCCATGAGGATTGAGGACCATCAAAAAGGGAGAAGAAGCAATCCAATGCGATCAACAAATTGCACATTCCATGCAATGATCTTTTGAATGAGTCCATTAAATTATTTATGCTAATTTATAATTAATTATTTGATTTAATATTTATATAATTTTTCCTTCGATAAATTTTTTGAAGTTAAAATTTCAAAGTAATCAAAATTAAATCATTAAAAAATCAAATTTATCGAAAAAGTTAGCCAATTTATTTTTTGTAAGTTTGCACTTTGCTAATAATGCAGAAAAGAAGTGCCAAACATACGATGAAATTCCGAAAAATTTTTAATGAGAATTAAAGCACGCAAAAAAGTTGACAAAAAATCATAAAATTTAAAAAGGAATTTTTAGAATTGTTCAAATGAATTTATTACATAAGAATTTTGATGGGAAGACCACCCATAAAATTTGCGTGTTTTAATTTTGTTAATTTACTTGTTTTAATTTCCTTCTTATTAAGGCTCACATCAAAAGTTCATTTGGTTTATAAAGAAATTAATTTCCTCGTTGAAAATCATTTGCCGCATTACCAAAAGGAGCTTAAATTATATATTTTTTAATTTTTATTATTCGCTCATTAGCACAACTAAACTAAAACATTAATAATTGATTGCAGATCAACAATTTTATAAATACACTAAATTACAAGAAAAGATCTTATTTAACATAACATCAATTGAAAATTTTCCCTAAAGAAATGGTAGAACTAAAATATGATTGGCTCATTCGATTATTTTTCCACTTTTTATTAATCTTCACCTTTTTGTTCATTTTCCTACATCCGCTTTGGAAATTAGCCAAATCGAGACTGGCAATGATCATCGTCTTCAGCAGGGTATTTAAAATTAAATCTATATAAATAATAAAAATTTTAGGCAATTGGAAGCCTGCTTTATCTGTTTTCACAAATGCCATCCTACCTTATGAGCTATATTTTTAATGCATATCCACCAATTATTGTCCATTTGAGCAATGGGAGTATAACGTTTTGTAATATTCTTTTGGCAACGCATATTTTGGCATTGGCAGTGAATCGAGCCCATTCAATTATTTTCCCATTCCATTATAATTGGTTTTCTACAAAGAAATGGTAAATAGAATATTGATTGATTATTTCATTAATAAAATTATAAATTTGATCAATTAAAGGAATTTTTACATAATTTGTGCTTTTCTTTGGCTCTTTTCATTGATTGTTACCCCATTGGAGCAAATGGACAGATATGGCATAATAGATATTACTTCGCCATTCTTATTAATTCACCGAATTTGCATGGGCACTGGAGCAATTTGCTATGCGGCACTCACTTGCCAATTGATCTGGCTAAAATGTAAATCATCCTCCGAAAATAACAAAAAATATTCATTTTTTTAAATTAGATAAGAAAAATCCAACAATGTCAAATGCTTCTAGCGAAAAGGATCAATTCCGAATTTTGATCGTCTGCTTTTCTTGCCTGTTTATGTCATCTTTTCGCTATCTCATCTATCAACCAATAGCTAATAACATACCTAAAGATTGGCCGCTAATTCCTCTTTTGATTATGACGTGGATATCGTTTTTTACCGGTTTATTAACCGTCTGCACTGAGGAGATTTGCTTACTTTTTTTGGTCCGTGACTTCCGCAAAGATGTTAAAAAGCAATTGGGAAGAATATTTTGTTTTTTCAAAAAATCATCATCCACGAATAATATTAATTCCATTACGACAGTTTCATCAACCAAAAACACTCGAGCTCAAATCAACAATTGGACCCAAAAGAACTAAAAGAGAGAATTACCAATACTCTCTAATTGCAATTCATTTTATATTTTCCAGCATCTTTCCTTCATCCAATTTATGTTTTATATTTTTTTACAAATCCATCGCTGTTTCTATCTTTGTACAATTCTCCCTTTTGTCAAATGGCACAATTGCCCAAAATTATTATATATTATAAATTAATATTGTTTTACTTTGAATTTTCATTATTTAGTTAAATTTTCTCACGTAGAAGATGACTTATTAATTTGCAAAAAAAATGTATTTGGTCAATCAATTTTATATAAAAAAAAATAATAATTGGAAAATTAGTATTTAACAGAAAAATAAATCTAATTTGATCAAAAAAATTGAATTTGAATTATTTATTGCCTCCATCCATCATCATTCAAATGAATTAATTGTCTGTGGCTGCTCCTTCGCTGGCATTGCTCATTTGGGCCGCATACTAAAATTAAAATAGGAAAATTAATCAGAAATAAATTAAAATTTTGGTGTACCTTTGCCAGGATTCCTCGACCATATTTTGGGGCAGGCTTTTTCCATTCTGCCATTCTTGCGAGTATTTCCTTTTGTGGCACTTCCAAATTGAGCATTTGCTGTTCCGCATTAATCCTGTTTGGAATTGGATCACCATCGCGCACAATGGCCAATGGCCTTGCTTTGGGACCGCATTCTAATTCACAATTGTCCGAATAAGTGCCACCCTCACACATTTGACATTCGCAGCAATTCCTGGAATATTGGAAAATGAAATATAAATTCAATTTTTTAATACTATTTTCTAAAAATTAAATTAAATTCTTTTAGCTGTTTATCGTTTTTTTGTCTGTTAAAATATGCCTAATTTTTTATTATTTTTTATTCTTCATTTTTCAATAGTACGATTACAACTTGAAATTCATCAAAATAGAGTAAAGATTAGAAAAATTTTAAAATGACTAAAAAAAATTATTTCTAATTAATAAAATGATTAGAAATCGTTGACAAACTCATTCTAATATTGCAAAAAGTATGAGGATACGGAAAAATTTTTCCTATTTAAGATAAAAATTGTTTTAATATTTAAATTTTATACAAATCAAAATTTCACCCGGCGATGGCAAAAATCGGAAATCCAATTTGGCCAGCAAAAGTCAACACAAAGGCCATGTAGAGGAAAACGGTCAAAATGATTGAGCACAATTTCATTTTTGATTGACGATTTTGATGGCACAAAATGGGATTTTTTTGATTGACGATTTTGATGATGGCACAAAATGGAATTGAATAATTAATGAATTTATGTGAAGAAGCTGGATTGATCCCATTCCATCGATGGAGGGCCTTTTAAAGGCAATTCCGCAACAGTGCATTTTGCTGATCAGTGAGGACATCGTAAAATTGGTGGAAAATTTCCGTAATTTGTGATAAAAACAATGCACTTTGTTTTTTATTTGGTGAATTTTCTCCAATATGAATAATTTTGATCTTCTGCCCAAATTACGACTGCACTTTCAGGACATTTTTTACAATTTTTTTTCTCATCAAATCAAATTTATTTATGTATTTGCTCTCTCCTTAAAAAGTGCAGGATTGATAACGAGAAAAGAAAACTGCAATTAAATAAATTTATTCCTCTGTTCATTAATTACGAATATTGGAAATGATTTCAAAAGTGCAATTTTGTGAAAAAAAAAACATTTTTTGGTAATTAAAAATTTTTAATATTTTAATTTTGAATAATTATTCGTTTTTGGGAGTATAAATTTTATTGTAAATATATAATATTAAAATGTATTTAATTTTGTCAATTAATATTTATATTTATAAATAAAGCATGAAAAATTAATCCAATCATAGAAAAATTTTATAATTTAATTCCAAGTAATTTTTTATTTTCCATCTTCATTGGATACCGATCGAACATTTTTATTAATGCCAATAAGCAGGGGTGTGCACGGGCTCAAGAAATCCGGGCCCAGCCCAGCCCGACGATTTTTCGCCTCGGCCTGCCTAAAATCCGGGTATTAAAATTTTAAATTTTTTTTGCAAAATTTGATTATCCATAGAAAAAAAAATTTTAAAAAGAAAAAAATTGAAAAGAAGTTGTGCAAAAATGATGAGAAAAAATAAAATTTTAATTAAAAATTTCAAAAAAATGTTAAAAATTTTATGGAAAATGTTTGGGTTTATATTTCCTACCGGGCTTCCGGGCCTAAACCCGACCTGCTTCGATCCAGGGCCTGGTCCGTGCACACTCCTATGCCAATATTATGCTTTATGATCGCAATTAATAGAAATTAATCTAATCAAAAATTTACGATGATTTCAAATCTATCCCTAAAAATGGCTCTTTTGTTTTAAAAAAAATTACCAATAAACAAGTCTAGACAATGGCAAATTGTGAACATATTTAGCACTATGTTTTTTCATAAAACTATAAAAAGTAAAAATATGATTTGATGGAAAAGTATATATTGCGTAAAAAGAATACTATGATTAGAAGAACACTCCGCCGAGTGACATTTTTTATGAACTTAAACGTTTGCTCCATCTTCGTTTCCGCCGGTTTCGCATCTCTGCTGTTATTGACCCCAAAAATACCCAGAGAAAAAGGACAAAATATTAACAAAAAAAATTAAAATTAAAAAACGAAAGCTATTTTGATTATTTTAATGCATATCTGTGACCACAACGAAAACCAGTTTTCCCGAAAATATTGGAATTAATCTGGTTTACACATTCCATTTATTCAAATCCTCACTCAAATCATAAAATTTAAGCATGAAATATTTGGAATATTGAAATATGGGTGGCCAAATCCACATTTCTATCGGACAAACAAAATGATAGATTTATTTCATGGTGGCTTTTCAATTCGGATGCTATTTGCATTTTAATTCCAGTATGAAAGGGCGAAAGTGGATTTGAATAAAATGAGAAATGTGGCCCTTTAAAAGGGAGTAAATGAATTGGGAAAGTTTGTACAAAAGGGCATTCCTGGAATTGGAATTCAATTCAAATAAACCAAAAATGAATGGATCCCGTCTCCTTCCCTTGATGATTTATTTGTGGATTTTGGCTGCTTTTATTATCAATTATTCAACAGCAGCAAAGAAAGTAAGAAAAAATCATCGTCAAAAATGCATGACATACAAAAATCCAGCATATAGCAGTGAAATGAGCCAAAATGCACATAAACGAGTGAAACGGGTAAGTCTCTTTGATTTGATTATTATAATATCGCGTAAGGTGCCCTCATCCCGTTTTTGGGAGGGTGGAATTGGAAGGACCAAATTCAAAATTTTTTCTTCGATAGTGCCTATCGGCAACAACGATTAATTAATGGCATTTTGTAAGGAAAAATATAGAGCAACTAAAAAAAATTTCTTATAAAGGCAAAAAGATGCCGCCGATCAAATGAATACATTAATTTTTTCCTTTCCAAATTACATCCTAATTTTAATATCAAAATTTAATGCTAAATAAAATTGCCCAATTTAGTATTTAGTTACACAAAATTTCAAATGTACACTCTTGTGCTTAATGGAAATTTGAAAGGAATTTATAAAGAAGGATGATAATTAGGTACAAGCATAAAATTATCACAAATTTAAAAAATTTTAAGCGAAAAATAAAAATTTATTTTAAAATTTTCCTTAATCCCCGACTTCATTCATCCTCGGAGCTCCGCCGGTGGTCCTCAAAAAATCTCCGTTGCATCCCCTAATCTCCGTACCAGAAAAAGTCTGTCCCCGGGACAGTCCGAGATTTTCCCCGTAAATTTGTGCCCTAACGCATCCCCATTCCCGGGGAATCAACTCAACTGTCAATCTCTATTTAATCATGAATGTACAATTTCATGCTCTAAAATGAATAATTAAATCTTTTGAATCCATAATTTTCTTCAATTAAAATATATTTTAATAGCTCATTAATGGATGGGAAGGCGACATTCGGCAAATGCCATGGATGATTTATGTGTCATACACCTACCAACTAAATGGTCAAAATCGTTCAAGTTTATTCACTGGTTCGTTGATTAGTCCCCGGTATGTGCTCACTTGTGGCCATTGCGGTGGCTCTGTTAATCGAATGACGGAAAACGATACAATGATCGTTGTGTATGGATCGGCAAACAAAAATGGAGGCCATCGAATTGTGCTCAACAAAACTGCTGCTATCCAGGCTATCCATCGTCATCCAAATTACACCCAAACAGGGGGTGGTCCTATATTTCGCGATCAGGGCATTTTGGATGTGGGTTATTAATTTATTTTTGCCATTTGAGCAGAAAAAATAATTAAATCTATTTTTATATTTGTGAATTTTCCAGTTGGGCCGAGATATTGAATTTGATGAAACAGTTCATCCCATTTGCCTAGTCTGTTTAGGCCTAAATGACTCCTTCAACTTTGAGGAAAATGTCACAATTGCTGGATGGGGAAGTACAGTTGGTATGTGGAAAATTATTAACATTAATTTAATTTTAAATATATTTAATATTATAAAAATATAATCCATAATTTACTAGCCCCATGCATCGGAGGACTGACATTTCCTGTTCCCGATGTATTCCGATGGGACATTGTACGCACACATTCTTGCTTGACACCAAATGGCCCTTCCAAAGTTTGCAGTGAAGCCAACGCTCAACACACAGTCAGCGGGGTTTGTAATTTTAATTTTTGAAATTAAATTATATCAATCAGTAAAATTGGTAATAATTCGGTTGGTATTCTCTCTTTTTTGAAAAATTAGGTCGAGGAATCCGAATTTGGCATTCTTTTTCAATTCGGATTAATCCGAATGGTTCAAAAACCCGGTTTAACATTTTATAATTTTATTTCTCTTTGCTTTTAATCCAATTCTGCCGTCGAAATAAATTTTTTAAACCTATTTTTGTACCATTTGAATTGATCCAAATTCAAAAAGAATGCTCGGACTTTCTGAACTCGAAAACCCCAAAATATGCATTTTTTTCAAAAAAGTAGGAGGGTATCAAATGAAATACAAAAAATTCATAGCTTAAAATTTATTAAAAATAATTTTTTGTAAAGGGAGACAGTGGTGGTCCAGCTTTAGCGGTTCGAAACAACACGAATGATGGGCGACAATATCAAATTGGCGTACTCGGAGGAAATAATTGCAATCCACGCGAAAATATGTTTGAAAAAATTGATGGCGAATGGGTGGAGCAGATGACCGGTGTCAAATGCAAAAATTATAATGAAGATTAGAAAGAAGGAGGATTAAGGAAAATAATAAATAATATCATCGAAATATGGTCAACATTGTTTGAAGCCTGAATTTTGTTAATAAAAAATTGAAAAAATTGATATTTAGCAATAAAATATCATTCATAAATATATAGAAAAATTCTAATGAATTTATTAATTTTCTTTCTAAAATTATTTTTGACAAATTTTTAATAGTGATTTTAGTTGTTTTTATAAGTTCATTTGCTCTAAAAATTTAATGTTTTATTTTTATTTTAAGTGGGACAAAATTTGTAGATATAAATTTTGATTATTAATTTACTATTCGTCGCAAATTGCAATCATTTAATCATATTATTACATAATAATTTGCAAAAGAAAATATATCAAAAATATTAAAATTTATGAAAATATTAGAAAAATTGTTCAAAATATTGTTGAGGGATGATGCATATCCTTGCTGCATGTGGGATAGACGGTTTGGATTTGACTGATTGGTTTCACCATTTTGTTGGACCCAAATAATTTGATAAGGGCACGACGATATGGTTTGACCAAAAGCATCGTGGCCAATGGGTTCAAAACCTTTTTGAATCGATTAAACCAAATTAATCAGAATATTATTGGGGATGGATTACGAGCATAAAATAAAGTGGAACGGAGGCATAGACTATGAAATGGACGGTGCCAGCATTTGGTAGGAATATTGGCAAAGTTGTTTGTAAACTCAATTCAATCACTTCAACCGTTGGAAGTATTGCCTGAAATTGGGGGAATTTATCATAAAAATATTAAAATTTTAGGCAATATTTTCAATTTAATATTATAACTGAACAATGAGTGCCGTTGTCACTTGATTGTTGTATTCTCGCATTCGAATATTTTTCCGTAAATTTTGCATCATTTTTGTCTTATTTGTTCCCATTGAATTTGCATAAGTGTCACTGATATATTGGCGAGTGCCTCGAAAGCAATACTTTAATTATTGGGATTATTATTAAATTTAATTAATATTTTAATTCATTTGCCATACAATTATAATACAATAACAAATTATGAAAATGGAAATCATTGCGGCACAATGCAAAATCCATTCAAAAGAACGCTGAAATAGAAGATAAAAGATAATTAAATAAAAATAAATTCACCGCCGGTGTGAATGAGGAAAATCGAATTTCGGCGTTCATCGCCCGCCATTTCATCGCCCAGCAAAAAAGGGAACGTTTCATCGCCACATATATTTTTATTGTAATTATGGCCAAATTATAGTTCAAGTCTTGATGAGTTAAGCCAGAATATGCCATTGGTTTAGCATAAAACTCAAAAATAAAAAAAGTTATGACCATTTTAATTTCACTGTTTGGGCTAGGATTAGGGGTTTAGAGTTAGGATTTAGGGCTATGGTTAGGCTTAGGTATGGGTGGCATGGGATTTAGGGGCTTAGGGCTAGGGATATGTAGGGGCTAGGGTGTAATTTTATCAAAAATTTTTTTGAAAATTTTGCACCCAAAAGGGGACCATTCACTTTTATATTGTTTGCTTCTTTAGCATGCCAATAACTTTCTTTCTAGGTTTATTAAAAATTTTTTAATTTTATTTTAGTCTTTTGATTATTCCGGAATTGTAATTGCACTTTTCTTTCCGGAATTGTAATTGCACTTTTCTTTCCGGAATTGTAATTGCACTTTTCTTTCCGGAATTGTAATTGCACTTTTCTTTCCGGATTTGTAATTGCACTTTTATTTCCGGAATTGTAATTGCACTTTTCTTTCCGGAATTGTAATTGCACTTTTCTTTCCGGAATTGTAATTGCACTTTTATTTCCGGAATTGTAATTGCACTTTTATTTCCGGAATTGTAATTGCACTTTTCTTTCCGGAATTGTAATTGCACTTTTCTTTCCTGATTTGTAATTGCACTTTTATTTCCGGAATTGTAATTGCACTTTTCTTTCCGGAATTGTAATTGCACTTTTCTTTCCGGAATTGTAATTGCACTTTTCTTTCCGGAATTGTAATTGCACTTTTCTTTCCGGATTTGTAATTGCACTTTTATTTCCGGAATTGTAATTGCACTTTTCTTTCCGGAATTGTAATTGCACTTTTCTTTCCGGAATTGTAATTGCACTTTTCTTTCCGGAATTGTAATTGCACTTTTCTTTCCGGAATTGTAATTGCACTTTTCTTTCCGGAATTGTAATTGCACTTTTCTTTCCGGATTTGTAATTGCACTTTTATTTCCGGAATTGTAATTGCACTTTTCTTTCCGGAATTGTAATTGCACTTTTCTTTCCGGAATTGTAATTGCACTTTTATTTCCGGAATTGTAATTGCACTTTTATTTCCGGAATTGTAATTGCACTTTTCTTTCCGGAATTGTAATTGCACTTTTCTTTCCTGATTTGTAATTGCACTTTTATTTCCGGAATTGTAATTGCACTTTTCTTTCCGGAATTGTAATTGCACTTTTCTTTCCGGAATTGTAATTGCACTTTTCTTTCCGGAATTGTAATTGCACTTTTCTTTCCGGATTTGTAATTGCACTTTTATTTCCGGAATTGTAATTGCACTTTTCTTTCCGGAATTGTAATTGCACTTTTCTTTCCGGAATTGTAATTGCACTTTTCTTTCCGGAATTGTAATTGCACTTTTCTTTCCGGAATTGTAATTGCACTTTTCTTTCCGGAATTGTAATTGCACTTTTCTTTCCGGAATTGTAATTGCACTTTTCTTTCCGGATTTGTAATTGCACTTTTATTTCCGGAATTGTAATTGCACTTTTCTTTCCGGAATTGTAATTGCACTTTTCTTTCCGGAATTGTAATTGCACTTTTATTTCCGGAATTGTAATTGCACTTTTATTTCCGGAATTGTAATTGCACTTTTCTTTCCGGAATTGTAATTGCACTTTTCTTTCCGGATTTGTAATTGCACTTTTATTTCCGGAATTGTAATTGCACTTTTATTTCCGGAATTGTAATTGCACTTTTCTTTCCGGAATTGTAATTGCACTTTTCTTTCCGGAATTGTAATTGCACTTTTCTTTCCGGAATTGTAATTGCACTTTTCTTTCCGGAATTGTAATTGCACTTTTCTTTCCGGAATTCTAATTGCACTTTTCTTTCCGGAATTGTAATTGCACTTTTCTTTCCGGAATTGTAATTGCACTTTTCTTTCCGGAATTCTAATTGCACTTTTCTTTCCGGAATTGTAATTGCACTTTTCTTTCCGGAATTGTAATTGCGCTTTTCTTTCCGGAATTGTATGCACTTTTCTTTCCGGAATTGTAATTGCACTTTTCTTTCCGGAATTGTAATTGCACTTTTCTTTCCGGAATTGTAATTGCACTTTTCTTTCCGGAATTGTAATTGCACTTTTCTTTTCGGAATTGTAATTGCACTTTTCTTTTAAATGTATTCCGGGTTTTAATTAAATCAATTTTTAAATGGAAAATTTTTTATTTTATTCATTAAACAATAAATGATTGAACAAAACTGTGTGAAAAGTGCAAATCATTTTTCAGACTGTTGTTGTTTTCGTCGACAAATTAATCCTATTAAAACGGCATCTGCTTCCAATAGTGTCAAATCATGATTGGAGCCAAGAAAGCGTTCACTCAATTCTGAAAAACATTTCCAATAAATTTAAATAATTTTAATTACTTACTAAAATCACGCAGTCTGATTATAACACCTGTCCAATGACATATTTTCTATTAAATAAATTATTATTTGTCATATTTCTAAATAAAAATTAATTATTCTCGATCCTTTTCGGGCCTTTGGCTAACAGCATAGAATTTACCACCAAGTCAATGTACAAATCCTCATTGACACGATGCACAATTTTTGCACGGACTGGATTCTGGAATATGCCGGCCTTGACAAAATTTGAGTTGCGTAAAAATTTGGCGAATGAAGACATTTCTGCGACAAATTTAATTAATAAAATTAAATTAATGAATAATTTAAATATAAATTTGGTAAATACAATTAAAATGAATTATTTAAATTGAAATTTAATGATAGAAATATAAACCTATAAAAATAAGATGTCACATTTACTATCTTTTTGAAATTGTTGCAAATTAAGACAAATTGTGTAAAAATTTTTTAAAAAGCTTACACATCCAAATTCCTAACTAGGCAATAAATCCATGAACATCACCCAAAAATCATAGCCAGCATAGAGGAAAATAATCAACAGTCCATAAACAATGAGAAAATATATTTTGTAGATTTTGTTCCCTTTTTTATACCTGTAAAAACATTGAAATAAAAATATAAAATGGGAAAATAAAGCCAAAAATAAATAATTAGAAATGAATTAAATTTATTTTTAACAAATGGAGAAAATTCTAAATGGAAAGTAAATTTGAGTCTCCATTCTACTGTACCAAATTGGATAGAATACAGAAAGAGGAGCAGCCGATCCATGCCCGTGAGGGCCATCACCAAATGGGCCATGTCTCATGAATTTGACGGAAAATACCGAGAATTGTCGTGATGAAAAAGATGGTTAAATTTCAATATTTTTTGAATTTTTATTTAAATTTTAAAAATAAATTAAATAAATATCATAAAAAGAAAAACGTTAAAAATTAAATTATTTCAATTATCAAATTATTTTGAAAAATTTTATATAAGTGTTTTTCTGTTTAAAAGTTCATTTCAATATGTATAATAGTAAGTATATATGAAATTTTGCGAATTAATTTATATAATGTTTTTTTATTTGTATGAATTGAATTTAAAAAGAATTTATAGATCTATGAAAATTGCAAGATGTTTATTCACTCTAAATTATTATTTTCCATAGAAAGAAATTTGAATTTAATTAATTTCAACGAAAAATGTTATTAGACTTGACTCATTTTTTGTTAATTTAATTTTGTAATAAATGAACAAATTCCCGCTTATAATTTATATTAATTTAAATTTTGCTTTACATTTTCCCATTTCCAACTATTTCCAGACTTTATTACGTAATATATTATATTATAAAAGGTTTTTTTACTCTCATCATTAGTATATGAATTTAGTCAATGTAAATAATTTTTCTTCTATATTTTGTAAATTTGCACTTTTCTAAAAATGCAGAAAAGAAGTGCACAAACATATTATCGAAAACGGGAGATTGGGAAGTTGTGTTATCCTAGACTTTTATTTGCCCAAATTAATTCAAGTTAAATTTGCCTAAGGCAAATTTAAATATGCGAATTGATTCGCTATTTGGTTTACTCAATAATAGGCAATCCCCGATCCCGTAGGTTCTTTTTCGGTTGCAATGGCCCAATTATTCAAATGAATATAGCAATAATGGATGGGGATAAAAGGGTTGATTGGATATTACTGTGGGCGATGATTCGCCTATTAATTGCTTGGGGAATGGGTTGAAAGATTTAGGATGGAAGGTCAACAATTAAACAAATTATTTGGCGATGATTCGCTAATAATTGTTTATAGGGAATTGATATCAAGGCTGGGGAATTATCGAATATTCAGGGGAACGGATTTGATAATCCGACAAATTGGTAAATGAAATATAAATGGGAAATGGAAAAGCGAAGATTCGCTTTAAGGATTGATTGGGGAATAAGGATATGAACGTCGATATAAACAATGGCAGAATATGCAGGCGAAGATTCGCCTTTACGCGATCTTAGTTATGAAATTGAATGTTAATTTGGAGGAAAAGATATTTGTTGTGACCGCGCAAATTCGATGGAAATTTGCTATTAAAACCGAGCAAATTAAATGGTAATTTGCAATTGAGACTGCGCAAATTTGGTGTTAAATTTGCTGTGAATGAATTTGGGAAATCCGCGCAAATTTGATGGTAATTTGCTGTTGTTGACTTAATTAAACAATTCAGAGTAGTTCGTGAATTGTCCCGCGAAGATTAGATAATCTTCTTAACCGCGCAATTTGATGTTAAATTGCTAGGATATAATTCTATTTCCTTAACCCAAAAAGTCAGAGTAGTTCGTAACTAATTGAGGCTAATTCTATAGGCTTAAATCCTTATTCTAAAGCCTAGAGCTGAGTCGTTTGGCTAAAGAATGTCCTAAAGCTTAGAGCTGAGTCGTTGAGCTATAGGGTCCCTATTAGTAGAGCTGAGTCTTTGCTAAAGGGGTAGGAAATAAATTAACAATTTATTTTCCAAAACGCTGAAGCGAATATTGTTGATTGAAATTGGAATGAATAATGGAATTGGATGGGAATCGTTTATTGTGGATGTGGGCGTTACTTTGCTCTTCCATCTTCTCATCCTTCTTCTTTGCTGTAACATTGAGCCAAGCCGCCGTCGGGCACATCCACATTGAAGGGGCAAATGGTTGGGGCGGATGAGGGCAAAAAGGTATTTGAATGGAAGAGCATTGGTTTGGGGGGCAAGGTGGTGAAAGGGTCGGCCGATGCTGGGAAGATGTTTTGTTGGTCGGGGCGCGTTGGGGCATATGCGAAGAGGCTAATGTTGGGAAAAGACCGCTTTAATATGGGAAGGGAATGGATGGATTAAAGGTGGAAGATTCCACCAGCAATAACAAAAATGAAAATGGAAATTGAATGGGCAAAGAATTGCCAATCGATGGGAAGAATAAATGGGCCAATTAAAATTAGGAATAAAAATCGCAATTCAATTTGCGACACTCACACCAAAGAAAAATTCTAATGGCCTCTCTTTTTGAATGGCAAAGAATTGCCAATTGATGGAATAAATGAAATGAGCAGAGAAGGATGAAAATCGCAAAGATTTGCGACACTCCCACCAAAGAAAAATTCATGACGGCCGAGCCAAAATAAAATCTAGAAATGAAAATCGCAACGATTTGCGACACTCCCACCAAAGAAACTCATAACTTCATTTATCTCGCTGTCATTCTAGTGCTTCATTGACGGTTGTCGTATCGCCTTTGTAGAATATTCATCCTTTGATGATTCTGTTGTTCTTGACTGTTGCTTTGTAGAATATTCATCCTTTGATGATTCTATTGTTCTTGACTGTTGCTTATGAACATTTGACCATTGTTTCGTTGCTTGTTTGATTGGCTCCAAATCAGAATTGATACTGGGTATATCGATAGATATCGACCCTCCCGACTTCAAAAAAATGAGAATTGTCGGCATTGCTTTGTAGTGCCATTGACTTGAAAGTAATGATCGTAATTGCTTCAATGATTTTGATATTGTTATGATTAACATTACATTGATTTGAATATTCGTATTCGGAGATCCTTCAGAGCATACTTTATTTTGAAATTCAATTTTTTCGATGTTTTCTTTTAACAAGGATTCTCCAGAAAACTGATTGACTTGATGCATTTTGCCATCCATCATGATATTGGTGTGCTGGCACAATTCGTAATCACCTTCTTTAGATTTTGGGTGGAAAACAGAAGTTAATAGTTCAAGAAATGCCAAGATTGGCTCAATTCCTTCTGCAAGTGTGACATTCGCTGGGATTAACTTGAAACATTTTCCGTTGGATGGAATAAAACCAAAGGATTTTGGTTTGGAACATTCCCAATATTCCAGAATCGTAGGTGAGACCAATCTTGCTTCTAGATATTCGACATTGGCTAATTTCCTAATGAGAAGGGTATGATTTAGATGTGTGAAATCATTGCTCATGAATGAGTCCGAAATATAATCACAAATCATTTTCGAATAAGACTGGAAAGTCTGATGTAAAGCTTGGTCAGAGAATAGAGATTTATTTTGCGATTGTGATTCAAGCTGAGAAGTTCGTACCCTACCGTCAAGATTGTCGGTATATGAAGAACGATTTCTTTGACTGGGCTCTTGATCTTTTTTCAAGCGGATATATTCTCTTTCCAAAATTGCAAAATCTTGCTGACTTTTGACTAAATCACTGGAACTTGATTCAACAAATTCGGGATTGTCTTCGAAGGTCAATGATAATTCTGAATCAGAACTAATCCATCCTCCTCTGTACAATGCTCTGTTCATAGATATGAACTTTTTGAATGTGCTTCTTTCATTTGAATACCAAATACTAGTTCCTTGCGAATTTGAGACAGGCCAAATAAGTAAAGATTTGCTTTTGAGATGGCAACTTCCATTGGAATATTGACAATGGTTCAAATCGTCAATGGATGACTCCATAATTTCGTTGCCAGGTTTGCTGTTCCATGTGATGTTTCTTATTTGTTTAAATTCATGTTTGTATTTGGCTGTTGTTGTCCCTTCGTGATTTCGAAAGAATAAGTAATGTTTATCACAGTCGTTGATTTTATTCAGTTTTTCCAAACCCTCTTTGGATATAGGAATGATTTCCTTTTTCAGTATATCGAATAGAGCATTTAATAGATTCACCCAATAAATGACTGAGCTTTCTATAACTGTGCTTTCGGAATTTTGGAATTGATATTCCTTCCGTTCCGGTCTATATAAAATCAATTGTAATTCTTCCGATCTATCCACAAAGATTTGCGATGGGTTTGAATATGCGTTAATTTCTCGAGTAAATTGAATGATATGATTCGTTTGTTCCTTTTCTTTAATCTTCTGATCACAAAATTCTATATCATGATTGAATGTTTGACTTTTCGCATTGCCTTTTAACTCCAAATTTTTCAAGTGATTGACAGTGCGTTCAATTTCCTGTTTTTCTTTGATAAGAAACTTTTCAGCTGCGCTCCTTTTATCAAATGATAATTCAGGCACTTCTTCAATCAATTTCTTGATCTGTTCTTTGTGGCTTAATGGAAGACCTGTAGTCCAATCCAACTCAAGATTGAGCGCCTTCAATGTTCCCTTTTTTGGGTTCTTAAAATGTTCTACTGCTCTTAGTACATAAGCCATAGTATTTCTGATTCTTCTGAATTGTGAAAATCTTTCCCATTGGATAATGGGTTCAGGCTGTTCTGTTTTTATGGCTAAGCTCATTTCCAAACAAGTATTCTTAGGCTCTTCAAGTTCAAATTTTTCGGGATTGAATTCTTTGGTGCTTGTGGGCCATTCTTCTTTCTTCTTTGAAAGCCAAGCTGGGCCTTCAAGCCAGATTTTATCCCAACATAGATCTGTTGGATACTTTCCTCTATTGGCATAATCAGCTGGGTTGTCCTTTCCGGGTACGTGCGAAATTTGAAATTGTTTTTTGCGGATTGCTTTGATTCGATTGTTCACGAATCTGTCCTTCTCTTTCAAAGAATTCAGAAAGTCAATAACGTCCACACTGTCTGACCGAATTTCATCAATCCTGATTTCCCTTTCTAATTCCTTTTTGACAAAACTGATGTTGTCCGTGCAGATTTTCATTGCATGTAGCTCAAGTTTGGGAATGGTTCGTTTGCTTTTTGGAATGGATGTAGGCACCACCAAACTTTTTGCGAATGCTCTATAGCTGTGGATGGTTCCATCTTCTTCGATGATTCGAAGATAAACGACAGTTCCTAATTCAATTTCGGAAGCATCAGCAAATCCATGCAACTCATATTTCAAATTCTGCTTTCTGGAATAATTTCCGTAGCGACGAGTGAAATCAATTCGTTGCTCTTTCCAAGTTTCCATAATTCCGTGCCATTCCTTGGCATGTTCCTCACTCACAACTATGTCCCAGTCTAATTTCTTTCCTGCTTCCACTTTTTGACGCAATAATTTGCATTTCAATACCACTGGACTGATTATTCCCAATGGGTCATATGGGCGGGCAGTTTGGGACAAGATTGTCCTTCTTGTGACTGGTTTATTCTTGGGAAATTCTGATAGCTGGATAGCTAATGAGTCCATGACTGTGTTCCAAATTAATCCCAATAATTTGGTTTCTTTCTTATCTCTTCGATCGCATTCCGGTATTTGTTTGATTTCTTGCCAAGCATTGCTTGTGAATTCTCTCACATTCATTGTTGCTTCCTTGCAAACCCCTTTCAAGAATTCATACGTTTCATAAACTTTGACTGGTTCGTCCAGTCCAATAAGCATATTGTCCAAATATGTGTCACTTTCCAGTTGGCGAATGATTTCGCTGTCATATTTTTCGTAATGTTTATTTAGGACGATCCCTAAATGAGCTGGGCTACATATGACTCCAAAAGTGACTCGAGTAAATCGATATTCTGCGACTGGACTTGATGAGTTCATGGGATCAGTGTACCAGAGGAATTTAAGCACGTCTCTGTCCTTTTCATTAATTGCGATTTGTAAGAAAGCCTTCTCTACATCACATGTCATCAAGAATGGCTTTAATCTGGCTCGCAGGAGGATTCCCGCTAAATCATTATAAGTCTTTGGTCCCTTTTTCAAGCATTGATTTAAACTTGGGGTTCCTTTTTTCGGTTTTGTGTTTGCAGCAAAGACGATTCTAAGCTTTGTGAATTCTTTATCCTTTCTCTCCACAAAATGATCGGGTAAATAATGGAGTTTATTCTCAAAGTTTCCGTTACAATTAACGGGCGGAACTCTCTCAATTATTCCCTTCTGAAGCTGGTCTTGAATGATTTCATTGTAATGCTTCAATAAGTCAGGTTTTTCAGCTAGCTTTTTGTGAATTGACTTCAATCTGCATAATGAAATGAAGTAATTATCGGGAAGATTCTCCGCTTCTTCATTCCAACACAATTTCACTTCATATCTTTCTCCGTTGAAGACAAGATTATCTTCGAATTCTTTTCTTTCCAACTCATCATCATCTGCTTTTGCATCTCCAAGTCCGATAGTCTCTAGTTTCTGATGTCGATCGACGATTCGATCCAATTCAGAATCTTTCAACTCTTTCGTTCCGGGAAAATTCCCTTCAAATTCGATTTCATTTTCCTCCGTGGAAGCTGATGCGAATGTTGAGTTCATATTTTGATCACATTTTTCGACCTTTCCTTCACCGGAAATGATTTTCCCTAATTTCGAATCTGAAATCCAAAATCCATTAGCTAATTGGATTTCTGGCTTGATTCCCATATGATTATAGAAATCGCCTCCAATCAACAATGCTGGTTCACTCATAACCGGAGGAATCCGGATTTTATTTGCCAACAATTTTTTCAACTCCCTTTTATTGAAGGGTACATGCGGCATCCTAGGCATGACCTTTTCCATTCTTCTCGCTTTCAGGATCATGTCAATTTTCTTTCCTTTTAATCCGAATTCTGCTACAGTAGTTTGGAAGTTTCCCAACTTTACGCCTCCTAGACCAGTGGCTTCAAACTTGACTTCTCCCATCTCTCTTAACTTCAACTCTTTGATAAGAGTTTGGGAGATGTAACTTTTCTCGCTCCCATCATCAAGAAAAACATGGACTTTTCTCTTCAACTTCGGATTCTCAGGATTATAAATGGTCACTTTTATACTTTTCAGCAACGATTGACTGAACTTCGGATCTTTCAGGCAACTTTGATAAGTTAAAGCTGAAATAGACTCTCCATTTTCCGATGATTCGGAATTTTGATCGAGACTAGAAGTTGCGATCTTTGTTTCTTCAACCGTTGATACGATTTGAGTTTCTTTCGATCGATCCTTTTCTTGTTTTCGACAGATGGCTGGATTATGTTTTGGACGGCTGCAAAGAAAGCATCTTTTCCGATAATCAAAACAATCCCTCGAAACATGTCCTTCTTTCAAACAACAATAGCATAAGTGGAGTTCTTCCATCCGCTTTTTCCGATCTTCGACACCTTTATATTGGTCACAGTCTATTGCAAAGTGAGATCCTTTGCATAGTTGACATGTGTTTATAAACTGACTTCGGCTTTGACTGGAAGATCGGCTTTGGTTTTGGCTCCGTTCAGGGATTCGGAATTTCTTCTCATTCGTGCAGGATTGCCTTCTAGATGGCCTCGAATTTTGACTGGTATTGTTCCCACAGGATGGAGATGTTCGAGAATTAGACCGATGATTCGGTGATCTTGAATCTTTTGAATTAAGACTTGGGCTGGGGCTCTCATTCGTCTCTGTTGATTGAGAACTGGACCGAGGTTTCGGTGATTTTGAGCTATTGCTATTCCCGCTAGACTGGGATGATCGAGAGATGGACCGATGATTCGGTGTTGTTGTACCGTTTCCTTTGCTCTCGGTCTTAATCAGTGATCGACCCCATAATAGCAGATGAATTTTCTCTCTCAATTCCTTATATTGATATAAGCGATGATTCGCTTTTGAAAGGAATTTTCTGAGCTCATTTCCATCTATGATTAATCGGAAAGCTCTTTGAAAGTCCGCCTTTTCTTCCTGGGGTAAACTATCTAACATTTGCACATAGTACTTTTTGGCTGTTTCGATCTCTTCCATTTGGACTTCAATTTCATCAATAATTTCTTTGATGCTTTCAAGAGTAACGGAGAAATCATACTTTTGTTCCCTAGTTGTCAATTGATCAGGAACGACCGGAATCGAATTTTCTAACATAATTTCGATTGCATCTCTCGCAGTGTTGATCATATCAATATAGTCGTCTGGAGTGACTGGCATTTTTCAAGCTTATTCAAAAATTTTTAAATTGAAAAAGATTTCTCAGGAATTTCTTTTGGAAAATGATTTTTCCAAATTTAATATCAGATTGAAATTTTTATTCAAATTCTTGAGAAGATTCTCAATTTGAAATTTTAAATTGTCAAATTTTATTTGTAATTTACTACTTTGGATTAGAAACTTAATTAGATTTTACCAAATTTGGGATAAAGAATTTCTATAGATTTAAAAATTCTTTAACAATATATTTGATTGTTTTGAACAATCAACCCTCCCCACTTGAAAAAAAAATTCAGGGTTAGCAACCTATCCAAGGGTCGCCACTATCGAAAACGGGAGATTGGGAAGTTGTGTTATCCTAGACTTTTATTTGCCCAAATTAATTCAAGTTAAATTTGCCTAAGGCAAATTTAAATATGCGAATTGATTCGCTATTTGGTTTACTCAATAATAGGCAATCCCCGATCCCGTAGGTTCTTTTTCGGTTGCAATGGCCCAATTATTCAAATGAATATAGCAATAATGGATGGGGATAAAAGGGTTGATTGGATATTACTGTGGGCGATGATTCGCCTATTAATTGCTTGGGGCATGGGTTGAAAGATTTAGGATGGAAGGTCAACAATTAAACAAATTATTTGGCGATGATTCGCTAATAATTGTTTATAGGGAATTGATATCAAGGCTGGGGAATTATCGAATATTCAGGGGAACGGATTTGATAATCCGACAAATTGGTAAATGAAATATAAATGGGAAATGGAAAAGCGAAGATTCGCTTTAAGGATTGATTGGGGAATAAGGATATGAACGTCGATATAAACAATGGCAGAATATGCAGGCGAAGATTCGCCTTTACGCGATCTTAGTTATGAAATTGAATGTTAATTTGGAGGAAAAGATATTTGTTGTGACCGCGCAAATTCGATGGAAATTTGCTATTAAAACCGAGCAAATTAAATGGTAATTTGCAATTGAGACTGCGCAAATTTGGTGTTAAATTTGCTGTGAATGAATTTGGGAAATCCGCGCAAATTTGATGGTAATTTGCTGTTGTTGACTTAATTAAACAATTCAGAGTAGTTCGTGAATTGTCCCGCGAAGATTAGATAATCTTCTTAACCGCGCAATTTGATGTTAAATTGCTAGGATATAATTCTATTTCCTTAACCCAAAAAGTCAGAGTAGTTCGTAACTAATTGAGGCTAATTCTATAGGCTTAAATCCTTATTCTAAAGCCTAGAGCTGAGTCGTTTGGCTAAAGAATGTCCTAAAGCTTAGAGCTGAGTCATTGAGCTATAGGGTCCCTATTAGTAGAGCTGAGTCTTTGCTAAAGGGGTAGGAAATAAATTAACAATTTATTTTCCAAAACGCTGAAGCGAATATTGTTGATTGAAATTGGAATGAATAATGGAATTGGATGGGAATCGTTTATTGTGGATGTGGGCGTTACTTTGCTCTTCCATCTTCTCATCCTTCTTCTTTGCTGTAACATTGAGCCAAGCCGCCGTCGGGCACATCCACATTGAAGGGGCAAATGGTTGGGGCGGATGAGGGCAAAAAGGTATTTGAATGGAAGAGCATTGGTTTGGGGGGCAAGGTGGTGAAAGGGTCGGCCGATGCTGGGAAGATGTTTTGTTGGTCGGGGCGCGTTGGGGCATATGCGAAGAGGCTAATGTTGGGAAAAGACCGCTTTAATATGGGAAGGGAATGGATGGATTAAAGGTGGAAGATTCCACCAGCAATAACAAAAATGAAAATGGAAATTGAATGGGCAAAGAATTGCCAATCGATGGGAAGAATAAATGGGCCAATTAAAATTAGGAATAAAAATCGCAATTCAATTTGCGACAATATGATGAAATTCCGGAAAATTTTTAATGAGAATTAGCACGCAAAAAAGTTGACAAAAAATCATAAAATTTAAAAAGGAATTTTTAGAATTGTTCAAATTTACAAATGTAAGAATTTTGATGGGAAGACCACCCATAAAATTTGCGTGTTTTAATTTTGTTAATTTACTTGTTTTAATTTCCTTCTTAAGGCCTCACATTAAAATTTAAATTGGTTTATAAAGAAATTCATTTCCCCATTAACAATCATTTGCCGCATTACCAAAAGTGTTAAAGAAGCTTAAATTATATATTTTTTTAATTTTTATTATTCGCTCATTAGCACAACTAAACTAAAACATTAATAATTGATTGCAGATCAACAATTTTACAAATACACTAATTATAAGAAAAGATCATGTTTTAACAACTAAAAATTTTCACTAAAGAAATGGTAGAACTAAAATATGATTGGCTCATTCGATTATTTTTCCACCTTTTATTAATCTTCACCTTTTTGTTCTTTTTCTTACATCCGCTTTGGAAATTAGCCAAATCGAGACTGGCAATGATCATCGTCTTCAGCAGGGTATTTAAAATTAAATCTATATAAATAATAAAAATTTTAGGCAATTGGAAGCCTGCTTTATCTGCTTTCACAAATGCCAACCTACCTTATGGCCATTTTTAATGCATATCCACCGATTGTTGTCTATTTGAGCAATGGGAGTATAATGTTTGCTAATATTGTTTTGGCAACGCATATTTTGGCATTGGCAGTGAATCGAGCGCATTCAATTATTTTCCCATTCCATTATAATTGGTTTTCTACAAAGAAAAAGTAAATAGAAATAGAATATAATTATTTCATTAATAAAATTATAAATTTGATCAATTAAAGGAATTTTTACATAATTTGTGCTTTTCTTTGGCTCTTTTCATTGATTGCAGCCTCAATGGATCAAATGGTCAGATTAGGGATAATAAAAACTATGGGGCCATTCATATTAATTCTCCGAATTTGCATTGGCACTGGAGCAATTTGCTATGCGGCACTCACTTGCCAATTGATCTGGCTAAAATGTAAATCATCCTCCGAAAATAACAAAAAATATTCATTTTTTTAAATTAGATAAGAAAAATCCAACAATGTCAAATGCTTCTAGCGAAAAGGATCAATTCCGAATTTTGATCGTCTGCTTTTCTTGCCTGTTTATGTCGTCAATACGCTATCTCATCTATGAACCAATAGCTAATAATATACCCAAAGATTGGTCGCTAATTCCTCTTTTGATTATGACATGGATATCGTTTTTTACCGCTATATTGACCGTCTGTCCACAACAGTCGAGGCGCACAATGCAACAACGACGGCAGACTCAACCAAGGAAAGAAGACTACCCAAAATTTGATGAAAATACCCCGAAGACACAAATTTGACGAATTCGAATTAAAAGATTTTATTGGGGAAAATTGAGTTGAAACGTACTGATGGGGAGAGGGTTAAAAAAGTGACATAAAAAAGGGGAAGGGAGAATCGCTTTTATATCCATCCGAAATTGGGCGTTCCTCGGGATTCTCGGCCAAAATAAACAAGCAAAGAGGGGCAAAAACGAGGGCAAGCCAATTCTGCAAAAAAGGGGAAAGGAGAGGGAAAAACCCAAGATTTTCTGGCCTGATTGGGCAGAACAAAATGACGGACAATGCCAAGCCCATTCGAATTTTAAGATGAGCAGACAAGATTGCGATCATTTTCCCCCTTGGCAGAATGGAGAGCAAAACGGGCTATTGGCGTATACTAAAAACAGAAAAAGCCCAGCCCGGATTAAAATGTTTTGCCTAAAATTCCCCACTAATAAACTAAGATGATTTTTGCCCTTAGGCTTGATAAAGGGAATTGGTGTCAAATTACTTAATAAGAATTTTATTATTCAAAAATTGAAGGGAATTTTAATATTAAAAGGAAAACTCATTCTGTCGGAGACAGCCTGCCCACCACGGCCGCCTCCTCACTAAACGGATTTTCACACCGCCACAGCTCCAGAGCAACCACCAGCCGTTCCATCACCACCGGAAGGCCCATTGCCTTTCCCGCCGCTATCATCGTCCTTTCGATCATTTCCGCCGCCACTCTTCTTATTCGGACGTCCGCCATTTTTCTGTTTGGGGGAGAAACGACGACGAGAAGCATTATTACCCCCTGACAGACCATTTCGTCGTAGTACCAACATCAGCTCACGAAGCACGTCCCGGATTTCCCGGACGTCATTACGTAATTGGAAATCGAAAAGTGGACGGCCCTGAGCAGGATAACGCTGGACCGGGGCAACCTGTTGCTGGACAATTGGTTGGGGGGCGACAGCCGGTGGAGGCGGAGGAGGAACCCAGAATTGAGGAGGCTGTTGATATTGTTGTTGGCCTCCTTGGTTCGCCGCATAAAATTGCTGTTGTTGGTGAGCCATTTGTTGATTGTGGTCCATGTCGGAAGCAAATTTGACAACAAATTCAAAATTTAAGCAAAAGGATTTTCAAAGATAAAGAGGGGAAATTAATGAAAATAGGGTAAATTGGCAATAAAGTGGTTCAAAAACTGATGAAAACGAAGCAGTTGAGGGGCAAAAAATGATGAAAATGAGGACACACCACTGCAATTTTATAGCCTCATAGACCGCCCAAAATAAGGGCGGATTCGACGATTTTGGGACGCCCAAATGTGCGGATTATACTTAAGGCATAAAAATCGCCAGAAATCCAAACAAATATTTGAAAGTAAAAGGGAAATGCCCTCAAATGTATAAGAAAGTGTCCTCAAGAATAATCCAAAGAAAATTTACAAATGAAAATAAACCAAAATAAATATAAAGTGTTATGTACATAAACAAAATGGGGACATCTTCGTTCACATCGTATAATGTGCTCTTCCCCTTAATCCTGGATGAAGGGCTTGTCCCATTGCATTGGCTGTGGCTGCTGTTGCTGGTCCTCCACAACAAAAAGGGATAATTTTGGCGACTAAATAAGCCCCAGCCAGCAGCCCAGCCCCAGCTAAAAACGCCAGGCACATTTGTGGAATAGTGCCAAGTGCTTGCCAGAATAAAAATGATAAATGAGGAAGTTTAATTTCCAAATCGTCGGGAACACTTCCTTCCTCTTGTTTGATCGAGGGAAAATTTTTGGGATTTCGGCTTAGGAAAAATAAAGTACCGTTCAATCCAAAGTGGGTTTTTTCTCCACCACAGTCTACTATGCATGTGGTTTGAACTGTGGGCTCATCCCAAGTCAAAACGACGGATGATTTATTTCCCTCCTGGCTGCAATTTGTTACCCAATTCGTCCCATCTTCACATGAAATGCTGGCGGCAACATTACCGAAAGAGGAAGAACACGAGTGGAATACTCTACCCCCAGTGAGGCAATTATAGCAGCCAACTAATTTTTCAACCTCAACTTTGCAATTTGAGCGAATTTGCTCAGCCACCAATCTAGTTTTATCCATTTCAATTACCACATTGATTGGGGTATACGGAATGGTAGCAAATATTTTTCCCCTTTTTTGGTATAGACGCGCCTGACCAATATTCAATGGCAGGGTCGCCTGGTCATTCTTAAAATAACCTTCCAGCTCATAATTTTCGCATTGACACTTAACAATCCCCGCTCGAGGGTAATTGACGCAACTTTTGCAAGCCTCCAGCTCCAAGGAGCACTTAAAGGAACTGGCGGCCCGCTCATCGGCGCAATTTAATGGGGGGACAAGGGCAGAGGCCAAGGCGGCATGCGTTGCATTTGTCAAAAATTTTCTTCCCAATATCGGCATTGGGGACAAGCCTAATGGGGAGGCCAATATGGTTAAATTTGCCTCTCTCCAGTGTTGCGTAATGCCTGGTATTAACTCCAACTTTTCGATTATGGGGGCCTCGTTAGCATGTTGTAATGAAAAAGACATTTTCATTTTGAGGTGCCAGGTGGGGCACTCAATAAGTTGGTAAACATGCGGCGAGACTGGGGTAGCAAAAAGCCGATAAAAGAGACACCCCTTGGCCAAAAGGAAGCAATCTTGGGGCCAAAATCCTTCAACTTCCCTACAGAAATTATTGCCTGGGATGTGCTCTTTCGACTCCAATTCTGGTACTGATTGATTGGGCAATAATCCCTGGCACTTATCTGAACGACAAGAACCAGCAAGGCGGCATCGCCTAACTGAATAATTTTCGATAGAAATTGACCTTAGCCAGGCCAAATTTACTTGATTGCAACTTAATTTTAATTCCTCAAGGGTAAAGGACAAAGTGCCCATAAAAAGATCATGGGGTCCCTTTAAGATCAAATTTATCGGTTGCCTATTTGGCAATGTATTCAGGGAGGTGACCGAATTAAAATGGCAAATAGTTGCGCTTTGATTGACCGAACAATGTTCGGTTTTTGCGCTTAATGTCAGTATTTCTAAACTTGCATTTGCCGAAAAAATACAAGAAAATAAAATGATGCCTAGCCCTAAGGCGGCCCCCACACGAGTCAAAGAACGCTGTGGGCTTAGCGCATTTGAAGTGGAGGAGGGAGGTGGGAAGATAATATCTTCCTCTTCCTCTTCCCAATCCTCCATTTCTATTGGCTGCCTGCGAGGCAAACTTGCCGTTTCCCTTCTTCTTAGTTGGCCCATTCGCCCAGTTCTCCCCGAGCTAGAGGGCCCAGCTCTGCCTGAACTGGAGGCAATTTGTACAGTACTTTCTTCGCCTCCTAGCGAAGAGTCACTTGTTTTTTCCCTTCGCCACCGGACTATGGGTGTCCTTTGCCTACGACGCCAAGGGAGGCTAAAGCGTCCTTTCAGATTTGAAAGGCGGCGCTGGCAAGACAAAGGGCGCCAACAATGTATGTAAAATACATATATCAGGGCGGCAAATGAACATAAAATAAGAATGATGAACCCGAGAAGCAACCCAGCAACGGTTGCTGATAATAAAGGGGTGCACTGGGGGTTCATAATCCGCTCAATGCAAAAATAACATTTAATCAAGTCACACCCCGAAACCGGGTCGCATTGTATTTGCGATGAGAGTTTTTCTCCCGAAAGGGAATAGGAAGCGTGACATTCATATCCGCTCACCAATAAATCGGGGGGCAGAGGCAAAAGATATGGTGTTTTGTAGGATCTGCTGCTGCAAATCCCTTCACAACATATTAATGCATGCTCTGCCTGTGGATTGAGAAAGACCCACACTCCCTTTTCATCGCATACTAAAATGCGGGGGGCGGCCTGAACACAACCGCAAAATAAAATAAAACAAATCATGTAAAAAAATGGAGTAAATTTGGATATTCTTGGCAGTTTATTATATTGGCTATTGTTTTTCAATTCCATAACTGGGGTGGAATTTTCACCAAAAACAACTGCCCAATTTGGCCGATTTGTTCGGCGACGTAAATTATAGCTTTTATCGGCATTTTCGGCAGGGGTTGTTGGGGGAATCGAAGGTGGAGTGGGGATAGGCTCCAAATTGGCGAGATGAGCCGGCGGTAAAATTTCATTTTCCCGCCTTTCATATTCCCTCTCCTCCTGCATTTCGTTTTCCCTTTCTTCCGGGGATTCATTTTTTATCTCTTCCAACATTACTTCGAGTGGAGCTAATTTGTTTATTGGGCGCCCCCATATTCGCCCATTCCCCATCAAAATTTCTGCGCTTCTACCAGAAGCATCCAGAGAAATAATCCTCCCTAGAGGCCATAAATTTTTCGGAAAATCTTCCATTTCAACAATCACAATGTGACCGACCTGGGGGAATTCGCTGGCTATTATTCGGGGATGTTTATGTTGGATTTGCGTCCTTTGACGCATTAAAAGCAAATAATCCCGTGACCATTTTTCCCAAAAATCATTTAAAACACGCGTAGTGGATTGCCACAAACTGACCAGCTTTTCGGCCGACGAAGGCCGAAAATTAGGGTCATCAATATTTCCATCCCCCTTTGGCTCGGTTAAAATGGGCTGAATTTTTGGTATTAAGAAATCAATAGGCCTCAACGCTTGAGGGGCGTCAATTTCGTCACTCACAAACGTTATAGGTCGGTTGTTGAGCACAGCTTCAATCTCAACGACCAACGTTTGCAATTGGTTTAAAGGGAGTACTTTTCTCCCCACCGATCGCCGAAAGGCGACCTTAACCAACGAAACTAAGCGTTCGTAGACGCCGCCAGCCCATGGGGCTAGCGGCGGCGTCATACGCCACTTAATGTCTGTGAATTTGCTCAGAATTTCTTTTGAGAGCACAAATTGGCCGGCATTATCTGATAACACTTCACGAGGTGTTCCTCTTCGGGCGATGAATCGGCGAAATGCCGCAAGGAATTCGGTTGCCTCGAGGCTGGTTGTCACCTCAAGGTGACAGGCACGTGTCACGAAGCATGTAATCAATAGGATCCACGCTTTATTGTTTTCCGGGTTTGGGGGAATTTTGCATAATGTTGGCCCCAAAAAATCCAACCCCACATAAGAAAATGGCGTGGAGGGGTTAACGCGAGAGTGAGGCCACGGGGGCATATTTGGCAGCTTGAAACAAGCCGCCTTATCTTTAAGACACACAGGGCATCCCTTTATGATTGATTTCACTAATCGGCGAGCCCTTGGGCACCACCATTGAGAAAGGAAATGCGCTAAAGTACCATCCACCCCTGTATGAGCCAATTTCTCGTGTGATTGACGGATTAAAAGTCGCGTTACCCAATTAGATCTGGGTAATATTATAGGGTTTTTAAAATCGATGGGATTTGATGAGTTGGTAAGACGAGTTGCCAATCTAATTAACCCATCATTATCCTCAAAATATCGATCAATTTCCTTTAAATTTAATTCATTTTGAACATATTTTATAATGAAATTTTGTGCAATTAAATTCGCCCTCGGAGAGTAAGGTTCCAAATTAATCATCTCCTCGAGCCATCCAAATTTTTCTTTTGCCTTTTGGCTCTTGGATAACCTTTTAGCGATAAATATTAACACAAATTTCACATTTATTAAAAGTCTTTTCCAGGTGCTGAAATTCTCCAATTCAACAAATATTTTAATAGCAATTTTATTGACGACTACCACCTTGGCTTCTTCTTCATCGGGAATTGTGAATGGGCCAAAGATTTGTGGCCAATCGCTTTCCGGCCCCCAAAGCCATGGGGGTCCATCCCACCAAATCCGGGAATTGGATAATTCTTTGGGGGAGCACCCTCTGACCCCCAAATCAGCGGGATTCTCTTTTGTGTTTACATAATGAAAAGACATGGAGGGGAAATCTCGAATTTCCCTCACTCTATTTCCAATAAAGATTGGAAGTGGCCCCTTCGAGCTAATCCACGAGAGGGCTATTTGCGAGTCCGACCACAGATGGAAACCATTAATTTCCCTTTTTAACGCATTTTTTACAAATTTTAGGCCCCTGATTCCGGTTAATATGCCTAACAATTCCAGTTTGGGAATTGTTAGGGAGTCGTCAGTATTCATTTTTAAAGGACGAAGACGGGATTTGGCGAATATTAAATTCACATTAATTTGGGCTAAAAACTCGGCCCGCAAATAAATTGCCGCCGAAAAGCCCTTTGGCCCAGCATCCGTGAAGGCGTGAAGTTGGAGGGAAATTGCCCCTCCACAAGGGGTACAACGGGGAATTTTCATTTCAAATTCATGCCATTGGGCGGTTAATTCCCGCCATTCCTTTGTCTGCCTTTCATCTAATTCATCGTCCCACCCTCTCTTTTCTCCCCACAATTTTTGAAAATACAGTTTACTTTCAAAGAAAATTGGTGAGCATAATCCAAGTGGGTCAAAGAAGGAGGCTATTATTGATAGGACATTCCGTCTGTTTAATTTTGAATTATCGCCCTTGGGCAAATAGAAAATGAATTGGTCTGCTTTTGTGCGCCAATTCATTCCCAACAATTTAGGCTCATCCCCAGGCAATAGTTCATCTTGGGGGAGCCCTTTTAGAGCATCTGGGTGGGAAGAGACAAATTCCCTTAATTTCATTCCAGCCCTAGTAATAATTTCTTTTGCCTCTTTTATCATTTTTCTGGCTTCCTCTGTTGAAGCACAATCAAGCAATAAATTATCTACATAAAAATTCTTGGCCATTTTTTCTGCCACCGGACTGCCTTCATTGCGTAAATGATGTTGCAATGTGGAGGCGAGGATGAATGGGGAAGAGGCAATTCCGAATGCAATTCGTTTGAAACGAAATATTTGCAGATTATTGAGAGTTGGGGGAAGGGCAGGATTTTTTAACCACAGGAATTTGGTCACATTCCTGTCCCCTTCCTTTAATCCAACCATTAAAAATGCCTTTTCCACATCCCCCAAAACTGCCACTGGGGCTGCCCTAAAACGGATTAAAATGGCAGCAAGTTCTGGGACCAAATTGGGTCCAGTTAGGAGGCAATCATTCAAAGAGGGACAGCCTTTTAAATGGGCTGACGCATCGTATACGATGCGCACCTTTTTAGAATTCACCACTGGATGATGGGGAATAAAATGATCCCCGTTTTCAGCCCTTTCAGAAGGCTCAATAATCCCCCTTTTTAATTGTTCATCCATAATTTCTTGATAACTATTTCGTAAAAATGCATCATTTTTCAGTCTATTAGCCAATGAACTGAGCCTAGAAAAGGCTATGGAAAAATTGTCAGGCAACGGCGGATGCCCAGGACGCCAAGGCCAGCTGACATAATAGCGGCCATCTTTCAATTCAATCGAGTCATTAAAAGCGTCAATTGCGACATTATCATTGGCTAATTCGGCTTCCT
The DNA here is from genome assembly GCA_030063045.1 of Pratylenchus scribneri. NCBI lineage: Eukaryota > Metazoa > Nematoda > Chromadorea > Rhabditida > Pratylenchidae > Pratylenchus > Pratylenchus scribneri. The sequence goes on along the minus strand of JAQSEB010000014.1, from coordinate 342,576 downwards.
TGATGCCAATCGTTTCCAAATTCCATAAATTAGAAACCGCCTCGTTTAGGGATTCAGTTCGGACTGGGCAACTTATAATTGGTTGCTCAATTGCCCGCATATTCAATTCGCCTCCGAAAACTGACCCAAAGGCAGTTTTAATTTCGAAAAATCCGGGGCTAATCTCCTTTTTGCTAATAATGAATTTCCAGAAGTCCCTCAGCCCCAATAAAATTTGTGGTTCTGCCCAACAAATATTCATTCCAGTTTTTTGGGCTAACAAGGGGGATTCGACAATGTATTCGACAGGTGGAATAATTCTTGGGGTTTGATTTAAGGTAATTGGTTCCCATCCACCATCTTGACGTTTTAATAGGACCGAATACCGAGGTGAGAAAAAGCGCACCGTTTGCTGCCTTTCCTGCCCCATAAAACCACCAATAGACATCGATTCTTTCCCCACGCGCTGCGGGCGGATTAAAGCAGCCAATTCAGCGGTTATAAAGGATGGTTGGGACCCACAGTCAAAGAAAACGGGTTTTTTGATGGGGCTAGAAGGGTCCCTGTGATTAAATATGAATAATTCGGCAATCATTAAAAAGGCTGTAGGCCTATCATTGGCCGAAACTCTAGCATCGGGTACGGCCGAAAAGACCATTTCCTTTTGCTCAACAGTAAATTCTGGACTGGCAGAATTAACTGAAGCCGTAATATTCGAAGAGTTTTCGAGATTCTGATTTTGGCGTGAACGGTTTCGCTTGAAATTCTGCCCTAGCGGAACATTATTGCTGCCAGTAAATGGCCCATTTTTGATTTTTGGCTTAGGGCAAAGCATGTGATGGTGGTTACCACCGCATTCCCAGCACCCATTCTTCGAAGTGCACTCACGGAAAAGGTGGCCCTCTCGGGCACATTTAAGACATCTTTTCTGATCTAATAGTCTTTGCTTCCTTAATTCAATTGTATTATATTTCGGGCAAGCATTAGCCTTGTGCCCGTCCTCTTTACAGAGAGAACAATCTGCCCATTTGACTTTCTTCTCTTCATCCACAATGGGGAAGGCACGGCGGATTGGCTCGCTCGCTCTTAATGGGCCCCTAGGTACTGTATTTGGGTTGGATTTGGGCTGTGTAGGTTCGCTGGAGGGTCCTATTGCCTCTTTTAATTGGACAAATCGGCCAAAGGCTTGCCGCCATTCTTTGGGAGTCCATTTTTTGCCCGATCCCATTTCCTTATCATACAATTGCGCTTTCGCCTCGTGGGGCAGTTTTTCTTTGATGGCAATCGTCAGGAATGGACTTTCATTGATATCAACGCCCATACCCTCTAATTGACGACAGATTCGTTCGATATTGTCGTAAAAAACGCGTAGGGAATGGGGGGAATGGGAAGGCCGTGGGAGATGAATCAATTCACTCTGCAATTGTGCGGATCGCCGCTCATCATCCCCAAATCGCTCCAATAAGAGTTTGATAACGCTATTATAATTGGTTTCTGTTACCGCATAGCCTTCTATCAAACCCTTCGCCGATCCTTTTAGTCGGCCCATCAAATAGGTGAATTTTTGCGCCCCAGTTAGGGATTCATTTTCATGAATAGCGCTTTGAAACGCGGCCCAAAATGCTGGCCAATTGGACTCTTGTCCATCAAAAATGGGTAAATCCAGAGTTGGGAGGCGAACATTCGGGGCGAAATCCTTAACAGGTGGAGGTGTATGTTCCTTTACCACCGCCCTCATTTTATCGATTTTAATGTCCACTTGGAGTTGGGCCTCAGAGGCTTCATCCAAAATTAGGGCAGGAGGGTTTCCATTTACTTGGAATTCCGAAAAAATCTTTTCTTCCTCCTTTCGATCATCCCCTGATGAATTAGCCATGACCCTTGTCCACTGATCTAAGAAGCCTTGGGCAGCGGAAATACCCCGGGCTAATTTTTCGCCACTAGTTCCTAGATCAGCTAATGTTGGGGATTCAGTGGAAGATAAATTGTTCGCAGCGGCAGTTGCCGTCAATAAACGTTTAAGTGTAGCCTCAAGTTGGTTACGAATTACTAGAGACATAATTGTTCAAATCTCCAGATGATAATAAGATATGAATGGATTATTGGTTCAAAAGGGATAATATGATTCTCGTGAAAATGAAAATATTTTTGTTTTTTGCCTAAAGGCCCTTTTTGCACGATGGCTAATTCCAAGAGTTTAAAAGAATTGCCCAAAGGTCTTTTGATTGGCCGACAATTGGCAAAAAAATTAGTAATTTACTGAGGTTGCCTAAAGGCCCTTGATTTTGCCGCAATTGGCCAAATTATTAATTTAACGAGTTTGCCTAAAAGGCCCTTGATTTTGCCGCAATTGGCACAATTAATAATTCAATGAGTTTGCCTAAAGGCCCTTGATGATTTTGCCTCAATGGCAATGAATAAAAGTGCCCGAAATGGCCAAATTGGGTTAAAAATATAGACCCACCTGAAGAATCTGTGCCTGGAGTAGCCTCAGTCGGTAGAGCAACAGTGCTCTTAATCCAATGTCCACAACAGTCGAGGCGCACAATGCAACAACGACGGCAGACTCAACCAAGGAAAGAAGACTACCCAAAATTTGATGAAAATACCCCGAAGACACAAATTTGACGAATTCGAATTAAAAGATTTTATTGGGGAAAATTGAGTTGAAACGTACTGATGGGGAGAGGGTTAAAAAAGTGACATAAAAAAGGGGAAGGGAGAATCGCTTTTATATCCATCCGAAATTGGGCGTTCCTCGGGATTCTCGGCCAAAATAAACAAGCAAAGAGGGGCAAAAACGAGGGCAAGCCAATTCTGCAAAAAAGGGGAAAGGAGAGGGAAAAACCCAAGATTTTCTGGCCTGATTGGGCAGAACAAAATGACGGACAATGCCAAGCCCATTCGAATTTTAAGATGAGCAGACAAGATTGCGATCATTTTCCCCCTTGGCAGAATGGAGAGCAAAACGGGCTATTGGCGTATACTAAAAACAGAAAAAGCCCAGCCCGGATTAAAATGTTTTGCCTAAAATTCCCCACTAATAAACTAAGATGATTTTTGCCCTTAGGCTTGATAAAGGGAATTGGTGTCAAATTACTTAATAAGAATTTTATTATTCAAAAATTGAAGGGAATTTTAATATTAAAAGGAAAACTCATTCTGTCGGAGACACCGTCTGCACTGAGGAGATTTGTTTACTTTTTTTGGTCCGTGACTTCCGCAAAGATGTTAAAAAGCAATTGGGAAGAATATTTTGTTTTTTCAAAAAATCATCATCCACGAATAATATTAATTCCATTACGACAGTTTCATCAACCAAAAACACTCGAGCTCAAATCAACAATTGGACCCAAAAGAACTAAAAGAGAGAATTACCAATAATCTAATTTCAATTGAAATTCAATTTATATTTTTCCTCTGTCCAGCGTTTTATTTTCATCCAATTTATGTTCTATATTTTTTTACAAGTCCATCGATGTTTCTCTCTTTTTTACAATAGAATTTTTTCCCATTTTGTCAATTTCCTTGCAAAATGGCACAATTGCCCATTATTATAAATTGATATTGTTTTACTTTGAATTTTGTAATATCATTTTAGCTAAATTTTCTCATGTAAAAGGTTGATGTATTAATTTGCAAAAAAATGAATTTGGTCAATCAATTTTATATAAAAAAAATAATAATTGGAAAATTAGCATTTAATAGAAAAATAATAAATCTAATTTGATCAAAATTGAATTTGAATTATTTATTGCCTCCATCCATCATCATTCGAATGAATTAATTGTCTGTGACCGCTCCTCCGCTGGCTTTGCCCACTTGGGCCGCATACTAAAATTAGATAGGAAAATTAATCAGAAATAAATTAAAATTTTGGAGTACCTTTGCCAGGATTCCCGGAGGATATTTTGGGGCAGGCTTTTTCCATTCTGCCATTCTTGCGAGTATTTCATTTTGTGGCACTACCAAATTTTGCTGTTCCGCATTAATCCTGTTTGGAATTGGATCACCATCGCGCACAATGGCCAATGGCCTTACTTCTCCAACGCATTCCAAATCACAATTTACCATATAATTGCCATAATCACACTTATTACATTCGCAGCAACTCCTGGAATATTGGAAAATGAATAAAAAATACAATTTTTAATGCAATTTTCTAAAAATTAAATTCTTTTAGTTGTTTATCGTTTTTTTTTGTTAAAATATGCCTAATTTTTATTATTTTTTATTCTTCATTTTTCAATAGTACGATTACAACTTGAAATTCATCAAAATAGAGTAAAGATTAGAAAAATTCCAAAATGAGTAAAAAATTTATTTCAATTAATAAAAATGAGTTAGAAATCGTTGACATACTCATTCCCAAATTTCAAAAATATGAGGATACGGAAAAAATTTTTCCTATTTAATAAGATAAAAATTGTTTTTAATATTTAAATTTTATTCAAATCAAAATTTCACCCTTGGGCTAAAAAATTGTTTTTAATATTTAAATTTTATTCAAATCAAAATTTCACCCTTGGGCTAAAAAATTGTTTTTAATATTTAAAATTTATTCAAATCAAAATTTCACCCTTGGGCTAAAAAATTGTTTTTAATATTTAAAATTTATTCAAATCAAAATTTCACCCGGCGATGGCAAAAATCGGAAATCCAATTTGGCAAGCAAAAGTCAACACAAAGGCCATGTAGAGGAAAACGGTCAAAATGATTGAGCACAATTTCATTTTTGATTGATGATTTTGATGGAACAAAATGGAATTGAATTAATTAATGAATTTATGTGAAGAAACTGGATTGATCCCATTCCATCGATGATGGGCCTTTTAAAGGCAATTCCGCAACAGTGCATTTTGCTGATCAGTGAGGACATCGTAAAATTGGTGCAAAATTTCCGTAATTTGTGATAAAAACAATGCACTTTGTTTTTTATTTGGTGAATTTTCTCCAATATGAATAATTTTGATCTTCTGCCCAAATTACGACTGCACTTTCAGGACATTTTTTATAAATTTTTTATTCTTCAAATCAAATTTATTTATGTATTTGCTCTCTCCTTAAAAAGTGCAGGATTGATAACGAGAAAAGAAAACTGCAATTAAATAAATTTTCTGTTCATTAATTTTTGAATATTTGAAATTATTTCAAAAGTGCAATTTTGTGATAAAAAACATTTTTGGTAATTGAAAATTTTAATAAATAATTTAATTTTGAATAATTATTCATTTTTGGGAGTATAAAATATATAATATATAATATTACATATATATTGCATAAAAAGAATATATGATTAGAAAAACGCTCCGCCGCCGATGGGCATTTTTGACTGAACTTCTTTCTAATAAGTGTGCTCCACCTTCACTTCTGCCGATTCCACATCTCTTTATTGACCCCAAAAGTCGAAAGTGCCACCGTAAGAAAATAGACAAATATTAATAAATATATTAAAAATAAAAATGAAAACCATTTTGAATAATAATAATTAAATTATTTTCAGGCATAATATCTGTGAGCAAACGAAAAGCCAATTTTCCATATTTTCATATTCAAATCCTCACTCATCAAACCATAAAATGTAGGCTTAAAATATTTGGAATATTGAAATATGGGTGGCCAAATCCACATTTCCTAAAGGGCATTCTAAATTTAATTCCACCTAAAACAAATTTATAAGAATGGATTTATTTCATGGTGGCTTTTTAATTCGGATGCTATTTGCATTTTTAATTCCAGCATGAAAGGGCAAAAATGGATTTGAATAAAATGAGAAATGTGGCCCCATAAAAGGGAGTAAATGAATTGGGAAAGTTTGTACAAAAGGGCATTCCTCGAATTCAATTCAAATAAACCAAAAATGAATGGATCCCGTCTCCTTCCCATGATGATTTATTTGTGGATTTTGGCGGCTTTTATTATCAATTATTCAACTGCAGCGAAGAAAGTAAGAAAAAATCCTCATCATCAAAAATGCATGACATACAAAAATGCAGCATATAACAGTGAAATGAGCCAAAATGCGCATAAACGAAATAAGCGGGTATGTCTATGATTTGATTATAATATAAATAAGGCAAATCACTAAAAATATCAGAAAAGACGGAATCTAATAAAATCAGAACAGGCGGAATTATTAAAATCAGAATAGGCGGAATTATTAAAATCATAATAGGCGGAATTATTAAAATCAGAATAGGCGGAATTATTAAAATCAGAACAGGCGGAATTATTAAAATCAGAATAGGAATAGGCGGAATTATTAAAATCAGAACAGGCGGAATTATTAAAATCAGAATAGGCGGAATTATTAAAATCAGAATAGGCGGAATTATTAAAATCAGAACAGGCGGAATTATTAAAATCAGAACAGGCGGAATTATTAAAATCAGAACAGGCGGAATTATTAAAATCAGAACAGGCGGAATTATTAAAAATCAGAACAGGCGGAATTATTAAAATCAGAACAGGCGGAATTATTAAAATCAGAACAGGCGGAATTATTAAAAATCAGAACAGGCGGAATTATTAAAATCAGAACAGGCGGAATTATTAAAATCAGAACAGGCGGAATTATTAAAAATCAGAACAGGCGGAATTATTAAAATCAGAACAGGCGGAATTAATACTGACAAATATTTTTAAACCTAATTGATCCTGGTGGTTTAGATTTAATTATTTTTGTTCTAACTTGATTATCATTGACATTGGGTCATTTATGACTCTATTTGGCTCCTAATCCTAACTCTAAATAAGTTCTAATTTCCAAGGGGTTTTTTCCTTATTTCGAACAATTCATTTGATCAATTTTATAATATATTATAATATTTTAGTTCAAGACTGGATAATTTTGAGTAAATTTAAAGTTTTTAAATAAATAATTTCTTCTTGAAAAAAGGGATACTTCGATCAAGCTATCTTCCATACTAATTTTGACTTGAATTTTACTTAAGCTTGAATTCTTTCATTTAAATAATTAATTTAATTTCAAAAAAAGGACAATAATTATAAAAAATCATCATGAATCTGCAATCTCATATTAAAATGCATTTTTAATAGCTTATCAATGGATGGGAAGGCGACATTCGGCAAATGCCATGGATGATTTATGTGTCATACACCTTCCAACTAAATGGTCAAAATCGTTCAAGTTTTTTCACTGGTTCGTTGATTAGTCCCCGTTATGTGCTTACTTGTGGCCATTGCGGTGGCTCTATTAAACGAATGACGGAAAATGACACACTCACCATTGTGTATGGATCGGCAAACAAATCTGAAGGCCATCGAATTTTGTTCAACAAAACTGCTGCTATCCAGGCTATCCATCGTCATCCAAATTACACCGAATCAGGGGGTGGTCGTCCTATATTTCGCGATCAGGGCATTTTGGATGTGGGTTATTAACAATTAACAATTAAAACGGTAATAGTGTACTTCGTACCCCACCTTTTTTCCAAAAAATATTTTTAAATTTTAATTTATTTTTGCCATTTGAGCAGAAAAAATAATTAAATCTATTTTTATATTTGTGAATTTTCCAGTTGGGCCGAGATATTGAATTTGATGAAACAGTTCATCCCATTTGCCTAGTCTGTTTAGGCCTAAATGACTCCTTCAACTTTGAGGAAAATGTCACAATTGCTGGATGGGGAAGTACAGTTGGTATGTGGAAAATTATTATATTTAATTATAAATAAATTTAATATCATAAAAATATTATCAATAATTTACTAGCCCCATGCATCGGAGCACAGACATTTCCTGTTCCCGATGTATTCCGATGGGACATTGTACGCACACATTCTTGCTTGACACCAAATGGCCCTTCCAAAGTTTGCAATGAGGCCAACGCTCAACACACAGTCAGCGGGGTTTGTAATTTTAATTTTTGAAATTAAATTATATCAATCAGTAAAATTGGTAATAATTCGGTTGGTATTCTCTCTTTTTTGAAAAATTAGGTCGAGGAATCCGAATTTGGCATTCTTTTTCAATTCGGATTAATCCGAATGGTTCAAAAACCCGGTTTAACATTTTATAATTTTATTTCTCTTTGCTTTTAATCCAATTCTGCCGTCGAAATAAATTTTTTAAACCTATTTTTGTACCATTTGAATTGATCCAAATTCAAAAAGAATGCTCGGACTTTCTGAACTCGAAAACCCCAAAATATGCATTTTTTCAAAAAAATGGCGGTGGGAGGATACCAAACGAATTATTACAAAAAATTCATAGTTTAAAACTTATTAAAAATAATTTTTTCTTGTAAAGGGAGACAGTGGTGGTCCAGCTTTAGCGGTTCGAAACAACACGAATGATGGGCGACAATATCAAATTGGCGTACTCGGCGGAAATACTTGCAACCCACGCGAAAATAATTTTGAAAAAATTGATGGCGAATGGGTGAAGAAGATGACCGGTGTCAAATGCAAAAATTATAATGAAGATGATTAGAAGGAGGATTAAGGAAAATAATATCATCGAAATATGGTCAAAATTGTTTGAAGCGTGAATTTTGTTAATAAAAAATTGAAAAAATTGATATTTAGCAATAAAATATCATAAATAGAAAAATTCTAGTGAATTCATTTAGGTATTTTGTTTCTAAAATTATTTTTGACAAATTTTAAATAGTGATTTTAGTTGTTTTTATAAGTGCATTTGCTCTTAAAATATAATGTTATATTTTATTTTAAGTGGGACAAAATTTGTAGATATAAAATTTTGATTATTAATTTGCAATGATTTAATATTCGTCCCAAATTGCAATCATTTTCATAACTATAATAATTTGAAAATAAGAAAATATATCAAAAATATTAATAAGATTTATAAAAATATTAGAAAAATTGTTCAAAATATTGTTGAAGGATGATGCATATCCTTGCTGCATGTTGGATAGACAGTTTGGATTTGGCTGATTGGTTTCACCATTTTGTTGGACCCAAACAATTTGATAAGGGCACGACGATATGGTTTGACCAAAAGCATCGTGGCCAATGGGTTCAAAACCTTTTTGAATCGATTAAACCAAATTAATCAGAATATTATTGGGGATGGATTACGGGCATAAAATAAAGGGGAACGGCGGCATAGACCATGAAATGGACGGTGCCGGCATTTGGGAGGAATATTGGCAAAGTTGTTTGTAAACTCAATTCAATCACCTCAATGGTTGGAAGTATTGCCTGAAATTAATAAATATTAAAAAATTAGAAATAAATATTGGGATTACCTGAACAATGAGTGCCGTTGTCACTTGATTGTTATATTCTCGCATTCGAATATTTTTCCGTAAATTTGTCATCATTTTTGTCTTATTTGTTCCCATTGAATTCGCATAGGTGGCACTGATATATTGGCGAGTGCCTCGAAAGCAATACTGTAATGGAAATTATTATTAAATTTAATTAATAATGGAATATTTGCCATACAATGATAATGCAATAACAAATTATGAAAATGGAAATCATTGCGGCACAATGCAAAATCCATTCAAAAGAACGCTGAAATAGAAGATAAACGATAATTAAATAAAAATAAATTCACCGCCGGTGTGAATGAGGAGAATCGAATTTCGGTGATGCCAATTTCCTCATAAATTCGTTTGCTCAATTCCGTCATTTGTGGCTTATATTCGTCATATGGATAATCGGACCAATAATGCAAAATTACATGGGCAATTAGCAAAATTGTGATGGCAAATCCAGTGGAATATTGCAATTTTTGGGGGATTTGGCCATCACTAAAGTAAATTGAATTTCGATTAATTTTTATGCCGGAATTATGGATTACCCAATGATCATATAATAGCGAAAAATGAATTGAATTGTGGTGCAGCAGAGGAAGAGTAAAAGCATTTGGAACCAAAGGACATTGGCCTAAAATGAAATGAAAATATAATTGAGAATATTGAAAAACAAACAGAATAATTGTAAATGGATGAAGTTGTACGGAAGAAGCCATTCTGGATGACGGCATGGAATCCATGGTCAACAATGGGAATTGGCTGAACTAGGAAAGTGATGAGGGCAATGAATAAATCCTTTTATTTGGGGGAAATGATTTTATTTTATTTTATTCCATTTATTACCATAATACAGGGGGCCATCAACAATTTGCTGTAAATGAGCATTGGGGCCGGTGTCTTCTTGAGGATGAGCCAAAGGAGGAAAATGTTGAACACCATTCCCAGCGAGAATGTCCCAAATGCGCAACCCGAATAGATTGTCCGTACCAAATCTACATTTTAATTAATTAATATATTTTATTATAATTTAAATTTATTTTTAATTTACCAAATTCTTCAGCCATTTCACAATTCAAATTTTAAATTTATGAAAGATCTAAAATTATGAATATTTTAAAAACATTTCAATAAAACACAATTTAATCCTTGGATTTATGAATAATACAAATAATAAATTTCCTATTTTATTCAATTTTATATGCTGTTAATTAAAGGACATGGACACAAATATTTCATTTATTGAAATTAGAAAACAACCGGGAATCCCAAAAGAACAAATGACCAAAAATTAACATAAAAAGAATGAACAAATTTGGATTGAATGAAAGAAAGAATGAATGAATGAATGAATGAATGAATGAATGGAATCATATGAGCGGAAAAATATATGTTGTGATTATTTAATTTAAGCTATTTATTATTTGGTCATTTGTCCTTTTTTGTTCTCGATTCTTTCATTTTTTTTTAATATGAAACAATTAGATGTAATTTTGATGTTTTTAAACAAAATTGAATAAGATTAATTAATTTATTTTTGGATTTATAAAACCCATTAGCCAGACGCCCACAAATGAAAACGAAGAATGAATATATTGGTAAAAAATATATGTGTGGAGTGTGGACTCTGGAGGATATTCAACAAATGAATCCTAATTTGAGCCTTAAATATTTAAAAATATGATGGTCAAATAAATAAATAAATAAATATAGATCTTTGATGTTAAAAAACAATGCCATTTGCCATTGGCATTGGCATTTATTATATAATATTTCATCATTTTATAGATAGTAAATATTTTCCGATTGAGGGAAATAAATATTTAACCATAATACTTATTTTATAAATTAATCACAGAATTGCGGAAATAATATTTTCTGTTATTTTGGGTATTTTTGGGAAATAATTAATAAAATGAGGAACATTTTTGGCCAAGGAAATGAAAATATTTACACCATTTTAGTACGGAAACATCATCAAATATTATTGCTGGAATATTTTATTAAAATAAAAATGGCCAATTTTGGCATGCTCTTTTACATCTTTTTTTGTCTGCAAAATTCTAATATTCTTTTTGGAAAAATTAATTTAGTATTAAGATTGTTAAGGAAATAATTTGGAAGGATATTGGAATTCATCAGAAATGGTCCAAAAAATGAACAGGAAAACGGGGGAATATATTCTTTTGGCGAAAACTAATATCCGATGTAGACGATTTTTGGAGTTTAATGCATTTATTGGGTTCGCATTTGGAGACACATTTTTATGAGATTTAATAATTAAATTCCATAAAAGTAGTGACCATTTAGGACCAATCAGAAATCAGCTTACTTAGACTAGATCGATATTGTAAAGCATACTGTATCTAATATATTTAGTTTGAGTTGTATTTGTCCTTGGGCATAAAATTGTTTATAAATAATAGTTTCAAAATACATTAATCATCATTTCGATTATAGCTAAAATATAGCTTCAAAAATGTTGATTAGATAAAATTGTTTTCGTTCCCTTTTTAAGCATAGCTAATCCAACAAAGGTCAATGCATTGTAGTCAATTTAAAGTTCAATAAAATGATATAGAAATAATCCATAATAACTTTATTATTCTATCATCATTTCATGGCTTTATCACAAATTTTCATAAAATTGTATCTATCAAATGATATTTATTAAAATATAAGCATGATTATATTTGTTTATTTATATTAAGCCCATTCCTGCTTTAACATTTTAAAATGTTCATCTGCTTCATTGTTTCGCCTCTGCTGAATGTTTTGTTGTTTTTGGATTGATGATTCAAAATCGGCGACACGGAATTTGCAAAAAAGCAATTTTAATTTAACCAACAATTTTTGAGCATTACGGCGAAGTATTGGATGTTTACTAAAAAAAATAATATTAAATTATTCTATTTTAAATATTCACCAAATTATGAAATATTCGATGCCAATATTTGTGCAATTCATTAAAAAGAATATTATTTCACTGCTCAATTCAATGGATAATGGGCCATTTAAAATGCCAAAATATATTGCAAATGGGAATGAATTGATGAAAAAAAGATTGGCAGAATGAAGTGCAAAAATTGGAGCCAATTGACGAGCAGTTCGAATATTTTCACATGTCTAAAATTAAATTAAATTATTTCTTCTATCAATAGCCCTTCTCTATTTGAAGCTCTCCCTCTATTTATAGCTCCCCTAGAAGTACTCGAAATTTAGTAGCCTCGGGACCACTAATAGAAGAAATACGGATTTAATTTTTATTTATTTTTAAAATAAATATGAAGAATTTTGGGTATTTTTTCATTTTATTTTCCATTAAATGGATAATCAAAAATTTGATCCAATTCCATTAGAAACCAAAGTAAAATTCTATAAAATCTAAATTAATCGTAAACAAAGAATTTAGACTCTAAAGATCAGTCGTACATATTTAAATTTACTTGGAATCTTTCGCTGAGATTGTGTTCCCCGCAACCATTTGCCCTCAATTGTAATTTGTATTTTTTCAAATTGTATGTGCCCAACAAGAAAATGGCAAAAATTTCTAAGAAGGCTAAAAAAACAATGAGTCCATATGAAATGAGGGTGCCGAGACGAAATTCCAATATTTTATTGGGATTATTATTGGAATCGGAATTTAAAACTTGTTCAAATGTTGTATAGGCAGAAAATGCAATCTAAAAAATTATTTAAATAAATAAATAAATATTTATTATTAATTTTAATACAATAAAAATGAGCAATAATCCAATGCTGGGAAAGCAACGATGTTGGCGTTCATATTTTTTGTATAAAATTGTTGCCAAAAGTCGTTCAATAAAGAGAATATGGCCAATGGAATTCAAAAATGTGATTGAGAACACTAAAATGGACTGAAAAAGAATATTTATTAAAATAAATTAATTTTTAATGCCTGAAGCAGAAAATTGTCCAGAAAATGTTCTGGCCCAAAAATGAGAACATTGAAAATTTGGGCACATCTTGAAATTGAAAATGTGCAAAAGCAAACACTTTGTGCCATCAAAATGCATTTCAAATTTGGATGGATGAAGGCAGTGCCCAAAAGAATCCAACAATTTCCAAGTGAAATTGGAATTTGGAGGAAAATTGCCAACAAATTGGCCGAATTGATGGAAAAGCGAAAATAATTTATAAATTCCGAAGAAATTAAGCTCAATTCAGTGACATTCATTGCAAAGTTAAAAGTATAATTGATTTGGAATATACAAATATTCTAAATGGATAAAATCAAAATTATTTTCTCAAATATTTTCCAGTGATGTAAAATTAAAAAGAATAAAATACTAAATTTGAATGGAATGTGGAGGGGGGGGGGGCGGATCTGCTGAATGTGAATTCGTGCACACAATTAACCAGTATTTTCATGGGAATATTTTATTCAATGTACTAATATTCATCATTGGATCATCAAATTTCCACTTCACAACGAAAGTGAAATTAATTTAATTCTCATTATTAAATAAATGACAAATTCAGAATCAATATAAAATGGAAATTTAGAAATTACGAGAGGATAAATTTCATAAAAAATAATAAAATGAATTTCTAATAGGAAAATTAATATATTTGCCTAAAAATTGGCACGCAACATCAAAGAAAACCATTTTAAATTTAGATTGCGTGTTCACATTTCAAAAAATAAATTTTTCCATAAAAAATTTCAACATTTTTGGAATTGACGGATGATCATAATTCCCAAATTGACCAGCAGAGGCTAAATCCAACAGGGCTGCCATAATACCGGGGAAACCCGGCATTTCCCGGGTTTTTGATGTCCCGGCCGGGGTTTTGCCGGGGTTTTGAAAGTGCCGGGTTTTTTGCCGGGTTTTTCATATTTTGCCGGGTTTTGCCATGTTTTTAAATTTTTAGCTAAATTTTTCGCTGCGCGGCCATTTTTGGGTCTAATTTTTCGCTGCGAGGCCATTTTTGGGTCTAATTTTTCGCTGCGCGGCCATCTTTGGGTCTAATTTTTCGCTGCGCGGCCATTTTTGGGTCTAATTTTTCGCTGCGCGGCCATTTTTGGGTCTAATTTTTCGCTGCGCGGCCATTTTTGGGTCTAATTTTTCGCTGCGCGGCCATTTTTGGGTCTAATTTTTCGCTGCGCGGCCATCTTTGGGTCTAATTTTTCGCTGCGCGGCCATTTTTGGGTCTAATTTTTCGCTGCGCGGCCATTTTTGGGTCTAATTTTTCGCTGCGCGGCCATCTTTGGGTCTAATTTTTCGCTGCGCGGCCATTTTTGGGTCTAATTTTTCGCTGCGCGGCCATTTTTAGCTAATTTTTCTTCCAATCAGGGCCCATTTTTAGCTATTTTTTCTCCCTATCAGGGCTTTTTTAGCTACTTTTTCTACCTATCAGGGCCATTTTTAGCTAATTTTTTTCCTTCCTTCGCGGCTTTTTCTGGCTAAACTTTTTGACGGCAGACCGATTTTTAAAGCTTATGATATCTTTATTTCATAACGCACATGCTCAAAAAGTCAATTAAAAATATGCTCAAAAAGTCAATTAAAAATATAAATCTGAAGTAGAAAATTTTTACAAGCTTTTACTAAATTGCATTTTAACACGTTTTAAAAGATGCCGGGTTTTTACCGGGGTTTTGAAAATTTTTGCCGGAGTTTTGCCGGGTTTTTAGACCCGAATGCCGGGGTTTTGACTTTTGGAGATGGCACCCCTGAAATCCAACCTTAAATACAAATCAATTTTCGTTCATTGAAATATTCCTATTATAAAAAGTACTTTTCGGTTATGCCACTTACATCTGATTATTTATATTATAACTCATTTTCTAGGGTATTTTTCACTATACAAATTTTCTACACTTATTTTTCGATATTACGCCATTACATATTTTTCAGTGAATTTGGATCCCTCCCCCCCCCCCCCCCCCCCACTTTGTGTCAGAATCAGAATTCAGAAGTCAGAATTATTTCAAGAGAGTGGGTGGCATAACCGAAAGTTACCCGCATAATAATTTAATTAAAATATTTTTGCACAATAAATTTATCTAATGAAAGATAATAAGTATTAATACAATTTGTTTACAATAAGGAAATAATTTTAAATATTTTTATAAGTATTTTCATCATTTTGTACAATTCAATCAAATCAAAATCCTCACATTACATCATTAAATGATCGGCATCGGCACAGCTTTGGGTACTTCAATTGGAGTGCTTGATGTTTGAATTCTCTCTTTGTTATTGTTGCATTCAATGGCTTTTATTCGCCTTTTTGTGTCAATTCCAACCATTTTTAACAATGCTCTCCTGTATGGTTTAACCAATAACATTGTGGCCAATGGGTTTAAAACCTGAACAAAAATAAATTATTGGTATCATTTTGAGTTGTTCAAACCGGAATAAAATAAAGTGGAATGGCGGCAAAGACCATAAAATGGACAATATTGGCGGTTGGGAAGAATATTGGCAATGTTGTCTGCAAACTTAATTCTATCACCTCAACCGTTGGCAAAAATGCCTAAAATGAAAATTTAATAAATGATAAAATATTCGATTGAATCACTTGAACAATGAGTGCCGTTGTCACTTGATTGTTGTATTCTTGCATTCGTAAATTCTTTCGGACATTGGTCAAAACCATTCCATTGACCATAAAATTACCGTATGATTTTTGGATGTAACGGCGAGTGCCGAGGAAACAAAACTAAATTGTAAATAAGCGGAATTACTCGTGGAATTGGAATAAATATTCAATAGAGTTGCGCTCCCGAACTTCAGAAGTGAGATTGTCGGGATCAGGTTTTATCGGGTTAGGCTTTGAGTTTGGCATTTTTGATCGGCTTCGGTCGGGATCTCGACTTTTTGAGGAATATTTTTCCAGCCAAAAATGGCAATCTAGTGAGAAAATTTTTACAAAAAAAAATTAAAAATCCTTAAAAAATCTGCTCAAATCCAAAAATATGGATCGCTTGTCATTACCGATAAAACCTGAACCCGATAGTATGTTGGGGTTTTGTCGGGTTTGGCAATATAAGGTTCGGGTTTGGAAGGCTAAAATTTCGTTGATAGGGTTCGGGTTCAGTCAGATTAGGGTTGGGGAACGCAACCCTAATATTCAACATACAATAATAATGCAATAGCAAATTGCGAAAATGGAAATCATTGCGGCACAATGCAAAATCCATTGATAAGAACGCTGAAATGAAAAGCTAAATTAGGAAATATTCATAAAAACAAACGGCTGGAGTAAATGAAGAAAAGCGAATTTCGGTAATGCCCATTTCCTCTTTGACTTTTTCGGACAATTCCTCCATTAATTTTGTATATTCCTCATATGGATAATCGGACCAAAAATGCAACAGAATATGGGCAACCAACAAAATTGCAATCACAAAACCGGGAAAATATTTCATTTTAGTTGACAATTCACCGCTGAATATTAAAATGAATTTATTTTTAATATTCATTTTTGCTGACTTTATAATCATATAATAACGAAAAATGAATTGAATTGTTGTGCAGCAGAGGAAGAGCAAAAGCATTTGAAACCAAAGGACATTGGCCTAAAATGAAATGAAAATAAATAATTTGAAATGAAATATTTCCTCTATTAGTGACCTCGGGGTTACTATTTTTCAGAGAACCTCTTTCAAAGGGGGCTTTTATTAGAGGGGGGAGTGAGCTTTTATTTTTCAGAAAATTTTTTAAGATTGAATCTTTTTTGTTGTTTTGAGGCTTTTTTTTTGTCATTTTTGAAAAATATAACTTGTTTTAATCATTTTAGAAAATAATCTATTAATTTCGGCTAAATATTGTGTAAATTTTGATAAATTTGCTATTTTTGGCTATATTTCACTTAAAGGTAATCAATTTTGACAAAAATCGATGGAGTGGGCTTCAAATCAGGATTGCCTATCGGTATCCGAAATCCGATATCCGGTTTTTTTTCTGATATCCGTATCCGAAAATTTTGGCTTATCCGTATCCATATCCGACTTTTTCATGTATTCGCGGCAACCCTGCTTTCAAATGAAATTGCCTCTAGAAAGGGGGTTCCAAAATAGAGGGAGGGAGTGCTACAATTTAAAGGGGGCTTCTTACTGGAGAGGGAAGGAACAATAATATATAGAGGAAATACGGTATTGGATATTGATACATACAGAATAATTGTAAATGGATGAGGTTGTACGGAAGAAGCCATTCTGGATGACGGCATGGAATCCATGGTCAACAATGGGAATTGGCTGAACTAGGAAAGTGATGAGGGCAATGAATAAATCCTTTTATTTGGGGGAAATGATTTTATTTTATTTTATTCCATTTATTACCATAATACAGGGGGCCATCAACAATTTACTGTAAATGAGCATTGGGGCCGGTGTCTTCTTAAGGATGAGCCAAAGGAGGAAAATGTTGAACACCATTCCCAGCGAGAATGTCCCAAATGCGCAACCCGAATAGATTGTCCGTACCAAATCTACATTTTAATAATTTATTATAATTTTTTTTTAATTTACCAAATTCTTCAGCCATTTTATTGTTGAAATTGTTTAGAATTTTAATTGAAATAATCTAAAATTAAAATGAAATAATTTTATAAGGAATTAATTTTAATATTTTTGTGTTTTGTTTTCTATTTTTATATGAAAAATGAAACATTAATTTCCTCTCATTATTTCCTAATTTGATGAGAAAAAAATGAATGTGAATATTGTTGAAATATTTGGCCATATAAAGAGGGGATTATTACTATTATGTTTCTGATGAAAAGTGGTATTTTTAATTAATCCCATTCAAAAAGAATAAAATAATATGACTTTGATTGAGTCCATTGAGAATTTGTTGCCCTTTTTGACAAGGATGGACTAAAATTAAAGATCAAATTCGGGGAAATATTTCAACAGTCAAAAATTTTTATATAGGCAAATTAACATGAAAAACCATCCAAAATTTATATATTCAAAATAGAAAATAATTTTTTATTTCATTTTGGGTAATTAATTTAATATAAAATGCAAATGATTTATATTCATCTGAATATAAATTAAATGTAAACAATTTGCTGGGACATTTAATTCAATTCTCATAATCAATTTTTGTCCGGTGTTTTAGCCATATTTTTGGGTGCTAAAATTGAACAAAAAACAATGGACTGGACTTTGTACAATGTCAAGGACTAATTTAATCATTTTTTTTGGATAGAATAAAAATGGCCATAAAAATAGAGGGGGAAATGCAGGTGGCGACCAAATGTTGACTCCAATTTTTGTTAATAATAATTTATTTATTATTATATTAAATATTATAGGGAAGGCAACCGTATATTATTATTGGCCAAATAATTCATTCAATCAAAAATGAAGGAATAAAAAATGGAAAAACAGAAAAGAATGTACCAATTTTATTTGACAAAAATAATGTTTTTAAAAAATTGCAATGTTTTTAATTGGCTTAAGGAAATTAACAAAAATATTATTCTTTTTAGTGCATTTTGGCAGATGTTTAAAAAGGTGTTTCGAGAATTTTCTGGGGATAATTTATTTCGGCTTCCAAGTATGAATGCATTTTGCAGAGAGGACTGAAATTCCAATTACTGTTTTCTTTTTTTGGAGGCATTTTCCCTAGGGCATCAATCACACTGTGATTTATGTCACAAAAATGATTTCTGGTACTTCATATGACTTTTAACATTTTTTTTTTAATTTTTGGCCAAAGTTCATGTCAAAAATGTTTGGAATTAAAAAATGAATTTTGAAGAAAAATTTGCGTAACATTTTTATATTAAATTGGAGGTTAATTTTGATAATAATTTAATTTCTTTTAAATATGTAAATTTAATAAATTCTCATTTACGCATTTTTGGCAATTTTAAATTTATTATAGGCATTTGTTGAAAATTAAAATTTGATTCCATTCATTTTCAACGAAAATATTTATATTCAAATTTTGGACACAAATATTCCAACTATAAACTATAATAACAATTTTGTCTGGAGAATATTATTTCATTCCTATTATGGCCGGAAATTCTTTTTAAATTTTTTTTAAAGGATTTCCTGAAGACAATCTTGGCTTAATTTTTTTGTGAGATTTGTGATCAAATTCTGTTGGTTAATTGTTCTTCCATAAAATAAAATTATTGTTACAAAAAAGGCAGAAAATTGCAACATATTTAGTATATTTTTGGCTAAATTTGAATATATTTAAGTAAATTAAATAAGGAAATTAAAATAAATTAATAAGGACACAAAATTGGATGGATTATGCCAAATTTGTGCTTTTATTGTTGGTACATTTTTAGAGGAAATTAAAACAAATTAATAAGGACACAAAATTGGATGGATTATGCCAAATTTGTGCTTTTATTGACTTTTGGTGGTACATTTTTTAGAGGAAATTAAAATAAATATTAATAGTTTTGGCATTGACCATTGATGTTAGTTTGTCAATGCCAAGGATCAAAATAGAAAATTTTTTTAGGATGAAACAAGGAATTTAATAGTCATCCATATGACTTCCTTCCTTTTGTTCTCTATTTTTGGCGGAAATTTAAGGAAAATGATGTTGGAAAGATGATAAAAATAATGAAATTTGTTGCCTTTTCTGTATTTTTCTATTATGAATGGCCCTAATAAAAAATTATGAAAATGGTGTCCTTGGTAGAATTTTGGACATAGATCATGTATCTAGCATTAATTTTGTCATATCTCACCATCTTGGTATAAATATGCCAACTTTTTTACCAGCAGGAAAATACTAAGAGAGACAAAGGCCATTTTTGGTGAAAATTTTTAGCCATATTATAGTTAAATCAACACAGCTCGGTGAGCCGAATACCAAATTTATTAGACATAGTTACAAATTACAAACAGTTAAATTTAAAGTTAAAAATCTTACCAAAAAAAAAGAATTTATTTTGGCCACAATAATTTGCCAATAATAAAATTTTATTTAGTTCCTCGTGACATTTTCTTCTCAAAATTTGGCATATTTTTAACCAAAATGGTGATAATGACAAATTTAATGGCAGATTCGTGCGTGATCTACATCCAAAATTTTACCATTTTCCTAATTTTTTTGATATGGTGGTTCATAACAGAAAAATACCACATTTACTGCTTCTTTCTTAATTTATAAAAAGAATAATTTATAACTATAAAATGAATTGAGGAATTTTAAACAAAATAAACGGAAATAACTTTCTAAAATTCCTCACGCAAACATTCATTTCATATTTTCTATTCAATTTTTTTGTTATTGTACTAATAAGAAAATAATCTAATGCTATCATAAACATGATTAATTTATAATAAATTGATGATTATAAATGAGAAATGACCAATAATCAAAATACAAATTTTTATTTATTATCAAATTGGAACAATTGAAATGTGTAAATTTTGTTTTTTGCTGACTAATTCAACAAAGCGCTTCATCTCCTTCCTCATTGCCTTTCGATATTGTGAACTGTTAAAATGAATAATAAAATAATAATTTGGATTTAATTTGGAACCTGCAAATGAAAAGGATTGGTGCATTTATGGCCTGGGCCGCTTTATTCAATTGGAGAAGGGCACGTTGAAGGTCATTGATTATGTTGGCGGACATTTGAATTTGAAGGGATGGAAACACAAAAGTGATCAACAATGGAACCGGCAACCAACAGAAGAATGTGACCAACATTAAAACAATCCATGATTTGTAGATTCGATAATCAGCCGAATTTTTGATTTTAACAACTGCAAAATGGAATGTAGAATAGAATACACACACACACACACTATATATTTTGAAGAATTTAAAAAATAAATTAGACTTGAAAATCATATTAATTACGATGCTCAATCAATCGTGGTATGATTTCTAATTTTATAATATTTCCAAATTGGGATTGGGATTTGGGAATTGGGAATTGGCATTGGGATAAATATAGATTATAAT
Source organism: Pratylenchus scribneri (assembly GCA_030063045.1). Taxonomy (NCBI): domain Eukaryota; kingdom Metazoa; phylum Nematoda; class Chromadorea; order Rhabditida; family Pratylenchidae; genus Pratylenchus; species Pratylenchus scribneri. The sequence continues at coordinate 321,423 of JAQSEB010000014.1, read as the reverse complement.
AAAAATATAATAGAATATAATAGAATAAAATATAAATAGAATAGAATAGAATATAAATAGATTTAATAGAATAGAATATAACATAAATAGAAAATATAGAATATAAATAGAATAGAATATAATATAAATATAATAGAATAGAAAAAATAGAATAGAATATAATATAAATAGAATAGAATAGAAAAAATAGAATAGAATATACATAGATTATAATAGAATAGAATATAAATTATAAATAGACTAGAATAGAATATAATATAGAATAGAATATAAATAGAATAGAATAGAATAGAATAGAAATAGTATATAATAGAAATAGAATAGAAATAGAATAGAATATAATAGAATAGAATATAACACAAATAGAATAGAATAGAATAGAATATTAAATAGATTATATTAGAATTGAATATAACATAAATAAAAAATAGAATAGAATAGAATATAACATAAATAGAATAGAATATAAATAGATTATAATAGAATTGAATATAACATAAATAGAATAGAATAATTAAAATAGAATAGAAATAGAATAGAATATAAATAAATAGAATAGAATAAAATAGAATAGAATATAAATAGACTAGAATAGAATTGAATATAACATAAATAGAATAAAATAATTAAAATAGAATAGAAATAGAATAGAATATAAATAAATAGAATAGTATAAAATAGAATAGAATAGAATAAAATAGAATTGAATATAACATAAATAGACTAGAATAGAATATAAATAGAATAGAATATAAATAGAATAGAATAGAATAAAAAAGAATTGAATATAACATAAATAGAATAGAATAGAATATAATAGAATAGAATAGAATAGAATAGAATAGAATATAAATAGAATAGAATAGAATAGAATATAAATAGAATAAAAAGAATATAAATAGAATATAAATAGACTATAATAGAATATAATTAGAATAGAATATAAATATAAAAATAATAGAATAGAATATAACATAAATAGAAAATATAGAATATAAATAGAATAGAATATATATATATATATAGATTATAAATAGAATAGAATAGAGTATAAATAGAATAGAATATAATATAAATATAATAGAATAGAAAAAATAGAATAGAATATAATATAAATAGAATAGAATAGAAAAAATAGAATAGAATATACATAGATTATAATAGAATAGAATATAAATTATAAATAGAATAGAATAGAATAGAATATAAATAGAATAGACTAGGATAGAATATAAATAGAATAGAATAGAATAGAATAGAATAGAATAGAATAGAATAGAATAGAATAGAATAGAATATAAATAGAATAGACTAGGATAGAATATAAATAGAATAGAATAGAATAGAATAGAATATAAATAGATTATATTAGAAATGAATATAACATAAATAAAATAGAATAGAATAGAATATAACATAAATAGAATAAGAATAGAATATAAATAGAATAGAATAGAATAGAATATAAATAGAATATAAATATATAGATTATAAATATAATAGAATATAATGAATATAAATAGAATAGAATATAAATATATAGATTATAAATAGAATAGAATATAAATAGAATAGAATATAAATATATAGATTATAAATAGAATAGAATATAAATAGAATAGAATATAATATAAATAGAATAGAAAAAATAGAATAGAATATACATAGATTATAATAGAATAGAATATAAATTATAAATAAACTAGAATAGAATATAAATAGAATAGACTAGGATAGAATATAACTAGAATAGAATAGAATAGAATATAAATATAATATAGAATAGAATATAATAGAATAGAATATAACACAAATAGAATAGAATATAAATAGAATATAGAATAGAATATAATAGAATAGAATATAACACAAATAGAATAGAATAGAATAGAATAGAATAGAATAGAATAGAATAGAATGTAAATAGATTATATGTTAGAATTGAATATAACATAAATAAAATAGAATAGAATAGAATATAAATAGAATAAAATATAGAATATAAATAGAATAGAATATAAAAAGATTATAATGGAATAGAATCTAACATAAATAGAATATAATATAAATATAATAGAATATAAATATATAGAATATAAATTGGGATTGGGACCCAAATTTGGTAACCCGATATTTTGGGGAGTGGCTCAGCAATCTTTCAAGTCATTAAAAGTTTTACAATTGGATTAAGCTCTTAAAGTAGATCATTATAATTTTGAGCAAATGAAATTTGCCAAAATTTTATGGCCAAAAACGAAAATTACCGAGAGGAAAAAAAAGAAAAAAATATAACGTAAAAATATATATACTTATTTTTGTATACTAAAGTAAATAACTAAAAATAATAATAAATATATAATATACATATATAGAAGAGTAGTATACTATGGCAGTAAAAACGAGTACTTTAATTGAAATATCACAAAACGTAATATCAATTGTTCTTCTTTGTTTTCTTTTTCTAATTTTATAGTTTTTAGGCTTATTCCGCTTTTTGTTCATAACTTTGCAATTTTAATTTTCAACCAAATCCAATAATTCTTTATCTAATTATTTCACCTATTTTCGATGTTATTAAATAAATAATTCATTTGAAAAATTCATTTGTAATTTTAGCTCACTTTTTAGCCCTATCATTGCGAATATCATATTTAGGTATTCGGCCCAATCCCGAGGACCTTTAGCTTTTAGAAGAATCCAAATGAGTGAATAAACGGCAATCATGACCAAATTTGAATACATTAAAACATTGTACATTATTTTTGTGGCCATTGCATCCACATAATCGCTGGGCATACAATAAACTGGCCTGAAAATATTTTTCATTCTATCATCCATTTATTATTTTGTTAACTTGTCCGAATTTGCTATGGAATAATTGTAGAAAAGAATGACCAAATAGGAAACATAAATGGCCGGAGGAATGAGAAATGCGGCAATATATTTGAATTTATGCTCTGAACAAATTCGCTTATAGCTAAAAAAATATGAAAAAATAAAATAAAATTAATAATATTTAAAAAATATTAAAATTTATGGTGATTCAGATATTTTTACGAATAAAAGAAATGTATTTTTCGACAATTTCTTATGAATATTTTGGCCAATTCTGGGGCATTTGGACTTAATATTATGTATTTATATTTAATTCTGTCAATGCTAAAGAGCCTTTTTTTATTCATCCTACTGTACCACCACTGTCTTTATCAACCCGTCCCGTCACTCTAGCAATCAAATATTGCCCCAATCTGCCTTTTTAAAAAAGCCATCCATATTATCACATTTTCCTGCACAATAAGCAAAGAATAATTTAAATTTGATTCACCCCTAATCCCCATCCAATTCATTGGGCCATTGTGAGGGCTTAGGCCTCCGGCGAAGGCCCGGGACGAGATCCTAGTCCCGGCTCTCGCCCCAATTAGCTCTAACTCTTTAACTTAGATTAGAACTAATTAATAACAATGGAAAATAATTTCAATAAAAATTTCAATTTTTAGATGTAACATTTTTAATATTTTTCAATATTTCTCATCACCTGACTGGAAATAAAATGGAAATCAATCGATCAATGGAAATTGAGCACATCAAAAGTTGGGCATTATTTTGGGCATAAACACAATAAAAATCAAGCCAAAAGCAAGTTAATAGGGGGATCGTGATTTGAAAAATGGTCAAAGGAGTGGAGAGGAAAACCAGGAAAAATTCGGCAATTGAATCGTAAATGGCCAAAATCATGAGGAAAAAACCGCAACAATAAAAGCGAAGCTTTCTTTAAAGAAATAACAAAAATACAAAATGATTAAAATATAAATTTGTATGAATCCCAACTTATTTCGGATGATCACAATGGCCAAAAATCCGTTTAAGGCCAATCCAAAAGAACATATTAAACATTGGACAATTGCCGTGATGAACATCGATTCACTGATTTGGTCATTGGCCATTTTTCGATTTTATTTATTTCAATTTTTTCAATAAATTTCTCAAAGTTTCGATACGAGGAAAATATTACATGAATAAAATAATTGAATGTTTTAATATTTAATTTCTGACAATTCCACTAATTGGCACTTTTCCTTCCCATTTTCCATTTATCCAGTCAATAATTAAATTTTCTACGCAAGAAAATGAAAGAAAAATGTGATGAATGGATGGAAATTGTAAATTAGAAATATTCGAAATTTTTCACCTGATTTAATAAAATTATTGGAAGTGTAAAAAGTTCAAAATGAGCAGATGGATGAGTTTAAAACAAAAAAAAATAAGCAAATTTATTGAGCAAACAATTAAAATTATATTTATGAAAAAAAAATTAAAATAAATTTAGATTTTTTATTATTTTCACTATGTTTATTTTTGATAATATTGAATATGAAATTTAATAAATTTGATTTAAAATTAACAGAAATTAATTAATTTTTTAAAGTATTTCCAAAAATGGAATAAGCAATCAAAATTGAAAAATGAGTCAAAATAAAAATTCATTGTTTTCTATTTTTGGCCAATTAAAATTGAAAAAAAAAGAAAGAACAATGAAATGAAATGAAAAATGGGATATTCTTTATTGTCAGAGGGATTTTGGGTGGGAGGAAAATAGACAAAAAATAGGAAAAAATGGTAAACAATTTTTTTCGTTATTTAAATTTCCAAATTGGGAAACAATGAAATGAAAATGAATGGGAAAAGGGGCCTATAAAAAGTGGCTGAATTTAATTCTAAAAAAATTATTTTCTCCAAAATAATTATTAAAATGTGCACAAAATTAGCCGGCTTTTGCCTTTTCATTCTTTTGGCATTTTATTTCCAAATAAATTTTGCTCTTCCATTCCAACCAGCCGATCAACCTGCTGAGGAATTATTGAGCACCGAAATTGAGGGGGCACAGCCATTGCAACAATCAATTGGTGGGTGAAAATAAAATAAATAAATTTATTTTATTCACAGAATTGATTGAATCCGAAGAATCGGATGAAATTGGAGAGGAAAAATTGGCAAAAAAGGCAAACAAAAATAACACAAAACATGAAAAAGGATGCAAATGTGAAGCATGCAAAACGGCAAAAAGTTGGAAAAAAAATGAGTGGAAAATATTAAATAAACTGAAAAATAATTTAGAAAAGCAACAAAAACAAGGAGGGACCGCTGGTGGAGGACGATTCAATTTGTTCCGAACAATCGGAATGGAAAATGCAATGGAATGAAAAAGAACGGATGGATTATTTTAATTTAATTGGAAGAATTATTTTTTTGATTTTTGTTTTTTAATATATTTTCCACACTTTTCTTGGATGAATTTTACTTGAATTTGATAAATGGCATTTTAAAATATTTCCAGCAAATTCCTTAGTTCGATGAACTTTTGGCACCGACTAACTTTAGGCACTTCGAATTTTTGGCACCAAATGTAAAAAATGATTTAAAATCATATAAAATGGATCCGTTTTTAAATGAATTTAACGATCATATTATATTGTTAATTCGGAGTTTTTTTTTTACTTTTCTGGGACCAAATTTACAAAAAAAATTCCTAAAACCATGTAAATGATATATCAATCGACGCATCTTGACGAGCAGAGTTAAAAATCTTATTTATTGGCATTGAAAACTAACATTTATATTTATGAAAATGTGAAAATAATAGCAGATTTGTAACCGGCCATTCAAGATACGTCGATTGTTATTTCGGGAAAAATTATTTGAAAATTTGGGAAAGTCACAAAAATCGGAATTTACAATATAAAATATGATCATAAATTACTATTTACACAAGAATCCATTTTATATAGTTTTTAATTATTTTTCATATTTGATGCCCAAAATTCGCCGGTGTCCAAAGTTCACAGGTCAATTAATTTTGTGAATTTTATTATTCAAATGATAAAAATATTCAAAATGAGAGGATTTGAATAAATTAAAAAATGAATGGGATAAATGGACCGCACTAATCCAAATTCCAAACTCCGTTTATTTTTGAAATTTGAGGTCAAAAACCAATTTTATTCGAGATCAAATGTGTACAAATGTAGGAATTTATTGAAAAGATCGCTCGTATTCATTGTTTGTACCATTTTATTAGTTCATTTTTTGAATGGACCAAAAGCCTAAATAATTTGGGGAAAAGGTAAGCTATATAAATAATGGGCTACGTTTGATTCAATTTGCCCTAAATTGTGAATTGGCCCATCATCATCAATTGCATCTGTGCCAAATAGAATGTCAAAAAAAGGCCAAAAAATATTATTTAGTTAGTTGCAAATCAATCAAAAAATTACTAAACAAATAAATGAGATTATCCATTCTTTCGATCTACCGTTGGCTTTTTTCTGTATAAAAATGCTTAAAAAATGTGGAATAAATCATTTTAAATTAGAATATTAAATTTAAATTAACTTCTCTCACATAAAAATGGCCCCAACAATTTTGGCAATCGCCGTCTTGTCGATGCTCATTTCAAATTCTTTTGCTGGTAAATTTATTCCACATAATTAATATTCATAGATCAAAAAGATATGGTTGTGGGCACGGATCCATCCAATGCCAAATTGAATGGTTGTTTGAAGGAAAATGCCACCGGACCAATCACCTCAAAATTGAATCAACCAATCCAGGGAGGGAAATTCACCTTATACGGTCCCAGTGGCACCGGGGCATGCGGATTGGACCAAGGAAAGGTACAAAAATTTCAAGAAATATTTTAGAATTTGGCAACCGGGCTCAATCGGAGAGTCTCGTCTCGTTCGATCTCTAATTTTTGCATTGTTTAGCCTGGAATGTCCGCTGCTGCCTCCGGCGCACTTTTCAACAGTGCCGGCCAATGGGTTCCTCCTTGCCAGGGAAGCGGATCAAGTCAATCACAGCTTAATGATCCAATTTGCATTAACAAATGTGTCAAAATCACTTACACTTGTGTGAATTGCACAACACCAAATACGTAAATCCAAGAGGATTATAACTTTGTTAAATTATTTTAAATTAAATAGTTTGACCGTCCCAATCAACAATAAATGCCCGGAATGCCCGGAAAGTCACGTGGATTTGTCCGAGGCAGCGTTCAAATATTTGGAGCCACAAGGGGGAACAGTGGGCATCGCAAAAAGTTGATTTTAACTTTTTATATTTTATAATTTTATTAATAGATGCCACAATCACCTATGTTGAATGCCCATAAAAGAATAATAATGGAAAAAGAATCGAAAGAAATAATAAATTGTGAGATGAGAAAATATAAAAAATTATAATTTGCGAAAAATAATTCAATTTAAATTGTATCGCAATATAAATAAATGCAAGCAAATATTCCACAAATTCAATTTGGCTTATTCCATCAAAATTTATCCAAATTATTAAATGCCATTTTTATCCCATTTTTTGAATGGCGGCTTCATCCCATTCTTTTTGTAAAATTCGAAAATATTCATCCCCTTCATTTCTATTTGCTGCAAATTTAGGTTGACTGGAAATTGTTTGAAAATTTATCATTGAATTTGAATTTTCAATTCGATTCCGCTTTCCAATAATCCTCATTTTTAGACTTAATTTTCGCAGAATTTGGAGGGCATTTCGACGCAAAATTTGATGCCGACTGAAAATGGGAATAAAAATAATATTTAAATATTAATAACCTAATAATTGTGAATTCAATTCCAATATTACAAATGGCCATAAAAAGGAAACCAAATTGGCTGAGCATTTCCATCAAAATTGGATCCGTGACCAACCCAAAAAAGAGGAGAATTGGATAGGAGGAACCAAAAAATATATTCAAAAAATGGAATGTGAATGTTGGTGCCAATTGTCGCGCAGTTCGAATATTTTCGGACATCTATTTGAATACAAATATTGAGTGAATTAGTTTGAATGGCCCAATTGCCTGGAATCTTTCACTCAAATTGTGTTCGCCTTGAATGCGCAATTCCCTTTTATATTTCTTCACATTGTGGGCACCAATTATTGAAATTATCTATTGGGAATATTCAAAGGGCAATAAAAAGAATAAAACTAACAAAAATTTCGATGAAAGCCAATGCCAGCCAAAAACCGGCCGAAATGACAATACTTGGGGTGATTTTCAAAACATCATTTGGATCATCCGATTGGAATATTTGCTCAAATGTTGTGTAGGCAGAATAAATGCACTTTAATATTATATTTATAATTTAATTTTGGATTAAACTCACAATGGCAATAAACCAACAAATTGTGAAAATTGGATTTTTATATTTTTCATAATTTTTATAAAGCAAAGTGGCCACCACTCTTTCCACCAATAAAATATGGCCAATTGCATTCATAAATTCAAGGGTGAACATCAATGTTGACTGAAAAATAATTCATTTTAATTGTATATTTTGATAGATTTACCTGAATAATTTTTCCATCCAATAAATGTTCTGGCCCATAAATAAAAATATTAAAAATTTGTGTACATCTGGCAATGCCAAATCCGCAAAAACATAAACTTTGGGCCAATAAAATGCATTTTAGATTTGGGTGAATAATTGATGGACGAAATTGGAGCCAACAATTTAGAAGGGAAAGGGGAAAATGAATGGCAAAAAGCAATAATAAATTGGCAAAAACAATGGAAATTCGAAATTCGAATTGGATTAACAATTGGGGATGTGCCCAAATGTGAAACATTCATTTGCATATTTCACCTATAAAATGGGGGAAATAAATTAAAAATATATTTTAATTAATTTATTTGCTGTGAGAAACGAAATTATTTAACGAAATTATTTTTATTTTTTTTCAAAAATGAAAATATTAATAATTTTAATTTTATTGAGGTCTTTTATATTAATTAAGCAATTGCTTTCATTTAAAAAAAAAAGAAAGAAAATATTTGTTTTAAATAATAAATATCATATAAAAGCCATCTGGAAAATTTTTCGAAAATGACATAGAAATCGATGGAAATGTATGACACGGTAGAAATTAATTTAATTAGCATTATTATGTTTTGGGTGCAGTACAATTTTCAGACAAACGGGTATATTGGGTTAAGAAGACTTAAGAGATTGTACAAATTTTTTATGTCATTATATTATTAATTTTATTTGATTAATTTCCTACAAGCGTAGGCGTTTATTCTTTCTCAAATAATAATACAAATATAATTTTTTTTCACCATTTTTAAGAAAGAAAAATAGTGACAATGAATTTATGTTTATGTGCTTTAATCAATGTAAAAATGTCTCTTTCTAAAAATGTTGCCGAATGAACCGAATAATGATGTAAATTAAATTGAATTGAATTGAATTGAATGTGAATTAAGAATACGAGATTATTCTTTCAGCTTCATTCCATTTAAGTATATTTATTCATTTAATTTTTTATTTATTTGTACTATTGCATGAAGCTCTTTTTTTGTTTTCTAAGTGAGAATTTTATGAGAGTTTGGTAGAAAATTTCCCAAACTCAATAAAAATGAAACAATAAATTGAAATCAATAGCTTTACAAATTTAAATATTAATTCATGATTTATGGAAAATCGGGGTGCATTGATTTTGAAAATTATTTTTAAATGGAATTATTGTATTTCTCAAATAAATTAAGAGTAATTTACGCAAACTTTACATATTTGAAAATGCGAATTCCAAAATTGGGATGTTCCGCTGGTTCTTTGATTGTGTTTTGTGGGAATTGGGAATGAATTGGCAAAATTTCTGACGAATTTGGACTATTTTATTTGGGTCAATTTGTCAAATTTAGTTTGCCTGGAATGTGGTTCTTTAAGTTTTCAATTGCTTTTCCTTTTAAACCATTTTCCCACATTTTGTACCCTAATTTATTTAGTAATTCAATCTGTGATAATTGAATAAATTTGGAAGTTTTTCAATTTTAATAATATTTTCAAAGAAGAGTGGGCGGAAATTATTTAATTTGGTAAAAATTTTCAAGATAATAAATTAACATTTTTAAAACCAAAAACTTGGCCAATTCTGAAGGTCTCCTGGCTGTCATTTTATAATTTATTTCTTATTCTAAGTGACAATTACTCTTTTTAAGGAAACAATATTCAGTCTTACTTAAAGATCATCAGTAAAATTAAATTATATAAAATATTTGAAAAAAATAAACAGAAAATTATTATAATAATTAAAATTTATGAAATTACAAAAAAAAATGGATAATTTTAAAAAATGTATTTATTTGTGTTTAAATTCGTTTAAATTCTCCCAAAATTTGGTCGCAATTTGGGCAATAATGTTCACAATCATGCAAATCAGCGACGCAACATGGCACAAGGCAAAAAAGCCAACAACTTAATATTATCTAATTTGAATATTATTTGGACAAAAATATTACCCAATCAAAAATGTTGCATGGACAAGAATATGGCTGAGAATTCCCGGCTTATGTTTTGTCTTGGTCAGCACAAAATCCGCACAATTTTGGCAATAAAACTAAAAAATTAAAGAATAATCAATGATTTTAATAATTTTGTGCATACTTCTTGCATTCTTGGCCCCAAATCGTGTTTTCGTCCATCATTGGCACTGGCATTTTTCGTATTTGGCACTTGATGATCATTTTCAATTGATTGAGACATTCTTTTAAATAATAGACTAAAAAGTAAATAAAAAATTTTAAAGAATTTGAATATTTTTTCAGCGTCGCATCGACTATATTTTTAGGGCAATGAGTGCATAATGAGGTCATTTTTGTGGTCAAAAAATGGTCAAATGACGTATATGGAGGATTTGGTGAGGCAATCGAAAGAAGGCAAAATAAATAATATTCGCCCATTTATTCTCATTTTCCTTTTTCCTTCCTTAAAAAACCTTCAGGCAAAATTTGATATAAATCTGGGAAAAATCTGAATCAGAATTTTTTTACTCAACATTCAGCAATACATCAAAGTTATAATTAAATTTAATTTTTCTAATGGAAATATATACTTTGCATTTTTATTAAAATAAAAATAAATTAAATAATTAAAAATATGAATTTATTTATTTCCATTCTTGCTTTAATATTTCAAAATATTGTTCTGATTCTTTTGCTTTATTTCCTTGAATTATTGTTGTATTTGTATTCGTCAATTCAATATTTATTCTTCGATTGTTTTTGAATAAAATTCGATTAATGAAATGAATGGCATTTTGGCGAAGAATTCGATGACGGCTTAAAATTGGATTAGATATTATTTCATTCATTTTTTGATTAAATTTACCTAATAATTGTATATTCAATGAGGCAATTCCCAGTTGTGATGGCAATGTGCGTAATGGAACTGTATATTTGCATGGTTGACAATTTAGTGATCAGTCCATAATGGATGACCAATGGGAATTCGCAGCTGACCATAATATTTATAAAATGTAGGAAAAATGTTGGCCCCAATTGGCGGGCAGTTCGAATATTGTCTTTTAGCTGATTTAGGGTGAATTATAAATTGATATACATAATATTGAAGAATTTTTAAATTTTTTAAAAATTAATTTTTATATTTAAAATATTATTAAAAGCAAAAATAATAGAATAAAATTTTAATTAAATTAATTTGTTTTTTTTTCGTACCTGAAAACGTTCACTCAAATTGTGTTGGCCTTGATTTCGAAGTTGCTTTTTGAATTTTTTGCCATTATATCCGCTAATAATTATTATGCACTAAAAAGAAATTTATTTATTAAAAAAAATAAAAGCGAACAAAAAATTCGGCCAATGCCATTCCCGAATAAAAATATGCAGAAAATATTATAAATGCGGATATTTGGAATTGACCAATTGAATGGCTCATAACTTGTTCCCAAGCCGTATATCCACAATAAATACAAATTAGAATGGACCAAATTGCAGTGAAATACACACTTTTGACCCTTTCATAGGTTCGGGATAGCAAAGTGGCCAAAAGGCGTTCCAATAGTAAAATATGGCCAATGGCATTCATAAATTGGATTGCGAACATTACCGGTAACTGAATTGGCCCATTAATATATATGTTATCGTTAATATTGGAAATTGGTTAATTTTCTTATAGCCATTGTATAGACTCAAAAATAGGCTCAATCGATTCGTCATAGTCGATTTAGTCTATGAAATTTTAATTTCGGACCGGTTTAGGGGTTTAGTAAGGGCTAGGGATAGTGTGTCGGATCACGGAGAGGAATCAAATGGAAAGTGTTAATAAACCAACCTAACTTGTAAGGGTTTTTAAATTGAAATTTCATAGACTAAGTCGACATGCCGGGTCAAATGAGATTACTTTCGAGTTTGTACGACACTTATTAGAAGACGAGATTCCTAAAATTAATTAAACAAAATATTTGGATAATTCCGGAATTATCAAATTCCAATATTTATTGCAAACAAACAAATATAAATGGATTTAATAATTTACCTGAATAAAATATTGTCCGCCCATCCAATGCTCAACCCCATAAATGTGAATATAAATGGCATTTGCGAATCGCGCATAGCCGTACAAACAAAATGATGCACTTTGGGCCAATAAAATACATTTTAAATTTGGATGAATTAGTGAGGTATGGAATTGGAGCCAAATATTCAAAAGGGAAATTGGCCATTGAATAAATGTTTGTTGGATCAAATTTACAGAAAATAGAATTAAAATGAGCAAATTTGAGGAAGAATTGGCCAAAATGTTGACATCATTTGCGGTTGAATTCATTTTTCTAAATAAAATTTCACCAAATTAAATAATATTCAAAAAAAAAATTTAATTTTTGGAATACATTTTTTTGATTCGCGAATAAATTCAGCTTAATTTTTGTATTTTCTTGCATGAGAAATTTTTAAAATGGCAAATAATACAAAATTGGCACTAAAATTGTTCAATGTTTGTATTCTCATCAATATGAACAGGTGGTCGATGGTGAGAATAGATAAATTGGTGTTTTTGAATGAAAAATGCCAAAAAAAATACAAATACACAATATGGAAATGTCATCGTTTTTATAAATGAATATGAATCATTATTATACTCCTCGGTTATCTGTTGTAAACAGATTTTGAAAAAATGAAGGATCCCCACTTACGGGCGATTAGGATTAAGGTTAAGGATACGGTTATGATAACCTATCCCTGACTGACCCTAATTCTATACCGTAGAACAGGTGAAATCAAATTCTAGACATATTTTTAATAAAAAATCTAATAAGCCCTATTTTCATTAATAAATTTCGTCAAAGTGAGAATAAGTATGCATAAGAATTTGAACAAAAAAAATATAAAAATCCGTTTTTTAATTCTTGTGAATTAGTGTCAAGCCAACAATTAAATTAGAATAATTTATGGTCTTAATTATATTTCGTAAAAATCATAATTCATAAAATTATTGAAAAATGTACGAAAAATTAAATTATTGCTCTTCTAAACGTGTGAAATTTTACAATCAAATGTTAGATGAAGCGAAACTGAAACTAAATTTGATTATTTTTAATAAAATTTACATTGGCAGATTTGTAATTGTATTTTAATATTTTCTGGGAAATTTGTGTTTTTATTCGAATATAGTTTGTTCATTTATTTTTCCCATTCCTTCTTTAATATTTCAAAATATTTCTCCGATGCATTTGCTTCATTTTCGGCCTTAATTTTCTTATTTGAATTCTTGGAATCCTCCTCAATTTCAATGCGACGAAATTTTGGACAAAATTTGATTAAAAATTTTGTGAAAAGTTGAATGGCATTTTGGCGAAGGATTGGATGCCGACTGAAATAAAAGTGTAAATGAATTAAATATAATTTGGCCATTTCAATGCCTTATGATTGTGAATTCAATGAGAATATTTCCAAATGCAATTGCCAATTGGGTGATCAAACTGAATAATTTGATTGCGCCCTCCTCACTGATTATTCCATAATATAGGACCAATGGGAATTCGCAGCTGACCATAATATTGATGAAATGCAGGAAAAATGTTGGCCCCAATTGGCGGGCAGTCCGAATATTGTCTTTTATCTTTTGAAAATTTGGAATAATTTATTTATACAATGTTTATGTGTTTTTGGGAATATTTTATAAGATAAAATTGGAAATTGGATAATTCTGGAATTTGTTAGACTCTGCTGGGCAAGATAATTTTGGAAATCTCGGTTTAAACGAGAGAATAGCTTCTTTCTAATCGGCATTCTTATGCAGAATTAATTCATTAAATAAGAATTTCAAATGGATGGGAGATTTACTTAAAATGTTGAATAGTTATTTAAACCCAAATTGATTTTCATTTCTTTGTCTAAAATATAAATAAAGGTATACGCCTGGGGCTGAGAATTGTTATGGATTTTCAATATCCGTATTCATATCCGACAGATCTGCAGGAATTCATATCCGTATCCATCCGTTTCCATTTTTCATTTTTTCCATATCCATTCGTATCGAATATCCGAGATGGATATCCGTTCCCACCCCCTGGTATACACTGTAAATTACGTAAATTAAAAACCTCTAATAATATTCGAATGAATTAATTTGATTTTTTAAGCCGCTGAATTGTCCTTATTAACGGAATTTTCATAACTATTCCAATAGTATTTAAAGTTTAAACAAATTTTAGTATGTATAAAATTATATTTTCTTAAAATATTAATTAATTATTTATTTATTCCCTACTTGGAATCGTTCACTCAAATTATGTCGTCCCTGAATTCGTAGTTGATTGCTGAATTTCCGTGCATTATGTCCACCAATAATTAGTATTAACTATAATAAATTTATATTAAGGAATAATATTTTATTAATTTAATACAATAAATTCGATGAGTGCAAAACTGGCAAAAATATATGCGGAAATGACAATATCCAATGTGATGCTTAATTTCCCATTCAATTGTATTATTTGGCCCCAAGCCGTATATCCACAATAAATGCAAATTAGAATGGACCAAATTGCAGTGAAATACACACTTTTAACCCTTTCATAGGTTCGGGATAGCAAAGTGGCCAAAAAGCGTTCCAATAGTAAAATATGGCCAATTGCATTCATAAATTGGATTGCAAACATTACCGGTAACTGAATTGGCTAATTCACATTGAATATTAGGTACTTACGTATTATCCCAGTCAAGATTTGAAAAAAAAAATTTGAGATTCTCATTTTATTTGTGTATTTATCAACTTTGAGTACACTTTTTTCCTATGAGGGAAAAATGAAGGTTTGTTTCCATTTTTGGATCATTAGGTTTAAAGTTAGGGTCATATAGGTTAATTTAGGGATATAAGGTAGAACCAAAATCATCTCACGTAAATCTAAACCGTAAACCCTATCCCTAACACCTATAAGAGGGACCCTTCACTTTTCCCTCACTTTTGCCCCTATAGGAAAAAGCAGATCCAAAGTAGATAAGTATCCATATTTGATTGTAAAACGATGAAAAAACATTATTTTTATGTGATTAGGGTTGACCAATTTTGGTGGTAACTTGAGGTATTTTAAAGAGGGCAAAAATCTGAATCGGGATAATATATAAGTATCGAATATTACTCCCTAATGGAATCAACCTGAACAGTCAATTGGCCATCAAGCCAATGGTCGACTCCATAAATGTAAACAATTAAAACATTTGCTGCCCTTCCATAGGCAAACAAACAAAATGATGCACTTTGGGCCAACAAAATGCATTTTAAATTTGGATGAATTAGTGAGGTATGGAATTGGAGCCAAATATTCAAAAGGGAAAGAGGCAATTGAAGAAAACATTGTTGGACAAAATTAACAGAGAATAGAATTAAAATGAGTTCATTTGAGGGTGAATATGGAATTAAATTTGATTCTTCGGTTGCATTCATTTTATTGTGCTATAAAAATATTTTTATGAATATTTCGTGAATGAATCAATTTTGGAAATGAAACATAATATTTTCACATCAGCCATTCAAAATGGTAATTTTCCATTTCCATGGATGCATTCTGAAAAATGAAACATGGGAGAAATTTTTAATATTCTCATCAAGAACAAAATTTAGCTATGGTTTGGCTTAACTTTCATTTTTTGTATTTTTTTTATTGATTTTGTCAAGCACGAAGTTCAATGTTCAATCATACATTGAAAATTCGTAGTTGGCAATTTTTAAAAATAAAAAATTTTGAAATAAAATTATATTTTTTTTGTTCGGAATCAATCCCAAGACTAGAAAAATAGTCAAACTTGGGAGGATTCGGATCTTTAATTGTTTTTATTCAATTTTAAGGCAAATTTGGTCACGCAAAATTGGTGAATTCGCTGAAATTCAAATGTTTGATGAAAGGATGATTTTGAGAACAAATCCAGGGGCTTCTAAAGAGACTAAAAATAAAAAAGAGAACATTTTGTGGGGAATTCATCAAATAAAAATGTAAATGAAAAGATTAATTTGCAAATAATGTAAATGTTGAAAGGAAAAAGAAATGAGTGAGCCCATTTGAACCAAAAAACAAATAAAAAAGGCAGCTGAAACCTAATACGAAATGTTAACGATGATTCCAAACAAATCCAATCCTTCTTGGACTTTGGTCTTCCCGAATTCCGACCAATTTTAACCCCAAATTACTGAGGCGAAATCGAATTCAACAATTTTTTATATATTGAAAGTGTTTGGCTTAAAAATTTAAATTAATAAAATTGTATTTTTTATTAATTCATCAAAATGTCAAATAATATAATTTGATTTCATCAATCCAAATTGTGTCATTTTTCGCTGTCCAATTATTCAATTAATTTGGTCAATCATCAGAAATGGGAACATTTCTGCGTCGATCTTTGCCTTCAAGTTGCCAAAGGATTGGCACATTCGGGTCCAATGGATGTCTGGGTTGGCCAAAAGCGAAGAATGGTGGAGAAATGAAGAGGGTAAAAATTGTTAGTGCCAATGGCAGAAAAATGAAGGGAAAAAATATAATTTTGTAATGCATTTTTGGAAATATAATATTTTTTGCGGGAAATGGGATTTTATTGGGTAATTTTAAAATCATAAACAACTCCAAAAAATAATATAAAGCGTAATTAAATGGAATCGATGTAAAAGGAAATGGGTAGGTTGTTTATGTTTACGTAAATAAACCAACTTGAAATGATATGATGAATAAATATTAACAAAATATTTGGGGAATGAATTGAGTCGAAGAACGAATGATTATAGATTTGGTCTATAATTCCATTAAAAAATATAAAAAAAACCTTAAATAAAATTCAAATGGGTTTAAATAAAATAAAATTTAAAAAACTTAATCAATTAATAAAACAAAAATTTTTCCTTCACATTGTTATGGTTTGGACAATATTTATTGTTGGGACTTCCAATTTGAATTTAATTTGTTATTATTGTTTCCTTTTGATGGATGAATTTGGCGTTTGGCCTAAAAAAAAGACATATTGGCCAACAATAAAAATTATGTAAATTGGTGAAATAAATGATGGATATGGCCCAAAAATTGTTAAATAAATGTATTAGCATAATAAGTATAATATATTCCATATTATTTACATAATTTTCACATTATAATATATGTTTTTTTCGTAAATAGAATTCTGAATGTCGTTGAAATTTTAGAATAAAATGAATAAAATTCAAAGAACATAATATTATTTTGGGCTTATCAAAAACTATCGTTCCCATATTAATATCAATGTAAATAATAAATATTATCAATCATTTATTTATCATTTCCCCAGGGCCAATTTGTTTCTTCCTCTCCTTCCCATTTATCATTTCGAAAAAACGATCCACCAAAATAATAAAAAATATCAGTTCATATATTCTTTCATATTTAATAATTGCAATATTTTTTTGATTCCATTAAATGGAAATTCCAATTGTGGATTGTAAAGAAGGTGGCATTTTGGCAAATGGGCACAAAATATTCGATGCCATTTCAACAGTTGGGTTTGTCTATTTGAAGAATTGTGGATTCACAGAACAAGAGGTGACCATATTTTATTTAGGGGAAATATTATTTTTAAGATTTCAAAAATGTTCGAAATGGGGGATAATTTTTGGTCTTTGCCGGATTCGACAAAGGCCAAATTCAGTCGGCCAAAGGACTATGAGAAGGAGGGAAACACCGGATATGTGGCCCCAAATGTGGAATTTTTGAACCCAAAAAGTGTGGCCGAATTGCGCGAATCATTCAATTATTCATTCAGTGAATATTTAAATGTATTATAAAATTATATTGGGAAATATTCAATTTGGCAAATTTAAGCCAAAAATTGATGAAAATGTGCCAAAATTTTGTGAAACAATTCATCAATTTTATGAGCATTGTTGGCAAATTGGAATGGAAATATTACGCGTTTTGGCCACCAATTTGGGTTTATCCGTGAGTTTTGCCTATTTTTGACAATTTATAAGTATTTTCTATTTTGAAGGAAACATTTTTTGAAGAAAATCACACAGTCGGCAAATCATGGACAACAATTCGATTTCTTAATTATCCGCCATTGCCAAAAGAAATAAGTAAATTTGATTAGAATAAATATCGAATTTGAATATTTAAATAAATAGAACCGGGCACTGTTCGTTGTGGGGAACATTCTGATTATGGCAGTATTACTCTCCTTTTCTAGGATGAAATTGGCGGATTGGAAGTTCATTTTTATCATGAAATTAATTTAATTTATTATTGCCAAAAAAAGGTTTCCCGCCGTGATGGAACCTTCATCCAGGCCCATCCCATCCCAAATGCAGTTTTGATCAACACCGGCGATTTGTTGCAGCGTTGGACTTCCGATCGGATTATGGCCGTGGTTGGGGAGCAAAAATACATTTTGATTCAATTTTTATTGTATTTCAGCGCCACCGTGTCCTCATCCCGAATGATGTTCGCCTTTACAGTTCGGAACGCCGTTCAATTGCATTTTTCTTCCATCCGGACGATGATGTTTTGGTCAAACCATTGGATGGATCAGATAAATATGAACCAGTCACAGCCTATCAACATGTGATCAATCAGTTCAAGAAATCATATTGAAAATTGCAAATGATATTTTTTTGGGGATATCCACAATAAATGTTGGCAAATATTTTTATGATTTTCCTGCAAAAAACACCAATATTAATAAAATTAAACAATCTGTCTGCTGCTTCTATTATCCAATTTTTCATTTATCTCATCAAAAAGCAAAATGACAAAATTAAATTAATTGATTTAGTGAGAGGGAAAAAAAAGCTTCAAATAGACTATTATTATTTCCATTCATTAATATTGACTATTCGTACTCTATGAAGCTTCCTAAATAAGGACGAAATTATCGAAGTTGCCGGAATCGCTCCCATCCCAATAAAATGAAAGAATTCTGGGAATTTTAACCGAAACACCGCTTGAAATGCTAAAATGGCTCAAACAACAAAATACATAAACCAACATTATAAAATGTATTTAAATAAAGGCAGGTGAAAATTAAGGAAACTATATCTAAAAAAAGGTGAAGAAGATAATTTTTATTGCGCATTTGAATAAACTCTTTGAAATTAATACGTAAATAACTATATGTTATGTTATTCTATTTCTATTTTGGAACAACTTAAGTGGCATTTGATATTTGAGGGCAAAGAGCACGGAATATATTTCGTGACAAAATTGGCAATTGGCATCCATCTTCGATAAATATTGTTAGTAAAAGAGGAGGTATTAAGCAGATGCAATTTATTTTAATTATGGCAATATCCATATAATTTAATCAGATTCCAATATTTAGTATTCTATTTCCGTGCTCTACGATTCACAAATTGTCATTTTTTTATTTCATTTATTGGAAAAATTAATGGCTTCTGCCCCAATTGTCACCCTTTGGTGGAATTCGCGAATTTCTCCCCCACTCGGATTGTTGGCTAATTTTTGGCTACTTTGGCTGGTGCTCTACCGAACACCCAAGGAAATGCAAACTCATTCGAAAATTCTACTCCAAACTTGTTTACTTGACATAATATTTCTCTTGATTTGTATCATTGGAATACCGGTAAGAAATTAAATCGTTTTTAATATATTCATATATATATTTATATATTTTTTATTATTCATATATATTTCTATAAATTCATATATATTTTTATATATTCATAATATATATATTTTTATATATTCATAATATATATAATATAATATTCATATAAATATAAATATATTTTTATGTATTCATATCATAATATTATATATTTTTATATATTCATAATATATATATATTTTTATATAATATTCATATAAATATATTTTTATAAATTCATAATATATATATTTTTATATAATATTCATAATATATATATTTTTATATATTTATAATATATATATATTTTTATATATTCATAATATATATATATTTTTATATAATATTCATATAAATATATTTTTATATATTCATATATATATATATGATTTTATATATTCATATTCATATATATATATTTATATATTCATAAATATATTTTTATATATTCATAATATCATAATATATATATATATATATATATTTATATATTATATTCATATAAATATATTTTTATATATTCATATATTATATTTATAATTTATTTATATTTACATACCTATTTATATTTATTTTTTATGTATTTTTATTTAAATTTTTTTATCAAAAATATTTTTTAAGATAATATTTATGGAAACACACGATGGCACTCTCTATGTTTATGATGGCCTATTAATGCAAATATTCCACAACACATTTGGTGATTTGGCCATTCTTGTTCATCTCTCCATTATTGCTGGCTTCATTATGTTTGATTTGATTGGCATCAGTGTGCAATTCCTCTTTCGTTATTTCCTCTTAATTCAGTAAAAATAAATATCTTAATTTCTTTTAATTAATTAATTTTATTAAAATTATTTTATTATTTTTTTATCTTCTTAAATTAAATAATTATAGCAATATTCGTTTTGGTCTATGCCGTTATTTGATGCTAATGTCCATCCCTTTTGTGATTTCCTGTTTACTTGCCACTTTAAATTTTATTCCAATGTATTCAACATTTAAAAGGGCAATGAATGTTCAAATGCTTCTTAATAATTATTTTGAAATTGGCCAAAGCGAATTTTACTTTATATCCCAAGCTGGTGCTGATGTATGTTCATTTTATAAATAAATTATTTATTTTTTAATTTATTTTTTAAAGGAACTTAACAGCTTTTTATTACTCCTTTGGGTTAGCCTATATATTCCAATATACATTGTCACCTATGCAATAGTGATTTTTTGTGCCATAAAAATGGTGATTTACATAAATTCCCATGCTCGACTTGGTCCAAATACGAAACGACTGAATAGACAACTTACGACTACACTCATTATTTTGGTATATTTTTGATAAAAATTTTTTGCCACAAAAATATTGATATTTGCCAATGCTGATAATACTTAAGGGCCTTTCCATTCATCCTACTGTACCCCCACTTCTTTTCCTAATCAACTTGTCACCCTATCAATCAAATATTGCCCCAATCCATATTTATAAATCAGCTCTTTTTCCACTAAAATGCTCACTTTTGCGAAGTACTGTCATCATATTTTACCGTAAAATAGATAAATAAATATAAAAGTAGTTCTTTTCTATTCCCTATCCCATTCCTTGGGCCACTGATGGCTTAGGCCTCCGGCGAAAGCCCGATATTAGAGCCTAGGCCCAGCTCTCATCCCAAACAAACTTTAGTTCTTGATTAGGACTAATAATATTTTAATAATTTGTAATAAAATGATTTTTTTATTTTTTATTTTTAATAAAATTTTTTATTCTATAATAAATGTATTTATTTTTATTTATTTTTAAAGGCCTTTTTGCCGTCCATTCTCATTTCATTTGACATTTACACAATTGTAGTGCTTTTATTGGAAGTGAATTCATTGAAAACAACAAATTATGTGGATACAATTTTTCAAGAGCTTTATTTTCTTTTGCCATGTTTGAACCCGTTGGTCAGCATTTTAACAAATACACCCTATCGCAATGCGGCCATGTTTTGGCGCAAAAACAAAAATGGCAATATTCAAATTCAGCCAACAATTGTGGAACCAATTGGACAATGAAATTATTTCCTCACAAAAGACAAACCCTCAAATTTTTAAAAATAAAATGGCCTCAAGGGAAATTCTAAATTCTAATAGATTCAAAATAAATATATTTCGATTAAATTCCTATAAAAAATTTATTTTTACTGGTCAAACAACCTCTTTGTTGAATGTTTTTTATAGATGAATAAATATAGCCAACATCTGACTGATTTGTATAAATAAACAATTTCAGTTTTTGTTTATTTTCTTACAATCGTATTAATAAAAGTTTTATTTAATTGTCACCGCCCATCAACTTATGATCAATATATTCAAGAAAACTTATTGAAACTGTCACTGTCATCAATCAAATTGTCAATAGTGGGAGAAGATGGATGGAGGGAATTAATTTCCTTTCCTCTTATTAGAAAATATGGTATTTTTTATACTCAACATCATCATTTCACATCAAATAAACATCAAAACTGGAACAATTACTTAATCTTAATCTTAACCATGCAAAATTTTGAAAAAAGTCGGCATTATATGATACAGAATTTGACAATTGGCTTTGTGAGTTTAAAAAGTAAATAAATTATTCTTCTTTTAATTGGTTTGAGTCTTTCTCTCACTATTGACAATTTGATTGACATTTTGATGTGGGGGCCAATCTCTCTATTAGTAACCAATAAAATTTCAAAAGAATTTGATTATATTTTTTGGAGATTTCCACAATTATTTTTTGATGATTTTCATCTTTTCTGCAAAAATTACTCTAACAATCTGCTGAATTTATCTAATTTTTCATTCATCTCATCAAAATCCACCCGACAAAATCGATGATCAATGATTGAATTCAGAGGACATGAAGGCTTCAAATTGGCCATTATTTTTTTCCATTCTCCAATATTGACTATCCGCGCGCTCTCAAGCCTCTCTCCCCCCCTCCTCCCCCCCTCCTCCTCACCTTCAATCTATTTGGCCAGCCGTGGCCATCATCCCTCATCAAAATGGCCCAATATTCTCGTTGTCCCCTTCATCAAGTGGTGATGAATTTTACTATAAATCAAAACATCAAAAATGATGATCCAAAATTCGAACCGTAGACCAAACTGCCCACAAATTAAAAAATGAAATAATATTTATTATAAGTCCATATTAGTTTGTCGGTCCCAATGATTAAATTCATAATTATATAGTTAAATTATCATTTCAACCATAAAAATTCAGGTTCACTTATTCGTTGAATTTTTATCAAATTAATAAATTAAAATTTTCGCATTAATTTCAAGGCCAATATTCCATTCATTTTGGGTTTTGATTATGAATTTCTTTTCAATTTTATTCTTCCATACAATTTTGCCAAAATTGTGCCTAACTATTGACGAAATTGTCGAGGTGCCGGAATCACCTCCAGCCCGAAAATATGAAGTGGAAATTTTAACCGAAACACCGCCAGAATCGCCAAAACCCGAAAAGAGTATTTCGAAGGGATATAATTTTAAAAAATTGGCCAAAACAGTTTTATACGCCAATAAATTCTCAAAAAATGTGGAATCAATCAAAACACAAAAGAGAATAAATGAAAAATTCAAAAATTTGGTGAAAAAAGCACAAATGGAGGACAAAAATAGGCCGGAAAATAAATTGAATGAAATCACAAAACATTGGAAATTGGCGGCGAATAAAACGCAAAGTTTGCGCGCGGAATATTTGTCAAAAATTGTGAAACCGGATAAATATTATTGGCCACAAGAATTTGGCGGAATTGTTGAACAGGTTTTTGGGTGGAATATTCCCCTTTTCATCTATTTTGACAAAACATATTAGGATGAGGAAGGCTGGTTAATTTCAAAGGACCCAATGATTTCGGCACTTTTGGAATTTTCCAAGAAAATTTTGGCCATTGAATTTCCGGAAGAGGAAATACAAAAATTGAAGGCGAATTTGGCAAAATTGCCGGAAGGAGGTTGTCAGCTCATTTTTGGGCCAGAAAAGAAGGAAAATGAACTTTTCCACAATGTTTTCCTATTTGAGCAAGGATGCATGCTAAATAGGGAGAAAATGGACGGTGGAGGGGGAATTAATGAGAATAAAAATGTTGCGAAAAATGAAATAAATGAGGAAAAGGTGAATGAAGCGGTGGTACAAAGAGAAAATAATAATAATAATAATGGTATTAAATATTAATAATTAAATAAAAGAAAGAATTTTATTTACTTTTTGAAGAAAATGGCCCAAAAGAATTGAAAAATGACGAAGAATTTGAAAAATTTGAAGAAGATTTTTACAATGAAGAATTCAAAGTGAAATTGAGTACATTGGCATTGTTGGAGGCTGTCAAAAATGGGCCAAAAGCATTTGGGGAAAATGCAGAATTGGATTGGCGAAAATTGCCAAAATTTGTGCCCTCAATTGGTGGGGAAAATGATCAACAAGAAAAGCAAACGGGAATGATTTTTATGCTGAAAAGGGCAGTGAATTTTGTGAGCAAAAAAGTGGTTTATAAAGAAGTGGAATTGGAAAAGGAATTGCAATTAGATACAAATGAAAATGAGAAGGAAGAAAGAGGCAAATCAACAAAAGGTATAAATGTGAAATTGGCCAATATATTAATTAGGGAATAGCACTCATATCATAAAATGATGGAAGAAAAAAGTAACCCAAATTTTGTACATTATCCAATATTTAATGAGTAAAATTTTTCAAGCTATTAATAAAACTCATATCCTTTGATTACCCTTTTTGTAAATCATTATGCGATATAAAAATGATTGGTCACCAGAAATTAGCAGCCAAAAAAGGAAAATTAATAATTGGTCACCAGAAATTAGCGGCCAAAAAAGGAAAATAACTCAATTTTGAACTACATTGCCGTCTTTTAGTCAAAACTTTTTGCAATTTCTCTACAAATCTATTAATTTTCTTTCTAATTAATTCATACCAATAAGAGGCTTTATTTGCTGCCGAAATTTTAAAGATAAAATTCACTTATTTTACGAAAAATTAGTGTGTTACAAATTTTTTCTACTCATTTAAATTTACAGTAATTTATTTTTAAAGAACCCGGAGAAAATAAAGGAAAAGAAAAGGAGGAAGAAGAAATTAAAATTGATATAGTGCCAGAGGAAATACGGAAAATAACATCAAAGGAAAGGGAAAAATTGTCAGAAGAATTGGAAAAAGCCATCAAAAATGTGGAAGAAGGACAAAAAATTGAGGAGGAAAAGGCAAAATCAGTCAAAAAAGAAGAAAATAAAGAAAGAAAATTTACGGAGCAAAAAATGCATCCATGGAAATTCCTTCAACGAATTCGATTCAATATTCAGGCAATTCCGGCGAAAGAAGAATTGAAAAATGATCCGGAAGCGAATATTGGATGCAAATTGATTAAAGTGCAATTAATTGAGAGAGCACTTTATGGAAATGAAAATCAGGTTTTTTGGGAAATTTGGGGGAGAAAAACTTACAATTGGGATTAGGGGCTGATGAATCCATAGAAAAATGAGAGTTAATAAATTGTCTACTGTCGATGGGGATAATGGATCAAATATTTCATTTTACAAAACAGAAAATTGTCTATAAAAATGATTAAAAACATTAATTAATTAATGTATCATTTTAAGCAAAATTTGGCAAAAGCCAATTTGATTTAACTAAAATTGTCTTTTTGATCATTTTTGATCAAATCCAATAAGCAATAACAATTAACAAACATTCGTCGAAAGATTTTTGCTAAAATTTTGTATCTAAATTAAAATTTTGTATCTAAATTTATTACTCGTTAAAGAAAATGTCCTTCTTTATATGTTTAAATTTATTATGCGACTTTACCATCGTTTAAAATTAGACTATTTCCTATTTCGCTCTAATTGCTTAACATATAGGGAAACAGATTATTTTCCCGAAAATGAAATCACCAAAATGGGAGAAAATAGATTAAGATGAAGATTCAAAATTGAAAATTCTCTGAGCCATTCATTCATTTCTCTATAAATTAATTCCGCCTCCAATCATTTTCAAGGTTGCCCAGGATTTGCGCGGCCGGCTTGGTGCCCAAATTCTCTTTTCCGTCATAAATATCAAAAAATTCACTCGTGATTTGGGCCTTGCGATGTTTGCCAGTATTTTATTCAACGGGACAGTTGGCTCCATATTAAATTTGCTGGCCTGGAATTCATTGGTCGCCCATGTCGCAAAATGGGAATCCCAAATTCGGCTTGGCAAAAAGCATATATTTAGCCAAATATTGGCCATTATTTTGTATTGTATTACCACACTTTTGACACAATTTGGCGATTCCTTCTTTTTGGCCCGTATTTTGGTCAAATCCCGTGGCGGCAATTTTTTCACGAATCGAAAGCAAGTTTGGGAGGATTTCAAAGATTCATTCAAATCTGCATTGGTGGCCATGTTCGGTTCGGGCCCAACTAATTCGAATGTGCATACGAATCCATATGAGAAGCCATTTTGGATGTTGGCAACGGATTTGGTCCGTTTATTTATTCTTTCAAATTTGAACATTTCCATTTTTGGCCTATCTTTAACAGATTTATTCATAAATCCTAATAAAATTATTAGTTTTAACAAGCCTATCTAATAATAATAATGTAATTCCTTTATTTTTGTCCCCACTCTAGAGAATCCCTTCTCTATAATAATCCTTTTTAGGATTTTTAAAGTGAAAAAGTAGTAAACATTAAACAATATGTATTTTTGGCCATTTATAGTGTCTCTCTCTTGAGAAAAATAGTAGCCCCGGGTTAATTATAGAGAAAATATGATATTTGGCTTTTCTACCAAAAATTATCGTATGCCATTGTTACAGTAATGAAATCAAAATTTTGCGAAAAATTCTGTGGACCTAATTTTTTTATATTTTTTCATTGGATTTCAGCTTGCGGCCGCCACTTCCTCTGCGATGATTCCAATTCAATATCAAAAAATTGAACAAAATTTGAAGATCGCCGTCCTTAAAATGATTGAAAAAGGATTCTTCCCCGGTTTTGATAGCAAAGAAATTTACGAGAAAGCCACTAAACCAAATGGCAAAGATCGATTCCTTTCGTTGATTTTTAGGAAAAAATTCGAAAATTTGAAAGAAAATGAGGAATTTAAGAAAATTGATGAGGAAAAGAAACGAAAAGTTGTAGAAGAATTGGTGAAAGAACGAATAAAATTGTCGATGGAATTGGAGAAAACCACTTCGATGATGATAAATTCAATGGGAATTGGGGCAATTGTGGCATTGATGGGAGGATTTATGCCAAGTTATGTGGGCACAAAATTGGGATTTATTAAGCAGAATGTGCAGGTTAAAGACAAATTAGGGCATTGGCATTTTAATTAATTAATTCAGACAATAATAAATAATTTTGTGTTCCAAACGAATGAATCATACAGTCTTGGGATTGGATATTTGATGGCTAATTCGCTGGGAGGCGAAAAGATTCAAAATATTTTTGGTACAGATTTAAGTAAAAATAAAAAAATGGTTGAAATAATTCTGAGAAAGGCAACAATTCAATTGGAAAATGAAAATGAGAAAATGATTCCAATTAATGATTCGCAAATTCGACGAATTTATCATCCATTTGGCCAATTGACATTTCCATTGGGGAAAATGATAATTTCGATTTTAAATTTGTTTGTGAATTCAACAATGAGTGGATGGCGATTTTTGATTGGGAAAAAGAGGCCCAAGAAATTGATGGACAATATGGAAATGGAAAAACTAGAAGAAGGTTGGATTTTAAGGGAAAATTGATTTTTTTCTAAAAACGTGGGCGATCCTTCGGAATTGCGGTCCCGAAAATTTTTCGAAAATTTTTAATTTTCAAAAATTGTTTTATGGGAGATTTTTGGGAATCATTCCGAAATTAAATTTTTGCTTTTTCATATCTTGCTCTTGCCAATTTGGCAAGGTAGTGGACCAAGGTAATTATTTTTGGGGGTCAAAACTTAATTAAAATAGGCGGAATTAAAATAAGAGGCGGAATTATTAAAATCAGAATAGGCGGAATTATTAAAATCAGAACAGCGGAATTATTAAAATCAGAACAGGCGGAATTATTAAAATCAGAACAGGCGGAATTATTAAAATCAGAACAGGCGGAATTATTAAAATCAGAATAGGCGGAATTATTAAAATCAGAACAGGCGGAATTATTAAAATCAGAACAGGCGGAATTATTAAAATCAGAACAGGCGGAATTATTAAAATCAGAACAGGCGGAATTATTAAAATCAGAACAGGCGGAATTATTAAAATCAGAACAGGCGGAATTATTAAAATCAGAACAGGCGGAATTATTAAAATCAGAATAGGCGGAATTATTAAAATCAGAACAAACGGAATTATTAAAATCAGAACAGGCGGAATTATTAAAATCAGAACAGGCGGAATTATTAAAATCAGAACAGGCGGAATTATTAAAAATCAGAACAGGCGGAAATATTAAAATCAGAACAGGCGGAATTATTAAAAATCAGAACAGGCGGAAATATTAAAATCAGAACAGGCGGAATTATTAAAAATCAGAACAGGCGGAATTATTAAAAATCAGAACAGGCGGAATTATTAAAAATCAGAACAGGCGGAATTATTAAAATCAGAACAGGCGGAATTATTAAAATCAGAATAGGCGGAATTATTAAAATCAGAATAGGCGGAATTATTAAAATCAGAACAGGCGGAATTATTAAAATCAGAACAGATGGAATTATTAAAATCAGAACAGGCGGAATTATTAAAATCAGAACAGGCGGAATTATTAAAAATCAGAACAGGCGGAATTATTAAAATCAGAACAGGCGGAATTATTAAAATCAGAACAGGCGGAATTATTAAAAATCAGAACAGGCGGAATTATTAAAAATCAGAACAGGCGGAATTATTAAAAATCAGAACAGGCGGAATTATTAAAATCAGAACAGGCTAAATTAAAAACTTAATTAAACAGTAGAAATGAACTGCAATTCCCTAAGGATTACCATAATTTATTTGTAAATTTAATTTAATTAATTAATTTAATTAAAAGGACATCAAATGATAAAAATTAGAAAAATGGATGGACGAAAAATGGTCAAAAAATTTGAGACCATTTTTGGGAGTATTTTTGAACAAAAGGAGGAGGAAGATGAAAATAGGGAAAAAGAATTGGCTAATAATAATAAAAATAAGGATGATAATGGGAAGGAAGATGAAGAAAGAATTGAAGATATTTGTATGAAATCGCTTTTGGCAAAACAGCAAATTTTATTAAAAATCGGCGAAATTATTGATTTGAAAGAATTTATAAAGAAAATTGAGGAGAAAATTGATGAAATAATTGGTAATTTATTGATACCACATTTTAGGATCATTTAAGTGTTTTTTAAAATTATTAGAAAATATTGGCATTCCATTTTCAACGGCCATTTCAACAAATGAAAAGGGAGACGAAAATGTGAAAATGATTTGCCCAAAAAATTTGCTTTTTCTCCGCTCAATTTTAATGCTTTATGGAAAATTTACAGCAATCATTGGAAATTAGTCAAGAAATTAATTTCGCAAAAAATTTAGCATTGAATGAAATTGGAAAATGGTTTAATGGAAAAAAATTGGGAAGAATTTACAAGGAATTTGAAGAATTCAATTTGATTGGAAAAATTCATGTAAAATTGCTTGAGGAGGACTCATCAAAATTATTAGAGGAGAAAAACAGGCCAATTTTTGAGATGGGCGAATCATCGAAGGCAAATGAAAAGAACTAAAATCATTAAAATATGCAAAAATTCTTCGAAATTGCATCAAATATGATATATTCTGATGATCAATTTTATTCAAATTTGTATAAATATTAATTTAAATAATATTATATTTTTAATGATAATTTTTTTTATTTTTGGAAATAATTTAAACAAAATAAAAAAAAAATTTATTTGGATTTGAAAAAATAATAAATTGATTTGATGAACTAATAAAAATGTAAATTGTACATGAAATGAACATTTTAAAATAATTAGATAATAATATTGCTTCAATATATTTTTTGGGAATATTCTTCAAACTTGAACTTGTTGGGGCATTTCGCCATCCTCATTGCAATCTTCCCCAATCAAATTTGCCGAATTTTTGTGTCCTTTTGGCCGGAAAAATGCTTTCAATTGGCGCCATCCACGCCGAAATGCAGTGGCCAATAAAAATGCCAAAATGCCCAGAAAAATGATGCCAAGAAGTTGGGCCAAAACGAGGCCAACGGCCAAATGGCCCTTCTTAAATTTTTAATAAAATTATCATTTTTTAAAATTATGGCAGTACATAAATAAAAATTGAATAGGTAATTTGTTAGAATCAATGACTCATGAATATTTTGTTAATTTTATTTGGGATAACTTTTTCTATTGATTTTGGGCTTTAAAAATATATTTTAATTAGCTTTTAAAATTGATTCCAAATTGGCCCATCATGATTCATTGAATGGGAATAATAAGAAAGAATATTTTAAACATAATTTTTGCCTGAAAGAAAAGCCAAACAAAAAATGTGGCGGCAGCGGCGGTTGGCAAAATGATGAGGCAACAAGTTTGGGCATCATATGTGAAATTTAGGCAAGCACATGAACCACAATCCGTCCAACTATTGCTGCCATTGTTTTGTTGGCTTCCAGAAGGAAAACTGCTCCCAATGACCAAAAATGAGGCCGACATTCAAATTAGATTTGGGCGGGGAACATTTTGTTGGGTAATTCCTGGTAATTGATTAAAAATAATTTATTTTTCCTTGGCAATCATCGAGAAATGTTTTGATGAGGTTAAAGTATGGGTTAAAGGTGAAAAAAAAACAAAATGATGGATTTGATTTTGGAAAGCATTAAATCGACTTTTTGGCTGTGGTCGCCAATTGTTGGCTTCAAAAAGAGACGGAACTGGGTGTTCCCCAAAGGAAAAAAGAAAAAAGTGAATTTTTGCCAAATGAAAACCCAACAAATTCATTGGAAATGAGAGAAGGTGGCATTTTATGAATGATGGCGGCCAGCAGCCATTTCATTAATGAATCCCTTTTGTGGTGATGTTGAATGGGAAATGGGCGAGAATATTGGTTAAAGCAGTGACGATGGCGGTGACTTTTTTAAATATTTTCACACACCCATAAATTGGAAATTTGAGGTGGGACTTGGAAAATAAATATTATTCCCCACACATATTTTTGAATAATGAATTAATTGATTGGAAAAATAAAAATTTAATTTTTAAATAATTAAATTAGTTCATAAAATGTGCCATAAATATGTGTACATATTACTAAAATGAATATAATTTTAAATTAAAAAATTCATACGGGATTGGAGTTGGAGGGTATACTCAATATTTTCCCAAATATGCATAAATAATAAAATATGGAGAAATTGGTTGACATTTATACCCAACAAATGTCCCTCAGCCAATTTTCTTTAGGTCCATTTTTTAGTGTTCCAATGGGAAAATGGTCCAAATATGCATTTTTGGTGGTTTCGTTGTTTTTCTGCTTTGCTTTTCTCGGCAATAGACCCCCAAAAAATGGATTTTAGCGTGACATATGTTGAATGTTGATGAGTGAGTGTGCCTTTTGGGTGACCCCATTTACCCAAATGGAAGGCTTTGCTCGAGGACAGGATTATTTGAGTGGACCCAAAAATGTGTGGGACTTTTCTTATTATTGGCACTCATTCCATTCATTTTAGAGCCACACTTTTAAAAAATAATAAGAGGAAATGGCAGACAAAATGCCGATGAATATTTGAAGAAAAAGGACTATTTAATTAATACTTAAAAAAACATTTTTATTTTCCACAATTTTAATAAGAATTTGAGTAAAAATATGAGGCATGAAAAAATGTAATTTAGGGTTAGTCGAAATACTTCAAATAAACAACCCAAAATTGGAATAAAAAATAGGGCGGTATTGAGGGAATGGATAAAAGAATTGGAATGTAATTATCGAAGAAAAGGAGAAATGAGGGGGGGGGGGGGGGGGGAAGTATATTATTAGGTGGGTCGATGGCCAACGGAGTAGAGTAGAGGAAATGGATGTGGATGGATGGATTGCGGGGATTAATAGCCATATTTTAGGCCAATTTTATGTTCTTCATCCATTCCAAGGAATCATTAATAAAGGTGAAGGGAAATGAAGGAATGAATGCCAATGCCAAATCCATTTGCATTTGCGCAAATCCGTCCGGCCCTGGCCATCAATTATGGCATTTATTTGAAAATGAATAAGGAAGGGAATGGATGAATTTTGGATGGAAAATTTTGGCACATTTTAAAACCATTTTAAAATACAGTTTTTACAAAAAAAATGTACTGCCTAAAATGGAATGAATCAAAATGGAAAATAAATCCATTTTTCTAATAATATCCAACCATTTTAGAAATTAATTAAAATTTAAATTCCATCATTTTTACCCTTTTAAATTGGATATTTTAAATGTGGCGGATTTTTTGTGGTCGACCGAAATTATAAAATAGTTTTCAATTCAAATTAAATTATATTCATTTCATATTCCGAATTTTTGATGTATTTTTCCTTCGGCCAGCAGCTGTCAATTTTTATAAATAATTTCATTGCCAAACCCATTCAAGTTCCAACCAAAAATACAAAGTAAATTGAAATTAGTCAGTCATTTTATTATTGAAATGAAAATAAAAGCAGCCAAAAATATATAATAAATGATGTTGGCCAAAATGCATGGATAAAATAAATAAATATGTAAATGTCTAAATGAATTGTTTAAGTCTCTAGGGGGGAGACAATTTTTGGTGGAATAAATAAATTGGTAAAAATAATTATTTATAATGAATGAATGGTCAATCAAAAATGGGTAAATTAATTTCTCATAATCTCAAAATTACATTCAATTCATCAATTGCCAATTTCCATTCATTTGTCAATTAAATTCCATATCGTTGTTTGCATTTTTCGCACTCTGCCGAATACCAATGTTCGCATCGGCTGGTGTCCTCATTTTGCTCCAAATCAATGCTGTTTTTCTGCTGTTGTTCTTTCAATTGGCCCCATCTCTTTGTCGTCGATCGCTGTTTTGTTGGCGATGCCCCAATTGTACGGCCCCTTTGTCGGAGGGAATATCCAGCAGGTGTCCCAATTTTCATCAATGCTTCGTCACCAACAGTTTTGTGCTTAAATATTGAGAATATTAGAATAATTTTGGAATTAATTATTAATTAAATAGTTAAAATAATTTTAATTTATAATTAAATTAGAATTTTAATTCATTTTATTGAATTATTTACCAATTTTGGTGGTTTTTTCGACGGCTGTAAATTGGAGAATGTTGAAGGAAGGCAATCCGGAATGGAATTGTCAATTTGTTGGCCGGGATTTGCTGCATAAATGAAAAGGGAGATAAATAAAATTGTCAATGCCATTATGACTTAAGTGCCTTTCCTATTCATCCTACTGTACCCCAACTTCTTGCCAATCCTATCAACCCGTCACCCTATCAATCAAATATTGCCTCAATCTGCCTTTTTAAATCTAGTCTCTTTCCATCAATATTTTCACTTTTGCGAGGTACTGTATCAAATTTTTCCCACCCAGCAGAAACAGATAAATAAGATAAAGCTGATTCTCTTCTAGTCCCCATCCCATTCATTGGGCCATTGTGGGCTTAGAGCACTGCGAAGGCCTGGGGCGAGATCCTAGGCCCAGCTCTCGCCCCAAAATAACTTTATCCCTAGATTAGGACTAATAAAAATAAATATTAAAAAAAGGCAATTACCATTCTTTTGTGCCGTCATTCGCTTCTTCTTGGCTCCCGGTGGGGAATAGTCCGAATCGGATTCATTGTTGCATTGTTGCGGTAATTGCTGCTTTTTGCCTCGACCAATTCCTCCTCCAACCTTTTTCACCTGCTGCTGCAAATAATTTAAATTAAATATAATTCAATCCCAAAAATCAGCAAAATGTTTCACCGTTTTTGTTGGCGTCTGAGTTTTGTCCATTGCCTGGATTATTTCATCAAATGTGGACTTTGGTGGTTGGTCAATTTCCTTTTTGATGCGCAAAATTAATTCCTAAATTTAATTTAAATTAATATTTTTATTTTCCCCTTCCTCCAATTTTCTACCTTCTTTTTGTTTTCCTCCATTTCTGCCTCCATTTTGTCCAATTGTTTTTGTTTTTCTTTATTCTCTTTATCTGCCATTCGCACCAAAGATTCCATTTTTGCCACATCACTCTGCATATTTTAATTTAAATTTAATTAATTAATTTTTTATTCTATTTTCCCACCTGTAATTTCCCAATTTCTTTGTTTGCTTCGGCCAATTTCAATTCGTATTTTTTGGCATTTGCCAAAGCTTTCGATTCTTTGTCTCCCCATTCCTCCTTCTCCAATTTCATTTTGGCAATTTCTTTCTGAAATTTTATGAATTTTTTGTTGGAAATTGAGCAAATTTTCAACTTAATTCATCGAAATTTTTATTTTTTCCCCAATTCACCCAATTTCCCCCTAACCCCCAATACCAAACCCACTTTAAGCCGATCTTGTTCATTCTCTGCCATCATCAGAATTTGCCAATTTTCTTCTTCTTCCAACTTCCATTTTTCTTCCCTCTCCACAATTTCCTTTTTCTTCTCCTCAATTTCATTTCTCAATTTTTGGACTCTTTCATCATTTTGTCCCAATGCCATTTTGTATGCATCCAATGTACTGTTCATCGCAATTTTGTGCTTTTCCATCATTTTTTCCATTTCCTATATTCAAAATTTTTAATTTATATTGTGATATGATGATTCCACAATCATGCAAAATAAAACATAAATTTTCGATTTTTAAATTTAAAATAGATAGAATAAATGTTTATAATTATTTTAAAAAAAATGTTTTGGAAAAACATAAAAAATGTTTGTAAAACCATAAAATATTTAGACAAAAATTATTTTTAATCCAATTTTATATTTATTTCAAATTAAAATCAAAAACACGGAATTTGATTTAAATAATATTTTTCTACCTCATTTTTGATGGCCAATTCTTCGTCCTTTTCGGCAATTTTTCCATCTTTGTCCGCCAATTCCAAATTCAATTTTTCACATCGATCCGCTTGCTTCTTCAATTTTTCCTGTTCAATCCAAATTTCTTCCAATAATTTTTTCTTTGTCGAATCCATGTCCTGCAAATCCCGCAAAAGGCGATTTCGTGATGCTTTTGAGTCGTCCAAATCTTTGGAAAGTTGCTTTAAAAAAAAAGGGAAATTCAAAATAAATTCAATTCAATATTTTCATAATTTACCCGATTCAGTCCCCTCAATCTGGTAATTTCCTTATCTTTGGATTCCAGTGCCGTATTTTTTGACAAAAGTTGGAATTCCATTTGATTGATGCGGGAGTCCACCTCGATTCGGCACTGAAAATAATTTTGAAAATTAACAAAAATGAAGGCAAAATTTACCTGCGCGATTGCAAATTCCTTTTCCTCCGTGAATCGTTGCTCCCTTGCTTTCATTCTTTCCTCCCAATTTTCCAATGTTTCCTTCTTTTTGGCCAATTCTTTGTTTCCATTTTGTGCACTTTAAAATATTTAAAATTATTTTTATTATTTTCCCCCCAGGCTTACTCCATCAATTTTCTCAATTCCTCCGTTGCTTTTTCCATTTCGGCTTCCATCTTTTTGACCAATTTATTTTTGATGCCCAATTCATTCTTCAAATTCTCCAATTCATCAGCCTAAAATATAAATAAAATAAAATAAATTAAATAATTATTATTTACTCACCAATGGATCCAGCTCTGGGCTTGGCAATGTCAATGGACGTTCCACCACCAATTCGATTGGATCCGTTTCCGTTGATTGGTCCACTTTTTGGCCTTTTTCCATTTCAATTTTGGCCAACAATTCATCCAATTCCGCTGTCTTCTTTTCCAACTGAAAATTCATTTTTGAATGGAAAATTGTGTTTTTTGGCCTACCTTTATATTCGTTTCCCTTTCTTCATTTTCTGTTGTTTCCATTTTTTCCCACAATTCCTTGATTTGTCCCTCCAAATCATTCTTTTGCCCTTCCAAATCATTGGTCTTTCTTTAAATTAATGTGCAAATCATCCAAAATTCCCCTTCCTTACTTTGTCAATTCTTTGATGAATTCATTTTGAGTGTTCAGAAGACGGCGCATTTCTTGACTTGACCAATTTTCATTTTGATGATTGGGCAATTCAGATTTGGTTGGCTGACTGTGAATTTGATGATTTTGCTGCTGGCCATTATGGAATTGATGTTGCCAAACTGGAATTGGCGGCGGAGGATGCATCATGAAATATCGCACCGGTGCATATTGGCCATATTGGCCACAGCCGTGTTGGAATTGTTGCTGAGGATGCATCGAGGGCCAATGCCAATTAATTTGTTGTGGCTGATGTTGAATTTGTGGTGTTTGTGGTGGTGTCAATGGTTGCGGTTGTGGAGGCCATTTTGGAGAATTCTTCTTTTCATTTTTGTTATTTGGTGGATTTGGATTTGGGTCGGCAGCAGGCGGATTTGAAGAAGAATTATTCATTTCTTTAAATTAATCTTCCTAAAATTACACATTTTTAATAGTGGCCATGAAGGCTTAGCGAAAGGAACAAATATAGCAACCAAAAAGACAATTATCTTCGAAATTTTTCCAATTTATAGAGATTAAACTAAAAAACTAATGATGTTATCTAATTCAGCGTGTTTAAATACCTAAAAGTAGTTTCAAAATATATATTTGTTTTGTGTATTTCGCTTAAAAGTTCGTTCAAAACATTTCAAACAAACAATGCTTTCCCAGTTTAACATTTATAAAATGCATATTTTGAAATTGGTTTTGGTTGGGGATTTTTCCAATATGCTGAATTCGAAAATGTCATTGGTATTTTGGTTTATCCCCCCATACAATGAAATATTGCGATATAATTGTCCCTTTTTGAACTGTTTTTAATAATATACTAGCTCAAGCGCTCGCCCTAACGGGCGAGCTTTTGAGCTAGTCAAATTCTCCTTTCTCTAACTTATATCATTTTTTTCTAAATTCTTACATCAACATTATCATTTCTCTCCAATCTCCCTTTTATCTATTACTTTTATGCTATAACTCTACACTTTCCCTTTGGCAAGTTACACATACAATACACCTTACCCATACTTTACCTTGGCAAGTTATATGTTCAACACATACACCCTACCCATACTTTCCCTTGGCAAGTTGAATGTTCAACACATACACATTACCCTTACTTTCCCTTTGGCAAAGTGTATTATAATCAATAACCCTTCAAATCATTCAATTGGCCATAAGTCCCCAGGCACTTTTCGTAAAGCCAATAATGCTAGCTCATTTGATTGCTCTTGAAAAGGGCTTTAACGTGAGCTATAAATCCCTCCATGTTACCGGCCTTACAAACAAAATGTCATTGCACAAACATTCCCCTTCTTCATGTACCCAATATACTCAAATGGCCATAAATCTTAATCTAACCAACAAAAAACAATGATTCTCATACCATTCGATTACACTTGAAATGATCTTTACAATACACTTCTTCTATTATTCATTTCGCTTTCATCAACAAACCATCTTGTTCTATTAACATATCTATTTTCTTGAACTTGATCTGTATCTAAATCATTTTGAAAACTTGGATTTTGATTTGGGCCTGAGCCCTGGGAGGTTCCAACTCCCCTATTATCTTGAACTGAATCATTATCTTGAACTAAATCATCATTTTCTGCTGCTTCCGTTTTCCGTCGTCGTCGTTGTTGCATTTGTCGCTGCATTGTAATTATGGATAGGTCTAGGACAGCGAAATGGAGAAAAACCACTCCTTTTATACCTCTCTCTTCAATTATTTTCAATGAGATACACTGCACATTTTTCATTTTAATCGCCCAATATATCTCTTACTTTTCTCTAGCTTCTTTTCCTCTCTATTTAACTCTATTTCTCTTCCCTTTTATCTATTACTTTGTTATAACTCTACACTTTCCCTTTGACAAATTGTATGTTCAAAACATACATCTTACCCAGACTTTCCACCGACAAGTTGTATGTTCAAGACATACACCTTACCCATACTTTTCTTGGGCAAAGTGTATTCCAACCATTAACCCTTCAAATCATTCAATTGGCCATAAGTCCCCAGCCACTTTTCTTAAAACCATAAATGCTAGCTCATTTGATTGCTCTAGAAAAGTGCTTTAACTTGAGCTATAAATCTCTCCATGTTACCGGCCTTACAAACAAAATGCCATGGCACAAACATTTCCCTTCTTCGTGTACCCAATATACTCAAATGGCCATAAATCTTAAACTAACCAACAAAAAACAATGATTCTCATACCATTCGATTACACTTGAAATGATCTTTAACATGAACTATAAATCTATCCATGTTACCGGCCTTCTAAACAAAATGCCATGGCACAAACATTCCCCTTCTTCATGTACCCAATATACTCAAATGATCATAAATCTTCAACATTCTGACATACAACAATGTTTCTCATACCATTCGATTACTCTTGAAAAGAGCTTTAACTTGAGCTATAAATCTATCCATGTTACCGGTCTTACAAACAAAATGCCACGGCATAATTCCTTCCGCCCTTCCGCCAGCCAGCCCTCCCTCCACCATCCTTTCAACTTACTCTCTTCCTAATTTCTTTTTCTCTGTTTCAATACTAAGCAATAGTCTACATCTCTCTCTCTCTCGCTCTCTCCTCCCCCAGCAGCAGACCAATCCTTTCTTCCTTTCCCCATTCTCCCTTTGTGTTAGAGAAAAAGCGAAATAGCGTGGGACAAGATCGGTCCTCTAAAATTATATATAGGATAATAGGAAATTGGATGGATAAATATGGATAAAATTATTTTTATTTTGCCAACAATATATGGTGTGTTTTAGACCTTGTATTGGCTTATGGGCTTTTTTAAATAAACATTTGTGAGGCTCGTAAAAATAGAATTATGGCCAAAAAAGGGAAAGGAGAAGGAAGAAAGTCATGAGGAAAAACGGGGAAGCACGCAAACGAAAATAAAATTATGGCCAAAAAGAGGAAAATAGAAGGAAGAAGGGGTTAGGAAGGGAAGGAGCATAATCTATGACCACTCTATTATAATTTACTACCGAAAATGTCTTCTGTCTTCTGTGGGTGGTCTGGCCAATCCTCTTGAGGCACACTTCACTTTTACAGAGAGGTCGTTTTAGGTTTTTGCAGCAGGTGGTGCTGGGCAGTGTGCACCGATGCGCACAGCCACTACCATGGATAAAGGCGGACCAACATCGATTTTTACGGCAAACAAAATAAGAGAGTGGAAGTGGAGTGGTTTTACGACGACAAGCCGGCCCACTACTATATATATAGCTTTAGTGAATAGAGAATGTTTGTGTTTGTTCTATGTTTTGGTGGGATAAAGATGGTCGGTGCTTTCTTCTTCTTTGCTTTTAAAAAGCTTACAAATTTGGGTTCTTATTTTAGAAATGCTTTCGGGGCTTTCACTAAAATTGCTTTTGAATTGAAAAATGCCATATTTTTTTAATTAAATATCTTTAAAAAAGTATATTTTAAAAATTAAATTTCAAAAAAAAATTTGTGCACAGAAAAATTTTTATTGGACTTAAA
Organism: Pratylenchus scribneri; assembly: GCA_030063045.1. Taxonomy (NCBI): domain Eukaryota; kingdom Metazoa; phylum Nematoda; class Chromadorea; order Rhabditida; family Pratylenchidae; genus Pratylenchus; species Pratylenchus scribneri. Next base: position 281,854 of record JAQSEB010000014.1, on the reverse strand, counting down.
TCAATCGAATTCTTGTTTAAAAAAAATCTGCAGGAAATAATAGTTTGAGAGCCGGCGACCTATGACCTTGACCCGCCTGTCTCAGCCCATTTTGGTTCCAAATTGCCACTCCGCAGGGGGCAAAGGCCAGAATCTGTTTTTTGCCTCATTTCCTCTCTCCCCGAGGAACCGGACTTTGCAATGTGCAAATAAATGGAAAAAAAAACTAAATGTTGGGCAAAAATGAACAATGAATTATGAAGAAGGAAAAATTCAAGAATTAGATGTTGGAAACGAGAATTAGGGACACGAAGGAAAAAATTAGGGAATGGTGGCAGCAATTCGATTACTCCCACTGAGTGATTGAGTGATTGATGGTAGCTGGTGGGCAAATTAAATATACAATCATTCATTTATTCATCAATCAGTAGCATTGCCCCCCCCCCCCCCCCCTTTTGCCCCCATTTTCGCCTTTCATTCATTTTTGCAGCTATTTTTACAGCCACTTGCTTTTAAATTTCCATTTCCTTCCCCCATTTTTTCCCACTTTTTATGACATCGATGCATTTTTAATATTTGCAAAGTGGTTATTTAATATTTTTTGCCTAATGGAATGGATAAATGATTATAAAATGGAAAAATTTTTATTTCAATGGAAATTAAGCTCGATAAAGAATAATTCGAATTAAATATTATTTTTTTATAGTCCGCTGGAAATGATTTTAATAGGATTTTAAATGTTCAATTTTGAATTGGAAAATATTCATTGAATTTTGAAATTCACCGCACAATTTTACGGGCAACGATCAAAAATTATTCTTTCTCATTTGTCATTCAGTTGATCGCCTCCCATTCCATTCCCATTCATCAAAAAAATTTCAGTCTTTTTTATATGAACATTTTTCTGCTGCTGCTGATGTGAGAAAAATGGACGAAAAAATCTGCTGCTGCTAATAAATAAAGCAAGCAAAAGCCAAGTCACGGGACATCATGAGAGGCTAAAAATATCTGCTGCTAACATAGATAATACCATTGATTCCTCTGCTGGGACGTGGGAAGTTGGAATGAAAATGAAGAAAATTCCTTTACTTGAATGGAATAAATGATAAAAAAAATATATTTTTGAAGGAAAAATAAAATAGATAAAATAATAAAAATAATTACAATTAATTAGAATAGATAAGATGATAAAGTACATATACATTAATTTTAAGAAAGTGGTTAGAAATTCATTAATTTTTAATTAGCCTTTTATTCTAAAAAAAATGTAAATTGTGATAAATATTGATCCAATTTTGTGTGGGAAAATTTACGTTTCTACCATTGATTATTTTATTTTTTATAAAACTATGAATCACATCAATTCCCAAAAATTCACTTAAAAATAACCAAAAATGGTCAAATTTATTCATTAATATTTTTTTTAATATTCGAATATTAAAATGTATAATTTATATTTTGCCATTTTTGGTCCACTTTTATGGGCATATTATGGAAATGCATTGTGGAAATGCGAAGATTTTTCGGATAGACGATCGCAGGGAATAATGATTTATGATAATAAAATTGGGTCCTCCTTTTCTGTGACCACTGTTGGTATCATCTATTGGAATGAGGTTAAATAAAAATTGTGATAATTTATTATTTAAATTATTTATATTGATCTTAAGAATTTGTTATCTAAAGAATGGAACAATGTTTTAAATCTGAACATTTTAAATGATTGGTTGAAAAAGCAAGATCATCGTCTCACAGAAATAATTGACAATATCCGGAGGGTATATCCAACATTTATTTTTTGGAACCAATGAATTTTAAGGAGATTGTGAATCTAGGACAGTACACGAATGAAAAAGAATTGATCAATTTATTCCTTTTGAACAATGCAATTGAATATAACAAAATAAAAGGACACAATGGTCCAAATTATATGTTTTGTGAATTGGATTTGGATGACGGAAAACATTCCATAATTGTGAATAACTGTAAATTTTAAATAATCAAAAATTTGATTTCTTTTAGTTTCGAGGTGCGAATCTGGAAGAAATAAATCAATCAAAAAATATTAAATTCGACTGGCCATCAGAATATTTATATAACAATTCAATGGTGGGTTTAAAAAGGGAAATATTAAATTGTTCGAAAAAGTATAATAGTTAGGTCGAAAGTTATCGTAGACCAACAAAAACCTTAAGAATAAAAAAAAAATCCATTAATTTTAATATTTTCCCCTTTAGGATGATGAATTTCTGGACAAAGTTACTATGAGGCGCAAAACCAAATTGAATGTGACCTATATTCCTGGAAAAATGTTCCGTAAATCATTCCTTTTCTCGGTGAAAGTGAGCGCAAAGGCGGATCCTTATTTGGCCAGAGAATTCCTGATGAGACAATTTAATATAGATGAAAATCACGAACATTTTAATAACATTTTGAATTATCGATATGCCCAAATGTTGGCTGCATTCAAAGTGAATTATGAAAAATTTAAAAGGACATCAATTTATTTTAATTTCAGTTCAAATTCGGATTAACAAAATACGTCCTCCAACATTTTCCCAATGTATTTCCAATTAAAAATTATGATGACTGCCCGAAAATATTTAAAAAACATGTTGGAAAATATGAAATGAATAATGAATTATGTCGAATGCGATTGGATGAAGGTTAATGAAAATGGAATAAAAAATAATAAATTGAGAATATTTATTTAGACCTTAAAACGGAATTGAAATATAAAGTAGATGGAGATGGCCAATACAAACAAGGATGGACAATAAATGAACATTCAAATGCATTCAAATTGGTCATTGAGGTAAATGGGATGGGAATAAAATTTACTGAGAATTTTTTATAACTTTTCAGCAAGTGGAATTTCGTTCCAAAAATAGCGAATTTACTTTGTTGGCCCCGGATGTGATTTTCAAAGAAATGAGCCAAGAGGAGATTGAAATGGAGGAAAATACTGAGCATCAGGATTTGGCGGAATTTATTTTCCCCGAGGAGGAAACGGACCCAGATTATCCAAAACAACTTTTCATTCAACAATAAAATTTTATTTTCTTGTCAAAAATGTTCAGAAAAAGACACAAATTCTAAATAACCTCTACCGCTTTGTCAATGCAAATAAATAATGCCTACGGGCCTTTCCCAATTTGTCCTACCGTACCCCGCTATTTGCCTAATCGCCCTGTCACCCTATCAATCAAATATTGCCCCAATCTGTCTTTTTAAATCCATTATTTTCCTCTCCTAATGCTTTTTCCATTATATTTACAATAACTTAAAATTGATTTCACACGCCTAATCCTAATCCCCATATCCCATTCATTGGCTTAGGCAAACCACTTCAGCCCTAGATTAGGATTAGGACTAATACTCTTCATTTTCTTTTTTTTAAGTTTTAAGGCCGTTTCATTTACATAAAAAAATGTGATTTTGTCAATTTGGACTTTGTCAATTTGCGTCAATGAAAAAGGTTCAAATTGAATTGAAAATGATGAAAAATATTATTTGAACAAATGTTTTATCTTCATTCTAATTTACCTCAATACCCAATTTGTTTACATTGGATCATATTCAACAGGAGGATCTGTTGAATGTCTGAATTTGTTCAGCTTATTCACAAATATATTTGTGTGAATGAATGAATGCTCCTTTCAATATTATTCATGGAGAAGGAAATGTGGATGTTTGAGTTTGAAGTAAAATATAAAATTGCACTTTTTGATAATTAATTTTTTTTAATAATTTCTATTTAAATATATTTATTGTATACTATTTTCAGAGCCTCTCGAGGTGGATTATTATTATAGATATAGACATATAGAGTGGCTTGCAATTCCAATAGAGAAAATATGGTAATTAGAATTAGAATTATGAAAACAGAAATTACTAATTGCGGATTCTTCTATTAGTATTTCGAATTGATAAATTGAATAAAATTAATTTATAATTCTGCCTGCTGTTCTGATTATTCCGCCTATTCTGATTTTAATAATTCCGTCTGTACTGATTTTAATAATTCCGCCTGTTCTGATTTCAATAATTCCGTCTGTTCTGATTATTTCGTCTATTCTGATTTTAATAATTCCGCCTGTTCTGATTTTAATAATTCCGCCTGTTCTGATTTTAATAATTCCGCCTGTTCTGATTTTAATAATTCCGCCTGTTCTGATTTTAATAATTCTGCCTGTTCTGATTTTAATAATTCCGCCTGTTCTGATTTTAATAATTCCGCCTGTTCTGATTATTCCGCCTGTTCTGATTTTAATAATTCTGCCTGTTCTGATTTTAATAATTCCGCCTGTTCTGATTTTAATAATTCCGGCTGTTCTGATTTTTAATAATTCCGCCTCTTCTGATTTTAATAATTCCGCCTGTTCTGATTTTAATAATTCCGTCTGTTCTGATTTTAATAATTCCGCCTGTTCTGATTTTAATAATTCCGCCTGTTCTGATTTTAATAATTCCGCCTGTTCTGATTTTAATAATTCCGCCTGTTCTGATTTTAATAATTCCGCCTGTTCTGATTTTAATAATTCCGCCTGTTCTGATTTTAATAATTCCGCCTGTTCTGATTTTAATAATTCCGCCTGTTCTGATTTTAATAATTCCGCCTGTTCTGATTTTAATAATTCCGCCTATTCTGATTTTTAATAATTCCGCCTGTTCTGATTTTAATAATTCCGCCTGTTCTGATTTTAATAATTCCGCCTGTTCTGATTTTTAATAATTCCGCCTATTCTGATTTTTAATAATTCCGCCTGTTCTGATTTTAATAATTCCGTCTGTTCTGATTTTAATAATTCCGCCTGTTCTGATTTTTAATAATTCCGCCTGTTCTGATTTTAATAATTCCGCCTGTTCTGATTTTAATAATTCATCCTGTTCTGATTTTTAATAATTCCGCTTGTTCTGATTTTAATAATTCCACCTGCTCTGATTTTATTTAATTTCATTGTGTTTGTTCTGTATTTAAAATTCTGAAAAATTATAGAATTAAAAATTTTTCGAAAATGTGAAATGAACTGTTAGAAATATCTATGCCTTCAATAATTGATAAAAAAAAAGCTTTCCAAATAAACTAAAAATTTTCATAATAATTTTGGCCAAACAGTTGAACAAATTCAGTGTTTGAATTTTGGTGGTGAAAATTAAATGAAATTGGATGGTAAACAAAAAAAAATTATGACAAAAATGGCCCAAAAAGGTTGATTTTTGAATTAACGAAGAAAATTTGGGAATATGGTAAAAGGGAAGAAAAATTTGGCCTAAAAAGCTGAAAAAACAATTAAAAAATTTTAAATTAATTTTCCACCTGTGCCCTTTGTAGAAATTTTGGTGAATAAAAGGCGGGCAGAAAAGGTGTTAAATATCACATTCTCCTTCCTATTCTCATAAATCCAAAATGGCCGTAATCCTCATCTTCTTGTTGGCTTCTTTTATTGGCCAATCCGAAGGGGCCGTAACCGCATCGGTGGAAATAAAAAGCACATGGAATGGAGGAGGCCAAGCGCAAGTTGTGCTCAAAAATTCTGGCCCAAATGCAGTTTGCGGTGTCAAATTCCAAGTTACCCTGCCTTCAGGGGTAATTTTGTATATGGAAAAGATTCTTTTGAATTAATATTTTATTTAGACGACCATCAGCAGCAGTTGGAATATGAATTCGGCTGGGAATAACCAATACACCACACCAGAGTGGGTGAATATTCCCGCCGGTGGGCAATCCACCGATCCGGGATTGGTGTTCAGTGGAAACGGAAAACCGACAGTGAAAGTTGTTTCCGAAACACCGTGCGGTGGTGGTGGTGGAGGTGGAGGAGGTGAATAAAAATTATTAAATTTTTGGGTTAAAATTAACAGGCACACGGCTTTATAACAAGAAAAGTAATTAAGCAATTTCACTAAATTTGATATCAGATGAAATAGCTGAAAAGATCTTTCCAATGATGTAAAATTCACATCAATCAGTTATAAAATTCAAATGATTATGATCAAGAAAAAGTCCAAAAATTAATGAAAAATGATTGCACATTTATTCTCATAGTCATTTTTATGCGAATACTGAATCAATATTTTTATATAATATATCATTCTATAGAAAAAACTTGGTTCTTCAATAAGACATTAAATTGGTTGGAAACCGGTTTTAATACTTCGGAAGTTATGATGTATCAAACTTTCTCGCACTCAATTGAAGTGTACCCGTTTAAATTGCCCTCTAATTTACTCAATTTTGGCATTAGCTAATTCACTTATTAGATGAATTTAAGGCTATTGAATAAATTTTAAGGTGGCCAAACCACCCCAACCACTAAAAAGCCATCTGGCACTACAACTACGACTAAGGCACCAGGTGGCGGTGGAGGAGGCGGAGGTGGTGCCACAATGACCGTCACAACGGATCCATCGAATGCGGCCATCAACAGTTGCTTGAAAGGAAATGCTACTGGGCCAATCATCTCAAGATTGAATCAACCAATCCAAGGAGGGAAATTCACATTCTATGGGGCAGGTGGCACCGGGGCATGTGGACAGGATTCCGGCAAAGTAGGCGGAAATGGAGGGAAGAGTCGAATTTGACTTTGATGAATTTTAGCCGGGAATGTCTGCAGCCGCTTCCGGCCAATTGTGGAATCCTTCTGCCCAATGGGTCCCCCCATGCAAAGGCACTCAATATGTTATACATGATCCAATTTGTATCGGAAAATGCGTGAAAATCACATACACTTGCGTTGGATGCTCATCCCCAAAAACGTGAGTTGAAGAGGGGAAAAATATTAACATAATTGTCATTTTGTGAATGCAATTTTAATCAATTTTTGGTCATTTAGTTTGATTGTTCCAATCAACAATAAATGCCCGGAATGTCCACCTGAACATGTAGATTTGTCCATTGCCGCATTCAATTATTTGGAGCCACAAGGTGGCACAGTTGGCATCGCAAAAAGTAAAAGGAAAATTATTATATTTTAATATTAATTTTCCCATAAATTAGATGCCGTCATCACCTACATTGATTGCCCATAAGAAAATGAATGCACATTTATAGTAGAAACAAATTACAAATTATTAATGAAAGAAAATTGTGGAATGAATAAATGTTGAAAAATGTGAATATATGTTACGGCCAATAGTGGAAATCGGGCATAACTAGTAATGGCCGGCCAAAACTAGTAATGGCCGAAAATCGGCCAATACTAGTTATGCCCGGGCATAACTAGTAATGGCCGGCCAAAACTGGTAATTTCCGGGCAAAACTGGATTAAGATGAAAACAAGGTGGATATTGGGGGATTAAGGTGGATATAGGGGGATTAAGGTGGATATTGGGGGATTAAGGTGGATATTGGGGGATTAAGGTGGATATAGGGGGATTAAGGTGGATATTGGGGGATTAAGGTGGATATAGGGGGATTAAGGTGGATATTGGGGGATTAAGGTGGATATAGGGGGATTAAGGTGGATATTGGGGGATTAAGGTGGATATAGGGGGATTAAGGTGGATATTGGGGGATTAAGGTGGATATTGGGGGATTAAGGTGGATATAGGGGGATTAAGGTGGATATTGGGGGATTAAGGTGGATATAGGGGGATTAAGGTGGATATTGGGGGATTAAGGTGGATATTGGGGGATTGAGGTGGATATTGGGGGATTAAGGTGGATATTGGGGGATTAAGGTGGATATAGAGGGATTAAGGTGGATATTGGGGGATTAAGGTGGATATTGGGGGATTAAGGTGGATATTGGGGGAATACGCCCTGGAATAGATGGGAAATGGTCCGGAAGGCCACTGGAAGGTAGGGAAAGTGCAACAGAGGCCGGGAGAGTTCGAGGAGTAATGAGGGTCGGGCGCCCCCAGCGAGTGCTGAGGCCCCTCATTTTGGGAGTGGAAGGGTGCTGGGATGATTGGGGGAATTAGGACTTGGATAAAGACTCTCGGTCGATGAAGTTGTTAATTTTCCCCATTCCCTTTTCCCCTTCCCCTGGCCAGAAGAAGAGATTCATCCGTTTATTGTTCCATCCTCCAACTCCGATAAAATGGTGAAATCATAATAGTTAAATATGGGACAAATAAGGCGGGGCGAGAATAAGATGAAAGGGGAAATGGATTGAAGGATAATGGCTGGGAACATGTCTTGGGGGAAGATGATTAAGTGGATGAGAATGGATGGGAATAGAATGAAGAGTATGGCTTTGGACTTTGGATGATTTTATGGATTGAGCTAATTTGGAAATGAATAAGGCAGCAATGCCTTACAGAGGGATTAAGCCGGATAGGGGATTAAGGTGGATATTGGGGGAATACGCCCTGGAATAGATGGGAAATGGTCCGGAAGGCCATTGGAAGATCGGGGAAGTGTAAGACCGGAGACAGAGTGGGATTAAGGAGGATTTAGGTAGAATAAACAGGGTTAAGCCTAGCTAGGGGCTAGGGATTAGGGTTATGGGTTCGGAGCATAGGAATCTCGCGAAGCCGGAAGCAAAACAGCCTAAACCAGGACTCGCGACCTTCCATTTAGGGGTTTAATCCCCCTTAATCCTCCTTAATCCCCATATATCCGGCTTAATCCCGCTTATCTACTGTCCTCTTACACTTTCCCGACCTTCCACTGTCCCTCCGGAAAATTTCCCAACTATTTCGGGACTTAATTCGACTAAATCCCCAATTATCCATCTTAATCCTCCTATATCCGGCTTTATCCCACGCACTTTCAGGCACTTCCCCAACCTTCCAGTGGCCTTCCGTGGCATTTCCCATCCATTTCGGGGCTTATTCCCCCAATATCCACCTTAATCCCCCAATATCCAACTTGTTTTCATCTTAATCCAGTTTTGCCCGGGCATTACCAGTTTTGGCCGGCCATTACTAGTTTTGGCCGGCCATTACTAGTTATGCCCGATTTCCACTATTGGCCGTAACATATATATTATTTAAATGATGAATAAAATTGAATATTAACATAAAAAAATATGCAAAATTTATAATATTTTTAATGCCATGCCTAAGGGTCTTTTCTATTCATCCTACTGTACCTGTACTGCCACTTTTTAAATAATCAACCCGTCACCCTATCAATCGAATATTGCTTCAATCTTTCCTTTTAAATCCATCATTTTTCCTCTCATAATTTCTAATGTTTTTTCCTTCACAATTTCATTATATTTTCCCGACAATTAATAAGGAATAATTTAAAGTTGGATTCATTCCTGAACCCTATCCCTGGGGCAGGCGAAGGACCAGGAGAGAACCTAGGCCCAGCTCTCGCCTCGAAAAACTTTAGCCCTAAATCTTTAGCAAAGACCAAGATAGGAACTAATAAATATTATTTATACCATTCCCGTAATGAAATTAATGCATTTTAACATCAAACAATTTTGAAATGAGATTTTTAAGTTAGCAACTGGTACCTTGACAGGTGTTGGGATTGGGATTAGGATTGATTATAAAGAATTTTCCCAAATTTCAAAAAAGCTTGAACAAAATAGGTAAAAAAATTGGAAAGTTTTTCTTTTTCGGCTCTATTTTTGTGGCCAATTAATTTTATTATTTTGACATCAAAATGCCCTACAGAATAAGAAAAATTCGAAAGCACGCTTTAATAATAGATGTGATATTGGCCACGTGTAAAATTCGGGTAACTGGCCCATTTATTTATCCAATTGCAAAATGATTTAGAATATTCGATTTTTTTAGAATTATAGCGGATCAATCATTTATTGAGGAATTTAAAAATATCTAAGTAATTTATATCAATGTTCAATTTGAGTGCATTAAATTCAAAATTTGATCAATCATTTCGGGCTCAATAATTTGATCATTCATTTCCTCTCCATCTTCCGTAATAGAATTTTCCATCCTTTCCTCATCATCATTTTCTTCATCAATTTGCAAATTTTGTTGATCATTTGGCCAATAATCTTCCTCCTCCTCCTCCACCGCCAACGAAGATGATGTTGATGGACCAATTTTGCTAAAAAATGAAAATTAATCTCTGTGATTTTTATTTTATTAAAATTTAATGTAATGCTTAAACCAGTTGCCCCCAAAAGTCCCCCCGGATGCTTTTTAATTTAGAGAAACCGGAACTCGAAAGTTTAAAGGAAAGAATTACGTGTGCCATCTTCGCCCCTTCTTGGCTCAATTTTTTTGATCTTGGAACGGTAGGATCCATTTGGGAATTTTATTTTATTTTGAAACCCAAAATAAAAGTAAAAAAACGCAAAAAGAAAAAAAATTAAAAATCCTTAGCACCATTAGGATTAGAACCCGGGACCTTTTCGCGGTTTATCCCCTACACCAAGGCAGGCGACATACCAATGAGCTAAAGAGTCATGCTCGCCGGGCCTTCCAAAGATTCCTTTATCGCCATAAGAGGGGGCATAAGGAAAAACAAAATTTGTCTATTAATTAATGTAAAAGTAAATTTTGAATTTTTAGATTCTCACAGGCTAAAAAAAAATTTCAAAAAAAATCGGTTCATTACAAAAAATTGCAAAACCGAGATTTAACCAAATTAAATAAAAATAAATTTCCCACCTTATTTTTTGTTCTCCATTCTTCCCTCTTTTGCTTAAATTTTCCACTTCATTTTCTTCCAAGTGTTGTTTATTTTTCGCCCTTGGCCCTTTTCTCGCCACAATTTTTGCCCCTTTTGGTGCCGATCGCCTCAAAATTCGTTGGGAAATCAATTTTGGTGAAATTTGCGACAATGCCGTTTTTGGTCGATTTTGTTGTTCTTTTGGTGGGGTTTTTGGTGTCAAAAATGAAGATTCCTGCTAAATATTTTTATGATTTATTTAATCAATTTACCCCAATTTGACTTGCCTTTTCAATATTTTCATGTTGCAGTTTTTTGTTCGGTGTCCTCAAAATCACTCTGCCTTGATCCATCACCTCCAATTGCTCTTTTTGGACCAATTTAATTTGGAAAGTATTTGTTGAATTCATCATTCCCTGGCCATCATCATCATTCAATTCACCGTCCATTTGTACATCATTTATCTCTTCATCCTCTTCATCTTCTTCGTCAATTACAACAAATCTTTCGGGTTTTGGTTGCACAAATACATCTTCTTCCCCCAATTGTTTTTGTTGTTCAAAATTTGATGAATTTGCTTCTTTTTGCCTTTTTTCCTCCTCTTCTTGGCCCAATTCTCGATCAAATTCCTCCAAATATTCGCGTAAATATGCCGTAAAATCCTGGCTTTCCACAATGCTCTCCGGCAAAACACTGCTCACCTTAATTTGGTATTTATTCATTTTTAATTTTATTAATATTAATGTTTTTATTGATGATTCAATGAAAAAATTAAAATGACCAAAACTATTATTTTTATTTTTTGCCAATAATTTAGATTAATTAATTCATTTTTTAGATCATTTTAATTGGTCAACTTGAGTCCCGACTCTACCTAAATCATTTGGACAAGGGAAAGGGACATGCGCCCAAAATTGAAATGGTCGATTCTTTGGGATCGATTTCTAATTTCTTTTTCCCAATTCTCGAAATTGACCATTTATCTGGCTATTTGTTCCTCCGTTTATATTCTTAATTTAATATTTTCGGCACTAACCGTTCTTTCCAACTGTTCCAATGGCATTTGTTCGTTCACTGCGCTGGCCGCCGCCGCCAAACTACTGCCCAATCGTTGCCGAATCGACAGGGGCCCCTTTCCCTTTCTTCTTTGCGCAAATTGTGGGCTCAATCCAATGAATTGCTCTCCAACATCATTCCTCCTCTCTTCTTTCAAATTTTGTTGTTCAAATTGGGGAATTTGTTGCCGGAAAGGGAATTTTGTATTCAAATTTGGTTGTTGATTATTGGATTGACTGAAATTAATTATAAAATATAATTTAATTGGATGGATTGAAACCTTGGAACATTTTTGGGTGCCACCAACAATTCAGTGGATGTTGGAATTATTGGCGTGGAAGCCGCATCATTTGGTGGTGGAGTAACCAATGGAGTTGAAATGTTTTTTGCATTCTCTTCATCATTTTTTATTGTTTTTCTTCGCTTATTTCTTGGTCCAATTTTTGTGCCAATCGATCGTGAAGGGAATGCCCGCTTTCCGTAGAGCACATTTTGTTGTTGCGAAGAAATATTTTGGTCACTAAATATTTTTCTTATTTATAACTGTTTAAAGATGAATAAAACCTAAATTTGGATAATTCCGCCGCCAATTCAGCCGTCATTTGTCGCAAACGATTCAGAAAATCAAAAAAGAATGGAGGAATATGATGATTATTATTGGATGATGATGGGAGAATGATGGATTTGTTGTTGGCATTGGCACAGTTGTGGCAAAAATTGGCACCGAATTGTTTATTATTAATGGATGATGATGGTGGAGATAATAAAATCATTTTGTTTTAATGGATGGATAATAAGAAAATGAGATCTAAAAATAAGGTTGAAGTTTTATTTTATTATTCTGCTTGCTATACTTTACTTTTTTACTAAAATTAATTAAGGCATTTTAATAAGAATGAAACATATTTTTTAATTTTTCTCCCCAAAATCACTACATTCCCCTTTTCCATTAAGTTTGACTTGGTCTTTCTATACTCCAAAAATTAAGTTTTAAAACCTTAGCCTAGCCTAAATCATATACCTAAAAACTTTTTATTTTTCTTAGGAATTTTGAGTTGATTCTCAGCTCTCATTTCATGTTTTTGGTTTTTAATAAGTTTTTTAAAACCATGTTTCAATTTTCGAAGCTGCTGGTTTGTTGATTTATTTTATTCATTTTACGAGAATGGAAAAATACGAATTGGTATTGTTCCCAAAATGGGCGAAAGTAATTTTTTATGAAGAAGAATAAAATATTTAAAAAAATTATTAAATGGCACATTTGCCAGTATTCAAAACATTTTTTAATTTAATCTTTTATCAATATATGATAAAATAATGAGATGAAGCATTCATTCATTCAAAATAAATATTGAGTCAACAATAAAAATTCAATGATCAAAAATTTGCTTCATTTAAGTTCCAAACATAATAAAATAATCCATCAAATATTCTTCTTAATTTAATTGCGTCGGCCTCGTCCGAATCCACCAATGGTCTGTGTCGGAGCTATAAAATATTAATTTTATTCAAATATTCGGATAAAAATATACCTGCTGATGGCATTTGAACAGTCTTTTCAGTTGAAACAATGGTCATTTTCTCTTCTTTTGTTTCCACAATTTTGAGTGCATTGTCATTAGACGAGGAAGAGGAAGCCATCAGCAGTGGATATTCATAATCGTGAAAAGGCTGAAAAATGTAAATGGGAAATATTAAAAATGCCCAAAATAGATCTAGTTCAGCAGAAATTTATCCTAGAACCTTAAATTTATACCCATTGAATAGATATCGTTAAGATTGTATCATTTGTTTGTGTTTTGGCTTTGGGTTTAATTAACCAATTCTAATTTATTATTTTTTAAACCACTCGGTTTTAAACCGTTTAATACCCTTTAATTGTTGACCAAACCATGACAAATTATATAGCCTAGTCCTTACATTGGTAGATATTATTCAAATAAAAATGCTGGTTTTGGTCTTTTTTTTTATACTTACAAGAGCAATGGCATTGGATTGTTTGGCGGTCACGTGGTGGAGGAATGAGTCATTTTCCTTTGCAGTGTTGAATGAAAGTTGATTATTGTCCTCATCACTTAAATCCTCATCATCAACTTTCTTCTTCTTCCCCTCAACAATTTCCTCTTCCAATGATGACCTAAAATAATTTGATGAATCAATAAAAATTAATCCTAAAAAAATACTTGAAAGTGCAATTTGAATTGGAAATTGCAGTTTTAGTGGTCTTGGTGGTCTCCTCCTCCAGCACCATCATCATTTCGTCGATGAGTCCTTCTTTGGAATTTTCCTTCTTCTCTTCATCAATGATGACTTCATCTTCCTCTTCCTCATCATCGCTGTATTTGTATTGTTTGTTCGATTTCTCCTCCTCATCAGCCGAAACAATTTCACCGCATTTTGGTGCCGGTTTTGCCACGGAATAGCACGATTCACTACCAGAGCGCGTCTTCGTCTCTTCATCAGAGTCTTCGCCGGAAGTGTAAACGCCTCCTAATTTGGTGGTCCAAGTCGCATTCTTCTCAATCAATGGCGGCTTTTCCTGTTGCGGTTGCTTCTAAAACAATTTTTGATGGATTTGAGTAATAAATGAATAAAATTACCACAATTTGTGTCTTATTTGCACCTGTTCCAACCGTTTGCTTCGGACGTCGCTGTTTGCGTTCAATACCTCCTCTACCCGTACCCGGTGCGTAAACGCGGTGCTGTGGTGGCGTATTAGTCTGCTGAAAATGAGTTTTTTTTTAGTTTCTTTTGTACTATAATCAGCCTAAACCTTGTGGTTCCCCAATTCACTCACATTTCCAAACATTGGCCCATAATGTTGATGAGGAGTCCGCGAAACAGGGGTAGTGGTTCGCGGAAGCGAAACAGGGGTAGTGGTTCGCGGAATTTGTTGTTGTTTGTCAAAATGATGATGGACATTTGCCAGATTGGTGGTACGCGAATAGTACGAAGTTTGACGATTGACGCTTCCTGTTCCTGCTGCCGAATATAGACGATTTCCACCACCGCGGTAATGAAGGCTGTTCGGGGGGCCGCCCATTCCACCGCCGCTGCTGTTATTGTCTCGACTGAGCAAAGCTTCAAGCTGAAAATAAATTGTTGAATTTGAAGTTTAATTCTCAAAAAAAACCTTAGCTTCGACGATACCCAATCGTTTTTCCATCTGCTGGCTGTGCTTTTCTATTTTGGCCAGTTGAAGTGCACTATTCTGTCGCATCTCATGTTTCATTTTCTGAAATTGTCAAATAAATGTTTGTATTTTCCTCAACTAAACTTACAAGTTCCAAATCCAAAATAGCCCGTGCCAAAATTTGTTCGATTCCGCAGTCAGTTTGTTGTTGCATTTTATTTCACTTTCACAAATATATCAATCAATTGTATGAAATAATCTCAATCAATCTAAAAATTAAAAAATCAATAATTAATGCGTATTAGAAAATAATTAGGG
Organism: Pratylenchus scribneri; assembly: GCA_030063045.1. Taxonomy (NCBI): domain Eukaryota; kingdom Metazoa; phylum Nematoda; class Chromadorea; order Rhabditida; family Pratylenchidae; genus Pratylenchus; species Pratylenchus scribneri. The sequence goes on along the minus strand of JAQSEB010000014.1, from coordinate 266,822 downwards.
ACTATTGCGGGTTGCGGCTTATTATGTCCGAAATTTTATAAAAATTGGGGGTTCTTAGTTTTGTAACCTATCAAGTTAAGATAGATTAGGGGGTAGTTTTCGGACTTAAATTGCATCATATAAGTTCCAAATTATTGATTCGTGAATATGGGAAAACGAAACGCGTACGTCTTTTCTTTATTTAGATGATCATTGATTGATCAATACTATTATTTTAGATAGAAAAGATAGGTACAAAACCGCAATTTTACTATTTTCTATTTTTTACTTTGCTGTTTTTTTCCTTTCTCTGTCTGCAACATAGTGTACATAGTGTATTGAACATATCGTAATAATCATGCATGAAATTCTAGGTTAACGAAAACGAGAATTCTCAATAAAATTTTGGAGTGAGAGGCCGAGCGCGAGCCAAGCCAACCAACTCAAATTTTTTATTGATTGCCGCAATGCCGTTATTATTGTTCCATGACTCCATCGTAAAATTTTTAACCCCCGATCAATAAACGAAACGGAATTGTCCAAATTTTGAATGGAATTTAATATTCTTCACATTCCCCTCATTTCATTATTTAAAATCAATGAAAAATGGCTTTTATGCTTATTCCCACATTTCAGCAGTAGATCTATCTAGCATCTAGATTGTTGTAAATGTTCGAGAATGGACTTAAGAAATCTTGAATTACATTAAGAATAAAAAGCTCAATTAAAAAATTTAGAAAAATTTAAAAAAAAACAAATTTTTAGAAATAAAATAAAGCACATCAATCAATAATAAACAAAAAGTGGACAAGACATGCATTGGATCGAATACATCGCCATTTGCATTGGACTTGTTATTGCGGTTGTGGGATATGTAAGTTCTTTTTCAGTTCTTTCGTAAATTCCACCCTTAAATTTCAGCGAATCATCAAAGGAAAAGACGACAACCAGCAGAAAAAAGATGGTAAACGGCACAATTCTCGCTACAAATCTGCTGGGCTCGACCGCACTCACAAAATTCAAAGAACCGCATCATTGGAGGACGCAAAAGCAACACCGACTGGAAGTTACACAAATACAGCAAAATCGACTGGGAGCCTTACGGATGTGTTGAAAGCAAAAGAGATGACAATGAACTCAGCAGATGGATGATTGGAATGTCAAAATGAATGAGGATATTGATGATGTGAATGAAGAATAGAAATTCCTTTCCTATCCCAGTTTATGTAAATTTTCACCGAACATTGCTGTTGTAATTTTCATTATCGATGTTTTTCGTTCTATTAGTCTATTATTTATTGATTGATAAATAAAGCAACTTTTGAAATTTGCATTTGAAATCAGAACAGGCGGAATTATTAAAATCAGAACAGGCGGAATTATTAAAATCAGAATAGGCGGAATTATTAAAATCAGAACAGGCGGAATTATTAAAATCAGAACAGGTGGAATTATTAAAATCAGAACAGGCGGAATTATTAAAATCAGAACAGGCGGAATTATTAAAATCAGAACAGGCGGAATTATTAAAATCAGAACAGGCGGAATTATTAAAATCAGAACAGGTGGAATTATTAAAATCAGAACAGGCGGAATTATTAAAATCAGAACAGGCGGAATTATTAAAAATCAGAACAGGCGGAATTATTAAAATCAGAACAGACGGAATTATTAAAATCAAAACAGGCGGAATTATTAAAATCAGAACAGGCGGAATTATTAAAAATCAGAACAGGCGGAATTTAATAAAATCAGAACGGGCGGAATTATTAAAAATCAGAACAGGCAGAATTATCAAAACAGAACAGGCGGAATTATTAAAAATCAGAACAGGCGGAATTATTAAAATCAGAACAGCTGGAATTAATTAGGTGAAACATAAAATAAAATAGCGGAATTAAAAACATTTTTCTTCTTTCTAGAATACTATATTCATTCTCTCATTAATAATCAAACCAAATCCTCTTTTCTTTTATCCATATTCTTTTTTTACATATTTGAGGAAAAAACACATATAAATATAAAAACAGCTTTATGCTAGGTCCACAATGTAGCACGCTCTGCGTGTCCGTGTCAAGTGCTGCGTGTCAAGTGTTTTAATTAATTTTCGTCTATAATAATGTGGACAGAAAAACTTGACACGGACACGGACGCGCAATGCGCAGCGCAGCACTCAACACTCGACACGTTAACCAATTTGCGTCCACAATGCAATGAGAAAAGTGCTGCGTGTCCGTGTTTTTCAAACTTTTTTTGATCGGTGCGTGTCAAGTGTCCGTGTCGAGTGTTGAGTGTCGAAAACGCATTGTGGACACCTCTGCGTGTTAAGTGTCCGTGTCAAGTGCCACGCTCCGTGCCACGCAACGTGCCGCGCACGCACTCACTGTGGACAGAAAACACGGACGCTTGACACGGACACTTGACACGTCGTTCATTGTGGACGCCCCATTATGCTAGGTCCACAATGTAGCACGCTCTGCGTGTCCGTGTCAAGTGCTGCGTGTCAAGTGTTTTAATTAATTTTCGTCTATAATAATGTGGACAGAAAAACTTGACACGGACACGGACGCGCAATGCGCAGCGCAGCACTCAACACTCGACACGTTAACCAATTTGCGTCCACAATGCAATGAGAAAAGTGCTGCGTGTCCGTGTTTTTCAAACTTTTTTTGATCGGTGCGTGTCAAGTGTCCGTGTCGAGTGTTGAGTGTCGAAAACGCATTGTGAAGTGTCCGTGTCAAGTGCCACGCTCCGTGCCACGCAACGTGCCGCGCACGCACTCACTGTGGACAGAAAACACGGACGCTTGACACGGACACTTGACACGTCGTTCATTGTGGACGCCCCATTAATCTTTTTCGAATCTTAACAAAACAAAATGTTTTACCACTTCTAAGCGTAATAATAAATATTAATTACTAAATATGCATTTCTCTACTCCATTTTGCATTAAACAAATTTATAAATCGTTTTAATGGTTATTTTAAAATTTTAACTAGCATATCAATACTCGAATCAAAACAAATACAATAATATAATAACAGCATTAATCAAAATCAAATTCCAAAATTTTTTACATAAAATTTTGTGGCACAATAATAATTAATAATATTCATTCCGATTTGAAAAATAATATTTTTAATTAATATAAATGAGAAAAATGAGGTCTCAAAAATGCATCTTGAAAAAACATATATAATCATTGGTAAATATTATAATGAAATAATAAAATGGATTATTAAAATATGAATACAAAAAGGTCATTGTGGAAAATATCAAAGGAAATTTTCCTTTTGCGATTGTTCATCACCATATTTTGTGACTTGTTCCCATAAAATAAAATGGCAGTATAAAAATTTGGAATGAGTCCAGCAGAAAGACAAAAATGATTTCCGGCGATTCTTTTCCGCTAATTGAGGTAGCCACGGCATTGAGGAGCTCCGCAAAGGCACGGAATTTTGGTGTCTTCAAGCGGGAATTTGTAGTCATACTTAAAAATTAATGTAATTAATTTCCATATATTTTTATTTTCTTACGGTAATTTCCTCGCCCTTAAAAATTTGACGTTTGCTATAAATGACAATTCGTTTCTCTCCCTGCACCGTCAACACTTTGGCATAGCAATTTGGCTGACAAGAATGGTTGATGAATCGCGCAAAATTGCCCTTCTTTGTTGCGTCAATTACCTTTAAAAAGTTAATTATTTTTACTGCCTTATTAAAATTTGACTTTTATATTTATTTTTTCTCATTAAAACTGACCACATTTTCGTCAATGCGGAATAAATAGGATGAGCCAATGCCCTGCCGTTCATAGGCCAATTCGCGCACATTTGCCACCTCGGGTCGAATTTTCTCGCCAACATATTCAACAATCATTTCGTCTTGTGAAATTGATTCCTGGTGAGATAATGAATAAATTATGAATTAAAAAGTATATTTTCCTTACCAATGCAAATAATCCCCAACCATGGATGCGAGAACGGGCAAATTTGATCATCTTGCTTCGATACTGAAAAATTATAATTATTATTTAAAAATATGAATTAAAAACTTTAAAATTACCAAAAAAAAATTTTAAAATTAACAAAAAAAAATTAATTTAAAAATAGAACCTTAAAATTTAAATTTCCAATAGAAATACCAAACTAGCTATTTTACTAACCAATTATTTTTAAATTTTCTTTTTTTAGTTTGAGTGGATTGGTTTGGTTTGGATGGAGGATTGTGTGATAGTGAAGGGACATTGGAAGGAAAACCTTATTTGAGCATCCCCTCTGCTCATTGTAATTGTTGAATTGATTGCCACCGATTGTTGACCAATAACAAATTACACCTCCTTCTCTTCCTTCATCATTTTCTTCATTTTCATTTGCCTCCTCTTTTTGTTGTTCATCTTCCCTCAATATACTTCTGTTGGACCATTCTTCATCATTTTCTTCTTCAATTGTTTTGGCATAATCCTCTTCTTCCATTGGGTGATTGGTCAAATCAGCGAGTATTGGTGGTGGGATTGGTGATACATCTACATCTATTAGGCTACTTAGAGCCGACTCATCCTCAATGGAATCGGTGGAATAATCTTCCTCTTCTTCTTCCGACTCCAGGTTACGGTCATATTTGGCTGGGTCTTCTATATTCATCTTGTTTGGGCCATTTTTCTAATTTATTTAATGGGATTACTCACACTCCAACCATTAGTTTAAATTTAATAATAATTTATTATTCCACTTATACTCATCAATCAATAATTAATCAATAATCACTGGTCTCACCATTTTAGACCTCATTTACGCAAACATCAAGTTTTTTCGATAATTAATTTTAATTTTGTTATTTAATTTTTTCCAATCTACCTTAAGTTGATTGCAGCCAAAATTGCTCAACCCATTCCCAGTGCCTCCCGCATCCTCGCCCATTCCAACAAGATTCCCTGAACTTTGACTGCCACCAATGGAATTCATCAATCCAGTGGAATTGGCCAATGATCGAACTGTAAAATTTGAATAATTCCATTTAAAAATGTGTGAATGTTTCTTACCAATTGCCCTTTCACTCTTCAAAGCTTGGCTCATTTGTCGGGCAGCGGTCTCATCTTGTGTGCTAATTGTTGTTCGCAAATATTGAGGGTCATTGGCAATGCCAGCCGTGGAAGTGGCCGTTCGCCGCATAAATGTCCTCCTTTGAATACCCTGGGCCAATAATTGCTGAAAAAAGATGGAATTGTTTAAAATTTAATTTTAATTTATTTTTCACCTCTTTCTCTCGGTCCTTCTTACGACGATAATTTCCCTCGGTCCGAGCACAACCTGACGCATTTGGCACAATTCCCTCCAATTCGGCATCGTTGAAATGGTAAAAACGGCCGGGCCTGTTCGGATGCTCCCATGGTTTTGGCTTTACAATTAAATAAATTCCAATTTATTCTTTGAATAAAACCGACCAAAAGGGGCGGAGATTGGACTGCGTCTTCGGGTTCGACCCAATATGGCAAGGGTTCCCGGTCACTCTTTGCTTCATACATAATTCTCTTTGCTTCTTCGCTGATTTTTTCACTCAATTCTTGTCGGAGTTGAAGATCGCCTAAAGCAAAGCGTAAATAGGCAATCTCTTCCAATTCCAATCCAGTCTAAATTTGAATAATTATTTCACATTTATTAATGTATAATTTAACCGTTTGGAATGAATGGAGAATTTCCTCATTTTCCTCCGTCGTCCTCATTGGCCATTTACGTATTGAAATTGGTTCCAGGGAATTTAGACGTTTTACGGCCGCAAAGCTTGGAAGAATGGCGGGAGGAGGTTCGTCAGCAATTTGAATTGGTGGCCTTTAAATTTTTAAATTACAAAAAATATTCGAAGAATTTCCTTACTTCTTTTTCTTTTTAGTCGATTTTGGAGAAGTTTTGTCAATTTCTTCTGCCTTTTCCCCTGTTGTTGACAATAAAATGGTTGTAGATTTGTCAGTGGATTCGACTCTGAAAATTTTAAAAAATAAATTCAAAAATGCCAAAATTCAAACTCACTTTTTCCTCTCAAAAATTCGAAATCGAGCACATCCGGCGAAATCAGGACTTTCGGAACGCATTTCATTCTTCTGCTTTTTCGGTGGTCTTCCCCTCTTTTTCCCTTCAAATTGTGGAATTTCCTCTGTTGAAGATGTCAAATTCTCTTTGATTCCTTCATCTTCTTGGTCATCGCTTAGAATGGTGGCCACCATCGTCTTCGTTTTCAGCTTTTTGTGGCTGAAGATAAATTTTAAATAATTAATAGTTCAAAATAAATTTTTGTTAGTTCATAAACTCAATCTCTCCCAAATATTGCTGGGAATTTTCTTATTTTGATGGTTGTTTTGACAGCCTGATCAATTTGATGTGAGTGACAAGAAAGGGTCATTTTTAATCTTTTTTAAAGGAGATTTCAACTTACTTCTTTTCCAGAATGCCTCCTTCGCTCATTCCATCTTCTCCTCCCACTCCGCGATATTCTTTTTCATCCATTTTTGCCAATTTGTCAATCTCATCATCATCAGCGGCAGTTTCCATTTCCTCCTCCTTTTCACTTTCATCTTCATCCGATGCCAATGTTGTTGTTACCTCCTTAATTAAATTACTTTTTATATAATTAAAATCAAAACGAAAATGTTTTCCCTACTTTTATTTATCAAAAAAAAATTATTTGCCTATGATGGGATTTGAACTCGCGACCCCCGCCCCAAATCTTTCATCCTCTTCCCAGTTAGGACATAAAAACAAAAAAATTTAATTTCCATCTTATTCCTCAATCCTCAGCTCTGCGTTTTTAAAATTGCTCACAAACCACAATACCACATATCATTTTGTAGCTAATAACTTAAAAGTAATACTTTTGGGAGAGAAAATTTAAAAATAAAAAAATTTCCCTACAAAAAAAGAAAAGTTGGTATTTTTTTGGAATACTACACTCTACACATTGACACAAAAAATTTTTAAAGATTAAAAAAATTATTTTTAAATTATATTTAAATTCCCACCTCTTCTTCCTCCTCCTCTTCATTTTCATCAGTAACAGAAGAAACATCTTGAACAGCATCGAGAATGGATGAGCGATTTGTTGAGGATGATGAAGAACGAGAAGATGATGAAGAAGAGCGCGATGAACGAGTGGAACAGACACTGGATTCACGCCTGAAAAATAATGAATAATTATTGCTCATAATAATTACGAATTTACCTTCGAATCGTCCTTTTCTGATGATCTTCTTCTTCGTCTTCCTGTCTCATTTTCTTCCTTTCTGGCTCTCCTTTTTCTCGATATCCATGGGCCCTTTTCCTTCGAACCGGTTCAGGTGAAGATGGTGGTTTTTGTTTCTATAATAAAATAATTTTAAATTCGTTTGTCGAAAATAACCCTTTGAATGCGTGGCAATGCCGAAATTCGATATTTAATAGATGACCCAAAGAAATCAAAGTCTGAAAATAAATAAATTCAATAATTAATGGTAGTTTAAATTACTTTGGCCATTATTTCCTCCTCCACCATTGGGAAAAAGTTGGTCCATGAAAAATGATGAATTGCTACTTTTGATGGCACAAAGCGGTGGACGTCGACTCGCATCCATCGATGATGATGAAGAGGAAATAGCACCACCAATTTGTTCTTCTTTAGTATTTTTATCCTGTTGATTTTCCAAATCTCCACCGGATTCTTGCTGTTGTTCGGCTTGAAGCTTTTTTCGCTTCTTTAAAATTCGGAATTATTTTTGGTCAAATTGACTAAAAAACCTCCATTTCCTCGTTGAATAATTCATCCAATATTTTCATTGCCTCCGTGTCAACGCGTCGATCAACGTCCTGTCTCACTTTCAGCGCCAACATTGAGGTCATCCCATTCATTGACATTTGCGTTAAAACCGACAATTTATTCTGCAAAATTCATTGAAAAATTGTGAATTAAACTAATTCAAACCTTTTCTCCATTCTTTCGCCTCGGCATCGATGATGATGATGAATATTTGGCCGAAATTGGTGTGGAAGGAAGAAGAGGCGGAGGAGTTGGAAAGAAGCCGCCACCAGCATTGGAAAAACCATTATGATGAGGAGAATTATAGGAGGCGGTTGGATGATGATGATGCGGAGTTGGTGGCCGATGATGATGATAATGCAATTTGGGCGGTCGAATTGGGGTCATTGGATGCGGTGGATTGGCAAATCGAACTGATTGATTTGGCCACCGCGGCCTTGGACAAGAATTTGATGCCATTGTTGTGGTCGATGGAGATGGTTGGGCGGCAGCGACCTGCTGGCGCCGGCTGAGAAGGATGGCCAGCCGAGATTCCAGTGACAATTGTGAAGGAGGAACGGGTGATTGGGTGGTGTTCGGTGTTTGTATGGTTTGTTGAATGGGACTTGCCTGTTAATGAGAAGAATTATCGAAATTTGTTAAGTAAAATGAAAACCTGCGGTTTTGTGTTATTCTCTTCCACCACAAATGATGAAGAAGGAATAGCAGCATCAACATGGGCGGTGATGGTGGTTTTTTGTTGAAGTTCCGGCACAATAATTTGATTATTGCCCAATTTTTGTGGAGTGACCAATGCAATTGGCGGCAATGGAATTTTGGTTGGTGAAAGTGAAAATGAAGGCGGCATGAAATTTGATGATGTTCCTTTGGTGGTGTTTGGTTCCGGAATGATGGAATTGGCATTGGTTGGCGTATTTGGATCACCCAATTTTGTAGGTCTAATAAAGTACAAATTATTGCATTTTAATTAATTAAAAAACAGACCGATTACGTTTCGAAGGACTTTCAATTGTTTGGGTGGTCGGTTGATGCATTGTTCCATTACATTCATTGTTTACTTAAATAATTTTTCAGATTTTTTTATAATTAAATGTTTACAATGTTCTTCCGATCGATTAGATGAAGATACGGAATTTTGTGGAGTTTTGGAAAGCATTTTATCGGTTGAAATTTCTGTAGTGGTTGCGGATGGTTCAAATTCTTCTTTTTTGATGGGCTAAAAAATAATTTTTTAATGTTTTTCAAATTTTATAAACCTTTAAAATTATTGAATTGCTGTTCCCTGCTTTAGGTGGCTCGCTGTCAATTTCAACATTCGGTTCTTTTTTCACATTTTTTAATTGGCATTTTTCTTTGTTGTTCGAAGTTTCTAAAATTAAATCATTTTATTATTTTAATTTATTTCTCACCATTTCCATGACTAGCTTTTTCATTTTCGTCTACAATTCCATCCTCTTTTCGATATTTTTCAGCCAACAAATTGCGAATATGCCGAATGGTAATTTCCGAGAATATTTGCTTATATCGTTTTGGTAATTCAATTTCTCTGCCAGTTTCAAGTTTGTAAAGTTCACCCAATTTGTAGGCTTAAATTGATTCCAAAAATATTATCAAATTTATTTATGGACTGACCAAATGGGTCAAAAAAGCATTGGACTTCACGGCCCATCATTGTTTTGTTATGATGACGTGAAATGAAAAGCTAAAAGAAAGTAAAGATGAATTGAAATTTTGATAAATACCTCGGAATCTTTTCGACATGGAAAATCGATTAAGGCAAAGCCCAAATGCCTGCCATTTATTGGATGTCGATAAATGGTCAATTGGAAAGGTTCAACACCAATTGATGAATTTTGGCTATCAATTGGATGAAAACCATTTGGAATTTTTGTGGTGGAGGAAGAGGAGGGAAGTTTTCTGAAAAATCAGAATTTAATTGCAACATTCAAGAATTTTAACCTGCAAAGTTGCAACAAAAATGCTTCATTAATATTGTCATTAAGGCCAACGAGAGCAATTTCTCGTCTTGGTGGGATTGTGTGATATTCATCGTCAAACTGTAAAAACCCATTCATCTTTGTTGTTAAAATATTTAATCAAACCATAAATTCAGGCACCGGTAAATCATTATTCAACTTTTTATTATTCGGACGAGGGTCTGGCAATTTCCTTGGATCCGTGGGCTTTGTCAAGTAATTTAACTGCAAAAATTTTATTATTTAAGAGTTGAGTAAATAAATTACTTCAGGAAATTCAGGGCATTGTCCATAGATTCGAAATATTGCCATTTTGGATTCAGGATCAGTTGGATGTTGCATCCTCTTCCAACATTGTGGTTTCACTGGATTCATCAGTTGGGTCGATGAATTCATTTGAACCGTAGAATTCGCTTGATTTGGATTGGAAGATTGGCGAACAAGAGAATTATTTGTATTTGGCATTGGCACTAGTTGAGTTTTAATCGAATCTTTTGCTGGATTTGGCGAAGATTGAAATTGTTTCTTCGGTGTATTGTCTTTTTGCAATGTTTTAGTTGGAGACGAATCGAATGTTTTCCTCTTAGAAACTGCAGTCAACGGTGCTTGCATCAATGATTTATCCTATAAATTTATCGAAATTTTTCATAACTTTATCTTAAATTACTAACCTGTTGATGGTTGTGAACAGGTGTAAGTCCATTAAGGTTGCCAAGTCTGGTAATTGAATTGGGATTTGATTGTGCCAAAAGTGATGAAGTGAAAGACGGTGGTGGAGTTGTGGAAGATGAAGGCGATGAGGTCATCGGTTCGAGGAGAGTATTCAGAGATGAAGTTGTTTGGAGTTGATTTATTGGTTCATTCCTCACACAATGGTTGTTGCCCAAGATTGGACTTTTCAGTTCCATATTATTATTCAACTTTTGGGCTAAAAATCTGATATAAATTAATTAATTAAAAAAGGAAAAATTAATATCGGTGGAAGGTGAAAGAAAAATTGATTTAAAACTAAGGAAAATTTAATAGTTTGTTAAGTCTTGGTCTTGGGACTTAAACATAGTTTTTTCATTGGCATCATCATTCATCATCTAATAATAAATGCAGGAAAATTGATTTTTAGATTTAGCATTAGCATGGTTTTTAAAAATTTGTTTATGTTCTTTCATTTTTCTTTGCTAATTTGTTTTATTTCGGCCTGCGGTTTCTAATAATAAAGATCTAGCAGGGGCCCATTTCAATTTCCGTCAAGTACTGGACTTGTAATCACGCAAGTTCTTGACGTCAAGTCTTTTGTTTCAATTGACTATTTACTTGCTATAAATCACATGTATTTCACTTGTATTTCACTTGTGTTTATGTCTTTTTCCTTGATTTTTTATTGAAACACAATTATGTCAAGAACTTGCTTGATCACAAGTCCAGTACTTGACGGAAATTAAAATGGGCCCCAGCAGTCTAGCCTCTAGCCAATTCCCAATTTCACAAATAATTAAATATTTTCGGTAATTTCATTTTTCATGAATCCAAATCCAAAATGCAAAATCTCCAATTCAATCTTCATTCTTCAGCCTTTTAATTTTTCGAAATAAAATAATAACAAGTGCAAAGCATGCATATTAAAGATTTCACAAAAAGTAGCCATCCCCATCCTCCCCTCCCCTCTCACCTATCGCAGAGCAAACAGTGAAAATGAGAGACACTACAGCCAACAAAAAAAAATCAATAAAGCCAACCATGAAAATTACATATGTTGGGGAGCTGTGCTCGCCACCTTTATTCATATTCTCCTCTCATTCTCCCACCAATCCAATCCAATAAGAAAAATAGGGGAAATAAAATAAATAGAAAAATAGTTGATATTTACAAAATTTTGCAGAAAATTTTAAAATATTAAATTTTTATCAATTAAAAAAAGACGTTTATAATGAGCAAAATTAAAACAATTATCATTATTTTATCATCATTATGAACATTTTTTCTCATTTGTTGTAACCCAATTGCTCCAGTTGATCCATGAACCAGGGTCTTCCACTCTTCCGTTCTGTTAATATTTCACAGCCCACTTCGGTGACCAATAATGTTTGTTCAAATTGTGCCGATGGACCTTAAATTAGTTTAATTTGACCAAATTTCCTAGCAAATTTACGTCCATCCGAGGTCACTGCCGTCCATCCATCCGGCCATTGGTCATCATTGAATGATCCAGCATTTATCATTGGCTCTATGGTGAAGGTGTTTCCAGCCTAAATTAAAATTAAATCATAAAATATATTTTACAAAAAAAAATACTCACTTTCATCACACCGACAGTCTTGTTTTTCGCATAATGTGGAACATTGGGAGCTGTATGGAAAAGTCGATGAATTCCATGGCCTTAAAAAGAAATTAAATTAAAAATAATATGAAATCGTAAATAACCGCAATAACGTCGCACAACAGATAAACCATTTGCATTTGCATGTTTTTGGATGACATTACCAATTTCTCGGAACTTCACGCCTGGTCGAACAATGCCAATTGCTTGCATTAAACATTCATATGTGCACTAAAATAAAATAAATGAATATATTCCTTATGTAAAAATTAATATTACTTGAATTAATTTCCGTTTCTCTTCGTTCACATCCGTGCCCACCAAGAAAGTTTCATTCAAATCACCATGAAAACCGCGATGGAAGACAGTCACATCCACTGAAAAATAATGTTTTTGAATTTATTAGCGATAGATATTCGGCAAACCATTGCAAATATCGCCATTCACAAGAGGTCTTTGATCGGGGATTCCATGGCAAATCACCTAAAATAAATAATCAGTTTTAAACCAATTATACTAAAATAACCTCATTCACAGAAGTGCAACAACTTTTTGGGAAAAGGTAGTAGCCTAATGGACTTGGATAACATTCCCTAAAATACTTAGTTTTTAAAATCATAAAAAAATTTTTCCACCTTTCTATGCAAGCTTCGTGCACAATTCTGTCCACTTCATCGGTGGTCACTCCGGGAGAAATTGCGCGCGCAGCTTCATCGAGTACTTCCCGGCCAAGTTTTGCTGCTAATCGGACGCCCTCCTGCTCTTCCTCGGTTAATACCTAAATAATTTATTTTGTATTGTTTGAATTCTTTATTAATTAACCAAAATTTGTCCGGTACTACGCGAATTTTTCTCAGCCAATGAAACACCTTCCGGATGTAGCGCATAATCGGGCCGTGGAATTTTTTCTGGGACTGGTCTACGAGTCGTTTGGGGAGCAGGCCTAAAAAATTTTCAAATCTTAGAATATTCATATTATAAACCTTAAATCTCCCGTAAATCGATAGGTAGGCCATGGATTATAAACAATGTTTTTTGTCGTTTTCTCATCTTCTCCATGGCATTTTTTGTGCTCAATCCACGAATCTCGGAAGCATTGTTGACTGCAAAAATATGCATCTGGTAGTCCTAATTTGAGACAGGTTGGACATCGCAGCTTATCAACCGGCTTATCACCTAAAAATATTTAAAATTAGATTATTTTTAATTAAAAGTCTCAAAACTCACATCCATGTGATTCACATGCTCGCACTCCAGTCATATTTGGTTTTGCTCCAGGAACCATTTTATTTTTTTTAACAATATTTTCTAATAAAAAATTAAAATAAGTGGTAGGGTAGAATTAAAAATCGCGCAATTGATATCTTTGATCGTCATTCATTTTCATTTCATTTACCAACCCAGCCGTTTCCCTTTTGCAATTTAAAATAGTAAAAGCAAAAGCATAGCATTATTTTTTCCATTCCATTTACCTTATATGCCATGCCTCAAATCTGCTAATAAACATTTTACATGTAGGTATTATTAATAAGCGATCGATACCGCGAAGCCTGAATACCGCGAGATATTTTGTTTAATAATTCCATTGCGAATCCGTACTGCATATTATAAATACCACAGACAATTATTACCAAACCCAAACTCTAAAAAAATTAAATATCTAAATTCAGGCTATTGCGCGGTGCGAAAAAAAACATTTGTATTAATTGTTAATTCTTCTCGTTTTTCAATACTTTACTTTGGATTTCCGATTTCCAAATCCAATCAAATCTTTTTTTTTTATTAATTCCAGAGAATTTGTTTATTTTTAAAAATAATGGCGGCCGTCCCTAAAAAGGAACCAATTAATCAAAAGTCGGAGGTGAGAAAGGTGGAACGAGCATTGTTAGCTGCAATCAAACACGATATCGACACATTGGCAAAGAAATTTTTGGAATCAGAAGATATAAGTTTGCAACGATTTGGGCGACTTTTCAATGAAATGGAATTCCCGACAATTTTCATCGGTCATTTATCATTTGCCGACTTGGTTGAGGTTTTTCAAGTTTTTCTGTTTTTATTAAATAAATTTATTTTCAGTTCTCTGAGAATTTATTCCACTATGCCGCTCATTACATGTTCGGCCCATTGACCAATCGAGCTGTGCCCGACTATGTTCAATTGCCAGAATTGCAGACAGAGGCTACCAAAAATAAATTGGCCCAAATGTTCCCAGGCCCAGAGGATCGAACAAATGAACAACGCATTTTTGGCATATTCGTCACATACTGGTTTGACTATTAAAAGAGGAAAATAATTAAATATTGTCAATTTCAGTCTCTACTTTGTGCAACCCAATCAATATGTTGTACCGGTATTCACCACCAAGCTTCAATTGGACGATTTGTATGAATTTATGGCCACTGTTTTGTTGCCCGACGATTATTCCGAACCACTTTATTGTCTTTTTCGCCTGATCCAAGCAAATGCATTTGCCATTTACCCCTTCGATGGAAAGGTTTATTTTTAAAGTTTGAAATTTTTTATAACTGACTGACTAGTTTATACAAAAATTCTTGCAAATTAGTCACTATAATTTTATCGAAAAATTTTTTTCCAATGTAATTTTGGATGTTAAACCAGTTTTAATGTTAGCAAATTCAACATTTACAAATTTGAAAAATGAAGGACAACATTCATGCATCATGCTATAAGTCCAAAAATGAATTGAAATTAATTAGTAAACGGGAAATAATATCGATTTCCGTTCAAAGAAGCAAAAAAAAATTAATTTAATTTATTTTATATAAAAATTGCCCACATTTTTTACAGTTCAATCCGCTTCTACATCGCTATTTCACTTTGTTTGATGGTGATGGTGTTGGAGGTGGCGACGAAATTGACAGTCACGAATTGGAAAATTTGGAGGATTTGGGTCGTCTACGTGAACTCGCCAAAGATTACAACATTCAGGTTTTTTTTTGTTGTTTCCGGAACAAATACAAGTAAAATAAGAAAAAAAAGGCATAATAAATTATTTTACGGGATGGGATATATTGAATAAAATTAAAATTTTTAGCAATTGGAAAATTTGCACCAACTTTACATGGAGGAAAAAAGGCAAAATAATTCCATTGGTTTACCACAAAGTGCATTGGCCCCAAGGGAAGGACCCCATGAAATGTTGAATCGGTTAATTCAGGTAAAAAAAAAAGAATAAAATTTGTTAATTAAAAATGAATATTTTAAGGAAACTGAGGCAAAGATGCGCAATAATTCATCCGCAGGTTAGAATAATTGTGTATTTATTTTACTTAATTTTTACCCAAGAAAAAAAAATTAACTTTGAACAAAAGTGTCCAATTAAATTAAATTTAAAGGTGCCAACTCATCATCAATTTTGGAACAAATTAAAATGGAAAATGTCACCGGAGAACATCCAAAAACTTTGTTGAGTCGAAGGAACAAAATTCGGCAAATGGCCTTCACCCAAAACACCTCATTTCGACGCGATCGTCGGCACAGGAATATGGCAGGTGTATAAAAATTAAAATGGATTAATTTAACCAATTTTGAAATCATTTTCAGCAGATGAATCGATGGATAATTACGATGATCAACCATCCAGCAGTTCGGCGATTCAACAAAAACAAAAATCACCAAGGAAGGCGATTAAAAAGGAAATAAATGAAGGAGGAGAGGAAGAGGAAGGAAAAACCAGAAAAAGACGTCGATCAACGCGTTCAAGGACCCACGAATTTGAGGGAAGCGATGATCCAGTTGAGGCGGCCATTTTGCGGGAAATCGAAATGTTGGCAAATAGCAGCAATGAAAATGGTAAATTTAAATGATTTTTGGTGGGGGTGGGGGATAGATGTGCACAATTTTGTGGGATTGAAGAATTTTTTGTTTAAGTGAATTTTTGGATAGGTATTAAATGAATAAAAAAAAGACATTTTAAATTAATTGTAAATTTAATAAGGAAAACATCTTCTTTTAATTCTAAAAAGTTTTATATGGTACAAAAATTAAAATAATAAATATATTTGCAGATAATCGCCTCCTCCAAATCACGAATGAACCATCCGAAATGGATCAAATAATGGCATCGATGCTTGTTCGCACTGCTGACAATGAAATGGAAATTGATGGAGGAAGTAGCCAACCACAGCCGACGGTGGATGCCAACAATCAACCGGGACCATCCACATCTTCCACATCACGGGAGGAATTGGAACGTAAAATTGAGGCAATCAAAGGGAATGAGGCGGAAACGGACAAATTATGGGCACAAATATTGGCCGAAAAGACACTCGAACAGCAACAAAAGAAAAAGACGTCAAATCGTGGGAGACCCCGGAAGAAACAATGAATAAGATGAAAATATGAGAGAATTTGTTTGAATTGGAATATTATATTTTATTTGTTGGTATTATTTTAATTTAAATTTATTGAATCGAATCAATATTGTTTTATTTGTTTAATTGAATGAGGAATAAAAGGCGTTTTTGTCTTATTTTTTATGTTTATTTTCATTTCCATTCACGCTTGTCTTCCCCCTAAAAAGGGCAGAACATAGAAAAGCAAATTCAGCCAAAAAAAACTTAACAAAAAATTCTATGAGTTTAGTTCCCTTGTTCGGTTAATTATGGCCTAAATTTTGAAGCCTCCAATCTGGCTAGAAGTAAATTCAAATAAAATTTATCCAATAAATGTTTTCGTGAATTTTGGATGAAAGCTGATGGAAACAAAATGGAAGAATGCCATAAAATTAGGGTGGAAAACAAAATAATTGTTTGGAGAATATCAAAGAAGAATTAGCCAAATCAAAGTGGGAGAGAAGAATTTGATTGGATAAACAAAACAAAAATTGTTTGGGCGGATTTGATGTTAAATAAATTTAATTTATCAAAATTTGATCAATTCCTTCCTTCCTTCCATCATTATGGCATTGAGGCATATCCTTGACATTCTGCCGGTGCCCTTTCATTCAAATATGCAATTAGCATCACCAAAATCACCGTTCCGGCCAGCGAAAGGGAAATTCCAAGAATGATCTATAAATGATGGGAAAAATTCAATTAAATTAAACGAAAAAATTACCGGAGCCAAATTGGAAGTGCGCAAATCCTCTTTGCATTGTTCGAATGCTGTGGAAATTATTTTTTTATGAATTATATTTTACTATAAATTCTACCTTGATTTTGGTCGAATACTGGTTGGTCCTGATCCACAAATGAAGCAATCTGAATTTAAAAATTTAATGAAAAATATTTTCATATTTTTTAAATCAAAAATTAAGAATCACCTTCAAATTGTTGAATTGAATGATGGCAACGTCACTCTCCCCTTTCAGTGGCAATGAAAGGCAATTTTTGGAGCAATTGAATCTGCAAAATAAATAATTGAAAATCAATTTCTTTAATTTATTCCTTACAAGGCGGCATTTACAGCATTCCATTTCTGTTGGAATTGTTTGTCCTCCATCGGCGAATAGATGTATGTGATGGTGCCATCTTTTAAGGAAAATATTAATTTAAATTATATTTATTTTATTTAAATAATTTTTCTTCTAACCTAAATTTCCTCATAAAATTTCCAAAAATTTACTTGTATCTGTGTAATTCATCGATTGATTGTAGTGCACAGTGAAGGAATAATTGGCCAGCTTGAAACATGCCCCTTTGTCTTTCTTCTCAAATTGCAAAATGATGCTCCTTGAAAATTGAAATATTTATTGGATGAACCCTCATTAAAAAACCATTTCTCCTGTGCTTCCAATGGTGACACATCCTCCGGTTGAAATTCTGGCACAAAATCGAGCTGAAGCTTTGACTCCTTCTCCGCACAATAACTGCCATTCTGGTTCATCTCGACAAAACCAACGCCTTCTTCCGGAACCGTGAAATTGGTCAAATTCGCATACTTAAAATATAAAATGTTTTAATGTTATTTTTGTCAATATTTCTGAATTCAAACCTTATTCGTCGGATAGTACACTGTTCCAGTGATGTTCGCCTCCAAAATCAAGCAATATTTCATGCTTGTTGAGTTGGAAACCGCAAAACGATTGCCAAAAATGGTAGAAGGAATTGTTGCCAATAAAGTGAATGCAATAAACGGAAATAGCAAAATCATTTTCATCATTTTAGTGTTTTGCAAGTTAAATTTTCTTCTGAAATTTATATTTTTCATCATTATTATTTATTGAAGTGGATTTTGTTTTGAAGTTTGAGTTTTTTGGCAGGATTTATTGGAAAAACATAATTATTATTTAGGAAGAGAAGAGGAAGCTGAATCAGAATTGATCAATGATGGATTGATGAATTGTAATTTGGAAATTGGAATGGAAAAATGTTGAATAAAAATTGTAATTTGTATAAACAGCCAGAAATGTTGCGATTGCGATTGCGATGAAGCCTAGCCTACCTTTGGATTTTGACTTTTGTTTTTGTTAAGTTGAATATTGATTTTTAGAACAGTCTGCTTCAGGGATCTCAGATTGTACCCCTACGGGGGGCATTTGCCCCCTTTTTGAGATTTTGCCCCCTTTTGTGCCCCCCGAGCCGAGTTGCCCCCCAAATGCCCCCTTTTGATTTTTTGTTAAAATTTTCCCCAAATGGGTCATTTTTAGTTAAAATTTTTCGCTGCGCGGCCATATTTTGGTCTAATTTTTCGCTGCGCGGCCATATTTTGGTCTCATTTTTCGCTGCGCGGCCATATTTTGGTCTCATTTTTCGCTGCGCGGCCATATTTTGGTCTCATTTTTCGCTGCGCGGCTATTATTTGCAAAAATTTTCGCATTTTTGGCACTTTTTAAAAATGTCCCCCCAAATGCCCCCTTTTTCTTCCAAAATGCCCCCCAAATCGAAAAACCATCTGAGATCCCTGGTCTGCTTTGCCTTTTGCTTCTGCTTACTGTGAATTTTATTTTACCACGAATCACATTTACCACGAAGATTGCTATTTGAAAATATGACGCCAAAAAAGTATTGATTGCAAATTTGAGCTTGATCTCGATTTGTCAAGGCATTTTGAATCTGCCGGATGTTCTGAATCTTACATCTACTTTTCCTTTCCCATTTATCCCTCCCATCTACAAAACTTTTTCCTATTAGAAGAAACCATTATTAAGCTGCCAATTTCAATAGCTTTTAGCATGTTTTTTTATTCCTCTTACTTTAATCATTTTCGCATTCGCGCTTTATCTTTATATCCAACATTATCCAAACCTTTAAATTTAGTAAAATTTAAAACGTACTGATTTATTTTGCTAAAAATGTCAACGGAAAACAAAAACAATGATCCAAAATCGCCGAAGAACAAAAACGCTGATCAAAAATCGATGAACGCTGATGACAAATACAAAATGCTGCTTTTAAATCGAGTGTCCGCCGATTGCAAGGTTAGCGAATATTCAGTAAAATGACAAATCATCAAAATAATTTTCAGAAAATTGATAGCGAATGCCAAGCCAAATTAGCCGACAAAGTGCAAAAATTGTCCAGCATGGAAGGCAGTGGAGACGACCAGCTCACGGAAACTGAACAATCAACGCGTGAACTTGATGCCGTTTTGCAAAGGTTTGTTCCAATCAAAATAAGGTTACATGGTTTTGCACTTTATTTAGTGACGCCTCTTTGATGGATCAATCTGCCAAATTCGCCGAAGCCACCGAAACATGCATCGATAAGAAGGCAAAAAGTGAGTTTCCAATTAATAATATTAACTGATTTCTTCTTATTTAAGTCCAAAATTCACTTCTTCAACTTCGCGAGCGCATCGAGGCCACCGAAGCAAAGCAGGCTGAGACTGAAATGATTGGTGCCACACTTCCATCCCAGGCAATGCTTTTCAAGATTGACGAAGGTAAATAATGAATAACCAACTATTCTAAATGTTCTCGTCATTTTTCAGAACTGAAGAACTACAATGAGGCCATCAACGAGCTGGAAGAACTGCGGGCAAAGTGGAGGCCAAACGCAAACGGGACCAGAATGCGGCGAATTTGGCAATGGCAAAGAGAACGGAAGAAGGATTGGTGAAAAAGGAGGACGAATTGCAGGAATGTTTGAACGAATTGCGCCAGAAACGTCTGAAGCTAATGCCACCAAAGGAAGAAATGCCAGCAGATGAAGAAGAAGAAATGCAAGAAAGTATGGAAGAGCCGGCCAATGTTGCCTCACCCGGCGATTAAAATCGATTCCGATGATTTTGGAACACATATGTTGAATTGTTAATTTTTGAATATTTTTGTTGCAATCATTTTGAATAAAAATTTGGGGGAAGAGGGAGAAACTATGCATTATTAAACATTTATCAATGCTTGTTTTTATACTTTTTATCATTTAATTTTCTCATTTTTTATCTTATTGTTATATTCATTTTTTACAGTTTTTGACAAATATACCAACCTCAAAAATGTCTGATCATCCGGGTTCTTCACAACAAGAAATGAAACGAAAGCTTCAAGAAGAGAAATCGGCTGATTTGGAAGAAGAGAAATTGGATGCAAAGAAAGCAAAAATGATGAAAGAAATTGCCGAATTGATGAAGAAACAAGACATAAAATTACTGGAGGCAATTAGAGCGATGCTGATGGGACAGCAAGTTTGAAAAAACGAACATTTTAAAATACAAATTTTTCAATTGAGCAACAGCAGAATGATCCAACACAACAAATTCCATCAAATCCATGTTCATCGCAAAAGTTGGAATTAATGCCTGCAGGGAAGTCCATCGATTTATTCACCGAATTGCGAGAGAAAATTTTTGCAAAGGGCGGAGGAAAACGGTTCAAATTACTCAAAACAACCCGTTTAATATTAAAAAATAATATTCAGTATACCAAATTGGCTCTTGGACACACTTGAATGGCCCACACGAAAGGAAATGGCCGACTCCACAATGTGTACCGCAAGTTCGACATTCGCATACCTTTGTTGGCCAAAACTCCATGGAAAAGTGAAGCCATACAAAGTCGATTATCCGCTGGAATTTTGGTGGGAAGAAAACAATGAAGGCAATTATCAAGCCAAATTGACATTGGAAGATGAAGAGACCGTTATTCCAATTGCATCTGTTCCGCCGCCACCCTACATTATCGGATTTGACAAAATTAACATTCAGTAAGAATTATCCAATTAAGAAACCTTTATATTTATTAATAATTACAGCTATTTGGATGGACAATTTATGCACTTCATTGAATGCATTCAGTCAAAATTAAATGGAATTTCACTGTCCTACGACTTCATCCATATTCACCCCTGGCATTCCACGAAGCAAATTGGTCTAACTCGCCGTTTATTCGAAATGCTGGCACCGAAAGCTACTTCATTTTCGCACCATCAGTTGACTCGTTTTTTGCGAATTGAACCTCAATCACATGCTCTACTCGAAAATGTTCAATCAATAATGGATGTGATCGAACCAAATGAAGTTGATATCGATGAGTTGGTCAAATGGCTAGTCAAATCGCGTGCTGATCAAAAACCAAAAATACTCCAATTTGGTAGTCTACAAGTGGAAATGGGACTCATTTTCATTCACAAAATCCTGGAGGTTTACTTAATTTTAATTAATTAATAATTTTTTATTAATATTAGCAATTCCGTGTCTCAACTCAATCGGCCAATTTCATAATACCATTTGTTAATTTGGCGCAAGGTGGTTTCATTCTGGAAAATGAACATAATGGAGAAGTCCTCGAACTTTACCCAAATCCAAATGCCAATGCAATTCGAGAGGATATGGACGAGGAATATCGAGAGCCGCATCAATTCCTTATTCGACATCCAAAAGGCAAGAACACTTGAAGGCGGATTGGGAGGAACAAGTGGTGCAACAATATAAATTGCCTCATGTCGGAATAGAAATCCAAGGAATTGGGGTTGGATAAATACATAAAATTTAAATATTTTAATTAATTTTAAAATTAAGGAATTCACTCAAAACTTCGCTTGAGAATAATGGTCAGAAGCGATAATAAGAGTCGAGGAATGAAGAAAACAACAATACAATCATAATATAATCCCATTGAGTTATTTTGCTTATAAATCCTATTGTTTTTGGACGTACGATATTCCATCTCATTTCATGATTTTGTTTTCCTTAAATAAATAAATGACTTGTTTTGAATGTGCCCTGTATTTTGAACTTTTAAATGAACTAGTTGGTATTTTTAAAAATGAATATTGATGGTTTAAAAAGGGTCCCATCCCATCGCTCATGATAATTTACGACGACGAATATTCCATCGATTTTTCCAAATAAAAATTAATTTCAATTAAAATATCCTGAATTTATCAAAAAATAATATGGGATGATTTGTTCAATAACAAATAATGTTTTTGGCTGAATTGGTAATTAAAAGAGAATATATTAAAGCCAAAAATAAAATATGTGACCAAATATTTAAAATATTGATTTTTGATGTTGGCATTTAACAATAAGCAAATTTCATTCCTTTTCCACTTTCGTCGCTCATCCAATCATTTGCATTCGGACGATGAAGAAATCGATGAGCAATTGAATTCCTGAGGGATTTTTGCGCAATTCCTCCAACGGCACATATTCATGAATTCCATCTTCGGCGTAGACCACCTGTGAAATAATTAATTTTTTAATTAAAAATAAATTAAATATTACCAATGCCATCACTTTTTTCTCGGCCCCAACCACATCGACATTGCCCATTTGACGCATTCCAATGATTTGAGAGACCACAGCGTCCTCATCCATCACACGATAATGTTCCTTTTCCACTGTAAAAATTAAATGTTTTATTAAAATAAAAAAAAAAAGAAATTACCGAATGGGACAAATTCCACTGCTTCATCCAGATTGGTGGCGACCTCCGTCTCCGTAGTGGTAATTTTGCTTTTGCGACCGCGTTTCTTCAGCTTTCTCCCTTGGCTCGTGCTCTGTCGCTTTTTCATCATATCGTCGATTTCGATTTGCTCGGGCACCAAATCAGCATTTTTCTCCTCAAATTTTTCAATCGCATCTGGGCAGTGGCAGTTGTCGATCTGATGAAAAAGTGAAGTTATTATTTGACCATTTTGGGTAATTTATTGTAAGAAAATTTCATTTTGAAAATTAGAACTTACATATTCCCATGTGTCGTCCTCTTCACCATATCCAACCCAACGAATCTTGTATTGCACAACTCCATTGCAGATGCGTTTGCCAATCAATTCTTGCACGTAGAAAACCTTAACAATTGGAATTTTAATATTTATTTAATATTTTGATGGTTTCTTTAGTTCATTCCTTTTCAAAACTTCGCAAATTCCAAGCCAAGCTTATCTTATTAACCAATCAACAAAAAGCATTTTAGACACTTATTGATCGATTTAATTTAATCACCATATTTAGAACTGACCCAAAAATCATGCTAGAATTTTTTAGCTTTCATTGGATCATTTGCTCCCCTATATAGTAGGGGCTTATAACCAAATAAATATAAATATTTTCCTCATCCTCCAATATTTATCAACGAATTTTTGTGTTCTCAAACCTTATCAACGGCCTCTTCTGCTGTTGGCATTTCCGTGCCCGTCTCTGTTGCTGCTGAATTTGCTCCCCCTTCCGCATTCTTTGTTGGTGAATTATTGTTTTCGATTTTGACCTTTTTCATGGTTGCCTGAGTGCCCCGTCCACGTTTTGTGGCGGCTTGATTTTGGAGAGTGGCTGTATTTGCTTTTGGCATTTGAATAAAGTATATCAATTATCAATATCAATATTTTCTATAAAATTAACTTTTTAATTTTATGAAGATTATTGATTGTATAATATGGTTTGGGTTTTGAATCTAATTGTAATCTCTTTTAGTTTTCACTTTTCACTTATTAAATTGGATATTGAAAATTGAACTAATAACTTGATTATTAATAGGGAAAATAAATAAATATGTAAATAATTTTATTTTTATCCTAATATTAATACCAAGTACCAATCCGCAATCCGCTTGTTCTGTGAAAAATTTTGAAAAAAAAAATTATTTTTCTAACAAACTAAATTCGATCGAAAATATCATTGTTTTTTTTTCAACACCATTAATATACATATACAATTCCAATTCTAGCCCATCCATAATATCCTCTTAAATTAGCTAAGCTTGCATTGCATTGAAATTTATGCAAGCAACAAGCATTGAATTTTTGGACGTATACGATGTTTTTTATTTCTAATCGGACCGGGGTGAGTGATAGCTCATTCGAAAGAGCTCGAAAAACTGAGTCGATCTAGTGGTGGGAGAAATTCGGAAACCACCCGGGGGCTGAGAAACTGTAACTTGAATTAAGTCGCGCAAAGGAAATACGGATTGGAACTGCTCCGGTGGGCATTTCAGAGTGGACTCCTCCGTGTGCTCCGCCTCCGCGCGACCAGACGAGCTTGTGGCTCGCTTCGCTCGCCACAAGCCCGTCCAGTTCCCGCGCTTCGGCTACGCACACTCCGGAGTCCACTCTTACATTCCTCCGCAGTTCCAACACATTCCAGCGAGATTAAAATGACCATAAATGTCTTAATTTTGATTTTTTTGCGAAACCGATGGCAGATTTGAACTTCTCTCATCGAGACGCGTCGATTGATATATAGAAAATTTTTTCGATTTCAATCCATAGGGGGGACCCTTCACTTTTTCAAATTTCGGCATAATGTATCTCCGCCCCAGGGGGGTTTCCGAATTTCTCCCACCCCTAGATCGACTCAGTTTTTCGAGCTCTTTCGAATGAGCTATCACTCACCCCGGTCCGATTAGAAATAAAAAACATCGTATAAGTCAAGAGTACCCAAGCATTAATGCTTTGCTTTTAATTTTTAGCTTTATCAAAAATTTTTCTGAACTATTATTGCTGCATATCGATATCGACTACAACAAATTGTCAATAAAAATGAGCAAAGTAAAGTGCCTTCATTGTCCGATAAAACGCTTGCCACATCAAGTTTGTATATTTACAATTGCTTTTCTTTACATTTATACAATTTTTTAGATGGAAGAACACGTTTTACATTGCAAAAAGAATAAACCATATGAATGTGATATTTGCGGCCAATGTTTTCCAACTGCGAAAGGTCTAGGCACTCACAAAGGAAATTTTCACACGGCAGATGAACGGGGAACATTATTCCGATGCCCGTTTGTTTTATTTTATATTTATAATTAAAAACCAAAACACAGATATTGTCCGCATGGTTCCGATGATAAAAGAGCATTTGACAAACATGTGAGCCAACATGAAGAATCGGGCGGGTCAGGCTTCCGAAAACTGACCCGCTCTCGCTCTCGTGAACCAGCCCGCCGCTCATCTGTTTCGAACAATTCGGCAGCCAGTCCAATCCGAAGGTCATCAAGAGCCCGTTCGTGCAATTCATCAGCTCCTCGGCAGCGTGCACCATCCCGCAATTTCCGAGAAACATCCACGGTTTTTATTTTTACATTTATCATAAATTGATTAGTTGGCTAAATTAATTTTTGAGAAAAGGATAAATTATTTTTGGAAAAACCCACTTATATAATTTAAT
The DNA here is from genome assembly GCA_030063045.1 of Pratylenchus scribneri. NCBI lineage: Eukaryota > Metazoa > Nematoda > Chromadorea > Rhabditida > Pratylenchidae > Pratylenchus > Pratylenchus scribneri. The sequence goes on along the minus strand of JAQSEB010000014.1, from coordinate 241,263 downwards.
TTAAGAACACAAAAATGAACTAATAATGTTGTTAAAATCACCACACTTTACAGACCACCAACTCGACCAATTCAACAACTATGAATTGGGCATCGATGCCGCCAACCACAAATAATCTGCTGGGAAATGATACGGAAAATCGTCGCGAGGTTTTTTATTAAATTTATTTCTATATGAATAATTTGTTATTATTAGGCTGGATCAACTGCTCAAGGAATATTGCCGATCCGAATGGTTGCTAATGGTTTGCTGGAAATTGCCGTCCTCAACCCGGAATATGCGGAACGCCGAATTGCTGAATACAAAAGGCAATTTGCGGCAACGGTCAACGTAATAATTATTAATATTCCCAAATTAAATTCAATTTTATTCCAGCAACTTAGCGACATGAATCGGCGACTCCGGGAACATTGCATTACCGAGGGAATTCAATTGGCCCCGGAGGACTTTGTCGAGGAGAAAATCCAAGGTTTTTCGATAGTAATTGGAATGAATATTTAATTATAAATTAAATTTCAGCCCTCAAAGCAAAGTACCCACAAATCTATGGAGAACCTTCTGGGCAGCAATAAATGATGATGATGAATATGGAGAAGAATGGATGGATATGAAATGCTAAATTAGTGGAATTTTTCTAAATTTGTTTATGGCAGTGGCCTTTTTTCTAAATTTATGGCAGTGGCCTTTGAATCGCAAAATTTTTCGGGTTTTTTAATTGTATTTCCTCATATCAGTATTATTATTATATTTTATTTTTTCGCATTTGATAAATATTTTTCCATGGATTGAATATTTTCATTATTTTTTACTGATTGATTGATTTCATTTTGAATTCTTTAAATTTATTCTAAATTTTAATATAATTTAATTAAACATTTAAAACTTTCGGGAAAACTAATAAATAAGATTAGGTAACACAAAAAATGCTTTTTCACTTTATTAATTTTTAGATTATCATCCAAATTTTATCCGAGTAAAAATGGATTCAAATTTGGAACAATTTCATGATGAAGAAGAGCAACCTCCTCTCATAATTAGCATCGACACAGCTAATCCAACTGAAATTGGTGATAGAAATTTATCAATTCCTGCTCAGGAAGAGGCGAATAATGCCAGTTTTGTCAGTTCCCATTCGAATCAGTCAATTACACACGAAAGTCAGACCAGCGGAAGTAGCCAAAATGTTTGTGCATTTTGTGGCCGAGAACATGCCGAAATCAAGTTTACTTTTTAAATAATTATCCATACTAAATTTTTCAACAATTAGACCACCGCAAATAATGGATGATGCATATTCCACTGCAGCAATTTCCTCATCCTCTTCACTTTTGGCAACCATTCTTCCCTCACAAGAAGCGGCAAAACAACGAAAAGAGATATTGGAGAAAGCAACGGAAGAGGAAGCATCCGAATGGATTTTCTGCGATGTTTGCCGAAAATGGTATCATGCATTGTAAGTATTTTGGAATTGGGAAATATTAAAATGTGGAAAAAGTATTCAAAATGTCAAAAAAGTATTGAAAATATAAAAAGGGTTTTAATGGTTCAATGGTTTGTCTTAGATACCCAAACCTTATACTCAATCCATAGATCTCATTAAGATGGCTTCGTTTGATTATGTTTTGGCATTAGTTTAACCAATTTTTTCATAGTTTTGAACCAAAAACCAAAATGGGTTTAAACGGTTTAATACCCACTATTTTGACCAAATCATGAGCCATGCCATGACTTAAATTATATATCATTTAAAATGCGTCATGACGAGATCTATCAAAAGTATAAGGTTTGGAGGTCTAGGACGTACCAATGAACCATTGAACCGCTAAAATCTTTTTGTCATTTTTAAATACTCTCCGGCAAAAATTTAATACCATCCTTTTTAAAATGCTTCACAAATTCACTTATAGATGTGTGAATATCCAACAATATGAACTTCCATTGATTGACAAATTTCACTGCTCAAAATGCCAACCGGAACATGGCCCTAGCATAAGTCAGTACAAAAGAAATTTTAATTATAATTAAATTTAATTTTAGTGAAAGTGAAGCGAATTTTCCATCGCCATGCTTTTGATGATGAATCCGAACGAGAAATGCCCGTTCAAATTGGCACCGAAGCATGGACGGAGAAATTCAAAGAAATTTACAAACAAATTCCGGAAGTGTAATTTTATTGATTTTTAAAAATAAATCAATAATTAATTTTTAAGTCCACCGGATGTAATCCAAATATTTGAAAATGGCCATGAATTAATGGAAAGTTTCAATTTTGGCCATTGTTGGATGCAACCAATGAAAGTGATTAATCAAACTGGGCTGGGATTGAAAATGCCAAAAGATCCTGAATTTGATATTTTGGACGTTATCAAATTATTAGGTTTGGAATTGGAAATGTTTTTTGCAACAAAAATGGCGAAAAGATTATAGGGTTCATTGGTTTATTCTAGACGCCCAAAGCTTAATACCCAAACCCAAACGATAGATCTCATGATTTTGCTTGGGTTTAACCAATTTTAAATTAATTTTGAACCATGCACCGTATAAGGGTTTAAGATTTAAAACTTAAATCCTTAAATTGAAAACCCTTCTTTTTTTTTTGCCAAAAATATCAAATTATATACAAAATTGACGGGTCCTGACGAGATCTATCCAAATGGGTATGGGTTTAGTGCTATAGGACAAAAGACAAACCATTAAACCGCTAAAATCATTTCGCCATTTTCATTTGTTATATTTTTTGAATAAAATTAAATATTAAATAATTTTAAGGTGGTCATGTTTTGGTGGACACAATCGACGTTTTTGCTCAGCAATCCTACACAATGAGTCTTCATAACTTTTATCAACTTTGGAAAAGCCATCCGCGTGAACGTCTCTACAACATTCTTTCATTGGAATTTTCTGAGACAAAGTTTTATTTTTAAATTAATTTTTAATATTAATTTATATTTTATAGACTTTCTGAAATTGTTCAAAGTCCATTGTTGGCTCGCCAGCTGAGCTGGGTTCAACGCTTTTGGCCAAATGTTAATAAAGGGAAAAGCGACGACATTTATTCATGTAAATGTTTTTATTTTTACTGATAATCCTTGAATTATAAATTATTTAAATTCTTTTGGAACAGCCCAACTAGGCACCATTGATATATAAGAAAATAATTTATTTTACTATTATCACTTTTAAGAGCAGACTTAAATAGTTAACGATATTAATTTTATGAGCAAAAAACCATTAAAAATTTGCTAAAGATTAGTGGTTTTTTGGGCATAACTCCATCAATTCTAAACCAATTTAAATAAAATTAGTTCCATTCAATAGCTAATAGTCTGTTCTTAAATTTGTTACCAAAATTATCAAAATTGGTTCAGCCCTTTATGAGTTATTTTAAACGGCATCAAATTGAGGCGTATCCATTTATTTTTAATCAATAAATTCACTCTTTATTTTAAGTTTCCGACAATCCAAATTGGCATTCTTCTCCACGGAATAATCCACAACAACAAGAAGAAAATGCGCGGCCTTATGTGGAGCATTTTTGCCTGATGGGAATGGAGGGAAGTTACACTGATTTTCACATCGATTTTGGCGGTTCTTCCGTTTGGTACCATGTTTTTAAGGTTCAAATTTATTAATGGGTTAAAATACGAAAAAATAATTATTTTAGGGAGAAAAGGTTTTCTTCATTGCTCGGCCAAATGCCCAAAATTTGGAGGCATTTTTGCGATGGCAAAAGGACAAACATCGTTCCGAGCAATTTTTTGGCGATTTGCTTCCACCCGGTGAAAAACTTTATCGACTCCATGTTCGCGAAAGGGAAACGCTTTTTTTGCCAAGTGGTTGGTTGTAAATTAATTTACTTAAATTAATTATTCTTAATTTTTAATTTATTTTAGGTTGGATTCACAGTGTTTATACGCCCAAAGATTCATTGGTTTTTGGTGGCAATTTTCTTCATTCTCTGAATGTTCCAATGCAAATCAAGTATTTATTTTTTATTTAATTTAAATAATTTAATTATCCAGAATTTATGAAATGGAAGCGGCAGCCGACATTGAGGAACGCTTCAAATTCCCATATTTTGAGTGGTGCAATTTTTATGCAGCAAAAAATATTGCCGAATATTTGAAAGGTAAAATTATTCTATTTTATTGTTTAATTTTAAAATTGAAGATTTTACAATTGAAAATAAAGTTGCCGAACAAGTCATTTTGGACGCGGCCGAGGCCCTGGTTTCCAAATGCACCGAATGGGTTCGGGCACCACAAAAGAAATTCTACATGTTCAATGGGACATTGAAATTGTTGGAAAAGGAATTAAACCGGCAGCAGAACATGCAAAGACGATTCAGGTGCCGTCCAAAATAATTTATTTATTTGTTATTAAAATGTTTGTGGCCTTATTCTATTTTTTGATCTCATATATTGTTGATAAAATAAAAATGGATTTGGATTTACATCGTTTTAAAAAGATAAAACAGGCACGTCGACTCGGCATAGTCGATTTAGTCTATGAAATTTCAATTTCAGACTGGTTGTTTAAACCCAAACCGATTTTGGTTTCCACCAACATTTGATTATGCCTAAATAGAATACCAGTCTGAAATTGAAATTTCAGTGATTAAATTGTCCATTCTGAGTTGAATGAGCCTATTTTTGTAAGTCTAGGATCTAGGTTTCCAAGAAGCCGAATTTACAAAATTAGACCAACCCTAATTTATTTTATAAAATTGAATTTTGCAGTGAAAAACTTCCAAATTTGAAAACGACGCCCTCATCCCCTGCATTAATTGATTCAAAGCCAAAATTGGCTCAAATGGACACTCAAGATTTGGACAGTAGTTGGGATGAAGTGGAAGAGGAAGAAGAAGAAGAGGAGGAGGATGAAATAATGGAATATTCATTGGAGAGGGGGAAGAGGACCGAAGATGAAGATGGAGGAGGGGAAAAGCAGGTAAAAATAATTCAGAAAATTAATTGATAAATATTCTATTTAAAAAATAGAAGAAAAATCGATTGGTGAGGATCAAACGAAGCAGGCAAACCGTCTCAAACATTGGGAATAGTAGCAATGACGATAAATCGGCCAATCAAATGCATTTGGAAATTGAATCATCGGGGCCAATTAAACTCAAAATTAAATGTGGGAATGGGAATTAATTCTAATTAATTAAATTAATATTTTTTTTGATTTTTTAGTGCCAATGCAAGTTCCATGTTGGCGTGCTCATCCACCACCATCCCAATCGTCGCCATCTACATCATCTAATTTTGCCGGGGAAAAGGTAATCAATCGTTGGAATAATTTTTAATTTTTTGTAAATTAAGAAAATGTCATATGCCATTGAAAATGATGAGGAAGATGTGGATGTTGGCACATTGTTCAAGGGAAAATCGGCACATGGACGTCGACTTCGGCCCACATCACGCATTGCCAATTTATTCGATGCCAATGATTGTTCACCGGCTTCAAAAAAATGTAAAATTCATACTCTTCATAATAATTAAATATAAAAAAATAGAATTAAGTGAATTTATTCATTAGAAGGGTTTAAGTAAAGGCAATTAAATGGGATATATTACTTTCAAATTCAATTCAAAATGCGCGAAAATTAATGTAAATTTTAAGTATTCCTTATACCCATTTATGATCATAGAGCAGCTAATGGAAGGGGACCAATATGACCCATTTGACGCATTGGTATGTCGCCCGCTTTAGTCTATGGGAAATTTGCAGGGAGGTCTCGGGTTCAATTCCAATTGGCGTATTATGATTTTTTTTTTGGTATTTTCGAGAGATAGTGTGTAAAAAAGGGTTACCATTTACCAAATTTTAAGTTCCAAAATAAAAAAAATATATTGAATATTTCTGTAATATAGCCATTATAAACAATCACATAGAGACTGGTTTTACTCATCAGGCACATATCCAGGATTTTTGGATGGGGGGGGGGCACCCATGTAAAAAATTTCTAGGCGGGGTACGCATGTAAAAATAATTTGCCCAAGTAAAAATTTTAGTACAAAAATTGGCCCCGCAGGGTAAAATTTTGGCCAAAAATGGCCCCGCAGGATAAAATGTTGGCCAAAAATGGCCCCGCAGGGTAAAATTTTGGCCAAAAATGGCCCCGCAGCGAAAAATTTTGGCCAATTTTGGACTACGTACCCCGTGTACCCCCCCCCCTAATAAATACGTGCCTGGTTTTACTGTTTTAATATTTCCGAATTTACATTTCAGCCAGCGAAATTTTGTCGGATACATTTTCGTCACAAAAACGGGCAAGCGATGCTACCGATTCGGATTTTGATCCTGGCCGAACCGCTGCTGGTCGCAAAAATTTTATGGCCCAATTCTCAGCGGAGGAGAGAAAACGAATTGAATTGGCCGAACAAGCAGGTGGAAAATGGATAATGGGAATTATATCAAAATAATAATTTTTAAGGCGAAATGGATGCCCGCGGTACTCTTTTTTCGCCATTCCAACGAAATAAATTGGAATCGAAGAAGAAAAAGCGGACATCGCAACAACAAAAGATAAGGGTGAAATTTTAAATATTGATGAATAATTTAATTAAAAAAATTAGGAAAAGCCGAACTCAGTGGTGGAAGGAACATCCTCAACCAATTCGAATCCAACCGATGAATCGCCGGCATCCCAATCTCCAATTGAGAAAAAGGCAAAGAAAACAACGGCAACGACAGCGTTGAGTACTCGACAAAGATTGGCAAAGAAATTGGGTTTAACTCGAAAGAAATGAATGAAAATATTCACATTTTTCTAGTCAATTAAGCATAGTAAAGTCATTCATTTTTTGCCATTCGAATTTGATCTTTTTATTGTTTATTTATTTCTCTCAATATTTCGAATATTTTCCAATTTTTTATGGTCCATTTTCACATTTTATTTGTTATTCGTTAATTTATTTGCATTATTAATAAAAATGAATTTATTCTATTTTGTCGGAATTTAATTAAATTGATAAATTTATCAATGAATATTTTTATTTTAATTATTTTGTAAATATGAAATCAAATTTGTTAGCATTCCTGCACAAAAATGAGTGATATGGAGCAACGGCATAAATCTTCGCCGGCGCCCATTGAATTTGAATTTGACGATTCGAGAATGGGCACAAAAGAATAGTTGAGTGAATATTGTATATTTGAATTATCCTAATTTTTAGTTGGGATCATTTTTACGATTCTGAATTGGCAAATTTTGAGGACACCGGCGACGAGGGTGAGGTAGACCATCACATTTTTATTTCCTGCTTAAAATTAATCCAGATTTAATTAGCAATAAAATTTTTGATAGTTTCAATATTTATTTGACGAAAAAAGTATTTAAAATGGCACATAAGATTGTAAGTTATAATAGTTTAATGGTTTGCCCTAGAGCTACAAACCCTATACCCAATTGATAGATCTCATTAAGACGCGTTCATTGGTATATAATTTTCCATGGTTTGAACAAAAATTAAATGGTATTAAACCGTTCAAACCATTTGAATTATGGTTTTTGGTTCAAAACTAATTTAAAATTGGTTAAATTTAAGCAAATCATTATGAAAACATCCATTTCTTCAAAATCCTCTGAATCATTCTAATCTCTATCTTTAGTCATATTCAGTGGTCTTTTCATCAAATTAAATTAAATTGCCAATGCCTACCTAACACCTAAGTGCCTTTTTCCTATTTGTCCTACCGTACCCCACCTTTCGCCTACTCAACCTATCACCCTAACAATCAAATTTTGCCTCAATCTACATTTTTAAAACCATCCTTTTCCTACCCAATACTTTTTCCTCTTCACATTCACATTATTATAACATTTTCCCACACAATTAATAAAGAATAATTTAAAATTGATCACCCCTATTCCATATCCCTTTCATTGGGCAACTGGGGGCTTAGGTCTCCGGTGTAGTGTCTAGGGCAAAAGCCTAAAATCAATTCTCGCCCCTAACCATTTTAGTCCTAGTTTAAGACTAATATAAATATTTCACATTTTTTTCAATTTATTCTCAAATTCAATTCACTTATTAATTCAGATTTGGTTCGGCATTTCGGCAGAGCAGCGAATTCTCAAATTCATTGTGGAACGAATTCCATTGTCGGCTCGAATTTGTGACTTGGGCTCTGGGAATGGGGCCCTCCTCCGTAAATTGAGGGACCGAGGATATTCCAACCTTCATGGATTGGATTATTCCCAAAAGGCGGTGGAATTGGCCAAAAGGGCCTCATCCCCTTCACATTGCAATGAAAGCGGTGGCCATAGTACCCGAGAATCGACTGGGAAAATTGCATTGCCAATTCAATTTCGGGTAAATTCCAAATAATAGTCCCAAAATCATCCATTTTTTAGGTTGTTGATTTAACTTTGGAAAAATTGGACAGCGATTTGCATCAAAAATTCGACATTCTTGTGGATAAGGTGGGAAAATATGCCCAATATTTATTTAAATTAATTCATTTTAGGGCACATTGGACGCAATTTCCTTGGCCCCAGGAAGGCAAAAATTGTTGACGAATTATCATCGAAATATTTGCCAACTTTTCCGATCCGCCGACGAAATCGATGATGATTTTGAATTACTTGGTACATTTCCATCATTATTTCCAATACATCAAATTTTCCCTAAAGGCACAAAGGATTCGGCCGTTGTTCGAATGCGACGAATGCAAAAAAGATTATTGTTGATTATTTCGTGCAATTTCACAAAAGATGAATTGGTGGATTTGCTGGAAACGGATGATGGACTTCGTTTTTGTACAGAATTGCCAAATCCATCCGGCACTGGGACAATCAAATTTGGGGGCAAAATTGGCGCCACAATCACCGGGGCAATATTCCAATGGAAGAAAACGGAAGAGGACTCAACTCAATGAATAGAAATTATATTATAAACAATGAACTTGTTTGGATTTATTTATAAAAATGCACATCATTCATTCATTAGAAATAAAATATTTAATTAATAAAAAAATAAAATTTTATTTATTTAAAAATTTTTATTCTTTTTTGTCCATGTTCTTTGCTATAAAAATTCAAAATGGCAAAAATTTTCTATTTATTTCAAATTTTATTGAATGAAAAAATGTATGGGATGTAAAAAATTGTGTTTTTACTGTTGCCTTCGAGTATATTGTTAAATGTCAACAATGCCGCCTTTCTTATTCATACTACTGTACCCCCACTTCTTTTCCTAATCATCCCGTCAGCCGTCACCATATCAATCAAATTTTGCCCCAATCTGCCTTTTAAATCCACCATTTTTCCTCTCTTAATGCTTTTTAACCTTCATATTACTATCATAAAGAATAATTTAAGTCGAACTCCTTTAATCCCTTTTCCGTTCATGTTCATTGGGTAACTGGAGGCTTAAAAGTTAAAACCTTCTACGAAGGCCAGGGACGAGAGCCTAGGCCCACTCTCGCTCCAAACCACTTCATTCCTAGATTACGTCTAATAATTTATTCGTAGCCATAAATTCAATTCCTATTCCGACAATTTTCAGTCAATTTTCGAACATTTTCATCAAATTTAATTATATTTTTCACTCAAAAATCAACTCAAAAAACAACTGCCTGCAAAAAAAAAACAATCTCGTTTGGATATTACTTCAATACTTGAGGGATAAACTTAGGAAAAGGGAATAATCCCTGCCAAAAAGTAAACAAAATAACAGAGAATTGTCCGTGAAGTGAAGCTTGGGCCGAGGGGCATTCGATTTTTGCAGCAGAGGGGAATGTCGTCGAGAAAAAAGCCAAAAAAAACGAATGAGAAGCAAAAGAAGAAGAAAAAGGATGAAATTGGATGCCGCCAAAAGATAAAGGAAGGGGGAAGGCGGCAAATGGCAGCTGAAAGGAAGCTTTCGGCCATTGGGGACATGGCCAGAAGGCCATCTTCCACCAATTCCAATGGAATGAATGAATGAATATTCAATGCGCCATTGAATGCTGGAAGCGTGTTGATGGCCTCTGCGTGCCCTTGGCCCATCCTCCATCTTCCAATAACCACCAAGCTATATTCCTCTATAATTCCCACATATTCCGTGTTCCGTCCAATTCCATCCATCCATCTTTCTTCATCATTTTTATTCATTTTTATTTCTCATTCATAATTTTATTGAATTAATTTGCCTATAGGAAATATCATGGGGGAAAGTTGCCACTTCTTTTTGTGACATTTTTTCGGCTATTCCATTCCACAACAACATTTATTTTCGTTGCCATTTTGAAATGTCGGCCTCTTTCCTACTTCTACGAAACAGTTTCCCCTCTTCAAGTGGCCATCAAAATGCAAATGAATGCGGTTGTGGAAAGGCGTGCTGTTTCAGTTATGATGCCCAAACTTGTTGCCTTGTGATTTTGCCGGTCACCGCTGCAATCGCCTTTTTCATTTGGCTATTTTTTCAGGCAAATAAATTACCAAAATATTTTTTGCGTCCATTTTTAAGAAAGGACATTTGGCTGTTGGCCTGGTTTTGGCCCAACTTTTTGCCATCGTTTTTCTCGGCATTCTTGCCTTTCTTATGGCCGTCGCATTGAGACGATGTTGGCGACGTTCCCGCTCTTATTTTTGGCCAAAAACAAAAAATGGGGAGTGTGGAAATGGATGTGAAGATTGTGGAAATGAACAACAAAAACAACAACGAATTTAATATTGAGTCTATCAAAAACTATATATTTTATTCAGAATTTTGACGATAAAGATATTATTAGTCCTAATCTAGGGCTAAAGTTATTTGGGGCAAGAGCTGGGCTTAGGTTCTCGCCCGGGCCTTTGTCGGAGGCCTAAACCCTCCAATGGCCCAATGAATGGGATAGGAATGATTCAACTTTATATTATTCTTTATTATTGTCGGGAAAATTGTAAAATAATTGAAGAGGAAATTAGGAAAGGAAAAGGGCTGGTTTATAAATGCGGATTGGGGCAATATTTGATTGATAGGATGACGGGTTGATTTGGCAAAAAATGGGGGTACAGTAGGGCAAATAGGAAGGGCCCTTACCCCTTACTTATTAGCATTTGTTTGCATTTATTTGAACTTGTGCAAATTTAAGAATTATTTTTGGTTTTTTACCCTCCTCATTTAATCCGATGATCGCTGTCGCTGTGGTTTAATAATTCAACATTGAATAACCCCGATTCATCCATATCAACTTTATTGAACAATAAATAATCCGCCCAACCTTGAACCATTTCCCTCAATCCAACCTCATTTTGGTTGTATAATTGTGTGTGTTTTTTTTAAACTGTTGAACAAAAATGGGCATTTTTGTACCTTTTTAAACCGATCAATCCCAGACGCATTGCCTTCCAAATTCCAATGCGAATTACACCTTTTCATTTTTGTCCAATTTTGAAAAATTGAATTTCCAACCAAAATGTCCGAAATGTGCCATTTTCTTCTCATTTCCATCTTTATTTTTCTTATAAATTTCATTTCTGCTCGAAAATTTGAATTGGCCCTTTTTGCTAGCAGTGGATGTTATTCCCATGATATTATGGTTAGAATGGCTCAAAAATATTCGAACATTTCCAATCAAAGATGCTCGAAATTGGCCAAACATTTGAGTCCATTTTGGGATCCAATGAATCCAGTGAATCTCCTCAAATTCATTGGGTCCAAATATTTGCCTATGATTTTGATTTCGGTGGTCAATTGCCAAGGCCGAAACATTGGAAAAGTGTTGTGGTGGATTTGACGGAAAACAACATGGAAGGGAATAAGGATGAAGAAGGTCATTTTTAGTTTATTCAAATATAAAGTTTTATTGGAGACTGGAGCCTTTTTTATCCTATATTTTATGCTTCATTTCACCATAAAATTAATTTATTATTTAAATTAAAATAAACAGAAAGAGAAGCGAGGGAAATGCAAATTTATGGGCATAAATTGCTTTGGCAAATGAATGTTCCCTTCGATCATGTCTGTTTTTTCTGTTTTATGACCATATATAAATATGCTTCCAGGATCGACTCTGGGATTTGCGTGGTGCCTATTTTTTCTTCCATGTTTTACGTTGGAATAATCGACTTTGCCATCGATTTGTTCGTTCCCCGGCATTTCGACACTTTTTGGCCAACACCAAAATTGAATTGGTTGTGGTGGATCATTTCATTCAGGTTTGGCCATCAAATTAAATAATTGGCCAAATTTATTTTCACAAAAAGGAATGCTTCGAAATGGCCGCCTCCCTGTTGAATGCCTCCATCACCGTCCAATTCTCGAATTGGCCAATTGCGTATTCCATTCCCCCACCATCTGATCATTAAATCCTTTCCCTTCTCCCAAAAGTGATGGTTACATTACCTCATTCAATGTGCCGGCACCTCCTTCGGCTTTCCCGATGACTGGCACTGCATATTCACCAAAAGGTTAACCGAATAATGAATTTGATTACAAAATCATTAATGCTAAACATTTTGGATATTAAATAATGTAGTAAAAACCATAATTTGTTGGCAAATTCATTTTATTCTTTAATTCCATATCGGGAATTATTTTTCAACCTCTCGAAAATGTGGGGAATTATTAGAGAATGGGGAATTAAAAGAGTATTTACGGTAATTGAATTCATCAATTTTATTAGATTTGTCCAATTTCGTTGTCCGTCTGAAGAATTGCCTTTGGCATTTGGTGATTATGGGGGCAAGGAGCATTCAAGCAAATGTGGTCAATCAATTCTACGCATCCATTGGCCATCCTCAAGTTATTTCAATTTTTATTTCCAATTAAATTAATTTTTTTCGTCTAATTTCTAGATAAATTTGGACCAAATGGAAGCCAAACATTTATTTTATGCTGGGCGGGCCGAATTTCTTATCGAATCCATTCGGCCAATCAACAATCGAATAAAACATTTTGGATGCGCAAAATGCAACTCATACATAAATGTGGAGGAAAACAATCATTCTTTGGTGACGGAAAATCATAAATTAGATGAAAAAAGGGAAATGAAGAGAAGTTTGACCAAAAAGAAAGGAAACAGAATTTTGCCACAAAATTGTGGAAATCAAACTTTGATGATGGCAACAAAAATGATGATGCCATTTTTGATCTTAAAAAGTGATAATTGCACAGAAATTGGAGACAAAATTGGGATGGGCGAAACAATGAAAATGAATTCAATGGAAAAAGAAGAAGAAAGATGGAATAGAAATGGATTTGATTGGCAAGAATTGGAGCAAACAAATTTTATATTGGTCACTTTTGGCAGTGTGGCAAAGGTCCACAAAAATATACAATAATATTTTGCTGAATATTTTCAGGTGGAATTTATGCCACCAAAATTGTTTTCCATTTTTTTGCATGCATTTTCCCAATCGCCCAATTTGGTGATTTGGCAGACTAATAGTGCGGTGGAGAAAATTATGAATGAAAAAAAATTGCCAAAAAATGTGCGAATTGTGCGATGGGCGCCGATCAAAAAAATTTTGGGTGAATTTTTGAGTGGAATTAAGGGGAAAATATTTTCCTAAACAGCTCATTCAAATCTACGTTTTTCTATTTTGCATGGGGGAATAAATACATTGAATGAGGCATTGACATTTGGCAAACCAATTTTGGGACTTCCACTTCAAGTAAATTTATTCAAAAATGATCAAAATTAAAAATTCTGATTTTAATAATTCCGCCTGTTCTGATTTTAATAATTCCGCCTGTTCTGATTTTAATAATTCCGCCTATTCTGATTTTAATAATTCCGTCTGTTCTGATTTTAATAATTCCGCCTGTTCTGATTTTAATAATTCCGCCTGTTCTGATTTTAATAATTCCGCCTATTCTGATTTTAATAATTCCGTCTGTTCTGATTTTAATAATTCCGCCTGTTCTGATTTTAATAATTCCGCCTGTTCTGATTTTAATAATTCCGCCTGTTCTGATTTTAATAATTCCGCCTGTTCTGATTTTAATAATTCCGCCTGTTCTGATTTTAATAATTCCGCCTGTTCTGATTTTATTAAATTCCGCCTTTTCACGAAGAATATTAGAAATTTAGTAATTAAACTTTTCCAAACCGTACTCTATCCTAATTCTGACCATGAATTTTTTTTAAAGAAATTCGAACTTTTTGTACCAGTAAAAAACATCCTAATTCCTAACCCCCTCCTTAATGTCATTTATCCAAAAAAAACGAATTATTCCCATTTATTAAGGGTGATCAACCATCAAATTTGCAACGTCTTGTTGATTTGGGCATGGCCGAATTGTTAGACATTCGAGCAGTTTGGGAAGGGGTATTGGGAAGAAAAATGGACAAAATTGAGACAAACTACTCAAAATATTTGGGAAGAGCACAAAAAGTTGCAGACATGATCAATTTTCATAGACGAGAATTGGGTGGAGGGCAGCAGAATTTTTGGTTGAATTGGGCCGCCGAAAAGAGGAAAAAGCTGAATGAGAGAGGCCACCGATTCTTCCACCTTTTTTATCGGACTAATTTTGAACATTTTGCTATGATGGAAATTGGAATTTGCATTTTAGTATTGTCAATTTTGTGCACAATTCTTTCAAAATAAATAATAAATTGATGACCACACCAAAGACCAACCAAAGTACGAAAAAGTACGAATTTATTTTCGTTTTGGGATGGATATTCTCAATCCTATCCAATTGAAACATGCAAAATGCCCCACTCTTCACGCTCAATGAATCCTTTAAATCTTCGCCGATTCGGTCATTGACCCATATTAATGGACATTTTTGGGAGGTTATTTCGTGGATTGAAAACCATTTCGCCGAATAACCCATCATTTAACCAAATTTTACCACAGATTTCAATCAAATTTAAACACATAAAATTATTTTCCTTCCAAAAATGTCAACCCTGGATTTGAGTCGCCAATTCTTCAAATTGCTCGTCCATTTTCGAGAACACGATTTGGTAAGTAGAAATTGAGGTAATATTTAGAAAAAGGGCGAATAAATTTTATTATAATTTTTGGTATAATTCAATTTGGATTTTTCACTCTCAAAATTGTCGCAAATTTCGTAAATTCGATTGGCTGAAAAATGGGCTGTCAAGTTTCCTTGGCAACACAAACATTTTGTTCGGATGCCTCTCTGTCCATGAGAAGGATTTTTTACAACAAACAACAAAAGAGGGAATGGCAATTTAGTCGAAAAATAGGCTTTTGGGGAATTGGGCCATAATAGACAAAAAAAGTGACCAATACATCAATAATACCTATATTATATTTACTTTTCCAATCAACTCCAAAACAATATTTTACCTCCAATATATCAGCCCAAATCAATACCCGTCCGTAATTCCGTGAAATTTCCTCGCAGTCAGCCACCTGCAGCCCCATTCCCCCTTCATTCCATCCCCTTCATTGCTGCCAGCCGCCGGTCGTTGAAAATAGTTTCGCTCTTTCTTTTTTTCCTTCCAACCGTCAAGCAAATCGTCTCCCAAAACAAATTGATTTTCCTCTTCTTTTGTACCCAGCCAAATTCCATTTGTTGAAATATTTTAAGCTGAAACTCTCTTAAATCTATTTAAATTATTTCCAAATTCAATTCAATCTATTCGATTCATTCATTTGTAGATTGCATTTGCCGATGAACATTCCCGTCTTCATGCCGAAGCCATCCAAACCGCCGAATATGGGCCCTGCATTGCGCATTATTATTCCGTCATGTCAAAGGCAATAAATGCATAATATCCCACAATAAATTATACACATTTTCAGCTCATTGAGGAATATTTCTGTGGAAGTTTTCATTTTGTACCGCCTCTCCCTGCAGCAAAATCAAATGTCCCGGAAAAATATAAAAGAAGGAAGAAATCGGCAAAAGGGGATTCATCATCTTCGTTGCCCGCATCCATTCGCCAATTGCATTTCAGAATCGCTGAATGGTCCAAAAATGATATATTGTAAAATTAGAATTTATTTTCAGTCTGGAATTAGGCCCAGGAAAAAATTGTTTGGACATTGGTTGTGGAATTGGCGATGTCATTGAACATTTGGCCATAACTGGGGCAACATTGACGGGATTGACCATTGCACCGAATGAAGTGAAAATAATGGTAGAAATTAAATAAATTAATTTGCAGGTCCAAATTGGGAATGAAAATTTCCGTTCATTGGGAATCCAAAACCATTGTCGATTATTGGAGGCGGATTGCACAAAAAGTAATCATTTTAATGTGAATTTGGGAATAATCCAAAAACGAATTCAGCCCTTCCTTTGGCCACTGGAAGCCAGGATTCGGCCTATGCAATTTATTCACTCAAATATTTCCCAAAATTGGAGCCAATTTTTGGGGAATTTTCGAGAGTGATCAAAATGAATGGACTTTTGCTGATTTATGATTTGCTGAAAACGGACAAATTTGATCAGAAAAATGCGGAACATTGGTGAGGGAAAATTGGGATAAATAACAAAAAAAAGAATAGTTGATTTTGGGTAAAATTTCACTCTCAAAGCCAATCAAAGATTAAAATTACTGTATCAATAATTTTTAATATCCGATCCTAATTCCCTCAGTTCACTTTTGGAAGGATTGGAATTTGCGTGCGGAATGCCCCCACTCCATTCTCGGCGCCAAATGTTGGAGGCCGCTGCCAATGCCGGTTTCACTTTGGTCAATTCCATAGATTTGGACGCCGAAGTGGGCAAACCATTCCATTTTTGGTTCAGCCATTCTCCAATGTTCATGTGGATGATGAGGTATCAACCTTCCCAAAATATTCAATTAATATTCTCCCAATTTATTCAGGTCCCCAATAATTGGCAAACTCATCAAAATGGCACAAATTTTGCGCATTCTTCCGCCCGGTTTTCATCGTTTCAATAAAATTTTTCTCTCCGGAACTGTGGACAAAATTGTGCGAGCCGGCGAATTGGGAATTCTTTCAGGGGCGGAAATTCTTTTATTTCGGAAAAAAATGATGCAAAATTGATGATGAAAACGAATTTGATGGATGGCATTTATTCATTCATTTCATTTCCCACTTTTAATTTTTGTAATTAATAAATAAATTTTGAAAACAAATTCATCAACTTATTTATAATATTTGTTTATTCAATTTTATTTTAATTTATTTTATTCATCAATTTATTTTTGCTTTTGTAGATGCCCGAAAAATTGGATGAAAAAAATGCCGAAAATATTGAAAATAAACCAAAAATGGAAGGAATGAGCAATGAAAATGGAAAAATTGAGGTGAAGGAGGGAAAAGGCAAAAGACGAATTGGAATAATTGGATATGGCCATTTGGGTTGGTTAATTTAAATAATTTTTTAGTCCTAATTTTGGGATAAAATTGTTTGGGGTGAGAACTGGGCCTAGACTCTCGCCTTGGGTCTTCGCCGGAGGCTTAAGGCCCCAGTGACTCAATACCAATGGGATAAGAATTAGGGGTGATCAATTTTAAATTATTCTTTATTAATTGTGCGGGAAAATGTGATAATAATGTGAAGGGGAAAATATTAGGATAGGAAAAAAGAATGGTATTCAAAAAAGGTAGATTGGGGCAATATTTGATTGATGGGCTGACAGCAGGGCGATTAGGAAAAAAATATGGGGTACGGTAGGAAAAATAGGAAAGGCCCTTTTAGGCATTATTAGCAATGACAAATTTAATAAATTTTGGTGTTTTATTTATAGGCCAATTCCTGAAAAATGAATTGGGAAAAAGTGGAGAATTTGAGCTGAAACGAATTTGGAATCGGACAGAGGACCCGGATGAAGGAGTTTTGGCATTGGAACATTTGGACGAAAAAAATTTGGAGGACATCGATTTGGTCATTGAGGTGTTAAAATTAAATATAATTCATTTTTTATTTGAATTTAAACCAGAATTCATTCAATTTTATGCCTATATTTAATTTCAGAATTTTTTTAGGTTGCCCATCCCGAAATAATCCACCATTATGCTAAAACAATTCTCAAATATGCTGATTTATTTGTGAGAAACATTTTAGATTAGAGTTAATTATTCCCTTCTCAAAGATTGGATCGCCCTCGGCTTTGGCAAATGAAAAAACCCATCGTGAAATTCAAGTAAAATTTGGGTCAAAATGAATTCATTTTTAATTATAAATTTATTAGAATTGTCTTCGACTGCACCCAAATCGATCCGTTTTTATTCCCTGTGGCGCACTTTGGGGCGCAAAAGACATTCAAAGAATGGCAAATCTCAAAATATTGAAGGTCCGAAAATTGAATTCAATTTTATTTTTGTGTTTTCAGAGCCTTTCAATTACGATGATTTTCCATCCAAATTCGCTGCGTTTGCCGGAATTGACCGCTGAATCTGGCCCAGAAAATGAAATAATGC
Organism: Pratylenchus scribneri; assembly: GCA_030063045.1. Taxonomy (NCBI): domain Eukaryota; kingdom Metazoa; phylum Nematoda; class Chromadorea; order Rhabditida; family Pratylenchidae; genus Pratylenchus; species Pratylenchus scribneri. Next base: position 222,968 of record JAQSEB010000014.1, on the reverse strand, counting down.
ATTCATTTTGTGTGGATTGTTTGAAAAGTTACAATCCAAAAGTGCTCTATGATGGTGGAAATTACATATTTTTAAAAAATACTTAAATTATTTTTAAATAAAGGCCCAGTTCGGCAACTTTGTTCCCTGGCCCCAAACAATGTGTAAGCAAAAATGGGAAATAAATTAATAAAATTAATTGAATTATTTTCCAAGGAATTCGATGGCTTGTGCCGCCATTGCCGCCCACAATCTTGGCTTTGATAATACCCGCGCAAAATTGATCGTCGACCCCGAGTACCATATATATTTATTATATTAAATAATAGAGCAAAAATAAAATTAATTTAGCTTAAGGCAAAATATCCATAGAGAATAGGTATTATTAGTCCTAATTTAGGGCTAAAATGGTTTGGGGCGAGAGCTAAGCTTTCAACGGGGGCCTAAGCCCTCCAATGGCCCGATGAATCCGATAGGAATATAAGGGGAACTCAATTTTAAATTATTCTTTATTAATTGGTAAAAAATATATTCTTAAATAAAGTGAATGAACGCCAAAATGACGACCATTTGGGAGAAAAAAGGATGTGTTTAAAATAAAAGGCAGATTGGGGCAATATTTGATTGATAGGGTGACTGGGCGATAGCCAAAAAATTGGGGTACAGTAGAATGAATAGGAAAGGCCCTTTGACAGGTAAAAGGATTAAATGAGTAATTAACAAAAAAAGATATCGGATTTAAACATTTTTACCTCAAAAAAAATTGCCAAATTTATATTTCCATTAACACTTCTCATTATTATGACCAAATGATTTCCTTTTTAGGCTCCGAAATTGGAATATCATTGAATATGAGGCAATCGGGGAAAATGGATTTCGTACGATGGTTCGACGCGAGAATCCAGCCCAACCGGGGATGGTGACCGGCGAAAACACTTATTTCTCATTTTTGTCCAGCATTGAAGGTGTGCAAAATGGTACTTGTCCGCTTTTTTGTGGCAAAGTGAAAAAGTGAAGGATCTCCCCCTTTGGGTCGCCAGCAGGATTAGCCCAGGGTCGCATTTTTTGGTCGAAATTCTGAGAATGATGTTGACATGTGTGGGATTTCAGAGTTATAACCAAAATGGAAATACGAAAATTCTGGAAATATAATTAAGATAACAGAATTTTGAGAATGATTCTAAAAATATAACTCATTTCCATTCTCAGAATATACGTTAAAAATGAACGAAAAAATGAATAGTCAAAATATTTGGAATTTTGGAAATATTTTAAAAATAAAATTCATTTCAAAATCCATTTTCAGCCTTATTTTCAGTATGCATTCTCAAAATTGATCAAAAAATGATCTTCAAAATGCCATAATTCTCAAAATCCATTTTCATCTTATTTTCAGCATGTATTCTAAAAAATGGGCAAAAAATGTATTTTAAAAATGGCACCATTTTCAAAATATTTTAAGAATATTCCGAGACAAAATTTTCATTATTTAGTGCCAAAATAGGCCAAAAATTTTTTCCAAAACTCAACAAAGTTCCCGCGCACCCGGATTTCGAGAATCCCAGGATCCCGCGCACTCGGGAATCCCAGGATCTCGCGCATCCGGATCTCGAGAATCCCAAGCTCCCGCGCACTCGGGCGTCTTAGGACCTCGCGCGAGTCCAATCACAACGGCTAATACACCGGAAGCATGCCCCAAAGGGGCAGCAGCCATGTTTTCCCCTTATAAATCTGGGTGCTATATGGGCTGAAGGCTAAAAAAATTTTATGAGAAGCACACGATAGGAGGAAATAGATAGGAGCCATCTCTGATCGTCTAACAGAAATAGTACGCATTTTACCATTGTAAAAAAAGAACAAATTAGAAAATATTCTGAAAATCAGTTCCAATTTTAAGAATATTTTATCATAAATTTTCAAAATTAATTCTGAAAATGAGTAGAAAATAAATGGTGAAAATCTTACTATTCTAAATATATTCTGAGATTTCTTCCATTTTAAAAAGCATTTTTATTTTGATTTTAAAAATAATTCTGAAAATGTGTATGAAAATAATTGTAAAAATAGCTTAATTCACAACATATTCCAAGATTTCGAGTATTCTTAGCCTATTTTTAAAATAAAGATATTACAAAAATATTCTGAAATTTATAACATTTTGAGAATTTATTTTCATATTATTTTTTGAATCATTTTCAAAATTGGTCTAAAAATAGATTCCAAAATGATGAACATTTAATAATGCTTTTCAGAATTCTTTTATTTTCGATATATTTTACAAATTACATTATTTTTAAATTATTTTCATAATTTGATGAAATCCTCAAAATAATTTGCTCTGTATTTTTTTTGTGACCCTGGGAGGGTTAGGGTCATTATGGGGTTACCTTTGATGATATCCTCCCTGATTGACCATACATAATCCAAACCCTATTCCTGCTGATGACCCAAAAAAAGGGGGGGCCTTCACTTTTCCCTTCTCAACAAAAAAGCGGACGTGGCGTCAAGTACCCAAAAAATAATAATTTAATGGACGGACTCATTTTCGCTCTAATTTTAGACACACTCTATAGGCCACCTGGTTTCAACATTTGCTGATGAATTTGAATTGAATTGAAATGAATGGAGGAAACATTAATTTAACCAATTATTTTAAATATATTTTTTTAATCCAAACATTTTTTAATTTTATTCTTTTTTAATTCTGTGATTTATAAATAAATATTCGATTAATTCTATTTTAAAATGCTAATATATTTTGGTCAAATTGAATTTTCGCTTGCGAGAATTTAATTTTTTGAATTAATTCGAAAAAAGAAGGAAAATTTATCATTCAAAAAAAAGTGAAAAATTCATTCAAAAAAGAAGCCAACCAAAACCAATTTCAGAGTCAATCTGAAAATGCGATTTCAAATTCTACTTTTTATTTTCTTCATCATAACAATTTTGCCACATCAAAATGTTGGTCTCGATGGCTGGAAAGTTTTCATCCATATAAAGGGCCAACTCCTTTGTGGGCCATCCCCCCTTATGGATGGGCAAATTGAATTGTGGACTGAAACAAGAATGAAGGGTGGTTGGTCGCCGAATCAAATTCCATTGAATGAGTCGATTAAAACGGACGAAGATGGCATGTTTCAATACATTTATGATGGCCAAAAGGAATCCAATTTTGTTTTTGATCCGGAAAGGATGGAGTCAAGTCCATACATTCGAATGAAATTTGTTCGTTTTTTACTTATAGTAATTTCCATTTAATATTTATTTAAAATTTCCACAGCATTGCGAGGATAACAAAGACGATGAAATTCGATTTGAAATTCCCGAATATTTTGTGCAAGGCGAAAATGACTTTGGCAAAAAGTTTCGTGTTTTCGACATTGGCATCATCAATTTGGAGGGAATTTTTGAACATTTTGACGAAATCTCAATTGGCTATGAGAATTAAAATGAAAGAGACATTAAATTGGATAACAAAAATTCGGTGCATATTTGGGAATAAAATTTGAAATGAATAAAATTTGGATATTTTATTTTATTTATTCATCTTTTTAAAAAAGAGCAAGAATTCTGTGTTGAATTTAATTTATCAATTTACTTTTATTACTCTATAATTTAGGGTTTTAAAATAAAAGTGAATTTTGGTGGCCATCACCAATCATTCACTCAAATATATTCACAAAAATGAAGAAATTTAAAAAAATTAAAAATTTACATTAAATAATTAAAAACCACCAATTAAAAGAAGAATAAGTACAAAATAAATCCATTTTGTTGGTGACATTTTTTTTAAAATTAAGGAAAATATTTGATGAAATAAAATGGAATGGTAACTTAGCTCTAATCTAAAGGGTAGTTAATGGCCTAAAATGGTTGACTGAGTCAATTTGTTCAAACATTAGCGGCAATGATCATTCGTGTATTTCCAAAAAAAATTTTAAATATTTGTTCAGCCAGTAGTGCCATCTCCAAAATTTGAAAAATCGAGCAAAATTCGGAAAAAATTATTGTAAAAATTTTCAAAATTCGGGCATAAATTTGGCAAATCTTATAAAAAAAAATTCACTTCATATTTATCTAATGACTTGAATTTATTTGAGTAATTCGGATTGTAAAATAAAGATATCTGTTAATGCATAAGGGAAGGGCCATTCCTATTCATCCTACTGTAACTGTACCCCCACTTCTTTTCCTAATCATTCCGTCATCCTATCAATCAAATATTGCCCCAATCTGCCTTTTTAAACCAGCTCTTTTCCACCAAAATGTTCACTTTTTTTAACGTTCTGTTGTAAAATTTTTCCCGCACAACAGAAAATAATAATTTAAAGGTTCTTTCCCTCTCAAATCTCTATCCAATTTTTTGGGTGGGCTTAGGCCCCCGGCGAAGGCTAGGGGCGAGAGCCTATGCCCACTCTCGCCCCAAATAACTTTAGCCATAGATTAGGACTAATAATTATAATATTTTTGAATAATTTTCCCTTTCAGGTTAAAATTTAGCCAAAAATTGCTCTGCCAATAGAAAATTTTGGCTAAGAATGGGCCGAAGGGAGAAAATTGGTTCATAATTAAAAATGTAAAATTCTGGAAAAATTGATATCATGACACTACTTTCAGCAGAAGATGGGTCCCATGGAATCATATTAATTTTTAAGCCATTAGAACCTTTTGTTAATGCTCAAACATTGGTTGATTATTTTTGTTGATCTCCTCTATCAATTTGCTATTCAAAAAATTCATTAATTTGACAATTTTATTCCAGGGAAAAGATTATTATCAAAATAGATTGATGGATCCATTTTCCTTTTTAATATCGGTAGAAATATACCAAAATGGGAATCAAGGGGAAATGTGGAAAAAACGGGACAATTTAACGATGATGTCACTGAATATTTTTCCCTCCGGCACTTTGTCATCTTCAATATTTTCCTTTGGCAGTGTGAAATTTACACGTTTCCATTCCTCCTCTTCCACATTTTGTGCCATTGCCAATTCATCATTTTGATTTTGGGCCAAAATTGTCGATTCACTGGCAAACGTTTCTGAAAATTGCAAAATTGTACTCAAAATTAGGGCTTAAGAGTAGTCCATAATAGGTTTTAAAAATTGAAATTGAGGATTTTGGGTCCAAAAAGTGAAACCGAACTTAAAAAGCTGACCAAAACCGAAATCAAAAACTTCGGTTTAAAACTAGACTTTGGCCTAAAAAAAATAAAAATTTAATCAGACGACATTTTTGGTCTGCTTAAAGATTACTAAAAATGTATTCTATTTTTCTAATTTTTTAATTTATGCCCTCCTAATATTTTCAACCTTTTTTTCCTCCATTCCAATTTGTTCCTTCTCTCTTTGTTCGTCTATGTAATTGCGCTTTATGTTCATCCTCGGCCAAATTTTCTTGCTTTTCTTCCATCAATTCAAATTCTTCGCCACTTCCAAATTGTCTTCCTCCAATCAGTTGCTTTTTTGGCGGTGGGCCCAGTGCAATAATTGCCTAATATTTTTAAAATGAGGAATATTCTAAAATAATTTACCTCCTCAATTTCCTCATCCGTTGTGAATCCACTTTGTCTCAAAACTTTTCGCAAAACTTCAATCCTTGCCTTGTCTTCAAAAATGCCGCCCAAATTATTTTGTGTATTTTCTTCCGGCAATTCGGCCTCACAAAAAATTATCGACGGCATAAAAAATTGGTGGAAAGCAATTAGAAAGAAAAGGCAAAAAATTGGGCGGAGAAGATAGCCAAAAGCAGCAGACAAATTGGCAGTGGGTGAAGAGGCCATTCTATTAAATGGACAATAAATAAAATGGAATTAATAAATTAAAAAATGAATTAGAATGGATTTATTATAGGTGTATAATGAATAATGATTGGTCAATCCGCCAGTGTGCCCCATATTTATTATTAATTGTGCATTTTTCACATCCCCATTTTCACGTCTCCATTGTCCATTCCATTTTTCCTCCCATTTTTTCCTTTCATCATTTGTTCATCTGCTGTTTTGCTCAAAAAAACAAAGGAAAATAAGGCCATTGCCAAAATATTCACACTTTATTGTACGATTCAATTAATAATGGGACATTTTTACGCCATTTATTTGTGCACATTTGCTGACCATTTTTTATAAATATTTAAATTAATATAAATTATTTATATTTAAAATTAATAAAAAATTAATAAATAAATTTCATCATTGTCCTCTGCCAAACATTTTTAATAATAATTGCAAATATTATTATTCCCTCCAATGGTGGATTGTGCCTCAAGGCCCAATCCCACTTTTCAAGTGTCCACCACTCCACTCATCCAATTGAATGGGCCCAAAAGCGTGTGAAGAATGAGGGAAAGAAGAAAAGTGCCAATGCCAACCAAGTCCAGAATTTTTCCAAAAATCACATTTATAAAAAATGAGGGAGAATTGTTCTTCTTGTTGTGATGATGATGTATACTAGTATTCCAATTCAAATTAAAATTCATCATTTGGCATTTTCAAAACTATTTTAATGACAATGGCATATTTTGGATTATTCTTTGATTTTTATAGTCCATTCTCTAAAATAAAATTGAATTAATTCGTAACATTTTTTGATAACTCAAATTGGATGTCTTCCTTTCTCCCAACACCCTACTTTTGTCGGCAAACATTTACTATATCTTCAAAGGCCACAATATTGGCTTGGCCCTTTTCCTTCCATTTCCTCTTCCAAATTCCACCCCACCCTCAAAAAGCCAATTCCGCCACCTCAAATTTCCTTCACCCTCCCTCCCACCAAATGGGGTTACCCAAAAATGTGTGGTAAATTGAATTTTAGGCCAAAATATAATATCCAAATTTATCCAATCAATTTTTCCCCTCCAAAAGAATATGCAAATAAGGTGTTTTTGGCCATCTTTCTTTCCAATATTTTTATTCCTCCATTATTCCACAATTTTGGCCGTAAGCCATCGCCGAACGGATCTTTCCCTCCAAACGACCACATTCCCAGAGACTCGTCTTCGTGGCCAAGTTGGCTGCTATTCTTGTGTTTCCTGGACCGATTGGCATGGAGATTTTCGGCAAACCGAGTGAATTATTCAACATTTGAATATTTTAAATGAATATTTTTGTAGTGCCCCTCAAACCAATTTATTCAACAATAAAACTGAATTGGCAAATATTTTCACCAATGCCGGAATGAGAATGCCAAAATGGACGGGCAGATGTGCGGAGACGAATCCAACGGCAAGGCCAAACTTTGCCGGCGCCGAAATGCATATTTGCGAAAATACAGAGGAAAAGCCGGGGGCATGCATAAAATTGAAAGGACAATACAAAGGTATATGAATAAATATATATGTTACGGCCAAAAGTGGAAATCGGCCAAAACTGGTTTTGGCCGGCCAAAACTGGTTTTGGCTGAAAATCGGCCAAAACTGGTTTTGGCTAGCCAAAACTGGTTTTGGCCGGGCAAAACTGGTTTTGGCTAGCCAAAACTGGTTTTGGCCGGGCAAAACTGGTTTTGGCTAGCCAAAACTGGTTTTGGCTAGCCAAAACTGGATTAAATGGATAATAACTTAAATAATGGATATAGGAGGATTAAGCACCGAAATGGAAGGGAAATGGCCCGGAAGGCCACTGGAAGGTCAGAGAAGGGTAAAAGAGGCCCGGAGGGTGCGCGGGATATATCCGGATATAGGGGGATTAAGATGGATAAAGTGGGATTAAGCCGGGTTAAGCATAGTTAGGGGCTAGGGATTAGGGATAGGGGTTCGGAGCATAGGAATATCGCGAAGCCGGAAGCAAAACAGCCAAACCAGGAAATTATTTCAGGGCTCAATCCTGCGTAATCCCCTTATATCCATTATCCACCTTATTCCCCCTATATCCGGATATATCCAGCCACTCATATGGCCTTCGGCCAACATTCTCGACCTTTCCTGGCTATTTCCCATCCATTTCGGGGCTTTAATCCCTATATCAACCTTATTCCCTTTATATCGACCTTAATCCTTATATATCCGGATATATCCCGCGCACTTTCTGTCACTTCTCTCTCCTTCCATTGCCCCTACAGGCTATTTTACATCTCTTTCAGGGCTTAATCCCACTTTATCCACCTTAATCCCCCTATATCCGGCTATATCCCGCGCACTCTCAGACATTTCCACGATCTTCCACTGGCCCTCCGGACCATTTCCCATCTAATTAGGGATTTAACCCGGCTTAATCCCTCTATATCCATCTTAATCCCCCTATATCCGGATATATCCCGCGCACTCTCCGGGCCTCTTTTACCCTTCTCTGACCTTCCAGTGGCCTTCCGGGCCATTTCCCTTCCATTGCCCCTACATACTATTTTACATCTCTTTCAGGGCTTAATCCCACTTTATCCACCTTAATCCCCCTATTTCCGGCTATATCCCGCGCACTCTCAGACATTTCCACGATCTTCCACTGGCCCTCCGGACCATTTCCCATCTAATTAGGTAATCCGGTTTAATCCCCCTATATCCACCTTAATCCCCCTATATCCGGATATAACCCGCGCACTCTCTGGGCCTCTTTTACCCTTCTCTGACCTTCCAGTGGCCTTCCGGGCCATTTCCCTTCCATTTCGGTGCTTAATCCTCCTATATCCATTATTTAAGTTATTATCCATTTAATCCAGTTTTGGCCGGCCAAAACCAGTTTTGCCCGGCCAAAACTAGTTTTGGCTAGCCAAAACCAGTTTTGGCCGTTTTTCAGCCAAAACCAGTTTTGGCCGGCCAAAACCAGTTTTGGCCGATTTCCACTTTTGACCGTAACATATATTAAAGGAAATTGGGCCAGATTATACACTTTTATGTGATTGGACATAGACTATAACATAGATCATAATTCTTTTTTTATATAAATGAGAAAAAAAATTTTGGAGATTGGAGAGCAAACCGACCTGATCTACTTAACTTATCCCCATTTATATAAATCTTCAGGACTAAACCATTTTGTATGAAATTTTAGAGAAGACTCTTGGCTATTTAATTATATTAATTTAACTTTTTTAAATTGGTTCAAAACGACAAAGTTTTACCACAAAAATCGAGTGGAAAAATTCCACTAATCCCTAGTAAAATCATTTAAAGGTTTTTTGAGTATAAGTCTTTCATTTTTAACAAATAATTAAAGCTGCTAACAAATTGGGACGCACCTTTTTCCATAATTAGTTCAATAGCATTTTGAAATGATTCAAAACATTGAAAATATATTCTACAGGTCGTTGGTATGTTTATCGAGAATGTTGGGATCGAATGTGGGCAGAGCCTCGAGGCTATCATCACGAATATAGTGGAAAATGTTATGCGGATCAGCCGGTCCAACAATTTGTGGCCACTCAAAGAAATATTCTATGCTTTTGTGAGGAGGACCTTTGCAATGGCCAAATTGGGGCCATTCAATTTTACTTCAATTCATTTGTTGGAATATTTTGTTTCATATCCCTTTCCATTTTGATGAATTTTTATTTTCTATGACCTCTCATCAGCCTATTTTTTTGGTTTAATTCCATTTCATTTTTTAAATATGAAATATTTACAGAAATTAATTAATTGATTGATTGATTTCAAATATTTTAAAACATTTTATATTTTTATATATTTATATAATTCTCTCCAAATTTTTTATTTTGTATTGATATTGTCCATATTTACAATAAATTTATTACTGGAAGCAGCAAATTACTACAAATTTCGAAAAAACCTAGCATATTATTGCTTAACTTACAAAACAAAAGAAGCCTTAAATTAGCTAAATAATGGCTTAAAAATAAAGTTGGAATTAAAATTTAAAATGCGATAATTTAAATTTATAAAAACAATTTATTTAAATTTGACATTTCAATTTAAAATGGAGCAAACCAAAAATATGCAATTTATTACTATCAATTTAATTTTAAACACCAAAAAAATGCCAATATTCAATGACATGATGAATTATTTCCTCATTCAATTATATCCATTCGGGCATCGTGAATACCAATTATGCAAATGCTCACAAATTTCCTCAACCCCAAAATTTGGGGTCCATTTTAAATCCCTTTTTGCCGCTGAAATGTCGCAATAGATTGAGGCAACATCTCCGGGGCGGGGCGGACTGATTATTGTGTTGATCTTCAAAGGAATTAGGAATTTTATTTCTATTCCTCAATTTTATTATTATTCACCTTTTTGCCGCAGGCCTTTTCATAATTTGCTACCATTTCCAGTACAGTATGGTCAACGCCAAGGCCAAGGTTGTAGGCCTTTGTTGGTGAAATCAATTTCATTCATTAATTTAATTTAAAATTCACCTCAATATTTGCCTCCTCTGCCATCATTTCCTTCTTCTCCTTCTCCTCTCCAATTCCATTTCCCCCAATTGGCAATATTCGCTGAAGTGAAAGGACAATGGCCCTGGCCACATCCACAACATGCACAAAATCGCGACTTCCGCTGCCATCTTTTGTGGGGAATTTGTCGCCACAAACTCGAATTCCTTCCATTTTGCCCAAAGCAACGGAGGCAATCAAAGGCATCAAATGTTTTGGCCCAGCGGAATTGATGTCCTCGCCCAAAAGGCCGCTTGGATGGGCGCCAGCCGGGTCGAATGCCCGCAAAATAATTATTTTCCATGCCTAAAAATCAATAAGGAATAAACAATAATTAAATTTTACCTTTGAACTTCGGCAAATATCTCGCAAAATTTGTTCGATCATATATTTGGCCCACCCGTATGGATTGGTTATTTCCTGGCCAATTTTTGTTGTTTCTTTCACTGGCATTTCCTTTGGCACTCCGTACACGGTTGCACTGCTCATGAAAATGAACTTTTTGTGGCCATATTTTTCGCATAACTTTAAATTGGAAATTAATTTAAAAATAAATAAATATTTTCACTTTTAATAAATTAATTGAGGAGACAATATTATTCGCATAATATTCCAGCGGTGCCGCAATTGATGGGGCCACTCCCTTTGATGAGGCCAAATGGATGACCGCATCAAATTTCTCCTTTAAATAAGAATATTTCTGTACATATTTTTGTCTTTATTTTTTGCCTCTTTGAATATTTTTTCTACATCGGCCAAATTTTGAAGATTGCATCGTCTAAATTTGAGCATTGAACCATGGCATTTGGCCAAAACGAGTACATTCATCAAGCATTGTGGCAATACGCAAACTCCATCGCCGTATCCTTCAAAATATTCGAATTCCAAATTTTAATTATTCAAAAATGCCTGTTGCCGAATTTCCAATTGCCACAACCCGGTAGCCGGCATTCAATAATTCCAGCACTGTATGTGAGCCAATGAATCCAGTTGCGCCGGTCATCAATACGGTGGGAGGATTATTGGCCTTCAACATCGATGAATTCATTTTAATATTTTATATTAATTATTTGAGAGAATATAAATTGGATGAGGAAGAAATAAAGTGGATTGAAAATGGAATCCGGTCAGCAATTTATTCTCTCATTTAATATGTAAATCTGATTAAAAACAGGAAAATGTGGAGGAAACATGTTTTTGATGATACCAAATATGCTAATGTTGAATGCAGTTTATTTATTTTTTAATTGTTGGATGGAGAAATATTCACATTAATTAAAGTGTCGACACATAAGCAATAATTTATTTAAAATATAAATAATTAAATGTATACCATTTAATATTCAAAATTGTTTAAATTAGGATAAATGTAAAAGGAATGAAGGAGAAATCAGTTTCAATTTTATCGCCTTTTTGACGAATTAATTTATTTCCCACTGAAATTCTTTGCTTTTTCCTTTGAAGCTCAAAAGAGAATTTAGCCACTGCTGAAAGGATGGATTATTTTACATTTTTTTTTGAATTAAACAACTTTTTAATTAGTCTCGATTTACCAAAAATGGCACATTTCAAAGAATGCATTTTCCCATTCCATAGTTATATTTTTGGGAAATATTTATTTCTTCTTTTTTAATTTAATGAATCTAAATAAGGTAATAATTTTTCAACTTCCAGTCTATTTATTGTACATAATTAGATCAAATCTCATCTAAAGTAAATATATTTTCTATTTATCTCGGCAACAAATGTCAAAATAAAATTTTTATTTCATTTGACCCCCTTTGCTTTGAGAGGTTCAAGCATTTCAAAAAAAGTTTGGAAAACATTTGTTCCATTCCTTCGATTAAATCGATTTTTGTTTTTCGGCGAAATTTGGCCACATTTTCTCTCAATATCAATTCTTTTCCTGCCGAATAATTTCAAAAAAAAATTTCCAAATTTGAATAAGACAAAATGAGTAATTATTGCATCACAAGTTGTGGGCAGGTATGTTCGTCCATCTACCATATTTCCTCTATTAGAAGCCCCCCTAATAGTAGTCCTCCTTGACTTCGAGGCACTGTATCTCTTCTTGACACAATGAACTTTTGAAACAATTTTTATTGCATTTTTCAATGCCATTGGGCTCTATAAAAAATCCTATTATTATTTGTTCAAAAATGTCAACAGATAAGAGAGTTAGACCCAAAATTTTGACCATTTTTGGTTCTTTGAAAATTAGTAGCCCTGATGAGGCCACTACTGGAGGAAATACAAATTGACAAATTTATCTATAAAGATTATGTAAATCCATTCTCAGATGCAACCTTCGCATGTTTGTTGGCGTCCATGCTGCCATCCCCGAACCAGTGAAATCCAATATGTGACCAGTTTTGCGGATTCTTCATTGGTGGTTAATTCGGCTGCCCCAGTAAATTCAATAAAATTAAAATAATTTTAAATTTAATTTCAGCAAACTTCCAGTTGGACCTATGAATTGACCCCATTTGCGTCACTTTATGCCGGTGGGGCCAGTGGCTACGATCCGCCAATTCCAAAAATGCCCTACACTGTGAATTACACTTGGCGAAAAGGTGCCAGACAATTTGGAGTTCAAATTGATTTTGGCGACTATAAAACCAAATAAAAGTCGAATTGAAATGTAGGAGGAAATGATATTAACAATTTTTATTTAGCAAATATATTTTCCAAAATATTAGTATAAATTTGATGAATTTTTTGTGGATTTAATGAATTAAAATTCCATCGAAATATTTGTCAATGCCAATAATGCCTATAAGAGCCATTCCTATTCATCCTACTGTACCCCAACTTCTTGCCTAATCATCCTATCCAAATCCATCAAATATTGCCCCAATATGCTTTTTTAAACCCATCCTTTTTCCTCTTCTAATGCTTTTCCCCTTCATATTAGTATCACATTTTCCTGCACAATTAATAAAGAATAATTTTAATTCCATTTTCCCTTTATTCCTATCCCTTTCATTGGGCCACTGGTGGCTTATTAGACCTCCGGCGAAGGCCCGGGACAAGGGCCTAGAGCCTAGACCCAGCTCTCGCCCCAAACTACTTGAGCCCTAGATTAGGGACTAATCTAATAATACTTTATTGTCAAATAAAATAGCCCTTTTTAACATTTAATTGAAATAAAATGCAAATAAAATTTATTTTAAAATAATATAATCATTTAATTAAGCCAATTGGAAATTATATTGGAAAGTAGCTTTCATGTTGCAAATTTTGGCTAAATCCAATCACAATTATATTCAAATTCTCTTCGCAATTATCGGCTTGGACGGCATCCTTAAATTAATAAAAATATTATTTTAATTAATTTGGATTTTTTACAAGAATATTTTTGGCTGCTTGTTGTGAATTCCTCGTCCTTTTGACCAATTGTTCAATTCTTTTCGCATTTAATCTGATCCAAACATGTCGATTTCCTATAATTTAATTAATTATTTTTAATTTCCCAAAAATTAATTTCCCCTTCCTTCACCCATCACAATGAATTGGAAATCGTCCATAATTTGAATACAAAATTTTCGAGGATCCGGCAAAATTGCCGGGAACATTGAAGTGAATCCAATTGCCCTTCCACTTTGGTAAATTCCATTCACCATTCCATCCTCTGTTAAAACGGCATTTGCCGCCCTCAACCTTTCCCATTCCATCGTCGATTTATTACTCATCAATTCCCCCCGGGCAATCCAAATTGGCTCTAGCGGAGTTTTACGAAGAAGAATAGCCGAACAATGGCCAGAATTTGCGCAAAATATTTGGCCATTTGCAATGCCAATCAACAAAACTGCGGCACCCAAAAACATTCCCTTCTCGCCAATTCTCTCCAACACCCACAAAAGTGCAAATTTAAGTGAGGAGGCATCCACCTAAAAAATTCAGAAATTGAATTTGGCCCAATTCAAATTTTATGAACAATTTTTTTCGCTTTTTCCGCCAAGAATTGCTCCAAATGATTTTGAATTAATTCAGCAATTTCTTCATTATTTCCCCCATCAATAATGGCAAAAAATGTGGCTGTGGGAAATTTGTGAAATATTTGACGGCAACAAAATCGTCGACGTTGCCCCCGGCTTTGACTGAATCCAAAGGAAAATGTTCGCTCAAAATTGGCATCAAAATCAAAATCAACCAATTGAGATTGTCGAAAGGCACTAATATTATTTTAATATTATTGCCCAAAAACATTCAAAATTGCTTGCCATTTTTGTGTATTATTGGCCATTAATAATGGATTACAAGTCAAATCCAAATTTTCCAAATTCGGTGGCAATTCCCATTTTTTGGGCATTTCTCGCAAATTATTTGATGAAAAATCGAGAACCTGAAGGAATAATTTAATTGTTGATTGAAACAAAAATGAGAAAATATTCAATTAATTTCCGGGTACATTTAAATTCCTCGGTCATTAATTAAAGAGTAAACTCGAACTCGGTCTAAAATTTCATTAAGTAGACCTATTCATCTTAAAAGATCTTTTAAAAAAATAAAATATTAATAAAATTTTATGTAAATTGTCAATTTTGTTGTGGAAAAGATGAAAATAATTTGAGGAAATAGTGAGTAAATGGAATGCCCCCTCTTTTGCCCTTTCCTCTCCCCTCATTTGCTTCCCATAAACATTTCTCCGGGTTAATTCCTCTTTCTATATATACGACTAAAAAATCGTCAATCAGCGGTGTTCTCTGACCGGCGCCCTTTCCCCTTCCAAAGTGCAATTACTCTTAATAATAATAATAATTAAAGGAAGAAGAGGACGGAATATTAAGCGGAAAATTGCCCGCTGTGAAGGGTTGCATTGGGTTGGAGTCGGTCGGGAATGCCCCAATTTTTTTTTTCAATTTTTAATACAAAACTTTTCATATAAATTATAAAATAATAATTTTAAATTTGCCTTCAAACATTTTGCGGCATTCATTATCGTCGGGAATGCACAAATCAAATTGGAATGCAGTCGAAGTGTGTTCAATTTTGGCAATTTAAAGAGGAAAGCCGGAATGGATTGAAGTCGATTTCCTCCCAAATTTAAATCCTCCAGAAATTGAAGATTTGCGATGGAAGGGGGAAATGTACGAATTTGATTATGGGCCAAATCGAGGAGTCGAAGATGCCGAAATTGACCAAGAATGGGATGCAAGGATTTGGCAGTTAAACGATTGAAAGAAACACGAAATTCCTTGAGACGAATTTTGGCATCGGATTGTCTTAATGGCAATGGAAGTTGGGCCAAACGATTACAGGAACAATTCAGAAAACGGAGACTAAATATGTGAATAATAAATGAAACGGATTGAATATTTATGAATTGTGAACTTTGAGGCAAATTTGAATAATTCACTCGGCAATTCTTCCAGTCGATTTGAATTCAATTTCAATGTTTCCAATGGGCAATTTTGAAGCATTTCGGGCAAATATTCCAACAAATTGTTGGATGCATCCAAATGTCGGAGTGCGGAAATGGATGCGAAAATACTGCATAAATTAAAATAATGGAGTGAAACCGTAAAAAGAATATTACCGAGCTGGCAATTTTCGGAGAAAGTTGCCTGAAGAAATGGACAATTTTTTTGAAATAAAAGGAGAATAATAGAATAAAAGCCGTTTATCTTTATTATTTTATTGTCTTTTTTTTCTAATATTTCTTCATGCTTTCTGTTTTTTCACCCACTTTGGACTTCAAGGCAAATTAATTCAGGCAAATCGGCCACCCAATCTGGCAATGTGGTGAATTGATTTTGGCCAATTTTTAGGATAGCTAACGAACGAGGGAAAGGCATAATGACCAACGAGTCCAATTCTATAAGGACACGTTAGTTTGATTTTCATTTTATTTTACCATTTTCTGTGGCGAAAATTTCGCGGATTGTTGCCCCATTCAATGCCAATTTTTGGATTCTATTCCGTTCACAATGCAAAGACTGGAGAATATTTAATAAATTAAAAATGGAAATGTAATAATAATAATTCACTTCGAGTCGACAAAGACTGGTCAATTCAAGTTCCGCTAATTTTCCACTGCCAGAATCGCGCAAATCCAAGAAAACAATGGAATCACAAAGAGGCGAATGACTTGGCCTAATGCTTGGCACTTTCAATGGATTCAGACGTAAATTGATCTGATCGAGTGAATATTATGCAATTTTGGGTGAGATAACCTTGGTTGGCCTTGCCAAAATGTTTTTGGCTGGGAATATTGGCGAATGAATTCGATTCCCTGCCAGTGACCAACTAATCACATTTTCAAGATAGAAAAGCACTTTTGGGATCTGACAGAGGATTTATTGTATTTAAATGTTTTTAATTTGACTTCGATGAAACGATTGAAGCTCAAATCCAACAATTTCAATTGGGCACATTTGGCCAATGCCATTGGTAATTGACAAAGCAAATTGTTGGACAAAATCAAATTGGTCAAACTGAAAATAATGGAAATGTTATAGTTGCATTTTCCATTGTGATTTTTGAATTTACCCCAATTTTAAGACCATTAAAAGAGCAAATTAATTTTGTAAAAATATTTATTTTATAGAAGACTAATTTGACTTAAAAATGCGTTATTTGTGAAATCTTTAAGAGACAAACAACTGAAACAATTGAGAAGAAACATGATATAGAATGGTAAAGGGCTAATCATTGTCTTTATTAGACAAGTAGTACAAATCCAGGAATTAAGCCTAGAGAAGAGACCCTTGTGTTACAGCAAGCATAATTCCCGCTGAATGAGTGAATGTCTAAATTTGCGTATTTTCCATCAAGCTCAACAAGCTCAATTCATTAAGAATATTTTAGCTCGATTATAACTGTCAATGCCAATTCCATATAAGGGCTTTTCCTATTCATCCTACTGTACCCCCCACTTCTTGCCTGTCCAATCAACTCGTCAGTCGTCATCCTATCAATCAAATATTGCCTCAGTCTGTCTTTTTATTAAATGAGCTCATTTTCCACTCCCAAGCATTTCTTCCTTTCAGATTTTTATCACATTTTCTGCCCAATTAATAAAAAAATAATTTAAAGTTGGATTCACCCCTAAACTATATTCCATTCATTGGGCCACTCTTCGACTTTTAGTCCTAGCTCCTAGATTAGACTAATAATGTCCTCTGTCTAATTCCTAATTAAACCAAATATAAATTATAAAATTGACTTTGTCAAAAGCCGGATATTTGAAGGCAAATTAGGCAATCGATTTCCACTCAAATCCAATTCGGTCAATCCGCTCAACAATAAAATGGCATTCGGAAATGTTTGAAGTCGATTGTCGGCCAAATTCAATTGACGAAGTGATGGAAATTTGGAAATATCATCCAGCCAGCCATTGGCCTCCAATTTCGTCGGTGATTTTGGCCCACCGAGAATTTGGGCCGGTTGAGGTCGACATTGAAGAGAATTACGCCTCAAATTGAGGGAAGAAATGAGTCGATGCCGGCCCAAAAGGAACAAATCCGCGGGGAGGAAAAGAAGTTGACGATTGGATAAATCCTCTGGTACTAATAATTGCGCCTAAATTTTGGATTTTATTCCATAAATTAGCTCAAATTGACCTTTTCCAAGCGATTCTTCCATTCTCTGAACAATTTAATTTGGCCAAATTGGAAATGCCATTCAACCAATTTTGATGATTTTGGCACCAATTTCAGCGTATTTTGGGCCTCATCCTCTTCAAAATTGTAAAGGGCTGTATGCAATAATTCCTCAAATCCTCCTTCTTCGCATTCCGGGCCAATCCAAATTATTTGGCCATCATTTTTGAGGGAACATTTGCGAGAATGCCATCGACGATTCAGCAGAAAAATATTGTTATTTTCTTGGCGAACAAGGCAAATGCACTCAATTGAAGGAGGAAAACAATTGTTGGATTGGAATGAAAATGATGGGCAGGATGTGGAAAGTGGAGATGGTGAAGGATTCGCTGTTGGATGTTTAATTGGATATTCAATTGAATGGAAGGCAGTTGGAATAGGACTATATCACCAGTAACAATGGCCATTATTTTGGCCCTAACTCAACAATGAAGCAACCCAATTCAGAAAGGTGATATAGCATTCGGAAGTACTAAATGCCCTCTAAAAAGTGGGCTTTTCTTGTAAATAAGAGGCTTTTCCTCAGAAAACAGAATAATTCGGATTTATGACAATCAAAGGCATGTATTTTCTTTGTTAATTAAGATTCATAAAATTTAAAAAAATGCTATATTGAAGAGGACACTTTGGGCTTTCAAATAATATATCACCTTCCCAAATTGGCAATTGTCTCGCTGATCTATGGCCAAAAGAATGACCCAGGGTACTGAATCAGCGATTGGCTTTGGGTCTAATGAAAGTCCCCTAATTGGAATTGAAATGGGGGTATTCATTAAATTGTGCCTGACCAATAAAAAAGCGAAAAATATGTCTCAAATTCGGTGAATGTCCAATCAAAAGTCGTTGTTCGAGTGTTTCGTAGCCAAGTGCGGCCAAAATGTCCAATTGAATGGAGAGAGGACGGCATTGATCGGATAATGGACTAAAAAGTTGGGAAAATGGCAAAAAATCGAAATTTTGGGTAGACCGAATATGTTGGCCACCCAATTGAAGGAAAAGTGCTGGAATTTGAAGTTTTTGACGAAATTCACCAAAATGTGTGCACGGTTTGAGGGGAAGGACAATGGATTTTGGAGGGAATTTTGAGGAATTGGAAGAGGAATTGTTTTGATGGAATAAATAGAGCCGAATTAGGCCATGAAAATCGCACATTTTTGGAAGAAATTATTTATTAAAAAGAGAATTTTGGAATTGAAATAAAAAATGAGGGGAAGCCGTGTCCGCCGGCAACCACCCAACAAGCAGCAATTATCCAAATTCCTTCAACACATCTACTTTCACCGTTCTTCACTTTCTCCCCTCCACTTCAGTTGGTCCAGAATCATTTTCATTCCAACTTCCCAAAAAGTGCTGCCAGCTGCCCCACTCGACCTCCATCCGCCAACCGCCATTGACGATGACACTTATATTTGGGGTACATTCATAAATGGGATCAAAAAGGATGGAAAGTGAAAATGATGACCAATCGACTCTAATAATGGAACAATCCAAGGACATTTTTATGGCCAATTATATTAAATTCCTCAATACTTATTCATTATTTTATGATAATTTACTGCTCATTTTGAATTATTTCATCTGTGAAATAATATTCAATTTATTCATTTTTCCTCATAAATTGGTTCTTTTCTTTTGTTGAATTTATTTTTTTTAAACTGGTTTTTTATTAGCAATCCAATTTTTACAAAAATGGTCAAATATATTCGATTAGATGGACGGATTTTGGGATGAATAAATGGAAGGGAGAAAGGAAAAGCATAATTTAGAGCTGTTGTCATTGGGTACTTGAAATTTGTACTTGAATGAAAATAAATTGACCAGAAAAAATTAAACATTTTATTTATGAACATTTATTTTATTATTCCCAACGACCCAAATATAATAATAAAAAGGAAATTGGCAAGTAAAATAAAAATAAATATAAGCAAGGGAAGGAAGGGAAGAAATAAATTTTGATTGGACATTGAAATTGAAAATAAAATGAGGTTTTTTATTCTCGACTAAATTGTTGATGGGCAAATTAATAAATAAATATTTGGTTAAGCCAAAAATTGGATTAATTATTAATGCAAAAATGAAGGCAAAAATATGCAAAAAAGCGAAGAAATGGGGTAAATGGAATTTTGGGTTAAATTCTCAAATTCAATTTTTATTCCCAGTGGCAATTTGTGGTGGCAAATGCACTTTCCATCCAATGATTTGTTTGTCAAAACCGGCGGTCACCAAATTATTTACGGGATGGTCCGGAAGCCAACAGCAGGAAGTGACCAATCGATGATGGCACTAAAATGCCAAATAATTATTAAAATAATTCCCCATTCTGGCATACTTTTCCGGTGCTTCTCGGAATTCTGGTCTGCCGATTCCCATTCAAATCATAAATTGAAATATTCCTATTGTCCATTGGAATGGCCAACAAATTTCGTTGAGTTTGAGTGCAAATTGCAATTCCATTTGGGGCACTGTCCAGGCGGATGGCCGAAATTGGACTTCGCATATTTCGCAAATCCCAAACCTAAAATTTGGGGGTAATTAAATTATTTTTGAGAGTGAAATTTACCTTCACTGTTCGATCATCGCTGCCCGAAACAATGTGCCATTGGGCGGAGAAAAGGACGGAAGTGACCGAACTGGAAAAATTTTCGAAATCAAAATTAATTAAGACATTTTTGAGGAGTTTATAGAGGAAATTTGACCAAAAATTAAATTGGTAAATATTTTTGGACCATGAAATAAATATGGAAGTTATTTTTTGGATTTTTTAATGTTAATTTATTTAAAAAAATCGTTTGCCGCAGCTGGGTATCGAACTCGCGACCTAATGGAAAAAACGTGGGCTTTTACCATTT
This sequence comes from Pratylenchus scribneri, assembly GCA_030063045.1. Classification (NCBI taxonomy): domain Eukaryota; kingdom Metazoa; phylum Nematoda; class Chromadorea; order Rhabditida; family Pratylenchidae; genus Pratylenchus; species Pratylenchus scribneri. The sequence goes on along the minus strand of JAQSEB010000014.1, from coordinate 202,213 downwards.
GAGCTATACTTGACTGACCGTTTTTAACTTAATTAAATCACAAACCACTATATAATGTGGCGCTGTGAAAATTAATTTTTCTGTATTTATTATCTTCTGGATTTTAATTATATTTTTTAAATTGATTTACTCATTGTGGCCTTGGAAGACGGCGACCGAATGGATTGGCTCCCGGAAGTCCCAAAGACGGAAAGTGAAATCGCGGCTGGCCGTTGCCAACAGCTTTTGGCTGGGATGCGATGAACAACTGGTCAATTCACGGTCATGGCCTTCAAATATTAATTCAATTTTTAAGCCAAAAATTATAATTTTTATGTTATTATTGCCTGAAAGTGTTTTCATAATTTTTCCATTTTCTGCGTCAAATAAATTTGCGGTTCTGTCCCATGAGGCGGTGATTATTTGGTCACCGCCAAACAACCAATCACCGGACATTATTGCATCGGAATGGCCGGTCAATTTGAGCAAAGGTTGATGAATTTGTTGCACAAAATTGGACAAAAATTCTTCATCTAATTTAAATAGTAATTAATTTTTAAATTTTATATTAATTTTAACCTTCATTTTCGGTTGGATTTTTTTCGCGTTTTCTTTCCAAAATTTGTTCCAAATTCAGCCGCCAAATGTGCGCATTTCGATCGCCGCTGCATGTCAAAAATGTCATTTGGTTGGAGGCAAAATGGCCTGGACGAACGGCGATTGAATTCACTGAACCAGTGTGGCCAGAATAGGTGGCCAATGGTTGCGACCCATTGTCGGAGAGCCAAATTTTTGCTGTTTGATCTAAATTAGGAATATTAAATTTTTAAATGCAAAAATGTATAAAATTATTTGATTGGCGAATAAGAGTGGTAAGCTAAGTGGTTTAAGGGTTTGTCCAACATTCAGTCATCAAAAAACCCTACACCATACACCTAATTGGTTAGAACTGGTCAAAATGCATCGCATTCGAACGGTATATAATTTGTTGGTTTGGTCAAAAATTAAAGGGTATTAAATGGAATGATTTAAACTCAATTTGGTTTATGGTTCAAAACCACTAATAAACCATATTATCATTATCAAACGATGTGTCTCGTCGATTTCTATTAATTGTATTTTGTGTATAAGGTTTATGGTTATGAATCTAATAAGATAAACCACCGAACTAGGTCTAGGATAAACCATCGAACCACTACAATTTTCTCGACCAATAATTTTTTGGGTAAATTTAATATTTCCATTTTAAATATAAAAATTGAAACCTGCGCTAGCACTACCCAATACATTCACAGGGCTATCGCCAATTTGTTGTGCAGAAATTTGCCAAACCCCATCCGTGTGCCCTTTGAAACTTTGCACAAATCGATGTTTGGATTCGGGAAAATTGGCCCCCACTTTCAGTGCCAATTTCCCGGATGGATTTTTGAATGCCGATTTCCACTTTTGTTGTCGACTTTGGGTTGCTTAAATCCCAAAATTTTTACAAAATTTTAAAAATTTGTACATTTTTTCCCGCCACCGCCGACACTCAATTTTTGTTCGGCCTCGTTTCCCCCAAATGATGATTGGAATGTTTCGTTCATTTGTGTGGCCAAATCATCGGCCAAATTTCCTCTTTTCCTTGGCGTTTCCATCAATTCGGTGACCGGTCGATCGGCGCCGCCCTTCGATTGCACTTCCAAACGGGCGCGCACTTTAAAAATCAGACAAATTTTAGCTAATAATCATTTTGACATACATGCACAATTCTCCAAATGCATTGCTTCCATTTCCCTTTCAATAAGTGAAAATAATTCGTATAGCCTTTGCCTGAAAATAAATTTTATTAAATTGGTTTTAAACCAAATTATTAATTTACTTATATGGTTGATTGGAATAATCGGCGGCCATTTCCAATTGTGGTTCTTCCTTTGCTGTTGAATATTTGCTGCTGCGATTATTGTTTAAATGGAGGGTGGTGTCCGTTTGGCTGCGTCCACGGCCATTATTATTATTTTCACTTCGGCCACTGCCATTATTATGCGGCGAATTGGGGAAATGGGAAAATGGCGTGGTTGGATTTGGTGGTGTGTTGGTGGGATTATTACTGCTGCCATTTCCGCCACCGCCAAATGATGAATTCATCAATTTATAATTGGACGTTAGATTAGACCTGAAAAAATGAACAAAATTGAAAAAAATCATTGGGAAGATGGAGGAAGAGAAGTTTGGCAATTTTTTATTGAAAAAGTCCATTCTGATTTTTGTACATTTCTTGGTGATAGTAGTTGGCGGTTGGCGCTAGCCCGTTCCATTCCACCTTCCCTTCCTTTCACGTTTACCCGAAAAAGATCCACGTCCATTTCACATTTATCCAAACCGGTTTTCGGCTTATTTAATAGGGATTAAACCAAAAATCATTGATGTTTTCGGATTTATAGGTTGGAAAACCCAACATTATTTAATAATTAATGTTAAATTGACAAAAAATGTTTGATTAAAAAGTTTTAAACCACTTTTTCGATGAAACGCACATCAAAATTTCAAATACGGTGGCGGTGGTATTGGAAGAATATTCAAATTTTTGACAAATTGTTAGACATTCCATTCCTTGGCATTCCATCTATTTTTCGCAAGTATAAAAGCTAGAGCCCGGCGCGAAGGAAAATCCGGACCCGCGGACCGGATTTTCGAACCGAAAAAATCCCGGGCCGGACCGGACCGGATAATCCGTACAAAATCCGGTCCGGAAATAATCCGTACCTTAAAATTGTACGGATCCGGATACGGATTTCCGGATTTTCAAAAATTTTTTTTTCACAGATATAAGTAAAAAAAAAATTTATAGCGATTAAAATAAAAAATGAAATCAAATTTATCGAGATAAAATAAAAAACGAAATCAAATTTATTCAAATTAATATGAGCCAACTTCGAATACTTTTGTTAAGGAAAATCAACATTTCCGCTGTTTCTGGGAACTAAAATCAGAATCAGAATTACAATTCAGAAATTACAAATCGCAATCAGAATTTCCAATTCTGAATTTATTTTTGAAAATAACCCAAAAATTTGTGCTCATTTTCAAAATATTCCCGAAATGTGAACCTTATTTTTTAGTCCGGGGAAGACATGCAATGGCATGTGCTTTAAATTTTGTGGCAACCCTAATTTAGTAAAATGGGTACTTTCCTGTTATCTGGGGGGCAAAGCGATTATATGGGGGGCCGGGTGATTATATGGGGGGCAAGGAGATTATATGGGGGGCAAGATCTATAATATATAATAGGATGATTAGGAAGATGATGAAGATGAAGATGATGACGAAGATGACGAAGATGATGATGATGATGAAGATGAAGAAGATGATGATGATGAAGATGATGATTAAGAAGATGAAGAAGGTCATAATCATCTTCCTAATCATCCTATTATATATTATAGATCTTGCCCCCCATATAATCTCCTTGCCCCCCATATAATCGCTTTGCCCCCCCCCCCCCCCAGATAACAGGAAAGAACCGTAAAATGGCATCCTATAAATCCAACACTGGCACTGGCACCCAGAGCCACATGTATTATTCACTTAATAAAATCAATTTCATTTGACAATTAATTAGGTTGGATGGATAGGTATGAAAAATTGAATATCATATTCGTGTTCAGCATCAAAAATTACATATGAAACACTTATTAAACTTTTTTTAATTAAATTTTTAAAGAAAATTGAGGAAATAGGCGAATTGTGTTTTTGCCCCCAATAGGCGAATCGTGGATAGGCGCACTGTGGGGCTCCGTTGTATAAAACAAAAAATAAAAATATATTAAAGAAAGAATTAAAAAAAGAAATTATTAAATAAAGATTTTAAAGGAATTTGGATCGTTTCAAAAAAAATTATTCACAGAAATAGGATGAATGATCCTTTTTACTAGCATTTGAAAAATCCGGAAATCCGGTTGCAAAAAATCCGGACCCGCGGGCCGGATTTTCGTTTGGCTAAAATCCCGGGCCGGACCGGACCGGATAATCCGTACAAAAATCCGGCCCGGAAAAAATCCGGAAAATCAAAAAATGTACGGATTTCGGACTCCGGGTCCGGATAATCCGTACGGACCCGGAATCCGCGCCGGGCTCTAATAAAAGCTTTCTTCATTTCTCATATTTTTCTCATTCCCTTCCCAGTCTCATTCTTCATAATCAATAATCTCCCAACATCATTTTTTCATGCTAATTGTTCCCAATCCATTTTACATTCCCAATTCATTATTCGATAGCATTAGCATAAACTAAACATAACAAATTTAATCGATAACTAATTTAAAACAAATCTTTTCCATTTCTAATAAACCATTTCTGAAACCCAAATCCAACCCAGCTAGGGTACATTGTTTTTTGAGGTTGAATGAATTTTGTGTTAAGTGAATTCGACTTTAGCATTCCAAATAATCCTTCCTCTCTTCCAAATCTTCCCCATTTCAATAACAAAACCATTAAATCCTTATGAATAATTTTCAGATATAAACATTGAATATTCAAATGAGCGACCAGCAACAAAATAATATGTGGAAAAATGCATGCATCCTCGCCAGACTTGTCTCCGTTTCTGTGGAAGCAGCCGAAAATGCCGGAACAACAATCAAAGTAAACATTGCGAATTAAATTCTCGAATAAATTGTTAATTTTAGAAAGTGATGACTTCGGGGAATTTGCAAATTGTGAACAAAGACTTGGCAGGCACAACACAGGATTTGCAAACGGAAGCAGACCGGTTTATTTATTCTATAATTCATTCAGCCAAAAATTATTTTCAGATCCGCTCAAGCAGGCATTGAGGCAAAACTGAAATCCGCTTTTGGTGATGGCATTCGAATTGTTGGCGAGGAGGTTTTTATTTTATAAATGAATATCAAATTCAAAAACAACATTTTTAGGAACTTCCTGAACAAATTGCAACCACTGACAAAAATTGGGCAATCACAGAGCGGATGATGGATGTGCTGGCTCATGACAAGGAAATTCCAGAAAAATTGCGCAAACTCCAAATCGAAGACGTAAGTAAATTTAATAAAAATAAATTTAAAAGTTAATTTTCAGTTATTGGTCTGGGTGGATCCATTGGATGGAACTGGGGAATTTGTTCGTGCTCAGGAGGATCCATGTATTTTTAATCATTCATTAATTTTAATTAGTGTCTTTTTTCAGCACTTCTTCAACAAGTCACTGTGCTCATCGGAATTACCCACAAAGGCCAACCAATCGCCGGTGTTGTGCATCAACCGTATTACAAAAAGCAAGGACAAGCGGCGGCCACCGATGGACGAACAATCTGGGGGATTTGTCAAGTTGGAGCATTCGGGATTGACTCACAAAGTTTGTTTATTTGTTTAAAGCCAATTAAAATCAAAATTAATTTACAGAGGAAAAGCCAAATACTCAATTGGAGGCAGTCACAACGGCAAGCCATTCAACAAAGCTGGTTGACGACGCATTGGATGCATTGAAGCGGAATGGGCTAATCACATCGGTCAAGCGGGTTGGCGGTGCTGGCTACAAGGTTTTGTGCTGTTTGGAGGGGGCCACTGCCTATGTTTACGCGTCAACCGGATGCAAGAAGTGGGACACAGCTGGACCCGAAGCAATTCTCAAGGCAGCAGGTTTTTTAGTTAAATTGAATTTCTTTTTTAATTTTTGACATTTTTAGGCGGCGATTTGACGGACATTTCGGGAGAGCAAATTGACTATGCGAAAATTTTTCCAAGGCAAATTGAGGGCGTTTTGGCCACTGCTCCTGGAGTTCAGCACAAGGTTGGTTTTTTCTTATAAAATTGGTTTTGGGTTTGGGGCAAAAATAAAATGAAAATAATTATTAAATTAATATTTCCTATATTTTTACAGAAATACGTGGATGCCATACCCAAAGATGTGAAGGATGCATTGCTTCGTGCATGAGAACGAGGAGTAAAATGTTGGCGGAATTTGATGGAACCCAACAAATTGAATCGATGGAAATATTGGCGGAATATGATCTAAATAAATTTTTTTTTGTGATCTTTTTTTGTGACATTGTTATTTTATAGAAATTTCACATTTTTTTACTTATATTTATTTGATATAAATCGGCATAAAATTTTTTATAAAATCTTTATTGCAATGAATTTGCCCCAAATAAGGGAATATTCCTAAATAATTCTTTTACATTCATATTTTTCCTTTGATTTTCTATTCCATTGTTGTGAATTGAATAAATGGATTTTGATGAAGACGAAGAAATTGAGGAATTTTTGAATTCATTGCCTCCTGAAATATTGGACAAAATCCAGCTTGGTGGATTTGGTGATCATGGCTGGGAACAATCAATAACTAATTTGGCCTTTGCCATTAGCCAATGCATTTTGGGCGTTTTGGAATCGTTGATTCCACTTTTCCTCAAATCTATTGGCGCCACTGCCATCCAATTTGCAATTAATTCTAAATTTGGCAGCAAATTGAGTGAGTGCACCAACTATGTTATTAATATTTTTGGAATTTGGATGGCAAACAATTATATAACCAAGAAAAGATTAAGCACTCGTAAATGGGCCGAGAGAAGCCAATGGGCACCTTGGATTTGTAGAATAAGTTAGTTGAATGATAATCTTCCTAATAAGGGTTAACTTATCCTCAGCAGGATTATAATAGGAAAGGACCAATTTAATATCACAGAACAGGCGGAATTATTAAAATCAGAACAGGCGGAATTATTAAAATCAGAACAGGCGGAATTATTAAAAATCAGAAAAGGCGGAATTATTAAAATCAGAACAGGCGGAATTATTAAAAATCAGAAAAGGCGGAATTATTAAAATCAGAACAGGCGGAATTATTAAAATCAGAACAGGCGGAATTATTAAATCAGAACAGGCGGAATTATTAAAATCAGAATAGGCGGAATTATTAAAATCAGAACAGGCGGAATTATTAAAATCAGAACAGGCGGAATTATTAAAATCAGAATAGGCGGAATTATTAAAATCAGAACAGGCGGAATTATTAAAATCAGAACAAGCGGAATTAAGAAAATTATATGATCATCTTAAAATGTTTATTAATTGCAATAATTTTCGCAAAATCAACAGATGATCAACCAAACACAAATATTATTGTCCATTCGCTGAATGCCTTCGTTGGTTTTTGCCTTTTCATCGCACATACTTGGCCTCATTTCACTTCCAATGCATTACCACTTTTGCTATATTTTGCTACCAGTTTCGCTTTAATCAAATTCCTTTCCTCGAAAAATGATCTCGCATATAAAAAGGGCACAATTTTCATTTTATTCACCATTTTCTTCATTTTTGGATGCCAAATGGCAATGGAACCAACAAATTTCCTAGCCGTGAGTAATTCCAAATTTTAGCAAATTATTTTGGATTATTCTGTAAAATAGATTCGTGGGCTTTGGATGATTGCAGCGATGAAACAAATTTCTCTCTGTCTCGATCTTGACTCCATAAATTCGATCCAATCCCCTTCTTTGATCAGTCAATTTGCCTTTATTTTTGATCCTTGCACTTTGCTCTTTGGCCCATTCATCACATTTCAACAATTCCAAAAAATGTCAATTGACGGGAGGAAACTTGCCGTTGGACCAAAGGTGGATTCAAGGGAGAATATTTGGGGGATTCTGAAGGACCATCAAATGAAGAATTGATGGTTTATGAAGGTGGCAATGGCTGTTTCATTTATTATTAGCAGTTTAAAATTAAACAGCGAAGTTTTTTTGCAAATAAAAGTTATAATTATTTTTGTGACGAATTTGCTTATTTTTAACAAATTGATCAATGATCAGCAGAAATATTTTTGTAAAAATTGAATTTTTTTGATTAATTTTCGCACTTTAGAATTCCCTCAAAATTCTAACAACAATCCCAAAATACATTTAATTTCAGACCCTTTTGTTCATTCAATTCCTGCATTTTTGCCATCATCTACTTTTGGCCTTCCTTTTTCTACTTTTTTCCACTTGCCTTCTTGATCCAAACAATTCACCGGCCTTCCACATTTTCCCATTATCAATGCCCTCAATTTTGCGCCATTTTTTGACGGCATTCGCCTTTCGTTCGTCTCATTATTTTATTTGCCATTTTTCCTCGGCATTGGCCGTTCTTGGCGGCCATTCACCTGATCAAGTGCAAATTGTCCATTGGAAGGCCATTGAATGGCCTCAATCAATGGCACAAGTGGCCACAAATTGGAATGTTCCAATGCATCATTTTTTGCATAAATGTGAGTCAAATGAATGAACGTTGGGCAAATTGGCATATTTTTGAGCCCTTAAATTCAAAATTCCATAATGAAAGTATAATTGGCTTTTTTTATTTTTCTAATTTTAATAAAATTTAATGATAATCCACAATTTGCTTAGAAGAATAAATACAATTCAAATTTCCGAAAAAATTGTCGATATCTTGAATTTATCCCTCAATTCCACTATAATGTCCAACTAACCCTATTTCCCCCAATTCCAAAAAGATCGTTTAATTATGTCGGCAATTTAAGATTAAACCAATATGATATTTTTGGATTTACTGAGTTCTTTAAAACCCGTTTCAAGATATCATTTAATGAATGCTGAACTGGAAAAAATTGGTTCAATTGAAATGGTTTTAAAATTTCCAATGAAATGTGCAAAGAGATAAATTGGCCCTACTTTATCAGAACAATTAAATAAAATCATCTTCAATATTTCAGATATTTATTCGCCCAATATTGCCCAAATTGGCCCATTCAATTCCGTTTTGCTTACTTTTACCGTCTCTGCCGCCCTTCATGTACCGTATTTCCTCTAATTTTTCCTTACTTTCACTTTTCCCGCAGGGCCTCGATCTTCAAATGGCCGCCGTTCTCCTTTCATTGGGTGTTTTTGCGATTGTCGAAAAATGTAAAAATTTATTCCAATTTATTTTTTATTTATTTTGAAGTTTTCCGTGACAAATTGGCTTCATTCTTTTCAATTTGCATTCGAGTGAAGGATTGCCCTGAGGGAAAATGTCCACATCGACGTAAAAAGGTTGGATGGGAAGAAGTGAAATTTTGGGAATATTTCCAATTTTTTGTCTTCAGAATCATGTTGCCTCCATTCTTTTGCGCCTTCTCTTCATCGTCAACAACATATTCCTGCTTATTTATTTAGGTCAATTTTTGGGATATTTTTAATTTAAATAGGGCTATTTTATCATTATATAAAAAGGCAATGCCAATTTTAATATATTTTACTTTATAAAAATGTGCACAAAATTCAGGTGCTCCATTCCATGGTGAAGGCCAATTCCATGGCTATGCTTTTGGCCATCTTTTGCACATCTGGGCCCACCAATTCCGGCTTTCCGGCCATTTGATTGGATTGGCCATGTTGGCCGCCGCATTCGTCATTCCATCAATGCAAAGGGAAAAGAAGGAATAAATGAGAATTGGAAAGAAATAAAATGGATAAAGCAGATTCAGTCCAATCACATTTTGCTGATTTAATCCTCACAATTATCCCTTCATTTCAAAAAAAATTTGCACTTTTCATTTCATACCCACTTTTTTTTCCTTTATTATTTGTCCTTCTCGAATACAAAAAGCTCGCCTTCGGGCGGGGAAAATAAACGTGTGGATTTGGCCAAAAACAAAAATCGATCCGGCGGGATAGATTGTTGATTGTGAAGGAATGTAGAATGCAATGGATCCGCGCACTCACTTTTTTGTTCTTTCCTTCTCATTTCACTGGTTCCGTTGCCAAATCCCACAAATCCATATTAAAGAAGCCTCATTCGCTTTATTATGTAATTGGCTAAAATTTAGCAAAATTTATATTGGCTTAACCTGAATTAATTAGCATCGGAAAATGATATTCTTTATATGCCATAAATATTCTTTTTCGGTATCTTTTTGGTCATATTTTCATCAAGGAATTTGGGATTAGATGAAGTGATAAATGGAAAGCCGCAAAGGAGCACATTGGATAACTCAAATTCGTAAAAATGTGAATGGCGTCATTCTTGGTTGGGAATGGGTTGATTCATTCATTCCCTCCACCCAACATTCCAATTCCATTCATTTTCAAAACCAATTTCATTTCCATCTATTCCCGCGCACATTGTCAACTTTTTTGAACCTTCTCATTGTGATCGATTGATTGGGAAGGGGGAACCGTTCGTTATTCGCGCAAGGGGTAAAGGAATGCCCAGTTTTGGGCTATTGCCTCTCTCAATAACTTCGCCTGGGGCGCCCAAAAACCCATTCCTTTCAATCATTTTTCATTCATTTTGATTTTGCGTTCGGCCTTTCTCCCATTTTTGAACCACTTTAAGTATAAAATTCGATGGCAAAAAATTCGGCCTTTCAATCGAAGAAGTTTTTGAACGAAAAAGGAATGGAAAGTTAAAATGGGAGAAATTGAAGGCCAAAATGGATGGGTGGATGCGCACAAATTTGTTGGATTTCATTGGCGGTGAATGGCCCCCAAAATGGCCCATCTTCCATTTTCCATTCTATGTTTGTTCTTCCCAAATCAATTCCTTTTTTTAATTACCCTAAAAAGTGGTTTTTTATATTTTTGTCTCCAAATGCTTGTCAAGGCCATATTCAAAGTATTATGAACATTTTTAGATCTATCCATCCAAAATCATTTCGACTATTGTTGGAATAATGCACCGCTCAATTTGTTTGCCAATTCAATTTCTTCCAATTTTTCTTTGTCTTTTCCTTCATTCATTGGTCAATGCCGATGTTGGATGCCCAAGATTGCCTTCCGGCGTTGAGTTAGTCCAAAAATTATTTTAATAATGGTCAATTTTGTGCATTATTTTCAGATTGGTTTGTGGCAAAGCATGTTGCCTAAGTCATCAGGGCGAAAATCAGGTTAGCTGCCAATTTCCGGCTATGAAGACCGTTCAATTTGATTTTATGGAATCAGCCGATTATGGATTGTTTATTTGGCTTTAAAACATTATTTGAATATTCAATAAAACATTGTGAAAGGGAGGAAGAGGGAAATCTAATAAGAGAATTATTCCCCACTTTTTAAAGGTTTTCCCAATTATTAGAAAAAATAAATCAAAAATATTTATTAGACATAATATTTTTATTTTACTTTTAATACAAGAAAAAGCATTCTTAGGGTTATTATTGCTGTGAGCCGGACAATCCAAATGTGATCCGTTCTGTGGTCTACAAAGAGGCATACCATCCATCGGCAGGTCGCCCTGAACGATACTCTGGCGGATATCCAGCCAATTTCCAGTCAGTTCCAAATATATTTAAGGCCATAGTTATTTAGAGAAATTGAAATATTTTTGGATTCTTTTTGGGCAAATTTCCTTTTTATATCCCTCCTACTCCCAAAAAGGATTGACTATTCCCTATTGCTGATTGGACTGATTGTTTCGGTGCTTTTGTCGGTCATTCTCTCCTTCATTTGCTGCCTTCTTTGCAATGGATGTTGGCTTCATCGTCGACGAAATCCACACATGTACGAAAATGTGAATGAGCGGGGCGAGGATCGAGATGGATTCTATCCAATTTGCTGTGGATTTGGCATTCCAATGGGCACAGGTTTGAATAAATTTAATGAGATGAAAATTGTGAATAGATTCTCTTGAAATTAGGTTAAATGGGAAGTGAGGTAAAAAGGAACATTAAAAAAAGTGCCAAAAATTTATCTCCATGCTCCATCCTTTTACTAGATTATGATCGGTTTTAGACAGATTTGGTTTTAAAACCCGTTTTCGGTTTTTGAAAATGTCAGTTTTCGGTTTCTGTTTCTCTAATTTTCGGTTATTTTAAGCAAAAATTCCCAATTTCGGTTTTAAATTGAATCAATTTACTCAAACTCAAACCGAAACAGACCATAATTACACTACTTTTTAGCCTCTTTTTACTAAAATTTAATTTTGATATGGAAGAAGCAAATAAATCCAATATTATTTTAAGAAAATTAAGATTTAAAAATTTAGGATCAAATTCGAAAGAGTTATTAGGCATTAACACCATTTTATGGACCAATATTATTGAGAATATGAGAAATAATCATTGCTATATAATTGATTTAATTCAACAAATAAATATTTGGCCATATTTGCAGTTGTGTTCAGCACACATCCTCCACAATTTCGGGACGAAATGTACGGTGGATCATCGGTGAGCGCGGGCGGAGGCCGAGTCCGCTTCAATGAGGATGGAACACCGAAAGGTGTTTTGAAGAATGGAAACGGAGGAGGAGAACGATACCATTGAATAATTAGAATTGGAAGATAAATGGAATTACAAACAAAATAAACTCGATCAAATTTATTTTTCGCCTCAATTATTTTCCTTTTCCGTTTAAGTTTCGCTCAGTCATTTAATTCAGTAATAATTAATAAAAAATTATTTTTCATCGAATAAAATTTTTACTGCCAATGCCAATCAAGAATACTAATTCTTCCTTTCATTGCACAATAGGAAAAATGCCCTAAAGCAATTTGAGATTGGGCAATTCATTGTTTACTATATTTGTACCCATTTTGTTCTTGACACTCTTATATACTGTAAATAAAATACTCTTTTAAAACCCTAGCAGGTGTATTATTTTTTCAAATATCCTTTAAGATGGCCAAACATTAGAGAGTGGGGAATTATTAAAGATGGAATTTTTATAGAATATTTATGCTAATATCCAAATGTCAACATTTACGGCATCAATTCAAGTGTGTTATGCATTTTGGAGTTTTGCGAATTCAATTTTAGAATTAATCAAAAAACAAATGAATAAGTAATTAAAAATGCTGAAATATCTGTCAATTTCTAGTTTTGGACTCCATTTCCCAATAATAACCAAAAAGTCTGGCCAAAATGACTTCCAAAATGGCCCAAATCCACTCTAGACACTCTCCTATATATCCACCATTATATGTTTTTGTTTGTCCGCCCAATTTCTCGCAATTCTTTTCTTCTTTTGCCCTTCTCACAATCGATATTCGCGTTCCCCCTTGGAGGGTTCTTTATTTTCATTTCCTCCCCTGACTCATCATTCTCCAAAACTTTTATTTCTTTTCGTAATTTTGATTATTTGTCCTCAAATTTTGTGCGCAAAATTCTCAAAAATGTATCCGACATATTCAATTCAACAACAGGTAAAATTAATTCCAAATTGCAAATTTGAATATTTTTCAACCAAATTTCGTTCAGCCTCCGGCCAATTATCCGGCCTATCCCCAACCATATTCCCAATCTGCCCCATATCCATCCACATATCCAGCACCATATCCAGCTGGCCAATATTGCCAAGGAGGTCAATGCCCACAGCAACAAATTATGTAAGAAGGAAAAGTTGCAAAATTGTGAAAATTCCAAATATAAATGATATTTTATAGATACCGTATTTCCTCTGTTTGAAGCCTCCCTCTAGAGAATCTCTAAAATTTATTAGATCCCCTCTATTAGAGACCCCTCTATTTAAGCCTCTTCTACCATATTTTTAAGGTGAAAAAAAGATTTTTAAAAAAATGATTTTGTGCCTCCTTTGGAGTCTTTGAAATTTATTATGAAGCCCTTGCTCTAATAGAAGCCCCTTTTGGAGTAAGCCTCGGGGCTTCTAATAGGGGAAATCGGTATTTTTACTGTAGGAAAGGAAGGTTATAATTCTCGAAATCCTCCACATTTTAATTTTACTCTTTGGAAATTAAATCGAATTCTCATCATTGAAAATAAGCTAAACGAGTATTATTAAATAAGCCGTTCGCTAAAATTCACTCGAATAAGATTGACGGTTTCGCATTTCAATAGAGAAAATAAGATTTTAATTCCTATAAGGAGAGCTGAACTAATCAAAAAATGCCTTAGGAATTAGAATAGAACCCCCAAAATAATACTTCCTTCGTCGACAGATATCGTGATGCTCCTCCTCATCATCAATCCCGATCAAATTGGATGAATGATCCAAATTCGTGTTGGCTCCTCTCCCTGCTGACCCTTTGTTGTGGATGCTTTCTTGGTGAGGCGCTTTGCGATGAGCCGTGTTGTTGTTGCCTTATTCCATGCGCATTGCCAAGATTTCGATGATAAAATTTGTCAATTTAATTTGAAATAATGTAACATATAGTAACGTATAACATCTTTTAATCCCCTTCTTTTATTAATTCCCCTCCATCGATTTTCAGAATTCAAAAAGTGAACTTTTACAAAAAAAAACTTTGGATTTTCTTAATTCCATAATGCTCTAAAATTGGCTATAATTTGTTCAAAAATGTCCACAAATTAAGAAGTTAGTCCCCTAATTTTTCCAATTTTTGAGGAATTGTGCAATTCCCCATGAAGTTTTAACTTTTAAAAGAAGTTATGCGGTATAAAATGAATGTATGAGATAAAAATACTATTCAATTTAATATTTTTTTTTCCATATTCAAATTTATAAATGTAAATTTTTCATTATCCATTATCTCATTTACAATAATAAATGTCAATTAAATTTGCCAAATTAGCAAAATACTAAATAAACTTATTTATTTTCCATTTTAATTCCATTATATTAATTAGTCCATCTTTTTTGACCTTTAAGCCAATCTTTAGTTGAAAAATGTTCCCAGCCGGCACCACTAAAATGGCCTTGGGTTTTTTTGCAGCCAGCCGTCTCCTTTTTTACAACCAAAATGTTGTCAATCCAACAAAATGTTTGATTACGTTGAATTTCGTTGAAAATTGGATGATTTTTTTTTGTAAAATAAAAATATTAACAAGAAAAGATCGAAGTTTGGAAAATGTTGAAAGGAAATTGTTTGGATTGGAATTATGAATTGCACAAAATGTTCTGGTGCTTTTCCCACCAATTCATTGTAAATTTAAATGATTTATTTGTATATTTTGCAAATGGAGTCCAAAAATTAATAGCCAAACTGGGCCTTGGCCCCCACATTCCCTTGGGCCAATAAAAAGGTTCGATTCCCGTAGGATTTTTTCATAAAATAATTTTCCTCACTCTAAAAATGCGGCCTTCAATTTTGGGTCTGCTCATTTTGTTGATCACAATTCCCGCCATCAACGCTTTTGGTTTTGGCAATTTGTTTGGACTTGGAGGCGGATGTTCGGCTTGTTGCAATTCTTGGTAAGGCCAAAATGGAGGAATAATTCCAACATTTTAATTTTTGAATTATTTTACAAAATTTTATGGACACAAAATTGTGAAAATAATAAGCATTAATTTTTTAATCCTTATAAGATTAGGTAGAGCCATTTACAAATAATTCAAAAAATGCATCAGTTGAAGCGAAGTTGGAATTTGCGATTCTCGGGATTAGCTAAAAGGCATTGGTATAGTGATTTTAGGAATCTCGGCTTCTAGGTTTCGTGAAGTTTCGAGAATAGACTCGTTTGACTCGGCATCATCGATTTACTTTATAAAAAATTTCAATTTCAAACCGATATGAACTTATTTAGAATCCGCTAGATTCCTCTCCCACCTCCGGCACTCTACCCCTAGCCCTAATCCTGAACCAGTCTCAAAATGAAATTTCATATAATAAATCGACCATGCCGAGTCGAATGAGCCTATCGAGTCTGCACGAAACCTAGAAATCCAAGATTCCCAAATTCGCTATACCAATTACTCATCAGCGAATCCGAGATCGCTAATTCGAATTAACCTATCCTTTTATCTCCTTTACCAATCCCAATACATAATCCATCCTTTTCCCTTTTTTTACAGTGCCCCACCCCCTCCTCCGCCCCCGCCTTGCAATGTTTGTGGCTACAATGGAGGTGGATATTATGGAAACAATAATTACTTGGGATATGGAGGATATGGCGGTGGCGGTTATGGCTACAATAATTACAATTATGTTGGCAAAAAGAAATGAGGCCCGGGCAAAACGAGTGCTAAAATTAACCAAAATTTGAAAACCACAAAATTTATTAGGAAAATCCAAAAATGAGGCCACATTCCATCCATTAAAAATCATCACTGCCAATTTTTCATATTTTTATTCGTTTTTAGTGAATAAATAAATTTATTTTATCCTTCACTTTATTTCAAATTTATTTTGGTCATTGGAATTTGTTGATTGTTGGTTTTGAATTCGGCGAATAAGAATTGTGCTAAACCACATATTTTTGACCATCTCATCAAAGTATAATCGACCATTGGCCAAGGCCATATTCTTCCCCCATTTTTTTGTTGCTTTCGTCATCCTCAATTTTGTGCTCTTTTTTTGCTGATTTGTTGTCTCAATTTTATGCTTTGAATCCATTTAATTTGACCCAAGGACCATCATCCCACATTTAAAGTGGCTAAAAAGTGTCCATCACAAGGCCATTTTCCCTTTTTTGGATTCAAAGTTGCGCAAATTTTCCGTACCAATGTTTTCCTCTAAAATATTGCCCTTTTTCCTCGGCATTTTCTTCCTTTTCTGCATTGCCCAATCCGTCAATGGCCAATTATTTGGTGGGGGATTCGGTGGTGGCAATGGATGTTGCCTTTGGTCAGTTTTTATTACCGTATTACTTACTATTAATGATCCCTGGGTTACTAATTTTCGGAGCTCTAAAAATGAACAAAATTTGGGGTTAACTCTGTTATCTGTCAGCTTTTTTTGAACAATATAACTTTTTTAGATCCAAATGGCACAAAAACCTTTTCAGAAAGTTCATTATGCTAACATAAGAGGTACAGTTTACAGTACCTCAAAGTCTGAGGGCTACTAATCTTAGGAGTAGCCACTAATAGAAGAAATACAGTCGTTAATCCATCAACAAAGGGATAAATGAATTACCAAAAATAAAAATTTGAATTAAAAATACAAAAATTACGTATTAAATATTATTTTTGTAAATATTTCAGTGGTTCCTATTATAATCCTTATGGCGGTTATGGTGGAGGCAGCAATTTTGGCGGATTCCCCGGCTATGGGGGCTACAACAATTATGGCTATAATAATGGATATTATGGGAATTATGGGGCCGGAGGGAATGGCGGAGGATATGGAGGAGGTGCCATTCCAGTTCGGACAACCTATGGATACACACAATTCACTGGGCCAGGCTATGTTCTCCACAATTATAGCTATGGAAAGAGGAAATGAATTTTGAAGAAATTTTGGATGAACATTCGATGAATACACTCTGAAATATTGCCTTAAATAGACATTAAATTTGATCAAAACATTTTTATTTTTTATTTTTTATATTAAATATTTCCTTTTTGAAATTGAAGCATCTTTACAATTTATCGTTGAAGAAGAAAAAAATCTAATTCGAGGATATTTCCTCAATATTTGGATTCTAATTTTGCTCCATTTTGATATTAATAACATTTTTAGATGCAACGTAATAAATTTCAATAATTTATCTGATACATTAAAAAAGTAATTTGTCAGATTTACACAAAATTTACTTCTTTTTATTTCCTTCCATTTTACAAAATTCGGCGATTTTATGCCGCCTTCCTTAATTTAGCCAAATGACAACATAGAGTGAGGAAAAGATGAAAAGAATTTGAGGAAATAGTGAGTAAATGGAATGTCCTTTCTTTTGCCCTTTCCTCTCCCCTCATTTGCTTTCCATAAACATTTCCCCGGATTAATTCCCTCTTCCTATATATACGACTTAAAAATCCGTCAGTCAGCGGTGTTCGCTAGCCGGCGCCTATTCCCCTTTCAACAATAACAGTGGAAAACCCGGCGCCATCGCTGGAGGAAACGAAAGACCCCGGAGTCCCCGACAATCATGTCCTCTGGGAGGATGCCGAAAAGCATTGCGGAACACTGACCGCCGTTGGAAGGGTTGTATAAATGGGTTGGAGTCGGTCAGGAATGCCCCAAATTTTTTCATTTTAATTTAAAAATTTTAATAATACCTTTGAATGGGGACATTTAAATTTACTTTTGGTCCAATGAATCAAGCAGATTGAATTAAACCATGAATTTCTCACAATAAATTTCAACGATAAAATTTCATTAGAGCAACGGAAGACACAAAAATTTACTTCCTTACTTAATTTCCTTCCATTTCACTTAATTCGGCGATTTTTGTGCCACCTTCCCAATTTCCTCCACCTCCCCTCCAATTAGCTTTCAGCTCCATTCAAACCCAGTCCAAAACCCATTCATCTATCTTAATTTCCTATCTGTGCTCATCAAGGTCATTCTCATCTTTGCATCATGTTTATTTTTCATAGAAAAATGTTCGGTTCATTTTGAAGATCACTTGAATTTTGCTGACGCTTTAAAATTCCGCAAAATTCGCTGAATTCTTTTGACCCTTCATTACATCAATCAAACTATATCTAATCAGTCCTCTCCTGCTTATGGCTACAAAATAAACACAGTTTGTTACCCAATTCTGATCAATTTATTTGCGGATTGTTTTAGTTTGTGACCTCCAAATATTGGTCATTTATAAAAGCACCCTCCAATTCATTTTCCACCACCCAAAGTCGCGCATTCATTTCATTTTTCGTAAAAAATATTTATTTTCCAATTTCATCGTTCAAACAACATTTTTTCCAGCAAAATGCAACCCAATTCTCGGTTAATTCTTTCCTTCATTTTCCTTGTCGTTCTTCTTGCTGCATCAGTTAATGGCCAATTCCTCGGCCTCGGCGGAATGCCCGGATTTGGACTTGGAGGGTCAATTTTCAAATAATTTTGAAAATATATCTGGATCATTTATATTTGGCTTTCAATTAAATTAGCTCAAATTTTGGACCAATTTATAAAGGATTAAAAATAAAAAAGAACTAAATGAAGAAAAAGCCTAGAATTTTAATTTTTCTTTGAACCGGCATTTAATTTCTCCAATCAATTTTCAGATATAACTACTATCGTCCATACGGAGGCTATGGCGGATATGGAAACGGATACGGATTAGGATATGGAAACAATTATGGAGGCTATGGCGGTGGATATCCCGGATATGGAAGTGGATATAACACAGGATATGGGAATTACGGCAATGGATATGGCACCGGATATGGGAATTATGGGAGTGGATACGGTAATGGATATGGCACTGGAGGATATAGTAATGGATACAGTAACAATGGCTATGGAAGTGGATACGGAAATGGAGGAGGCTACACTTTGTACAATACGAATTATGGCAAAAAATGATAAAATATGCAAATATTCAAAATGCCCAAAAATGTCAAACATTTCTTTTATTTGGAATAAATTTTTATAATTTTGTTGGCAAGAATATTTATTATTAAGTAGATTAAAATGAAGGCAAAATCACATGAGAAATAAGAAATTAAAATTAAATCATTCTTCGAACGCCGGCTGTGGCCCTTCGCCCCAACAGCAAACTTTTGAATGCCCTTCGAAATTCGGCATTGAAAATTGTGTAAATCACCGGATTCATGAAGGAATTCATATAGCCTTGAAATAATATGGGAAATCGAAATAATATTTAGGTCAAACCAATCCAAGTGGTATAGAAGAATGGGCCAAACCCAACTTGACACCATTGAACACGAAGTTCGAGGCAAATTGCATTGATGATGTTCAACGAGAAAAATGGCACCCAACAACAGAGGAATGTGCCTATAAAAAAGAATATTTGAATATTGAATCCAAAGATTTCATCTTTTTTAATTTCATTAATCTCCCTAATATTCGAATGGTGAATTGCCCTTTTTATTTTATTAAAAGTCTGAATCTGATGAATATTCCTTTAAAGCAATTTTGATTGCCTCTTTAATGACACTCAAAGGATACCGAATTTATTGGCATAAGCCCAACATCTTAGCAATCGTTCAAGCTATTAATAAAGCGTTCATAAAATTGGTTAAGCTCTTTCTTTAGAGCATTTTTAATATCAAAATAGATTCAAAATATAATTGGCCTGAAAGTTAAGGGCAAAAAAGAGAAAACTACTTGATCCTGGCCTATTTTCCCTCTTTTTAATCATTACATTAAAATTTACTAATTGCTTCTCCCTAAGCATCTCGCTCGGACTATGCTTATTAATGCAATATTCATCTTAAAAGTTGTTTTGTTTGTGAAAAATTTGTTGCATCCACTCAAAAATACAAAAACTGACCAACAACAATGCCCAATGTTTTTGTGGCCCTTTTCTCCTTCCTCTGCGATTTGTGCACTTTTCGTCGCAAACTTGCGTGCCGATCTTTCCGTGATCCCCCGGTGGTCAGTTGGCCACCTCCCGTCGATGCTCCTCCCCCAGTCCTTTGGAGCAAATGTTGTCGGCCACTCTCTTCGACACATTCTTCGCCATCTTCTCCTTCCATTCCCGAGGATGTTGGCGGCCTTTGCATTTTTGCATTCTCAACATCTTTTATTTCCTTTTCGGGTCGTTGTTTATTTACTGCATTTTTGTGGCCAATTGATGGAATGGAATTGGCCAATTCAATTTGGGCCATTCGATTCAATTTGGAATCATCTGAAATGATTTTTGAGTATTTTCGAATATAAATATCAAAAAATAACAAAGAAAGATCCAAATTATCGGCGTTAAGGAATGATTTCGGTAATTCAGGGCATACATAATAGAATTAAATTTGGTTAAATCAATTTGGAAAAATGTGAAATTATTTTGGTTTATTTTAATGTATTCAATTCTTTTCTGTTTATTTTGCTACCAATCATTTCCTTAGCCAATATTCCAATTCCCATTATGGTATATACTAGGGACCTTCTGTTGGCAAAAGTGTTATATTTGTTTGGGCCTCCGTATTGGTTGTCATTGTCATTCCAGTTGTCGTTGTCGAGGAAGTTGGCCCATTCAATGATAATTCGACGGCGGATGAACCTCGTCGAAATGGCAAAGGTGGAACCAAATTGGCCATTTTTAGGGCCATTGATGCGGCCATCGGCAAATTCCCATTCTTTTGTTAATTTTTTTGCTCAAAAATGTCTTCCTTTTTAAAATTTACTTGTAATTTTCCCTTTGGCTGATTATTATGTGCCGCCTCAATATCATTGTCAATTTTGATGTTTTCGCCACCATTTCGCATTTTTTGTGAGCCGGCACGTGAAGATTGACTTTCATTGCCGGTCAAAAGATAATGATTTACTGTAAAAGAAGAAATAAAAAATGTTCTTAAGGAATGATTTTTTGGGGAGAAGGGGGAAATACAAAATTGGAAAGAAAATTAAAGGAAAAAATTTACAATATTTTTTTGAATTTTTTTAACACTTGTGGGAAAAGGAAATCTCTGCTGCGATTTTCATATTTTTCTAATCAAATGCCATATTTATGTCTACAGTCTACCTCGAATGTCGCGGCCAATCGTGATCCGTCGGACCAGAGGGAATGAACGTGTTGGCTTCACCGGAGTATGCTTTTTGCTGTTTTCCATTGTATTATTGCTCTCTTTTTTCTCGGCTTTTTCTTTTTGTTGTTCCTTTTCCTTTTCTTTATTTTGCCTTTCCTTTTCTTCTTCCTTCAGGGGCAATAATCGACTTCTTTGACGATCTTCATCCCGCCGACAATCCTCTGAAAAATGTTTTTAATAATTAAAAAAAACTATTAGGATTTATTAAATTTTATCTACAAAAATTCCACCGAAAATTCCATTTTCCCTCCGATACCTCGATTGCTTCTACTCCTCAGCACAGCTGCCCCAGATTTTCTCCGTTCCCCCACAAAAGTTGGCCCAAATATGCCAACATCGCAGGCCGATCGTTTCCTTGGAGGCGCAAAAATTGATGGTACAATTTCATCAGCGGCCACCAATGAAGACTTTTTGCGGGGAAGGCCCGAAAATGAGGCACGGAATCGGTTAATCAGAAAGGAGCCACGGGGTTCGAGGCTATTTGAATTCCTGTAGGAAAATATCAAAATTTTTATTTTTAAAGAGGTTGGATGGAAGTGGGATGGTATTTCGGCTATGAAAGCTTTTTAGATTGGAATTGGAATATAGGCCAAAAGTGAATCCCAAAATAGTTTAATAAATTCTTGGCCTTTTTTGCTAACTTTGAATTGGATGTTGGCACTTCAGAGAGGAAATCATTGGTCAAAATTCTGACATCCTCGCTCAATGATTCGGATGAGGACAAATCATCATCATCGAGTACTCCGCCTTCCACTTCCTCCAATGCCCTTTTATGACGTTCATATCTTTTGATTTGTCGATTCAATGAAGGCAATGCGATCATCATCATATTTACGGCTGGTCCAGCCACAATTTCGCCGGCTTCATCGCATTCCGTCCTCGGTGAATTACTAAAATAACGTTAAACATTTTTAAATTTTGGCCATTGAATTGGCCAAGAGAGAATGCTTTTCCCTAAAATATATCATTCCCATAGTTACCCTCCCTCTAAGAATTCTGCCTTGGCCTTGTGCCTTTAGGACTTTTTAGTATGTATTTAAAGAGGAGAATATGGAAAAGATGAAAAGAATTTGAGAAAATAGTGAGGAAATTGGATGCCCTTTCTTTTGCCCTTTCCTCTCCCCTCATTTGCTTCCCATAAACATTTCCCCGGATTAATTCCCTCTTCCTATATATACGACTTAAAAAATCGTCAGTCAGCGGTGTTCTCTGACTGGCGCCCTTTCCCCTTCCAATAATAACAGTGAACCCAGCATTGCTGGAGGAAACACGAAACAAAGCCCCAGAGTTCCCCGGCCATTGAGCCACACTGGGAGGATGCCGAAAAGCATAAAGTGGAACCTGCAACCGCTTTTGGAAGGGTTGTATAAATGGGTTGGAGTCGGTCAAGAATACCCCAAATTTTTTCAGAATTTTTTAATTTTCGCTTTACTAGGACTTTGAGCGACATTCCTTTCAATTTGATATTAGAATTAAATCTTACTAATCGCCTGCTTGTTGTGCGGCCAAATGCTGTTGAGCTTTCCTCAGTTTAGCTGCCCTTTCCCGACGTCGCAATGCCCGGATGATTCGAACATAGACAAAAATGACAACGCAACAAGGAAGTACAAAGGACACAAAGGAAGAAAGCAATAAAAAATGAGAATTGTAGAAACGGCATTCATATGGCGTGAAAAGACTTTCCTCTGCGCTTAATTCGTTGAAACCTATATAAAAAGAGAATTGTTGAATTTGGTTTCAATGCCAAAACGAACCCAAAACAATTGGACTGGCCACAGCGAATGAATAAACCCAAACGCCAACAAACAATTTGGCAACACGACATATGTCCTGTGCTTGGCGCGAGTATTGGATCGGTTTGCTGATTGCCTTGTACCTGAAAAATGCTCAAAAATGATCCAATGGATTTTGATTTGGAGAAAGGGGAATATATACATTAAGATTGTCCTATTTATGTTAATTGCACTTTAAGGTATAAATCATCTATGTAAATCTTGTGTGTTTAAACTTTAAAAAGTAAATCAAAATAAACAACATAGCCTAAAGTAGAGCCCGGCGCGAAGGAAAATCCGGACCCGCGGACCGGATTTTCGAACCGAAAAAATCCCGGGCCGGACCGGACCGGATAATCCGTACAAAATCCGGTCCGGAAATAATCCGTACCTTAAAATTGTACGGATCCGGATACGGATTTCCGGATTTTCAAAAAATTTTTTTTCGCAGATATAAGTAAAAAAAAACAAAATTTATAGCGATTAAAATAAAAAATGAAATCAAATTTATCGAGATAAAATAAAAAAAGAAATCAAATTTATTCAAATTAATATGAGCCAACTTCTGGAATACTTTTGTTAAGGAAAATCAACATTTCCGCTGTTTCTGGGAACTAAAATCAGAATCAGAATTACAATTTAGAAATTACAAATCGCAATCAGAATTTCCAATTCTGAATTTATTTTTGAAAATAACCCAAAAATTTGTGCTCATTTTCAAAATATTCCCGAAATGTGAACCTTATTTTTTAGTCCGGGGAAGACATGCAATGGCATGTGCTTTAAATTTTGTGACAACCCTAATTTAAAATGGGTAATTTCTTGTTATCTGGGGGGGGGGGCAAAGCGATTATATGGGGACCGGGTGATTATATGGGGGGCAAGATCTATAATATATAATAGGATGATTAGGAAGATGATGAAGATGAAGATGATGAAGAAGATGATGATTAAGAAGATGAAGATGATGAAGAAGATGATGATTAAGAAGATGAAGAAGATCATAATCATCTTCCTAATCATCCTATTATATATTATAGATCTTGCCCCCCATATAATCACCCGGCCCCCATATAATCGCTTTGCCCCCCAGATAACAGGAAAGAACCGTAAAATGGCATCCTATAAATCCAACACTGGCACTGGCACCCAGAGCCACATGTATTATTCACTTAATAAAATCAATTTCATTTGACAATTAATTAGGTTGGATGGATAGGTATGAAAAATTGAATATCATATTCGTGTTCAGCATCAAAAATTACATATGAAACACTTATTAAAATTTTTTAAATTAAATTTTTAAAGAAAATTGAGGAAATAGGCGAATTGTGTTTTTGCCCCCAATAGGCGAATCGTGGATAGGCGCACTGTGGGGCTCCGTTGTATAAAACAAAAAATAAAAATATATTAAAGAAAGAATTAAAAAAAGAAATTATTAAATAAAGATTTTAAAGGAATTTGGATCGTTTCAAAAAAAATTATTCACAGAAATAGGATGAATGGTCCTTTTTACTAGCATTTGAAAAATCCGGAAATCCGGATGCAAAAAATCCGGACCCGCGGGCCGGATTTTCGTTTGGCTAAAATCCCGGGCCGGACCGGACCGGATAATCCGTACAAAAATCCGGCCCGGAAAAAATCCGGAAAATCAAAAAATGTACGGATTTCGGACTCCGGGTCCGGATAATCCGTACGGACCCGGAATCCGCGCCGGGCTCTAGCCTAAAGCCAATTCAAATTGGACGTTTTCATACAGTATATTTATTTCCCTTTAAAATGACCTGTCAAAACTGATCAAGGCTAAAAGGATAATTGATGCTGTACTGCAGGCCACATCCGAACTCAAATACAAATTGCACATCAATGGGCCCAAAAGCCAATGGCCACCTTGGATCTGTAGAATAAATTATATAAATGATAATCATTATAATAAATTTTAAAAGAGATCTCTTTGATTAGAATACAAAGGACGGAATTAAAATCAAAACAGGCGGAATTATTAAAAATCAGAACAGGCGGAATTATTAAAATCAGAACAGGCGGAATTATTAAAATCAGAACAGGCGGAATTATTAAAATCAGAACAGGCGGAATTATTTAAATCAGAACAGGCGGAATTATTAAAATCAGAACAGGCGGAATTATTAAAAATCAGAACAGGCGGAATTATTAAAAATCAGAACAGGCGGAATTATTTAAATCAGAACAGGCGGAATTATTTAAATCAGAACAGGCGGAATTATTTAAATCAGAACAGGCGGAATTATTTAAATCAGAACAGGCGGAATTATTTAAATCAGAACAGGCGGAATTATTTAAATCAGAACAGGCGGAATTATTAAAAATCAGAATAGGCGGAATTATTTAAATCAGAACAGGCGGAATTATTTAAATCAGAACAGGCGGAATTATTTAAATCAGAACAGGCGGAATTATTAAAAATCAGAACAGGCGGAATTATTTAAATCAGAACAGGCGGAATTATTTAAATCAGAACAGGCGGAATTATTAAAAATCAGAACAGGCGTAATTATTTAAATCAGAACAGGCGGAATTATTAAAAATCAGAATAGGCGGAATTATTTAAATCAGAACAGGCCGAATTATTAAAAATCAGAACAGGCGGAATTATTTAAATCAGAACAGGCGGAATTATTAAAAATCAGAACAGGCGGAATTATTTAAATCAGAACAGGCGGTATTATAAAAATCAGAACAGGCGGAATTATTTAAATCAGAACAGGCGGAAATATAGAGAACACAGAATATTTCAATAATTATTATTATTAGCTTAATTATAATTCTTACATAAACATAAACGGCATATGGCATGACGAAAAGAGCGACCATCAAATCGGCGATGGCCAAACCCAAAATGAGGAAATTTATGGCCGAATGAAGGGCCTTGAAACGGAGAACCGAAATGATGACCAAAAAATTGCCTAAAATTGTGGCAGTCGGGATGAGCACCTGTAAAAATTATTTATTCAATAGTCGGAATGTTTTAATTCCCAAAATTTATCATCGAACAATTGGTCTTTCCCGGAAATGAATTTTCAAAGAAATTTATGTATTTCCGGAGAGCAGAAAAAGGAAATTAGGAATTGCTCTCTTTTTAATTTGATTAGATGATGTCAATGCCTTCAAACTGGGAAAAGGAAATGCGGCAATTAATTTACTAAATTTGTCCTCGTTCTTTGTGCCTTAACCTTAACCCAAAAAAAGAAAGTGAAAAGTGGAAATTAAATTTTCCAGACATAGAATAAAAATGTGGGTTTAAATGAAAAATGTCAATGTTTCCATTATAAACTGACCAATACAAAACCGTAAATGAAAATTTCGGGGCCTTGCTCAATGATTGGGGGAGGCGGCCGAACATAGAAGAATGGCGAAGATGGAGTAGTCGAAATTGTGGATGTGTTGGGGGAAGAAAATGCCATCGAGGAATTGGCGGACGAATGAGAGGAGGTCGAGATCAGCAATGAGGATGAAGTGGATTCTGATGGAGTGGATGATGATGATGAAGTCACGATTGATGGGCTGCTGAAATTGGCGGATGACCCCGGGGATTGGGACACAGAAGCAGCGGACATTTCAGCCGCCATCGCCAACAGTGTGTCCATCCACTGTTTTGTGGTGGCTGCTGGTGCTAAAAAATAATGTTTTATGAAGAAAAATGTATTAAAAATTGCTTTTGAGGTGTGCAAAAAGCAAAGATTATAAATAATTAAATAAGAAATATGTCAATGTTTTTTGTTGTCAATAAAAAATAAACAACAATTAAACAGCCAAAATAATTGACCCAAATCAATTTACTGCACTTTGGGATTACACGAATTTGGCTTTGTAGGAAACAAACAAAAGAAGGATTGAACTAATAAGTGTAAAAGGGGCTAATTGCCCTGTTTGCTTGTTATTATATTTGAGGGCATTTGAGGGTGCCGCGGGGAATGGATGAATTTCCCAGTGGGAAAATAAATACATTAAATTTCCATCGAAAAAGCCAATTGCCGCCCATTTCCGGGCAGACCAAAAAAATATTATTAACAAACAACTGAATGAGGGCTAACAAATGCAATGAATTAAACTTTGTTGACCTCTGAAACTCTGCTGCTGAAGTGCGTGAGAAATTTTTGTTAAAATACAAAAAATGGATGTTTGGGAGAATAAAATAGGGCAATGGGCAAAGTATAAAGGAAAATCATCGTTTCGCATTTTTATTTAAATAAAGAGGAAGTCTGCTGAATGAGGAATGATGGAGATGGGGCCAAAAACCAAAATGATGTTCTCCTTCTTCAATACTCCAAAATGGCCTTGGCCTTGATATATCCCAAATATTCGGCTCAGAAATTCACCGGGCACATTTCCTTTTCACTTGGGACCAGTATACTCCCCAAAAATGGTTGTTCGACGCATTTTGTGGGTAATTGGGCATATATGTCCGATTTCCAGTTGAACGGATCCGTAGAATTTTTTAAGAGACCATCAAAATTATTGGGTTTCAGAAGGACAATTTCCTTGCTGACCCACATCCCACACAATTGGCAAAACTACGTAGGCAATAAAAATAATGATAAAAACAAATTGGGGCCATCAACAAAAACTCATCAAATTTATTGGCACAATTTAAAGGAAAAAATGTGTGAAAATTTAAAAATTGAAGCGGAAATAATTTAGAACAAATAACAAAATGATAAATTTGAATAAAATTGGAATAAAATGGATGAATTTGATCGCCGATTTGGTATGAAAATTTGGATTTTTTTGGTTCTAAAAATTATAAAATGCGCAAGAATTTGAGAGCAAATGAAAAATAAATAAAAGAGAAGAACTATAAATATGAGGGGAATGATCCCCCAAAAATGGTTTTGAATGGATGATTAATTGGTCCGTTGTGCTTTTGGCTGATTGATTGCTGCCGGTGAAAAGGGCAAATTTTTTGGAATATTCGCGTCAATAATAGTCCACATTTGTTTCTATTAATAATTTTGCATGGGCGCATCCTAATTTGACCTTCAAAAATTATGCGACATTTGAGGGTCATTCCATAAATGAGCGGCAACTTTTCAAGAATTTGACAATTTTTATGCCATAAAGGGCAAAATAAAAGTTCATTCATTCAAAATTGGTGGAAAAGCACTCTTTGGCACGCAATTTATCACCCACAATGCTTTTAGGGCAACTGAAGGTGAGAAAAAAGAGAACAAAAACAAATATATAAATGAATGGGGAATTATGGGTGGAAATGGCAAAGATATATCATCAGCACAGAAATTTCCTTCCATTCTCAAATTATTTTCTTTAGTAATTTGGTTGGAATTAAATTCACGCTTTTATTAATTTTATCTTTTTACACGAAATTATAGGGAAAATTATTCAAAATTGAAGGACCAAAATGCACAATTCTTTGCGAAGTTTTGGACCGAAATTGGCCGTCCATTTTTCATTCTTAAAAAAATGTTTTGACAGCGCTATTCCTGTTGAGTACATTTGGCCGAGCGGATTTCGACGCCATTCAATTTTTTGGGCGGAACAAAAACACTGAGAAGAAAAGCAAATAAAAAAGCACCCGCCTAGAATCTTTTTGGCCCAAAGTTCGCGATCATCGCCTCGGCGCCCCCCTTCCCTCGACCCTCAAAGTCGGATTTAATATTTTATGTGGCCAAAAGACGGAAAATGATGTTTTTAGGGAAATTGGAAAGGGAAAAGCCGAGAATAGATGAATGGAAGGAGGGTGGAGGAGAGAAGGACAAAAAAGTGGTGAGGAGGAAGAAGTTGGAATGAGGAATTGCAAATCAAAGGGGAAAAGCGCAGTCGAGAATAATCCCCGCTATCCCACCTCCTCATCCCTTCTTCATATATATTTCCATTCTTTGCACATTTGGCCACTTTTAGTCTGTGAAAGGGAAATTAGGGCCCAAAAAGGAATGAGGGGACAAAAGGATCGGAGAAGGGGTGCCATGCCCAAAAAACTTAGACGGAAATTCTTCCTCGACCTTTTTCGGATGAATGGAAAAGTGAGGGGAGAATGAGGAGATGAACAATTTGGCCACAGAGACAACGACGCCCTTTTTAGAGTGAGGCTATTTGTGTTGGATGGATGTTAACATTTTCGAATCCTGGAGGGTAAAAAGGGGGAAGGGGGAGGAGGTGGGTGCTTGTCAAATGCAATTTAAGTATAAAACAGCAATGCCGCCCCCAAAAAAGTCGAAGGGCAAATGGCCATAGAGGGGCGCGAATTGTGGGCGAAGAAATGGACGGCAATAAAAATGCCAATTTAGGGAGAAAAAAAACAGTCAAATTGATGGGAGGCAAAAAAGGCATATAAATTTGGTAATGACAAAATTGAAAGTATTTGTTGGGGTGGGGGTGACCCCATAAATCATAGGAGGATGAGCGATGGATTGGTTGATGAATGGAATAATGATTAGAAAATGAAAAATGGGCCAAAAGTTGGTGGCAATTGTTCGGATTGGAAAGGGGAGAGGGAATTTTGGGAGGCGATAATTGGTGAGAATATAGGGCCAAGGGGCCAAGGTTGTTGCCAACTGACGCCGAAAGCGGAGGAGAATAAAGGGAGAAAGGAGGGCAAACATGGAGAAGGGGCATTGGGGGTAACAATGGGAGTCAAAATATGTAGAGAGGAAGGCGATGATAGAATTTGGAATGGCATCCATCAAAGGTGGCATAAAACATTTCGGGTAAAAGTGGCACATTTTTTGATTGAAGAATTGCGCAGCGAACATTTCATTTAAAATTAATTTTTTTGTTTTTTTTATGGTCAAAAAGACCATTTAAAGTTTGGATTGATTGGAGGAATAAAAAATGTTGTTTTGTTGTTTTTGAATGTTCCCAAAAGGTCATCCATTCAAAGTCCAATTGGTTGCCAACCTAGCAATCATCCCTTCCTCCCATTTTGCCCTTCTAAACGGCGACCAACCAAGTCCATGGTGGCGGGAATATCGTCTGTCTGTTTTTGTGGCCCCATCCCATCCATTCGGCCATTTAATGTCCTTTCCAATTGGTTCATTTCTTCACTATTCAAAACAATTTGTTCCCCAAATTTGTGCGCCGCTTTTCCCCTCCCTCCTTTTTGCCTTTCATTCTCCCCCATCAATCATTTTGCGGCTCATTTTCGGGAGGAGGCGGCCAATTGGCTATTGGATTGGAATGCTTCTACTCTGAAGAGAAATGTTGGCAGCCGGTGGCCAACTTTGTCAGTAGGGACGAGCGAAAATTAATTTCGTTCTGCATACTTTTGCCCCTCATTGATGGCGAGGATGGCGCGAGGTGCAGAAAAATAGCCAAATGGGACGAAGGGAAAGGGAAGGAATGCGGGAAATTGAGGGCAAAGGGGGAATTGCCGTAAAATTGCACAGAGCAACTTTAATTGAATTGATTCCCGGGAAATGAATAAATGAATGAATGGATTGTGGAATGGCAAAAGAAAGGGTCGGTTTGGTGCCAATTGGCAATGCTAAATATTTGTTTCTTGCCAGGGGAAAATATTTAGGTGGGTGCAACGGAGAATGCGGGAAAATGGATGGATTTAATGCTGCCGGGGGGAAGGGCAACTGAGGCGGTGGCCAATCCATTCTCTCCCCTCAATGCCACGGCATCGGCTAATCAAATTTTACCGTCGATTCCCCTTCCCCTCCTTCTTATTTTGCCAAATCCCACACAAATTTCCAATTGGCCAAAAGGCAGACAACAAAGACCGGAAATGGATTTGAAAATTGGTTAAATGGAGGAAGTGGAGGAGATCGATGCACACAAAATCCGTGCAGATTTTTCACGTAGATTATTCTCCAGTTTCCATTCCACCTCATTTTGCCATTCATTCACACAATTTTATGTGATGAATGAAAGAAAAGAACTTTGGGCAAACAAAACATATGGAAAGGAGTGGGAGAAGGGGACAAATGCTGCACAATGTTGGGCCTTGGGGGATGTTTGCATGGATGAAATGAACTTTTGTGGTGAATATTAAGGAAGGAGGAATATTGTGCAAAAGGAAAGGAAGTGGAATAATTAATGCAACACACATGGTCTGAAATCAACCGAAATTTTGGAATAAATGTTCGACAAATCCAATAAATAATCCAAGAAATCGTTGAAAGGTATAGAGCAGCTGCCCTCTAATCCTGGGAATAGCCAATACCCAAAAAATTATCTATTACATATTGGAATTGGGTATTTTTTTTTATTCAAAAGTGAATGTAAATTTTGGATCATAATTTTATATCAAAAAGGCAACGAAATTTTCGAGAATATTGGCAAAAAAATAAAACAAAAACCGATGAAATTGAGCAAAAATTAATATTTGGGAATGGAAAATGTCAACAACAAAAAAAATAAAACAATAAATTAAATTGTCAAATCCTCATCCGGATCACTTTCATCAAAATCATCCTCCTTGTCCGGCGTGTATATTATTTGGCCGCCTGCTCGCAACTTTTTACCCGAAGAGATGTTCAGACCAACCAAACCTGAAAAAAATTTAAAATTATTAAACAAATTATTTAACGGTTGATTAAACATTTTTGGTGGGAAAATTAATACTTATTATTAAATTGGAGGAAAATAATTTGAAGTTTTTTAAACAATAAAATTGAAACCTTTTTGACTTTGTGCCGCCATATAAGGCAATTGGACATTTTCCTTTGCTCGACGCTCTTTCTCGCTCAAATTCAGGCCAACATCGAATGGCAATTTGTCAAAATCCGCCGCCGGTCCATTTCGACGCTGTTCTTCTTTCCCGGTTGATGATGAGGGCTTTTCTCGAATTAACATTTCTTGCACTTCCTGAACAATTTTGGCCGACGGATCCGGTTCAATGTATGGACTGGCTTCGATGGAATAATCCTCATTGATTTTGTACTGTTCAATCTGAAAATTGCACTAATTAATAATATTTAAATTATTGATGGATTTGACCTTTGTTTCGAATGTTTCATCCCTTTTTCGATTCATTGTCCGGCATAAAGTGTTGCCATCATTCGATTCAATTTGGAAAATTGTTGTGCTCAGCGATTCCAATTTGTGCCATTCATCCTCGCCCACATTGCCTCCAACCATGGCCAAAACGCAAGCAGACAATTCGGAAAGTTGGCAGAGAAGCCAAGAAGTTGAGGGCAGCGAAAATTGATCAATTAGCAGAGCAAGTGAGTCGATGAAGATTAGCGAACTTTTTCCAATATTTTGATCGTCCAAATGTTTCCGTAACTCTTCCAGTGAATTCATGTCGAAAAATTCCGTGGCTTTAAATCTTAAAATTTATTTAAAAGTTTGTTTGTTTTTTAAATATAAAACCTGTCATTTTCGTTGAGAATTTGTGGCAATTCATTTTTGAGATGAAGTAGAAGAAGTGCATGAATATTCAAATTTGTTGTGCCAATTGCTCGCCTCATCAGTGCCAAACTTGTTGGATATTCATTCAATTCATCTTTGGCTCGAATAATACAAATTTTTCGAAATGTAACAGCCTGCATTTTTTCTTCTAAAATTAGATAAAATTTAATTAAAATTTTATCTCTCAAAATTTAGGATTTAATCCACTTAATTATAAAATTAATATGTATCGCTGAATCCTATGGGTTTCAATTTTTCAAAGCCTCTCTATTGTAGGGTACTAGGGAGTAGGAAGTGTGCTTGGACGAAAAATTCATTTTTTTACTTTTTTAAACAAAAATTCTCCAGCAGGTTGGGCTACTATATTAGAGAATTGGCTTTTAATAAAAAAAATTGCAATAATTCATTTTTGATCTATGTTAAAAGTAATTTCATGAGTGTTCAACAATTATTGCTACATAATTTAAGGCCTTTATCCAAAAAACAAAATAAAATTATAACGATTTAAGGCAAGAATTGAAGAGAAAATTGTTGCGAATTCTTGACAACAAAACAAATATTGAATAAGTGTCCTTTCTGGAAGGAAAGTGAATGACAATTCTCATGAAGATCAATTTATAAGTGAACAAAGCAAAGAATGATATAAATCAAAAATATATAGATTGGAATATTTTTAAAAAGTCAGGTAAAGATCATATTTTAACCCGTCATTTCCTCAATTATTTTGCTTCATTCAATAATGGCTTCCACAATTTGATCGAGCAATTCGCCGTAATTTCCTTGGACCAGCATTTTCCATCCCTCCGTTTGCCGAACCTTTAAAATGTTAATTTTTAATTGATTAGCTAAATCAATTTTTGTCAAACCTTTTTTGCATTTTCTCGGATGTGTTTGATTGCCGCGGCTTTGAGAAGTTTTGCAGAATGTTGATCGGCCAAAGCCAGCAATCCACATGCATTCTCATCATCCAAGGAAGTGGCCAACTTGCGTTCACAAAACATCTTCAAATTTTGATAATTATTATTTGCTAAATTTTGTGTTATTTGTATAACCTTCAACTTGACAAGTTCATATTTCTCGGCCGCACTCAATAATTCCTGAGCAATATTCTCCTCTATATTCGGCTGTCTTCCGTTGTACCTAAAAATATAATTTTAGATTATTTTTTTTAAATTTTATTAAATTAAAAAACAAACATGAAACGGAGTAATTGTTCCAACACTTCCGATTTGATATCCTCAATTTGGACGATTCCATTTTGTGCTTCGATCATTTCTTTATTCCGGAACATTGCAGCAAAAACCGGGGAACGACATGCCAAAATTCCTTTATAGACCTTAAAAGTAAATTTGATTATTAAATTAAAATTTTAATATTAAACATTGAATTTGACTCCATCCGAAGAAGCTAAAATGCAGTCCGAATATTGGTCCCTTTGGTCGAACAAATTGCCCATCTCTTCACACATTTCACATCTTAATTGTAATTTGTAAAAATAAAAATTCTTTTAAATGGAAATTTGGAATTCTTAAAACAACTTGAATTTAATTATTATTTAATTTAACACTCAATTATTATATTTTATATATAGAGTTGCCTTACATGATTTTAATTTTAAGTTATTCTCCCTAGGGATCGGCAAATGTGCTTATGCGCACAAGACGTGCATTTATCTCTCGTTATCGATTTTCCAAAAGCACATTTTGAGGCACAAAAAAAATGTGCCTCCAAAAGTGTCTTAACACGAAAAAAAATCATAAGAGAGCGAGAGATGCATTGGAACATCGGAGAGACTGGATTTTGGAAAAGAAAACCCTCTGCGAGAGGAAATGGACAAGCCTGTGAGGTCTCTTTTTGATGGGTGCCTGCGGGCTCCTTCTCCATTCGATCGTTCGTTCATTTCCTCTCGCAGAGGGCTTTCTTTTCCAAAATCCAGTCTCTCCGATGTTCCAATGCATCTCTCGCTCTCTTATGATTTTTTTTCGTGCTAAGACACTTTTGGAGGCACATTTTTTTTGTGCCTCAAAATGTGCTTTTTTTTCTCTGATCGTCTAACCTCTTTTGCACGTTTTTTGCGCATAAGCACATTTGCCGATCCCTAATTCTCCCTCCACCTTCAATCATTCCAATCTTTATTTTACTTACTCGATGACATGTGGCTTATCCGCATTAATCTCCGCACTGAGGATGATTGAATCGGTCGACTTGTCATACCAACCGTATTCGGGATCCATCAATGCCTGTTCAGAGGGTATAAAGTCAGAGTCAGGATTTAGTTATGCGATAATTTATTTAAATATTTTTGTTTTCTAATAATCAAATACTTACTTCAAATGTCATGAACTGTTCAAAGCCCCAATCATTCTCCTTTGTATGGTAATTGTGTTTGACTGTTTCACGAATATGATCTTTCTTTCCTTCCTTTTGGGCCAACAATTTCAACTTGGCAGAGGCACAGCAAATCCATTTTGAGTCTTAATCAAATTGTTAATTTTGAAGATAATTTTAAAAAAAAACCTTGATCTCCTGCATTACATTGTAAGAAATAGGCGAGATTTTTTTGCGGTGGACGATTATTAGAAGGACGAGGCATTTCCCTCGGCATGACAAGAATTTTCCGTGGTAGTCCTCGAACATAGATTGGATCGCTGAGTATGCGAGCATCTTGTCCTTTCTGCGCAAATTCGCTGAACTTCTCGATTTTCATGGTAATAACTCCGATCGACTTGTCAAAATCATGTCGTGCTTAAATTTTACATTTTAATTCCAATTTTAAAAAAATTATAAACCTTTATTGGCTTCCATTTTATGATTTTAAAATTGAAATTATTCAAATGACAGGCACTTTCTGTTGAAATTTATTAAATTATTTTTACTTCATTCATTTATAAAATTGTGAAATATATTAAAATGTTTAATAACAAGTTTTAAAAATAACTCCATCTTCAAGTGAATAAGATTTTATGCAAAAATATGAAATCGATTAAATGTTAGTTTTAAAGCAAAAATATTCAAGTAAAAATGGAATGGATTTATTCAATCTTCAAATATTTATTTGTAGTCATCCTTGTGCTGTATCTGTATTCAATTTGCCATAGCCGTCATGATTTCATCCATCAATTGTTCATTAGCCAATAATAGCTTCCATCCTTGCGTTTTCTTTACCTATAAAAAATATTTTTATAAATTAAATATTTCTACAATTAACCTCATTCAAATTCATTTTCACATAATTGATTGCATGGGTTTTCAGATTTTGGGCCGAATAGGCATTGGCCAAAACCAACAATGCACAGACATTTACATTCCCCAACGAATTGATCAATTTGCGTTCGCAGAGCAACTTTAATTAAAATAAATTATTAAAAACATAAATAGAATAGAATTACCTTCAAACGAATGAGTTCATATTTCTCAGCGGCTTTCAACAAATATGCGGCCATTTTCGGATTGTTCCCAAAATCCGGTTCTTTTCCACTGTAACTAAAATCATAATTTGAAAAAATCAATGATTGACGAAATCTCCTACATAAAACGGAGCATTTTTTCGATAACCTCCCCCTTTATGTCCACAATATTGACTTCATTGCTGTTTCTCTCGATCATTTCATGCTCGAACATGGCCGCAAAAACCGGCGATCGACATCCCAAAATGCACTTATGGGCCTTAAATGGAATTTGGATAATTATTAAATATATTCTATCTATGCTTTACCTTAAACTCTTTGTTATCTTCCGAAGTGATTTTGCAATCAGGGAACAAGCTATGCTCAAACAAATAGGCCAAATCCTCTTGTACACGGCATTCTGGCACTTCAACATCCGGCAATGGAGCTTTTTCAACCTTTAAATAGAATCAATTAAATATCATTCCTCTCATTTCATTATAAGGCAAATAATTACCGATCTCTGGTGGACTGTGAGTGTGCACACAACTGTGAATCGATCGCCGTTAAGCAAACCATATTTCTCATCGAAAAGAATTTTCCTTTTGATCAACTCATTGACACCCCAAGCGTTATGGCCCGTTCCGCCAAATTTGAGGCACTCCCGAACTGAAAATTTTATTTTTATTAAAATAAAATTCAGCATAGCATTACCCGAAAATCGCTCACATTCGATACCACTGGATTTGCGTATTGAGAATTGATATTTTGCCTTCACTTCCTCATTGTTAGAGTCGATGAGATAGAGGAAAAGCGAAACACAATCCTTGAATTCTTCTTTACTTCCATTTGGGTAAATTTTCATTTGCCATTTTAAAACTTTGCCATTTGGTGCCGTGGAACTTCAAGTAAAATATATGTGTATGTAAATCTTATTTTTAAAAGAATACATGAATTCCGTGGATGCCAAACTTTCTCCACATTTCTCCTGCAGTTCGGAAAACTTTTCAATCTTAATAATAAAAAGTAAAATAAGCTTTAATGAAAATAGCCAACCGTCCAGATGAATTTTTCACTAAAAAATTTAGGAAATCTTATATTATTTTAAAAATTTATTTTTTTACGTTGTGGTCTTCAACTGGGTGTTGCAGAAATTATATTTTTCGGTTGCATTGTGATTTTGATTGCTATTATTGGACATTTGATATGATCGGCGGATGGCACAAATTGTTATTTGTTATTATGAAATATTCTGATTTTTGAGCTGAAGCTGAAATGATATTTTATAAAAAATGAAATGAATAATAAGAGATAATGAAAAAATTTATTGACAGACAGTTAAATTGGCCAACGCTCAAAAAAATTATAATCGGATCTATAGGCGAAAAAAAACAACATCAATTTTTAAATGAATGGTGATTTTTAATTGGAAGGATTGGGCTGGAAGGAGGGATGGAAAGCACACCGAATAAATTAAGACGAGAGGCAAGGCATTGGAGAAATTTTATGGATGGGAGGGAGAAAATCAAGGGAAAAGCAGCAACGGATTCGGCTAAATCTTAGTAATAGTAAGAGAAATCTGGCGCACGGCGCAGTCCTAATCCTAAGTTGGACAGCAGCATGAGAAGATGGCTGCGGAAAATTCTACCGGAGGAAAGTGCTGGGTAAAAAAATAAAAATGAATAGGAATGAACTGAACGTTAATGGGGGGATGAGCTGGGTCTTTTAAAGCCTAGGGAAGGAGCAGCAGATCAACGAATGTTGAAAATGGAAGGGGCGGGAAAATGCGAATTGCTGAAGGAAGAAAGTGGCTTCTGGCTTGGCTCTTCTA
Source organism: Pratylenchus scribneri (assembly GCA_030063045.1). Classification (NCBI taxonomy): domain Eukaryota; kingdom Metazoa; phylum Nematoda; class Chromadorea; order Rhabditida; family Pratylenchidae; genus Pratylenchus; species Pratylenchus scribneri. The sequence continues at coordinate 164,623 of JAQSEB010000014.1, read as the reverse complement.
AAATGGAAGAGGGGAGAATAGTCATAGGGGAAAAAGGAGCCGGGACGAGGGAGGAATGAGCTTATTCATTCGATCCTCAATCACTCAATTCGTTTGAGTAGCGACAAAGGGACAAAGTATTGAAAATGTTTTAAAGATTGTAACGGTTGTATATAGTTATAGTTTGTATATTTGTGTCATGATGGTTTGATGTTTGATCAAACAAAATTAAGGGGAATTAAACCGTTTGAACCGATTTCCATTTTTTTGGTTCAAAACTAATTTAAAATCAATCAAATCTAAGTCAATCATTTCATTGTTTAAGGATGCATCTATCCCTGTCGAGATCTATCTAGGGGTCGGCAAATGTCGCTTTGCGCAAAAAACTTGCAAAAGAGGTTAGACGATCAGAGAAAAAAAGCGACATTTTGGGCTACATAAAAAATGTCGCTTTGGAAAATCGATAACGAGAGATAAATGCAAGTGCCCTGCGCAAAGCGACATTTGCCGATCCCTAGATCTATCGATAGGGTATGCCAATAGTCCATAGAAATCAGAAATCACACAATATAATATAATAGTTATGGTTATGGCTTGGCTTGTCTATAACTTAGTTATTTACAAGCCCTGAGACATGAGATGAGACTGTTAGAAAGAACCCTAAAAAATTTTATTTATAAATTTCAGATAAAACAACATAAAATTAATGTTTTTATTTGAGAAAATCGATAAAAAACATGAATTTCGGATTTCCATCATCTAAAAATACTACTCAAAATCAACAAAGTTCGAGCACAAGTCAGGGCAAGCAACAGAAAAAGAGGAAAAAGCAACAGAAACAACGGGTAATTGCCAAATTTATTATTATTAAAATGTGAGATTTTAAGGTTTTCATCAATCGAACAAACACTGGAGCAGGAATTAGCGGTAACGGCAGCAAATCAATGCCAACCACGCCACAAACGAGTAAATCCACACAACCATCTCTTCTGCAACAATTTTCGATGAATTCAAATAATTATTTTGGTCCACAAATCCCGGCGGATGTTATGGAAAATGTTCTTTTCCGTTTTCTCTACAATATTCCGGAAAATGAAGTTAATTAATTTTAATTTAAATAAATTTAAATAAAAATTTTATCCAGAAAAGCGACCAAATTCGGGTCTGTTTTCACATTGAATTAGCGCATTGGTTTTATTTGGATTTCTATTGTTCGGCTAATGCCGAACAACAGCAGCAGCAGCCAACTCTGCCAAATTGTAAGAAAGTTGGATTCACACAATTTGCTCGACAAGTTTTCCATAAATGCGATTATTTGGAGGGTTGGCGAAAAGATGTTGACAAGGTAAAATTTAATTACATAATCAATTTTCTAATTTTTTAGATTGTTGAACGATTTCGTCAATATAAATCGAATGTTCCCACTTATGGGGTGGTCATGCTTGACCCAACCTTGAATTATGTTCTCCTTGTCCAAGGCTATTTTGCATCCAAAAATTCCTGGGGTTTTCCAAAGGGAAAGGTAACCATCAAAACATTCAAACAAAATTTAAATTTAATTTTCAGATTAATGAAGGTGAATTACCGGTGGAATGTGCTATTCGCGAAGCATTTGAAGAGGTTGGATACGACTCAAAAGAAAATATTTCCAACAAAATTCGACCATTGCAAAGTTTTATTGGAGAAACGCTGGTTTGTCTCTATTTGGCCACTGATGTGCCAATGGATTTTGCATTTAAACCACATTTGAGGAATGAAATTAGGTTTAAAATCATTAATTTTAATTTAATAATTTAAAAAATTTAAAGGAAAATTTCTTGGTTTTCGGTTTGGGATTTGCCAAAAGACCGAAATGATGACCAGGGATGTTCTCGATTGGGCCTTCAACCAAATAATTTCTATTCGGTTCATCCATTCATCAAGGAAATTTGCACATTTATTCAAAGGGAAAGGGCCGAACGAAATAAGCCAAAATGTTCAGTATTGAAACAAGAAGGAAACACGGAGAACAGCGCCTTCCAACCAGTTATTCCACGAGGTTAATTTAATATAGGGGAAAATTATTTTTTCACTTCGAAAAAAAACCTTTCCCCGCCTTTGGTCATCTAAAAAAATTATTTGCTGCCCTTGGGTGGGATTCGAACCCACGACCTTCTCTCCTCAAATCCACCCCTCTTCCCAGTTAGGTCAAGAAATACAAGAGTGCTGATAGGGCACCAAATTTTTGCCAGCTTTCAAAGCTTGGGTTTTGACTTTTGAGAATAGACCCAGCAAATCTTATATCATTTTTTAGCTAAGATCCTAACTTAAAATCCAAACTATACATTGGGTGTATAAAAAATCACAAAGAAAAAAAGTATTACCATTGATTTATTTTAATTTCCATTTTTATTTGTTTTAAGCCTCCTCCAATCAAACATTGTCGATGATGCTTACTCCAACCAATTCGACGCAAAATTTGCCCCAAAATGTCGCAACTGTTGAATCAATTCCATCCACTTCGTCGGCGGAGGCCAACAAAAAATCATCAACCGTCGAAAATTTGTTCAAACCACTCAAAGTTGAACCGGAATTGGGCCATCAATCATTCACCGGACAAACATTTTTGGAACAATTTGTCAAAGCCGCAGCCAGTCCAGGTGGTGGTGGCCAAAAAGACAGCAAAGAACAACAAAGTAAATAAATTTAAATTATTTTTGGAATTTTAATAATTGTTTTTGTAGTTCCAAAGAATCCAGCTGGGGTGATTGGCGGCGAATCACGTCGAAGGAACAAAGAAATTAAGCAGCCAAAACCAGTTCAATTGCATTCATCAAAATTAATTGTGAATGTTTATGAGGCACCACCCGAATCAACCATAATGCCAATTTTGGGTTCATCGCCGGAAAGTCCACAAAAACCACTGCAGCAACAATCGGCGAAAAAATCATCAAAAAAGGAGACAAAAACGGTCGAAAAACCAGAACAATTGAATGTGGAAGGAGGGGGCAACGAAATTGTGAATATGTTGCGATCATCCATTGGCAAAAAGGACCATTTGACGACGGGTGGAGGTGCAGGGATGGACAGTGGTGTGAAGGAAAAGGAAAAGCCAAAACCAACATTTGCAAGACCCGAAATGGTGCCAACCCAAGTCAGATTATGCGAAGCATGGAAAAAGTTCACGGTGAGTCAATTTTATTGATTGGTTTTTGATGGGCCAATTTTTGGGCAAAAAACTTCGAAATTTACTTTGGAAAATAATTAAAATTTCAAACCTATAGAAAAATGGAAAATTTAATTTTTAATTTTTTGTTTTCAGTTCGACAAATCCTGTTTCCAACAGCAGAAGACGGCATCGGCGGCAGCAGCCATCATTTATCCATCCTATTAAAAATGTGCAGAAAATTGTAGAATAAAATCACTTTTAATTCCAAGATTGTACTTCCTATTCTGAAATATTATCATTTCACTAGCTTTGTCTAATATTCTTTTTCCATTCGAAATTCGAATCTTTTGCTTCAAATTTTAAAAGTTTTTCGATTAAATAAATTTCTTCTATTCACTAAAAATTGTTAGAAATAATTTTGGCACACAGAATTAGCAAAAATAGATAATTTTTTAATCAAAATTAGCTAAAAACGTCCCAAAATGTTCAACAAATTTTGGCACTTGAATTATATTTTCACATCGTTCATAAATTATTCTCCTTAAAAAATGTTTTTGCCTTTTTTGTGTTCTTTTTTTCGTTCAAATCGATTTATTTTTGTTTCTCTAATTTTCCCATAAAATTTGAATAAAATTAAAGAACACAGACAAATGAAAATGTAGATCAATTCCAAAAAAGATGGACGGAATTGTGAATTATTAATATTTATGCCTATATTCCCTATTAAAATTTTTATAGTTTGATTTAAAAAATCGTTCGAATATATTTGTTTGAGGGAAGGAGGAGGAAAAGCTGCCGGCAATGGGCGACGAATTGGATGGGCCAATAATTTGGCCTAGAAGGGATGTTCACATTCATTCAATAAAAAGAAAAGAGGGGAGAGAATTTTTGAAGGGGGCACCTGAAGCCATTGATGGGTTTGGATTGGACCGCGAACGCCGTTTTTTCCCTCCCCTTCAGCCTCCTCCCTTGGTTTCACGCCATCCATCGATCCCCCTTTCCTCGTATGAAGGGAATTTGTAGGGAGAATTTGGCCATGGATTCAGGCGAGCTTCCACTTTTTTGGCCTTTACCTTTTTTGGGTGAAGATTTTGGCCAATCAATTTGGGCGCCGCTCTCGACAGCCGCCGTTCTCCTCCCATCCTATATTCCTCTTTTTGTGATCCAATTCCCTCCCGAAATAATCTGCCCTCACCCAATTTGGGCCTTTCTATTGGCCCTACTCCACCCACACTATCCGCCTCCCTCATTCTCCTCCCGTGAGTTCTCGTTCTCATATTGAATCGGTCGATTGATGCTTTGCATTTCGGCAGAAGAAGAAGAAGATTAAAACGGGAATATTGGAGGAAAAAGTGAAAACTCAACGACAAATCCGCCCCTATTACGCTCAAAACAAAACGGTAGTCCCCGTCAAAATATTATTATTATATTTGAATTGGCCGAAAACAATATTTGTGAGAAGATGGAAGCACCCACTTTTTTGACCACTTCATCTTCTTCATTGATGAGGGAACAACCTCAACAACAACAAATGATGATGATGAACAACATTAATGAAAGCAACAATGATCCATTCAATTCACTCATTTTCAACCAAATTCCAATAAATACATCCACCAATAATTCAATGCCAAACCATTTTAATATGACGAATTATGCCCCTCACATTTATCCCCTGAATTTACCAATTCCTTCAAATGAGGAACAGCAAAATCCTTTGACAACATTTGGGGGAATTGGACAAGAATTCCGGCAAACTTTGGTCAAAATGGAAGAGGGCCAATTTGGAGGGAATGGGAATCAACAACAGGGACAAAATGCCTGCGATGGAAATGGTGGTCAATTTATGGGTGGTCAAAACAATGATGGCCATCAATTTGGTCAACATATTATAAATGGAGGAAATGACGAAGATGAAGAAGAAGATGAAGAGGATGATGATGAAGAGGAGGATGAATGGCAAAATGATGAAGAGGAAAAAAACATTGATGACGACATTGCCAATGGATGTGACGAATTTGGCCGGAAACATGGAATGGGGGTCAAATCCTCCATCAAAAATGTTGCCAATGGGGTCGATCCCCCCATAGCAGGCCATTCTTCCGTCACTGTTAATGATGGTTGGTTTTGAACTTTGTTCAGCCCCCCCCCCCTCACCCCTCTTTTGTGATATTTGGCTTTGCCCATTTTATGCCCCCTCAAGCAGAATTCAACATTCCCCCACCAAATAATGGGGAAAAGGGGACACACGTGAAAGCGGCGATAGAATTTTGGGGGGCGTCGGTATAAATTGGGATGGAATTGGCCCAAATCGAATGTGGACGAAAAGAGGATGGGCTAAGTACAAAATATTATGCAAAATGCGATTTTAAACTGAATTCATTCGATTGAGACGGACGGGAAAAATATCGGATTTTTTTGATTAATTTTAAAAAAAGGGAGGGGAGTGTGGATTTTCATACAATTTTTTGTGTTTTTAAAAAATAAAAACAAAACGGGTTTCGGTTGTTCATGTTAATCCTCCATCACTCCCATATTCGAGACGAACCAAATATAAGAAAATGGGACAAATTGGTTTTGGTTGATCTCATCAATTTAACGATTTAAACCGCCCTCAAATTATTTTTGAATATTTTCCCTCACAAAATGCTCTACTAATTCATTTAAAAGAACAAAGAAGGGATAAATGGGTGGGATCAATCTTGATGCCCCGGCAAAAGAAGCCAGCCGAAAAATGTAAAGCAATTGGATGAAGGGGAATAAGTCAAGATAGGATCTCGCCTTGTCCTCCATTTCCTTCCCACCCACCACCCTCCTCTTTTTTGCCCTTCTAAAATTCACCGCACCAATCTTGTCGCGCATATGCACCAAAAATTCCAAAATAAAATTTTAATAGTTTAGATACAAAAAAGTGCATTGCGAATCATTCATTTTCCTTCTCTGAATGAATTAATAAAATTACTAAATTCTTTTTCCTTTTTTCACAGCTTCACATTTGCTTTTGGCCCCCCAAATCGGCCATTCCCTTCCCAATCATCCACCTCCGCCCATTGCCCATTCGCAGCAGCCAATTCCAATTCCACCCACATCCAATCAGCAGCCAATTTCGGTGATTGTTCATCCAAATTCAAATCAAAATCAACAACAAACATCCTCCAATCAAAATAAGCCAATGGATGAAAGTGAATGGAATGACCCAATCATTGGGACAAATAATTCATCAATTTGTGGCCAAAATTCCCTCCAAAATCATCATTTGCTCATTCGCGATGATTTCATTTTCTCCCAAAATGCCAATTGCGCATCGCCACCTTCATCCGCGAACATTGGTGGTGGCCCAACCAGCGATTTCCTCTATGACCATCCTCCGCCCATTGCCATGGCCAATTCCATTTTGGAAGGTGAGAAAATGCCAATGAGAAAGTGTATTCCCTCTTTCATTGTTCAGATTCATTTCTCACCTCAATGCAACCAAATTCATCACTTTTGGACAATATTCCATGCAGTTCTTCCAGCGGTGGTGGTGGATCCTCCTCCTCATTGGCTGGTTTCCTTGACCTTCATCATCAAAACCACCAACAACGCCATCGAAGGGATGGTTCGGTTGGCATTTCACCGTGTTCTTCTTCCACCCAAATTTCTGCCTCTTCTCCGGATGATTCCATTTTTGTGCCCCCTCCAATTAATCATCCCCATCAACCACATTTCCTCCAAAATCGGCCATTCCCAGAGGCAAATTGTCCATTTCCTTCGCCATTTTCACTGTCAATCAATGGCCAAACCGAACAACAATATTTTCGATTGTTTCAGCCGAAAATGCATCAAAACCGGGAAATTTTTGAGGAACAACATTTGGGCGATGTTTTCGAAGAAGAGGAAATTGGGGAAGAAAGTGGAGGGAATGCGGAGAATGAAGAAGGCAGAGAGACGACAATGATGATGATGGGCGGAGGTGATGATGATTTTGACGATGAAGGCGCTGAAAGGGACATAAAGCCATCAATTCGGCTAATTCAACGGCAATCAGCGATGAAGCAACAAATGATGGGCCAAGGAAACAATGGGGGAGAGGACGATGATTTTGCGTTGTCACCGCCGCCGCCTCCATTGACCCCACCTTCCAAGACACGGTCCAAAATGCATGATTTGGCACTGAAACATCGACTCATTTCAAATCAGGTGCTCAAATTGAATGGCCATACTTATAGTCCTTATTACCGGGACTATGGTTTGGTCGCGGCGAGAATGGGTCTAGGCTTTCGCCCCGGGCCTTCGCCGGAGACCTAAACCCCACAGTGGTCCAAAGATGGGGATTGGGTTTAGTTGGGCTAGACTTTATTTAAATATTTATCTGTTGTGCAGGAAAAAATGTGATAATGGAATTCGTAAAAGTGGGGAAGAAAAGTGAACATTTAATGGGGAAATGGGTGGGTTTAAATTAAAAAGGCATATTGGATTGGGGCAATATTTGATGGATAGGGTGACGGTATTAGGAAAAAAAGTGTGGATGTTGGCTGTGTGTACAGTAGGATGAATAAGATAAACCCTTAGGCATAATGGTATTGACATATACGGATACTAATAATTAAAAAAAGTTTTTTGATTGAATTAGGCCATAAAGGTTGACTAGATTTGGATTAATTTATGGAAAAATATCAATTTTTGGTTTAACACATTTTGCTTTAGAATCTTCGCAGTCAAGGTGTCATTTATTTGTCATCGGAGGAGAAGAAAACATTGGTGCAAGAGGGATTCCCGATTCCCACAAAATTGCCTCTGATGCGAGAAGAGGAGGAAGCATTGAAAATTGTACGACGCAAAATCAAAAATAAAGTTCATTTATTCATTTTGAATACATAAAATAATTTTAATATTTCAGTTGAGCGCCCAAGAAAGTCGTCGAAAACGGAAAGAATATATGGATATGCTGGAGAAGAGGGTGCATTCATATTTTGCGGATAACTCAGCATTGAGACAGCGAATTCGCCAATTGGAGGCCACAAATCGGTATTTGATGAGCCAAATTCATCAGAAACCATCTGCGGCGGGCACTCCACGGGAAAATGATGGAAAACAGCAACAATAATTTGGAATTGAAATGGACAAAATTTGATGTGAAATGGCACTTTTTTATTTGCAATTATTGTACAGTTTTTGTCATCATTTTTTGTCATCATTAGGGCTGCGATAGTTAGGTATATAAAAAATGCAAAATAGGTACCAAAAATAGGTATAAAAAAAGTGAAAATAGGTACAAAAATAGGTAAGTAAAATTGATTTTTTGTGACTTTTTAATAATTTTTCGATTTTTTTTAGCCATTTTTACTAAATTTTCAAAGAAAAATGCTTAAAAAAAGCATAAAAATCGGTTTTTTCGACCAAAAAAAATATTGAAATGGGGCGGGATTCGAACTCTAGGACCCATTCAAAGTAGGCATTCCAAGGACACCTCTCTCCGCCATTCGGCCAAAATTTCGGTCACCAAAATCGACTATTATTCTTATTTTGAAGGCCAAAAAAGTCAATTTTCTTGATCCACGCAAAAATTTTTCGCATATTTTATCCAATTTATCAAATTTTAATTCAAAAATTTTCATTTTTATTGAATTTTTTATTGAAAATTTCCCTAAAAATGGCAAAATAGGTAAATTAGGTACAAAAAATCAAAAATAGGTAAAAAGGTATGAAAAGTTCAAAATAGGTAAATTTAGGTAAATAAAACTTCACGCTAGAAGCTTCAAACCAAGTGGAAAATGTGTTTTTCGTGCATATTTCAACGTTCTGATATCAGGAAAAAAATAGGTATTAACCTAACTATCGCAGCCCTAGTCATCATTTTCCAATTTTTCTTCTTTTATAATTAATTCGATTAGTTCAAATGGAATTTGAATCCCACTTTTCTCTATTATAATTCTCAATTTCTTCAAGGAAAATTCAAAAAAGAGTAAAATAAAAATGGTCCTTTTAAATCTGCCTTCAGCATAATTCATTCCTAGAATCCACACTTCAATAATTTCCTTCGATTTTCCGCCTTATTTTTTAATTTTTCTTCTGCCACTTTTCCAATATTTATTAATTTTCAACTTTTTGTTTTCCCCGTTTTAATTTTTTAATATGGCCTTCAGCAATTTGATTCAAAATTTTATGCAAAAAATGTGATAAAGAATAAATTCATTGGCATTAAACAATTTTTGTAATTTCATTTCTTCCTCTTCTTTTTACCGTACAAAAGTGAATTGCTGGGCGCACATCGGCCAAAATGGCAACTCATTCCGAATGGACAAATATAGCCAAGGCCACAGGCTGTGAAAATTACAAAAATATAAAATCAAAATTAAAAATGCTGACTTGAAGTTTGGCTGACAAAATCTTTGGCACAAAATCCGCCCATGCACAAATGGCCAACCGGGCAAATTGCACCGGTTGAGCAGCCTTTAAAATGGAGGAAATGAGGGAATAGCATATTTTTGGGAAAACTTGTTGGCGTTTTGAACAGCTGAGAACCGCCGTAAGCCACATTCGACTCCGAACAAAAACCATTAACGCAAATTTGTCCATTTGGGCAATCTTGCATCAATGTGCACATTTGAAGGCCGGATTGACGATCTTTTGGGTGGGATATTTAAATAAAACATTCTGCTTTTTCATTTAACTAATAAGTTAAATCCTACTGAAGAAAAGCTGACGTAAAAATTGCCAAAAATCCAATCAAAGTGGGTCAATTCTAGTTAGACAATTTCAATCTTTTTCAATTCATTAAAAAATTAATGACATCGATTATCCTAAATCCTAGCTTAGAATTCAAAAAAAGATTGGAAATTTATCTTTTAATGTAAAATTAACTCACATGTCAATGAACCCAATCCATAAGGGGAATATAGGCCAGAGGCGGCCAAAGCCGGATCCGTCCCATATCCAAGGCCGCCAACGCCCAATCCGCCGTAGCCAATTCCACTATAGCCTCCGGTCAGTCCATAGCCCGACAATGCACCCAAACCGCCGTAGCCCGATTGGAACACACATCGACCGGCTTGGCAAATTTGGCCGCTGTAACAGTCGACAGTGTCGGCGCACACTTTTAAATATATTAGGTTGACAAAAAATTGAAATAACAAAAAATGTGGCCAATTCAAGTCCGATGGAATATATGGAAACTTCATTGTATTTGAATATCAATTTTTTGAATGATTTTCAGAGGTTATTTAATTAAGTATTATTCTTTGTCCCTGTCTATGCCAACAATTCCTAAGGGCCTTTCCTATTCATCCTACTGTACCCCCATTTCTTTTCCTAATCATACCTGTCACCCTCTTATCAATCAAATATTGCCTCAATCTGCCTTTTTAAATCTACTCCTTTCCTCACAAAATCTTCACTTTTCCATCACATTCTGCGATGTTTTATTATCATTATCACCATTTTTCTGCACAGCAGATAAATATATTTAATAAAGTCTAGTCCAACTAATCCCGATACCTTTCCTTGAGCCACTGGGGAGTTTAAGCCCCGGGTGGGCGAGAGCCTAGGCCCACTCTCGCCCTACATTAGTGTCAGGAATAAGGACTTTATTTAAATCCTCAATGTTTCATTCCACTTTTTGGAATCACGGAAATTTCCTCCGACCTACTCCTTCCACTCTTTCTTAAATACCATATTTTTCCTTAGTAGGGCTACTATTTTTCAAAGACTCTAAAGAGGGGCTTCTATTGGAGAAGGGGACAAATATTAGGAAAAAATATGGTACATTTATTTGCGGCGGCATATGCCCCATATGTGCCTCCTCCGTATCCATATCCACCGCCTCCATACAATGAACTTCCATAACCCAATCCGCCAAGTCCATAGCCACCTAATGCACTGCTCAAACCATAGCCCATTCCGACATTTGCTTGACAAACTCCATTGATGCAAATTTGGCCAAAAGGACAGGAAACAAAACGGCATAAATCAGTGCCGTAGCCTAAAGGTATTAATTGATTTTGGAAATATCCCCGGAGGGAATAAAAATAAAGACCACGAAGGGCGGAGAGGAAATTGCTTCCATAATATTGGGCGGAACTGAACAAAATTGAAAGAAAACATCAATTACCCTGTTGCCAACCTCAAACCAATCAAATTGGTTAGAAGAATTTGAATAAGTATTAGAAAATTGAAGGCCATCCTCTTCTTTGACCGAAACATTCAATTTTGCCACTGTGGTGGCCAATCAACAAAAGGGGATTTTTGTTTTTGAGCGTATACTAAAATGGGTCTTTTGGGTGTTTTGTGTGGTATTTTGGTGGCCGGAAGGGTCGTCGACGGGGATTATTGCCCAATTCGGTGGCTGAAAGGGGAATTGGGCGAGAGGAGACGGGATTTTGCCCAATCGGCCCCCCACCTTTGGCGATTACCTAACAGCTGTGTTGCTCTGCGGCCGAGCAACATAATAACAACTGGAAAATAAAAATTTACCCCGGCGGACACAGGCCAATGATTCCCCCCACAGGGGAAAAGGGCAACAACTCTTTGAGGGAGGAATGGGTGAAGGGAAGCAAGTTTTTGGATTGGGAATTGGGGGAAGGCAAAAGGGGGAAATGGCCAAGGGAATTGTACGAAATTGGACCTTTCAGAATGAAAATTTATGCAATAATCAAAGTTAAAATAAATAAACATCATTATCGAAAAATCATTTAGAATTATCAGAGGCAGTTTCTTCGGCTTTCTTTTTAATCTGCTTTGCAACTTGCTGAAAATATTTTAAAAATTTTAATTGAAAAAAGGAGAAATAATTGCACCGAAATTAATTCCTCTGGAAAACTGTGCCTTTCACGCCAAATACATTTTAGGCAATATGAATTTTTGTAAAACAATGAACATTCCTAAAATTGATATGATTTAAGGTTAAAAGGAAATAATCCAAATTCACCTCATCCACACAAATTTGTTGCTCACAAATGAAACATTTGGAGCCAATCACGGTGAAATCATCAATCGTATATTCATGTTGGGCTTTATGAAAATTTGGAGGCTCAAATGGATTTCTCAAATAATAGCATTCCTCTCGATAACTTTAGAATTTAGAAACAATGGAAATTTTTAAAAGTTTTAAGGAATTACCCAGCTTTTTCGAGTTCCAATTTCCCATATCGGCATTTGACCGAAAGTTTACAATTTTCACAAATAAATTCTGTTAAATTTTCTCTATTTTCTGCTAAACTTCCTGCAATACCAATTACGGCTCTATAATAAAAATTTTTTAATTAAGTTTTTTATCAATTTTTTCTTATTTTACTTCGGTTCCTCGAGTTTAGCTACTCCGCTAACATTCATTGATTTGATTAATCTGGAAAAACAAATAATTATAACATGTTTTGCCTTTATTATCCATGTTAAAATCACCATTTTTAAACAAAGAACAAAGATTAATCCATCCCAATTCCAACAAAAATTCAACTATTGATAAAATTTCCTGTTTCATATATGTAATGGCCGATGGGTTTCGGCTTTTGGGGGGTAAATGTAAATGTCCTTATCCTTTCCTTTTAATGTTAACCAATTAAAATGAAGTTACTTACTTACAACGACGACAATTATTTATTTTTTCTTTGTCACCTTTTTTAATATTCATTCACTTCAATAATTCCACAAATTCATTATCATTAATAATTACTTTTTTTTAACAAAATGAAATTTTTATTTTTTAGATTTTCCAATTTAACAAAAAATGGTGATTGATGCAAACAAAGATGCGGCCAAAGAATGCGTTCTTCGAGCAAAAGATGCAATGAAAAACAATGACATAGAAAGGATGCAAAAATTGTTGAAAAAAGCAAAACAACTTGACCCAAATTGTGATGTTAGTTCCATACTTAAAAATGGCCAATTCACCGATTCCACTGCTACGGATGATGGCGATGAAAACAGTGAAAATAACACCAATGATGACAGTTATTCCCACGATGATCATTACAATTCATTTGATGAGGCCGAATTGTTGCGGAACAGGAAAAAGTCCACAAAGGCGAGGAGTGATTCTCCGGGGCCAAGTCATTCAACAGGTTTATTGCCAAAAAATATTTTAAAATTAATTCTAAATTTTAAGGGAGTAGAACACATCGTTCGCAGACCAGCAGAAATTCAACATCGACCAAAGAGGAGGCAAGCAGAACGCGGTCAAAAAGCGCTGGAAGAGCAGCACCAAATGTGGAATATACGGCGGAAGAGGCCAGCCATGTGGAGAGGATTAGGCATTGCAAAGATTACTATGAAATATTGCAAATTAACAAGACGGAATTCACGGAAACATTGCTCAAGAAAAAATATCGAGAATTGGCACTAAAATTGCATCCGGACAAATGCAAAGCCCCGGGGTCAACAGAGGCATTTAAAGGTTTTAATTTTTGTAATTCATTATTAAATTGTTTATTTAAGCACTTGGAAATGCTTATGCGGTCCTTTCGGATGAACGGAAGCGAGACGACTACGATCGATTTGGGTCGGAAGAGCAGCAAAGGGCCACCCAGCAACGGAGACGGCATCATCATTATCATTCGGATTTCTATGAATATGACGTCAATCGGGGATTTGAAGGTCAGTAATTGATTCGTTGGACTTTGGAGTCGATTTTAGAATTAATTTTGGAAATAATTAAAAGTCACAATTTACAAAAGTGAAGGGAAGGGTAGACCTTACATTAGTTTTCCAGCTTAGCCCTTAAGGTTAAAGCTTATTGGGAAAGTTTTAGGACTCGAAGATTTTACCAAAAAAATTTTCCAAAAATGTCGAATGATTAATAAAATTCTCTCATTTTCAGCTGAAATGTCGCCGGAGGATATATTTGAAATGTTTTTCGGCGGTGCTTTCACCTCCAATTCGGTGCATCGGCGCAGGGCCCAATTCCATTTTCGTCAACAAAATCAATTTGAACAACAACATCGCGGCGAAGAACCGGTTTAAATCCGAAAATTAATAATAAACATTAATCAATTTAGTCCGTTCTCTATCAATTGCTCCAACTTTTGCCAATTCTAATAATTCTCCTTGGTGGCCTTCTAGTCCAATTCTTCTCAGCCGAGCCGCCATATTCCCTCAACCGTGACCAGTAAAATTTAATATATTTTGTAGGCAATTCGAATAAATGTATAAGAGTATAGACTTTTATGGACTCGAGAGTCGAGAATATGGCCATTCGATCCGGAATGGTCAATTTAATTTATGAAATTTTAATTTCAGAACATTAACAATATTATGGCCAGACAAAAGTTCAAAACCGGTTTAGAGTTTAAAACGAGTTTAACTTTATGAACCAAACTAGTTTAGACAGCGGATTAAAATCAAACCCGGTTTAGCTTTAAATAACCGTTCAACTGTTATCTGAGCCTTAATATCGCTGTGGAATTTAAATTTCGTAAACTAAATCATGCCGGATCGAATGAATATTTTTTCGAGTTTGTCCGAAGTCTAGAATCCGAGATTAAGCGAATTGCCTTTGACAAATAAATTAATTCATAAATATATTAATTTTTTTAAGGACCTATCATGTACAGCGATTCACCAGAGATTTACGGGTGCCCTACTATGTCAAACCTGATTTTGAGCAATCTTATCGAGGTTTTAAATTACCCAAAATTCAATTTAAATATAAAATTTTAAGGCAAAATCCCTCAAGTGGACCATCACGTCGAAAATGAATATGTGGCCCATCTACGCAGTCAATGCTATCGGGAAAAGAGCAATCGTAAATTTAATGGGGGATGGCCAAAATAAAATTTAAAACAAAAGAAAATTTATAGGAGAAGGACTGTTGTGGACGGCCAAAATGCGAGGCGATGCAGAGTTATGGAAAAGGGCCCAAGAAATGGAGCTGGTCTTTTGCCGGAAATTGGAAGAACTTTATCGATGAATTCGAAAATAATTAATTAATAAAATGCGATACAAAATATTATATATTTCCCCCTTCCGTGAATGAATACTTTCGACCCTCTTGAAAATAACCAATCCTTCTCTAACCAAAAATAGTCTGTTCAAATATAGAAATATGTTTTTTTATTATTATTTCGCCGGATAAATTTGATAATTAAAATTATCCGTGTACTTTTGAGTGAAAATATATTTTAATCATCGGCTGGTCATTTGGGCGGGTAATATTAAAAGAATTTTAACAAATAAATAAATTGAAAGTCCATTGGAATAAAAATAATAATAAAATTGGAAATGGACAATGGGAGAGGAGGAGGATTATGAGAAATCAACAAATAAAGTCAATAATAATAATCAATTCAATCTTTTGAGCACCCGTCCAATCCATTCATCATCGTCATTTTGAGCCATTTTCAATATTCTTCGATGATTCTTCAGTAACAATTTCACCGGCCACTTCCCCAACAATATTCGGTTTAATCAATTCGCTGCTGGCCGGTAAATCTTCATTCTGTGCACAAAATGAATTAATAATTAAAAATAATATTAAAAATACATCCAAGTCCGGTGGCAATGCCTCATCTGCCGCTGCCGCCTCTGCGGTGTCCAATTCCATTGCCGTTTTGGTAGCCTTTTTCTTCTCTCGTTTATCCCACCATTTTGGATGGCACCCACTTTTGCGCATTAATTCCGAGCCCAGTTGGTACATTGCTTTCTAATTAAAATAATATTATCTTAAATAAAATTTTTAAACCTTTTGTTCTTCGGTAATTTCCTCTCGTTTATTGAAAAGTTCCAAGAAAACACCGCCCGGTGCTTTGCGTCGATCTCCCTAAAAATCAAAAAAGTCAATAATTTTTAAATTAAAATTTTTTCAACCTTTTTGGTGAGCATTCCTCCACTTTTTTCCACTTCCTGACATTCTTTGAAAATTTCAACCGCCAATTGTTTCCCAGTGACTTCGACGGCTTTTTCGATGATTGCCTAAAATTTAATTATTAAATAAAATAATTTAAAAATAATTTCACCGGTTCTTTCTCGCCCAAAGCCTCGACCAATGCTTTGACCAATTCTCCGTCAGTCAATGTTTCCGGGTCCAAAACGGTGTTGAACAATTTCTGTTGGTCATAATCCGCTGCGATCAATCGACGTGGGACGAACTTTTCCGGTGGTAACATTTTCTTTTGTTGACCGGCATTTCCTCCGCCTCGACCACCACCTGTTCAATTTAGTGGAATAATTAAACATTTTCCTATCCAAATTTATCCGGTTAAAAGTTATTAAGAGGGCCCCTTTTGTTTCATAGCCTAGCTCTTAAGGTTAAGGCTTAGATTGGTTAACCGAAATTTGCTGCCATCATTACAAATTTGTAGCCAAAAAACCTTCCCTCGAGATTTAAAGTTTAGCCTAAATCAAGACCCATCCTCTGATCTCTGAATCCTTAAAATCTAATTTTCAACCTCAAAATTTGGGACCAGGGCTTAGAAAATGGCTAGATTTAAGGCTAACTAAGATCTATAATGAAGATTTTACCACCATTTTTCCGAAAATATCGAACACCTCTTTCTGCTTTGCTTTCAAAAATTGCGGATTTAACCTAGATAAGTTTCCTTTGACAAACCTCTTTGCCATTGCCATTTTCCACCTCCTCTTCCTCCACGCCAACCGCCGCCACCGCCAAAATCGGTCTGATCTTGTTTGAACCGTTTGAATTGGTTTCCACCATTCCATCCACCACGACCACGACCACGACCACGCCATTGTTTATTGTTGTTTCGTTGTTGTTCTCTTTCAATTGGCAATTCCACTGCGCCGGTGTCCACTCCGTCCCAAAGGTCAACAACTGGGTCCATTTTCTTCACTTCCTCCTAAATATTATTATTTTAATGGACAATATTTAATTTCATGAAAAACCATGAAAATGGCAAAGTGGTTTTTGCGGTTTAATGGTTTGTCCTAAATCCTAAACCCTATACTTATTCGAGAGACCTTTTCAAGTCGCTTGGATTGCATATTTTGTTACAGTTTAGCCAAAATTGGGGGGGGGGGGGGTATTAAACCGCTTAAACTAACTAATGGTTTTTGGTTCAAAACTAGGTTAAAATTGGTTAAACCTGAGTCAAATCATTATCAAATGATGCGTCTCAAAGAGATCTATCGATTGGGAATAGCGAAAAGGGTTTGATGGTCAAGGACAAACCGCTAAACAACAAAAACCACTTTGCTACTTACTATAAATAAATTTTATAATATTTACCTTGATTAATTCCTCATTGGTCGCCGATTTCTCTTCATTCGATAGTTCATTTGCGTCCGGCGGCGGTTTTTCCTTTTCCCCTTCCACCATTTGTTGATCATTGTCCCAAATTGAGTCGGAAATGTCGTCTGGTCGATGGCGTTTTCGATTTGCCAAATCAAATTTCGTCGTTTTGGTTAAATATGATTCGACGCCTCGATCCAATTTGGCCATAGATGAGGTTGAGCCAATCCCTTCTTCTAATGTTTGCATCACCGCCGTTTCGGCCCATAATTTGCCTGCGCTTGGCGCTGCTTCTTTCTTATCCATTTCCTTTGATTAAATTTGAATTATTTTAATTTATTCTAATTGGGAAACCTCATCATTCCCGTCATTAATTTGTCCTGTTTTTGGTTCATCATTTTTTGTTGTGCCCGGAATTCGGCGTTTTGCCACCATTTTTGGACGGTTTTTCAGAATTCGATCGGTCAAATTTTCTTCCCCATCACTATCACCGCCGGCACTTTCTTCACCACTGCTCGAATTTCGTTGCCGAAAAGTGCTCATTGTGTCAATATTAAATAATTTTTTTAATTTTACCAACATTTTTTGGAAAAATATATAAAGAATTCATTCAAGATGAAATCAATAATAAAAATAATTGAAAATAATCCAGAATCTTTATCAAGTAAAAAAATAAATATTGATCAATGTGATGTGATGGCAATTTTAAAAAACCAAAATATTTTTTTAAGAATCAAGGCCAAAGTTTGTCAAATGAAAAAAATTTCATTAATTTAGCATTTCATATCCATCCATTCTTCTTCATATTCATCCATCATTTATTGCTGCCCAGAAGGCTCTCCATAGATTTGTGGGTACTTTGCTTTGAGAGCTGAAATTTAATTTATAATTAAATATTTTCCAATTACTATCGAAAAACCTTGAATTTTCTCCTCGACAAAGTCCTCCGCGGTCAATTGAATTCCCTCGGTAATGCAATGTTCCCGAAGGCGCCGATTCATATCGCTAAGTTGCTGAAATAAAAATGAATTTAATTTGGGAATATTAATAATTATTACGTTGACCGTTGCCGCAAATTGCCTTTTGTACTCAGCAATTTTGCGCTCCGCAAAGTCCGGGTTGAGAACAGCAATTTCCAGCAAACCATTAGCAACCATTCTGATCGGCAATATTCCTTGGGCAGTTGATGCAGACTAAATTAATAAAAATTATAAATTAAAATAAAAATTTAACAAAATACCCCGCGACGATTTTCCGTGTCGATTCCCCGCAGATTGTTTGTGGTTGGCGGCATCGATGCCCAATTCATAGTTGTTGAATTGGTCGAGTTGGTGGTCTGTAATAAAATGTGGTGATTTTAACAACATTATTAGTTTATTTTTGTTCTTAAATAGATTTAAACAAAAATAATTTTGGTACTATTGCAGTTTAAAGGCTGGGATAGAAAATGGACGATGAAGAAGGAGAAGAAAAGATAATAATGAGAGATGATAGTGTTCTTCTTCATCATCCTCATTCCTCATCATTATTTTTTTCTACTCCTTCTTCATCATCCTTTTCTCTTCCAGACCGTAAACTGCAATAGTATTTCCCTTTTAATCATCATCAAAAATTTTAGTAATATTTGGTAAATGTAAAATTAAAAACCGTCGATGTTTCACGCAAATTGCGGGATGATGCGCGTTGACGAGGAGCTGATGAGTTGCGGGATGGTGCACGTTGACGAAGAGCTGATGAATTGCGGGATGGTGCACGTTCTTGGATATTACGAGATGATGCGCGTTGACGAGGAGCCGATGAATTGCGGGATGGTGCACGTTCTTGGATATTGCGGGATGGTGCACGTTGCCGAGGAGTCGATGAATTGTAAGAGCGTGCACGGCTGGATGACATTCGAGTTGGAGTGGCCGCCGAATTGGTCGAATTCGAAACAGATGGACGGGCCGGTCCACGAGAGCGAGAACGTGAACGGAAACCAAGGCCACCTTCCTCTTCATGCTGGAGCTCGTGCTTTTGCATTGCGGTTTGACTATCGGATCCGTGCAGGCAATATCTAATTTTAATTATTAATTATGGAAAATAAGCAAAAGATTAAACAAACTTGCACTTGTACAGTGTCCCACGCTCTTCCGCCGTGTGGGATTTGCCCTTGTGGGCACTTTTTCCTTTCTCAGTTGTGAAGCACTGGTCGCAAATCTCGCATTTATAGGGTTTGTTCATTATGCACCGAAAAATGTGTTCTTGCAACTAAAAAATGATATAAATTTAAAGAAAATAATGATAAATATACATACAACATTCGCGAAAAATTTTGCCGGACAATGCGGGCACTTCAGTTTTGTTGGAATTGGGTTGCTCATTGTCGCGGAATGCGTTGGCCCAATGGATTGGGACCAAAACGGAATGATGAAATGAAAGGAAAATATTCATATGATTAACATAAAATTCCGTATCAACCTGTCCCAATCACCCCATTCCCAATTTCCCCATTTTAGTGTCATTTGATTCTTTCTCTCCTCCTCCACACCCATTTTGCCCATTTTACCAAATAAAATTCACGGATGTTGATTTCCCCTACAATTTCATATCAGCCAAATTCTCCCTACAATTCTGTTTCGATTAATCTATTCCTTGCAAAACTCTGCAAAAGTCCTTTGTTTGATTCTATTTTTGCCTATAATCCTACATTCATATGACTCTTTTTTCCCTCTCAAATCAAATGTTATCTCTTTTTTGCCTATAAAGTTTCGGTTGTTCACACATCACCTGAGCAGTTTATTGCCTTTATAAACCCCCTTGAATTCTGTCATTTCACCCCTCAGTTTTACAATCGGATAAAATTTATAAAACCAAAAACACTTCAATTCAATTCAATCCAAACCAACCAAAGCCTATTTCCAATCAAATCCACAGCAAAAGTTCTCCTCAAAGACTAATTAACCTCCGAGTTAACTTAGTCTAAACCCTCACGCAACAACCGGCTCCGAACCCGGATAATATTCTGTTTGTGGAAGGCTAATCCCTGCTAACCCCCACAGAGATTTGGTGGCCCCGACGTGACCTTTTGCTGTGCCCTGTCAAACAATTGTCAATTGCTGTTGCCCTTTGCCACTTGCCGAACCACCAACCATCGACAAGTAAATTTGTGGGATTAAAAAAAAAGTAAAATTTGGGAACGAGAAAAGACACATTTACCTTCGTGTATTTCTGTCTTTTAAAAATTTGAGACCCTTTTACCTTCGTGTAAATCGGTCAATTAAAAATCCATCCAAAAAGGCAAAAAGAGCCACTTGTTGTTACAAGTAAGCTCTTCCTAAATTTTACTCCCAGAGCCACTTGTTGTTACAAGTAAGCTCTTGAACAACTTTTCAACTCACAAACAGAGCCACTTGTTGTTACAAGTAAGCTCTTGAAAACTGATTCAACTCTCAAGACATTTTTCGACTCTAAAATGTCTGGACCAATCCAAAACAAAATCATTAATGCCCTTCGCGCTGGATCGCACGTTCAAGATTCAGCTGCGCTCAAAATCGAGGTCGATAATGCCAAATCCAACTTGGAAAATTGGGCCCTTTACGAAGCGCAACTTGAGTTGATCAAGAAGAAAATGGTAACCGCCTCCGTCGCAATCGACGATGTCCGCACTGGAAATGAGAATTGGAGTGATTTGATCCGAAAACTGGGTGCCGCCGGTGGCGATGAAGATCAAAAGTATACCGCTTTCCAAGCCAAATACAAAGTGGCTGAAGCGGTCGAAGCTATACATATCAAGCTTGATGGATTGCAAACTTTGGCGGGAACAGTCTCAGGCCAAGGAAAGATCCTTCGATTGAAAGCTGACCAAGATCAACGGGCAGCTGAAATCACCCATGCTCAAGCTCTAGCCGCCGCCACCGCTGGCGCAAATGTCAACATTGCGCCCAATGCTCAAGCCCCACTCGGGACCATTTATGCGCTGCCAACTTTACAAATCCGCCCGTTCAAGGGTGATCGTCGAAATTGGCCCGAGTTCTGGGAAAGCTTCCGAAGTGCCGTCCACACCAAGGTCGGTAATGATGCCGAAAAATTGAATTTGTTGCGTTCTCTGCTTGAAGGGGAACCCAAAGCCCTCATCAGCGGATTTCGATTGGAAGATCGCAACTATTCAGATGCAATTCAGCTCCTGAAGGAGACATATGGAGATGAAAAAAGCTATGTTCGCACACTCCATGCTGAATTGTCCAACCTGCCAAGAGCCGAAAACTTGTCCAAAACCCATGGAATGCTTTTGGAGTTGGAACGCATCACGAGAGAATTGCGCACTCTCGGAGAGGACACCGAAGGCCCAATGGTGTACCTCACTCTGGAAAAGAAGCTCAATCCGCAATTCCTGCGCACGATCCTGGTGAAAAAGGCCGAGGATCCGGAAAATTGGAACACAACCAAGTTCCTTCAAACCTTGAATGACGCTGTTCGACGAGAAAGCAACATTCGAGAAGTGATGGATGAATATGGCCATCAAAAAGGCCAATCCAATCAAAAGCCCCAGCAACAATTGTCAAAAATGTCACCTCGCCATAGAGGATATGACAACCCTCGCAATAGAGGAAGCGGAAATCAACCGCAAGGAAGAGAGCGAACATTCATCAATGCATCGGTCGAAAGTCAGCAACAAAACAAATCCAAAGGCGATCGAGAGCGAAAGCCTATCAAAAGAAGGGCCAGTGCCCCGGCCCCGAGCCGAACTCCGCTTGTGTCGGATTCGTCAGACTCAAATTCAACCCGTAATGTGCAGAACAAAGGCCAACCCACGAGCCCCTGCGCATTTTGCGGACAAAACCATTGGCATGACCGTTGCACAAAATACAGCACACTCGAACAAAGAAAGGAGATAGTCAAAGCCAAAAATCTCTGTTGGCGCTGTCTTCACAATGGACACATTTCTGGCAATTGTCCGCGGCCTGCGACCTGCTTCAAATGCAAGGCGAGCCATCCAACCGCTCTCTGCCCAAAAACCATTCAACATGCCGCACCAACTCTGGAAACACAAACAGAGGCACAATACGATTCAATTTCATCAAGTGAAGAGTCCACACAATGTGCTTGCTGCAATCATGCCAAGCCAAAAGAGCCAGAAAATCATGACCAGGTACTCCTATCAAGTGAGAAGCCAACAAAAGCCCTCCTCATGACAACGGAGGCAACAATTTTCAATCCGGCTAATCCCCGGCAATCTATGATAGCTTCAGTCTTCATAGACAATGGATCACAACGCTCATTCATTTCGGCCCGAGCTGCCGAACAACTTCAATTGGAAGCAATTGAAAAAGAGGAATGTTACCTCAGTTCATTCGGTGATCCAAATGCGAAACGCTATTTGAGCGATCGCGTCAAAATTGGACTCTTGTGCGACGGTGGTGAAAAAATGATTTTCACCTTAAACAAAATGAATGCCCTCAGCTCGATCGAAGAAGATCAGCTTCGCAAGAAACGACTTCCACTTCCCCAAGACATGAGGGAACCCGACTTAATGCTTGGAATTGATCATTTCAACGATTTATATATCAATCCAATTGAGAAGCTACCAAGCGGCTTCACACTGAGTCAATCTCGACTGGGCAAGATTCTCAGTGGTTCCGGCAAAACCGGACGAATCAAAAAATCAACAGCAATCTACTCAAATACTGAAAATCCGCAAATTATGTTCTGTGGTGCTGTCCTTTATGACAGTGATAGGCCAGGTGATCCAGACCCATCCTCCGAATGCGATTGGAGCAGTGAATCTGAAGAAAGTGACTCAGATTCCGATCATCAACCAAGGCCATCTCAACCAATGCCAAGGCCTGCGAATGAAATTTCAAATATGTCCAAATCAAAACCAGTTTTGCCTGCTTATGTTAAACAATGGACTTCCTCTGATTCGGATTCAGATTCTGAATCATCCGATTCCGATGAAATTCCACGACGGCTAATCAGAAAGTCGCCACCATGCTCAACAAAACAATACCGCATTCAAATTCCAATGCCCATTCGCAATTGCCATTGCCGATGTATGGAATTCCGGCAAATTGGCAAAGAACTCACTTGTATCTGTGCTTATCTCCGCAAAAGCTCGCCATGCACCTGCAATCCTGAAGGCGAAAAACGAATTCAATTGAAACCATGGGGACGATGCAAACCCAAATCCGAATCGGAATCCGATTCTACCGATTCTGAAACCGAGGAGAAGAAGAAGCGAAAGGAACAAGTGGCATATGTTCTGCAAAAGCTTGAAGTGAAACGGATCACTTCAGCTCAATCAATCGAACTCAACGAAACAGAAAATGCTGAATTTGACTTTATTGTCGAAGATGAATATTGGCATGAAACCAATCCAATAAACGATTCCGTCAAGGAAATTCCTGCAGATATCAATGCAGATGAAAAAATACAACTCGAAATAAACAATAAAACGGCTGATAAGTCAAAACAAGTTTCACTCACTGATGATCAACGTTTTTGTCAATGGAAACAATTGAAAGAAAATACAGTTCACTTTTTGAGATTTCTTAAACAAATCAACAAATCAATCGACATCATTATGGGAGATCCTTTCCTGAAGCAAATTCATATGCATATGCAGAATGAAAAGCTCCCTACTGCTCAAGAATTCAAATTGGCCGAATTATTCCTGATTGGAAAAGCCCAAAAACAATTTCCTCCAACTGAGAGCCAGATCAGAGATCTGAGACTCTACAAAGATGGCCCTAAAGGGTTCGAAATTTGGAAAAGTAAGGGACCTCTCGAAGATTCCGAAGTCCTGGAAAGCTCTCAAAATACAATCTTCCTGCATGATCAATCAATGATCACAAAACTTTTCCCAAAAATTCAAATAAACAAGGAATTTAATCGGGCAATCAATCAACTCTATAATTTAGAAATCACCAACGAACGTGAACCAATTCAACCAGAATTTGCTTGTCCTCTAATCGAAATGACAACGCCATTCCCACATTTATCGCAAGAGATCATAAGCCGTTTAATTATCTCGGCGAAAAACAAAGTGATCTAAACTACTTCGATGAAGACGATGATGCCATTCCAATGGGACCTTCCCGATTGGCACCCGAATTGCAAGAAGAATGGGAATATCACTGGAGTCAAGGCGAAGCTCATTTTAATCAAGAGCTACGGGATAGTCTCATTGCTGCTGACAATCATATGAGCAAATACCAAAATCAGCAATCATATCCACCGTGGGACCATTTATTTGAGGAATATATGGGCATAAGGAATTTCAAACGCAAATATCCGGACGATGAAGAAGCCATTGAATTGGACTATGAAGAAGAAATAATTGAAGAAGTGCCTAAATCATTGGAAAAGGAAAGTCCAACAAAGAAAGGAACACTTGAAGGGTTCAAAATACCTCATCTTGATGAAAGCAAACAAAAGCCAATTGAACCAAGAAAAAGTATTCTGGCACCACCGGTGGACAATTCAAAGAAAGGACAAAGTTCATCAATGCAACCTTCGAGTTCAAAACGAAGCGCAAGGCCAATTGAAATGCCAACAAAACAACGAAAAATGGATAAACCAAAGAATCAAGCTAATATTCGAACGCCATCACCAAGAAAAAGGCGAGTGGATTCACCAAATCGTCGATTGGAATATCGACGCGAATCCACACCAATTCGGCATCAAATTCGACGACCTCAAAGGTCAAGAAGTACAACTCCTGAACCAAAATTGCATTATTTGACTGCCGATCGAAAAAAGCCAATCATCCTTGATTACAACATTTTGACTGAATGCAATCCGGATTCCCCTCATCATGAAGCATGTGCTCGAAATGTAACCCTCGGGCGGATTGCTCAAAAACGACTTGTGATGAAAGACTATGCCAATTGCCGAGCAGAAACTTTCATGCAAGTGCTCACATATGTCTGGCTCGCTCGTTATCAGAACCTACCTCAAAATGAAAGGCTTATGATTCATGAAGCAGCGACTGGACTATTGAACCGAGGACAAAAGGAAACAGCAAAATTGATGTGGGATGAAAAATGGTCAAAATTGAAGAAAAAGCCTTTTGACCAATCAAAAATTATGGAAGCACTTGAGTATTGGCTCGGTTCATGTTCAATTTTTGAAGGCATTGTGGCGGAAAATCAATACGGTTGCATCACCTACTCACCAATCGATGGCAATGAGTTGGGAGGATTCACACAGTTCATGAATGAACTGCAAACAGAGGTGAACACTGCAATTGCCATCATTCGGAATAAAAAATTTTATGGCAACCACATATTGCATTGCGAAACAATAATCCTCGGCGACAACAACGCGGAAATCCTTCAAGGCTACATGCCAAATTCCCGCTGGTTCACCTTCGATCCTGAAACAAGAATTGACCGGAAACTCTCACTATCGCCAAAGAATGAACGCATTGTACTTTGCTTTAGTGATGAGAAAAATCTGGCGAGAAATTTGCAACCAACAATGCGAAAACTCTACAATGCCGACGTCGAAACCAATTTGATTCTCCAAGAATCCCGACAAAATCGCGAATGGTCGCGTACCAAACGTCAATGCTACAACCTATGCCAAGAATACAATGCTGGATTCTATATTTATTCAGGAAAAGGCATCAATTTGCGCAAAATCGCAGACAAAATTCTCAGCAATGATCGACCCACACAACGGCCCAGTCATTCACCAAGAGGATGGGGAATGCTGCGATTTGTGCCAATGTTGCTGACATTTCTTTTGCTGTTTGCAATGATCTTTTCTGCTTCAGCAACGAATGACCGGCGAAAAACTTCTCAAGGACTCTGGAAACCAATGACATTGGAGGAAATGGAAGAGCCCATTCCAAAACAAGAATTTTGGCATCTTTACCCAACTTTGTTTCCACATCTACAGAAAAGAGTGGACCCCGAAACAACAACAAAAGAGCCATATGCAGATATTCTTCACGATTTTCGTGCCAAAATGCCGGATGACCCGGAGGCCCGTGCGGAACATTCTCGCAATTATGCTCGACAATTTTGGGAAAGATACAAACAAGTAAATGATCAAGCAAATACAAATGAGCCTACTACAACTACTGAGAAACCATACAAGACAACCACAAGACGAACAACTACAAAAAGAGAAGTGGCAAGTCAAGCTACAAGCCCAGTGACTCCAACCACAACTTCAAGAAGAACCACTACCACGGCTCGCACCACAACAATGTCAACCACAACAATCAGTCCAACGACCGTTTTTATGCAATTAATTCTGTCAAATTTCACGACGACATCAACTCAGGCACCACAATTCATTGAACCGATTGGACAAGAGGAAGAAGTTCCCGATTACAATGCGTATAAATCACGCAAACGAATCCGCGATGAATGGAACCCATTGTCAATGAAAGGCGATCCAGTCGTGGCCTGTTCACATCGTGGAGGAACTTTATGGCGACTTCAATTAGGGGAAAATTCGCAATTCTGTCGATCGCCCCCGAAATTGAATGCAACATGGACAAAAACGACCATTCACCTTTATGGCCCAATCATCAAACCAAAGCCGATTTTGACTGGATACCATTGTTCAGCAAAAACGATCACGGAATCATACTACACAAACTTTCTCGGAGACAGATTCATAATCGACAAAACTGAGGAAATGCTGCATATTTCTCGGAAAGATTGCAGAAAAATGATTGATGCAAAAAAGTGCGAATTCACCAAGGAAACATTAACAGGCAGACCAAATGGAAAAGTTTGGCAAACAAATAGCATTCTGGATGAGGAATTTCCCGGAAGATTTGCCAGCTTCTTCACCGGTGCAAAAACGAGTTCGGTAACGAACTGTTTTCTACAATTTGCATCGCTCTACTACAAACCTCACAATATGGAACTGCTTTCGCCGATTCATTCACTGGAAGATTGTACTTATGCCAATGACTTCTGCGCACTTTCTGACAATTCAAGTCTTGTTTGGACATCGAACTGCCCAAATGGAAAGTGCAGCGGTTGCGATTTTGAATTTATTCAAATATTGCAAGGAGAATCAACCAGTACCAGTGAATATGCCGCCGCCACATTTTTATCCAACACAAGAGAACAAGCTCTAACTTTTGTGCAAAATGCCCGACAAGTTATTGCTTGCGATGGACAACAAATCAGACTTTCGGAACAAGGATTTGGAATTTTGGAAAGCGAATATCAATCAATTCGCTCTCCACGTGGCAAAAGATATGTCAATGAACAACAATTAGCAGCACAATTGACCGCCACTCAAATCTCCGCTAGTCGAGCACTGGAACAACTTTATCAAAAGGAATGCCAAAGAAATCAACGAAATGAGAACCCAACAATTCAAGCAAGGCAATTACTTCGTAACCCTTGGCTTATGGCTCGCTGGATCGGAACATCAGCATTGGAAGTTTTCTCATGTGGTCCAATTGAACTCAAAGAAATTGGTCTTCGTGCAACCACAGAATGCTTCCTCTACATACCAATCAAAGTGCGGATCCGTGGCTCAATCCGAGAAGCATTCTTGGATCCAGTTCTGCGCATTATCTCATCCAGCTCACCAGTATCTGATTGTGGGATCTACAAAACTCATTACTTCGAAGTCAGCAAAAATGTTTGGAAGAAAATCGACACCGAACATGGAATTGCAACCAGTCTGGACATCAGCAATGTGCATGAACTTCAAGAAAGCCTGACTGAAAAGTTAGGTCATCATCTCAATTTGCACCCAATCATATTCCATGATTGGTCCATCAACAACAACACTGACTTTGAAATTTTCCCCCATATCGATGAATATGCCCGATTCGAAAACTGGAAGAATAATCCGGCAAAACGGATTCAAGATCGCGCCGAACAACTTGGAGCATTGCCAGGAGGCCTCAAAGGAGTGATTGCTGCAAAATTCCATGAAATTATTGCAGAAATAGTCCACAAATGGATAATTCTTTGCTGCTGCTGGTCATTCTTTCTCTTCCTTCGAGATTTTCTATTCCCGATCTTATTGGCCTATCTCATTGGACCAATATGCGCCACTTTTCGTGGATTAATCGGACGACAAAGCCAACAAATCATCACACCACGACCTAAATTCTCAACTTTCTTCAAAAACAAACAACAAAAAAGGGAAGAACCAAAAAGGCAAAAACCAAAGAGGAAAACAATTGGAGAAACCGACAAATTGATTGAGGAAAGACATCCAACATTTGCATTATCACATATTCCCAGTCGATCAATGCAAACACTCACACGAACTGACGAAGAGACTGCACCCAACACGCCCAAACCGCGACTTTCAATGAACATCGACTCGTTATCAGCTCATTTCCGACCACGTGCCCGAAGCGAAACAGATGGAAGTGTTGATATACCGTTTGCCCGAACCCGACCAATCAGAGGACTGCCGGATAATTGACGTCGGTGGGAGTGTCGCGGAATGCGTTGGCCCAATGGATTGGGACCAAAACGGAATGATGAAATGAAAGGAAAATATTCATATGATTAACATAAAATTCCGTATCAACCTGTCCCAATCACCCCATTCCCAATTTCCCCATTTTAGTGTCATTTGATTCTTTCTCTCCTCCTCCACACCCATTTTGCCCATTTTACCAAATAAAATTCACGGATGTTGATTTCCCCTACAATTTCATATCAGCCAAATTCTCCCTACAATTCTGTTTCGATTAATCTATTCCTTGCAAAACTCTGCAAAAGTCCTTTGTTTGATTCTATTTTTGCCTATAATCCTACATTCATATGACTCTTTTTTCCCTCTCAAATCAAATGTTATCTCTTTTTTGCCTATAAAGTTTCGGTTGTTCACACATCACCTGAGCAGTTTATTGCCTTTATAAACCCCCTTGAATTCTGTCATTTCACCCCTCAGTTTTACAATCGGATAAAATTTATAAAACCAAAAACACTTCAATTCAATTCAATCCAAACCAACCAAAGCCTATTTCCAATCAAATCCACAGCAAAAGTTCTCCTCAAAGACTAATTAACCTCCGAGTTAACTTAGTCTAAACCCTCACGCAACAACCGGCTCCGAACCCGGATAATATTCTGTTTGTGGAAGGCTAATCCCTGCTAACCCCCACATCATTTTTATTGATGATTTGTTGGTCGTCGTTATGCAGAAATAAGAATTTAGCAAAGAACTTGATAAAGCTAAAAATTAATGTTAGTTAAACATTATTTGTATCAATGTAGCTTAACTTATTTCAGGAGAGATGGATGGGAATGGACAGGGTGGGAAAGGTGACATGGAAATTAGAAATTTGGAGTATACCCTTGGTGCTGGATGCTGGTTAAATTCGGTGAAAAAAGAATATTAAAATATTTTAATTTATAGGGATTAAATCAACGACATTTAAAATAAGAGAAACTTAAAACCAGTTTCGAAATATACATTTTTTACGCATACATAAAAGGAAAATATTTCAAAAAAAACCATGTTTTTGCTAGTTTAACATGTATAAATATGTGTTGAAAAAGAGTTTTTCCACTCGTAGTATGGATGGGGAAGACAGTCAACGAAATGGTTAAGATTTTATTGGCCCCAAAAAAGGAGGCCGAATGAAGTGGATGCAAAAATGGCCGATTGGAATGGAAATGGATGTTGGTGTTGATATGTCAATGGAGCGAAGATGAAATAGGACGCGAAATGACCAATTGAAGTGGAATAGGAGGAAATGTGAAAGGGTCTATTGATTAGTATTAACTAACTTAAGCAAAATATGTACTTGCTGATTTGTAAAAATAATTTTTTATAAACCTTTTCCTAACTTTTTTTTAACGTGGTGTGCTTATGCTTATACTGTACTGCTAGCTCTATTAGACCTTTTAATATGGAATCTATAATAGAAAATGCGTTATTGCTTAATAAAATAAAGTGTGAAAATTCTGAACACATCTTCTGTTCTAATAAAGAAAGGTCTCCCTTTCATTTGAGCAAATAGAATTTGGGAATTTTAAGCAAATGTGAACTTTTTATTCATTTATTGAGAGAGGAATTAAAGATAAAGTTATGTATTTGATTGCGTACCATTTATAATAAGTTGTGGTTGAAATATAATCCAGCATGACAATGGCGTGAAAAAGAGTGGAGGAAGGGAATGATTTTATTGAAATTAAATGGAAGAAGAAGACAAATTAAGTATACCAAACAAATATCGTTTTATTTTTGCATTCATTCAAACTTCGTTCATCGGTCTTCTAATTTGTTTATTTCTCAATTTACATATCCATTCTTTATTGGCCAGGAACTGAAGTCCGCGTGCCAGGATTAGTTCCAGTGGTTCCACCGAGGAAGACATGAGACTCAACACCGCCGTGTCCATAGCTAAACATTAAATAAGTTTAAATTTTAATTCGGGTTCATCAATTTCAATACCCGCGGGGGCCGAAGAGTGCGCCATAACAACGGTTGCAATATGGCTTTCCCTCATGTTCGGAATGTCCGCCTTAAATCGAGATTGAAAATAGGATTTAAAAACGATAAATACCGGCTGCCAATGTCTTTTTGCATGCCTCATTGTAGCAGCGAAGACATGGTCGATGCCAATCCTTGCCAATTGAAGTCACTCGCTCAGCTGAAATAGAAATGAAAATTGGACAAATTTGAAGTTGAATTTACCGAAATAGACGGGACGTTCACAAGTAGGGCAGAGAGGCATTATTATTTTATTGTTTATTTTTGCGAATGTTTTGTTGATATTGCTAATGAATGCTGTTTTTGCTATGATCTAGAAATGGTTTGGAATTAGAGAAAGAATAACAAACAATGTAGAAATGTGAAATGTATATTAAATTTTCTTCAACAATTTTAATTTTATTGATTTGTTTGTTTATTGCGCAATCAAATGAGGGGAAAATGGGATAATAAATATAAATAGGATTTGGGAGATATTTTGAAAGAACGAACAGATGAAAAGCATATAAAAAAGAAAGTTATTGATGGGAAATTGGTTGAATATGAAATTGGTAATATGGAAAAAGTTGGCGAAATAGCCGTGAAGAAGAGGATGCACCCGGCACAAATATTTTATTTATTCTCCCAGTAAAAAATGGCCGAAGAAGACGAGGGAGGAAAAAGGCAAAAGTGGGAATGGGGCAAAATGAACAAAACAACATGAAAGGACTGAATAAAGTGGATGGTATTTTTGAAGGGATTTGACTTGGCGTTCTTCGGTCGCCAACAAAGTTCTGCCCGCCCAAAATGAGGAGAATAGAGTGGGGAACTTAACTTGTACTCACTCAAAATGGATTTATTGAAGGACAAAAAATTTTCAAAAAAGGGAAAATCAATGGGTTAAAAGATTTTGTATTTTTTTACGTAAATTCGTTTAATTCTTGAATAAAGAAATTTGTCATATTTTAATGTCCCCCATTTTCGGACTTTTATGGCCCAGAGTGTTCGCTTTCGTATTTCCTGCGGTTTTGCTTATCATATTTTTATCACCAAATATATTGGTTTGACTGTCGAATAACATAACTTTCATTTTCAATGCTTATGGCCAACCACAAAAGTGGGCAAACGCTAAAAATCAAATGACATGGAAAAATAAATTGGAAATAATTTTTATTTTTGTGAATTCATTGATTATTGAAATTTTCCTTTTAGGAGAATGAATAACACCGCTAGGGAGATTTGCGCATCTCCTACAATTTTCATCGTGTTAAATAATGGTTGGGAAATCCGATTATTTTCATTTTAATAGTGAGCTAGTTTTCCGACCCCAAAAGGGATTATCATTCATAGAAGGCCACCAACTAAACCCCAAAAAATTAATAGAGAAAATTTTCAAAAATTGAAGTAATAAAAGGAAGAAAAAAAATAAAAGTAAATGGAAAAAAATATGAAACTCAAAATTGGGGCTGGGAAAGTGAATGGCCTGATTAGGCCAAAAAGAGTGAAAAGGGTTGTGGAATAAAATGGGTTCATCGAGGCCCAGCGGCCAAAGCGGATTATCATTCATAATTTTGATGGAAAACGAGGAGCGAGAAAATATTCACGGATATATTTTTATTTTGGTTGATTTTTATTAGTTTTTATGCGCTTTGCAATATTAAATGCTACTTTTCAGTTGAAAAGAATTTAAGATGCTGTTCTTATCAATTGAAAGTTAATTATGATTAATTTTATGAAAGATAATAAGTTTGTTTTTGCTAATATCAGCTGGAAATAATGGAATGTGTTTTCATTCCGTGTTCAAACAAAATTAATGATGGATTCTCAGCAAAAGTTCATTCATTTAATCTCCGGTTTTTGGTATGAATGAACGCGAAAATCAGGAATGGGATTAATAGAGGGGAAGTTGATTGGGCGATGAGAATGTGAGAAACAGCTAATTGGCTGTTCAATTGATGCTTTTCATCAGTAGCAGAACGGTGATCCGGAGTTCCAGAGGGGAATGGGGGGAAAGCAAAGATTTACGTGATGGGATTTCCCCTATCCCACACGCATATTTTCTTCCAATCTTTTACTCATCATCGCGGTGATAACCTTTTTTTCCTCCAAAAAAAAACTTTTTTTCCGCCAAAAAAATCTTTTTTACCGCCAAGACTTTTTTTCCTCCAAAAATCACTTTTTTACCGCCAATACCTCTTTTTCCTCCAAAAATAACTTTTTTACCGCCAATGACCCCAAAAATGAAATTTTTGATTTTTTTTCCTAAGAATCATAAAACTGAATTTAATCCAACCCATTTCAAACGTTCAATGCTCAAAAAAATCTAAAATTTTTTATTCAAAATATGTTTTAGGGCAACTATTTAGGACTTAGACACGGATTGGAGCATCGGATCTAGGGACTATGGGCTAGGGTTAGGGTAGGTTAGGGTCGGAGCATGGGTCCTAGGGGCTAAGGGCTATGGTTAGGGTAGGTTAGGGTCAGAGCATGGGTTCTAGGGGCTAAGGACTAAGGGTCGGAGCAGGGTTTCAGGGGTCAACGATAGGGATAAGGATATCGTAAGATTAGGATCAGGGCTAAAAAAAGATTTTTCAAAGCTAATAAGATTATTTCTTATTGGCTGAGAGAGCTTCATTCCACTTTACTTTATGATTTTTAGAAAAAAAAATCAAAAATTTCATTTTTGGGGTCATTGGCGGTAAAAAAGTGATTTTTGGAGGAAAAAGAGGTATTGGCGGTAAAAAAGTGATTTTTGGAGGAAAAAAAGTCTTGGCGGTAAAAAAGATTTTTTTGGCGGAAAAAAAGTTTTTTTTGGAGGAAAAAAAATAGCATGTATCATCGCGCTAATTTAATGGGGGAAAGTGGATGATAATGATGAGGATGAGGATGTTGATGGTTGAATGGAAGAAGAAGCCGATAGGATTAATTGTCTGGGAAAATATTTATTAAGGATGATTGAAGAGACTTAAATATGGCTAATGAATTTTGGTTAGGAACTTGCTTTAAAATGACCAAATTAAATTGTCAATTTAAAAGACATTCTTCTCTTTTGAATCGGGAATGCAATAAAAGGGTGAACAGGTTTTTTAGTAGGATTAAGCTGACTTGATTTAAGTTTTACAAAGGAGGAATTTGATAGGCGGATTGGATGGATGAGGAAAAGCACAGAGGAGAATTTGGCGAGCAGCTGGACATTTTCAAATGTGAATGAAATGAAAATGAATGCCCAGTGTCCAATCCAATGTCCCTCATTCAGCAACAAGGGGACAAATCTGGCCAGCAGAAAAGGGGAATTTGAAATGTGTAAAATTCGGGTGGAAATCAAGAAAGAATTGTGTGAAGGGACAATTTGGCCAATGGAAAAGAGATGCATTTGATGAGAAGAACCCTCCTTCTCCATCCATTCAAAGCAAAGTGGCCATTTGGCCAGATTCTGCTGACCGAATATATTACATTTTGGGATGAAAATGAATTTGTGGATTTGGATGGAAATTTTTTTTAGAGATTATTCATCAAACATTGAATGGGGAATTTAAGTTTCTACATATTTTGTGTGCCTTGTTTTTCTTTGATCAAACCATAAAAATCCAACAGAGAAGGACAAAGGCTTTGAATAAAGAGCAATGGGAAATATGGACATTTTAAAAGGAGGAGGAGTTTGGCTTGGGATTTGCCAGCCGCCGGTGGGGAAGCCTTGCTGCCAGCCACCACCATAAAAAGGTGGGATGGCTTCAGAATGGACGCCAACAAGCCCAGCTAAAAAGAATTCGCTTTTTATTGGTGCGCAACTCTGCTGCAGGGGACTCGTTTTTTTATTGAGCGTCCCATTGGATTTGGAATGGAAGGAGGGCCTTTTTTGGGAGGGAAATATTGAATTGTTCCAAGAATCCAAGGAAATGACGAGGTCATTGCCCCAAAAGGAATTTGGATGAGGGTTTCCTCCCTTCGAGGTAAATATAAACATATTTAAATTGAATTCCCCGGTGAAAGGGAAAGAAAATAGACACATTCATCATCATTCAACCAAAAATTCACAACCGATTATCAAGGCCATATCATTGAATTGGTTGGAGGCGAGGGAAATGGACGTGTGGTGAGGAGGCGAAAAAACCGGTCGTCGGAATATTGGCGCTGGGACTGTGTATTGAGGTGTTTATTTGGAAAATGGGAAGAAAAACATCGAGAATGAATAGCAAAAAAGAGGGAAATTCGATGGGAAAAGTGGGAATTGTTTGAAAGAATGAATGGAAGATTAGACTAATGGAAATGGGGAACATCAACAATAGAGGAGAAGACATGGAAGAATGTGAATGCATCGATGAGATGATGATGATTTGGACACTTGTGAATTGTCCAACAAATTCTCATAACATAAGGGGTTTTACTAGGTTTAGGTAAATATTATTATTATTTATTGTCAGATTATTGTTTCTTTTCCAAATTGAAATATCGTATTTCCTCTATTAGTGGCCCGGGGCAACTATTTTTCAGAGATATTTCAATAGGGGTTATTATTAGAGAGGCTTTTACTAAAGGGGGAGAGGCATTAATAGAGGAAGTAAATGATTGTTTGAAATATTTAAAAAATTGTGAAAAAAAATTGGCTCCTGGGCCTAGTTTATTTATAAAATTGACAAACAACAATTGAAGAAGAGTGTACTGCGCAATTGCGCAAAATATTCTTAATTCTCCTTTTTTTTACATTCACTTCCTTCATTTCCCATCATTTTGCCCTTATAAGCCTTTTCAAAGTTCCTCACCCTAGGGTTACAATGGAGCGTTTTGCCGCAGCGGCGAACGTCTTGATTGGTTACAATTCTGCGGAAAACGCACAAAATTTTTCCGTCGAACGGAAAAACTCAATTCCGCAACGTCTCTTCTTGTAACCACCCCAGCGAAAACGCCGAACTTTTTCCGTCGAACGGAAAAACGCAAAACATTTTCCGTTTTTTATTGTAACCATCAAGGACAGCGGAAAAACGTCGTGCGTTTTGCCGCAAAATGGATTATCCGCTGTTCTGGTTACAGTGGTGCGATTTTCGTCATTTTTTCCGCAAAACGGAAGACGCAGTCGATTCAAAAAATTTGATTTTTTCCGTTCTCCGCAGTGCGTCTTCCCTCCTATTTTGCCCCAAAACACTAGACTAGACTTTTTTAAAAATATTTTAAAAATATTTAAAAAATTTATAAGCTTTCCAAATTAATCCTAGCCTATGTAAAAAACTCTGCTCTTTTCAATGATATAAAAATTAGCATTTCGCAATGCATCTTCCTCTCTATTTTACCCAAAAATACTGACAAGAGATTTTTAAAAATATTAAAAATTTTTATAAGTTTTCCAAAATGATCCTATCCTATGTAAAAAACTCTGCTCTTTTCAGTGATATGAAAATTTATTTGTTTGGACGAGGAAAAAATTATTTATATAGGCGAAAAATATAAATCACATAAATTTTTAAATTTTCATTTGATTTTTATATCATTAAAAAGAGGAAATTTTTCTGAATCAGATAAACCTGATTTTAAATTTTTTATCAAATTTTTAAAATTTTAAAATAATTTTCAAAAATATTTTTTTAAATTATTTCAATAACGGAAAAACACTCAACAAATTTCATTGTAACCACCCTGGCGTTTTTGGCACTTTTTGCGGCAGCGGAGAACGGACAACTTTTTAGCCCTTTTCCGCAGTTGTGGTTCCAAATAAACGGAATTTTTTTCCGTTGCGGCGAGGAAAACGTCCGCATTTGATGTGGTTGCTATGATGTGGTTACAATGAATCACAGAAATAGGCAAATGCGGACGTTTTCCTCGCCGCAACGGAAAAAAATTCCGTTTATTTGGAACCACAATTGCGGAAAAGGGCTAAAAAGTTGTCCGTTCTCCGCTGCCGCAAAACGCCCCATTGTAACCCTAGGGTCACCAAAGACAATTTCCATTCACAAAAGAGAAGGCACAATTTTTGAATTGTTCTTTTCGTCATTTCCATTATTTCGATTGCGCTCTTTGGCTTCATCTCCTTGAGGGGAAGTGAGCTTATGCTATTCTCCAATCTCCATTAATTTTGTTGGCGCAATTATCCCCAAAATATCGTTGTTGACGGACAATGTTCGATTGATTGTTTTTCCTATTCCTTATAAATCTTTCCATCCATTATGTCTACTTCAATGAATATTCTTTGCCGAATAATCAAGTTTCATTTTAAAAATGTCATTTACAATTTGAGAATCCTAAAGAATTCGTTTACCGAATTTTTCTAAGTTGATGTCAGGGTTGTTTTCTCTGACTTTTTTGTGTTGTGTGATCAGAGGCCACCACAAATATGGAAGAGAAAATGCCGTACAAAGCGGCTCGATTTGAATTCCTATCAAAAATTGATTTGTGATAAAGCATTTTGCCTAATCCTCCACTGCTCATACTAATCACATATTTTCATTATCATTATCTAATCCCCCCATATCCCAGATGGCCACAATCTTCACATAGCCTGCAATTCCAAACATTTCCTTCCATCCCCAAACTTTTGTAACCGATCTTATTTGGGACCAGTTGCCTTCCCTACCCAAATGAAATCATCAGAGGTGGTTAATTTTTTTAGAGCTCGTCAAATATCTTATCAAGATGGTAAGATATGATAAAATGAATGTCAGCTTCAAATTCAACTACCCAGATTACCTTCGAATTCTTAAGCAAAATCGAAAAAAATAGGGATGCGGATTCTTAAAATTGCCACAATTTCATATTAGAATTGAGGATTAATGTTTCAACAGGATGGATGATCTTTTTCCCCAATAATCCAACCAAAACATTTGTTCAAAAAAAAACAATTAAATTTCAGACATATACCATTTTACTTAATTCTTTTATAATTTGTGTACAAATTAGTCTCGAAAAAGGGGAGAAAGTGCAATTGAGTGAAAGGTGGTGGGTGGATGGATGGATTTGTTGTTGTGCAATCAGCGGATGGGAATATGGGCATCATCTTCACTTCATTCCCGTCCATTTGCCCAAACCGGTCCATCCTCCATCATGCCCCCAAAATGTTCGTCCCCAATATTCTCTCCACTCCATTTCTTGCGCACATCCAATTGCCTTGATTTTCTTCCCTTTCCTTCCGATTTGACCAACAAAACCAAAACAAGATTCAAAGAAGAAGAATATAATCAGAAGGGAAATGAAGGAAGAAGAAGATAGGTGGAACTTCTCCTTAATCGGTCCTATTAATTCATTCACTCCTCCAATTGTTTGGGCGCACCGATTACCCCATATTTCCCCCAAATTCATTCATTCATTACCCAACAAATCCAAATTAATGTTCATTATGGTTTGTTTGGTTTGGTTTGTGGTTGCTTTTTGCCTAGCAGAAGAAGCATAGTCAAATCGAATGGGTGTTCAGCCTTTCATCAGTCATTGGATAGTGCAGGCCTCGAGGCCCATCCATATTTAATCATTATTTCCACCACCAAATTTTCCCAAATTCATCG
Source organism: Pratylenchus scribneri (assembly GCA_030063045.1). NCBI lineage: Eukaryota > Metazoa > Nematoda > Chromadorea > Rhabditida > Pratylenchidae > Pratylenchus > Pratylenchus scribneri. The sequence continues at coordinate 126,456 of JAQSEB010000014.1, read as the reverse complement.
GCCATTCATTTTCGCAAAACCATTCATTCCATTATTCCCATCCAAAATTCAATAGGAATTGTTCACAATAATTCAATTCAATATTCGATTCTTTCTTTCACAGCAGCAAAAAATGCCCCATCTCGATTGTGTGCCAGTTGCCGTTCCTGCGGTCCATCCAAAGGGACCGACAGAATTTGTTGAAATCGGTTTCGAATCGACAAAAACGGCACAAAAACAACAACAACAAATTAAAGAGGAACATCCACCAAAATCAAATAATTTAGCTACGAATGAGAAAGTGCCGAAAAGAAAGATGACAAAAGGGTGAGTCCATAAAATTACCTAAATGGAAATAAATTAGGCCTTCCCTGTTGAAATTGGCCAATAAAGGAAGTGGCCGATTAAATCAATATTTCATTAAGTTGCTTAAAATGGTTTACTTTAAGTTTCAGATTTATTTAAAGTAAAAAGATTCTAGTCTATTTTGTAATCTGATGATTGATACCAAAAATGGAATTTTGGGACTTTTAATTTTAACATAATGACTTTTTAATTATAAATCAATCAAAAAAAATTTTCGAGTGTAAATTTTTTATGAATCAGATTCTAAAAAATGAACAGACTTTTCATTCCCAATTTTGTTGTGACTTTTAATTTTTGTATAGTCTGGGTCCTTGGCCCTTATTTTTCCATTTTTCATTGCTGATTATACAAAATTTTTTTTTATCATTTCATCGCCAATTCATTCTGCATTTATTTTTTCCATTATCAAATTCCCATTAAAAATTAGTTACTCCAATTCAAAGTCCTTTTTCCATTCATATTCATTCACCAATTTTGTTCCCCACTAAAGAATGTGCCATACAATCACGGAGGAATCCCTAACGCAGTTCCAGTTGGACAAATTGGCCGAATTGCGCAATCAATTGGGCCATCAATTGCTTCAGGACACACCAATTTTCAATGATAATTTCTCATTACTAAGATGGCTTCACGGATGGAATTATAGAATTGGTCGGTATTTGACAATTAATAAATAGGGAACTTATTAGAAAATACATAAACATTTTTTATGTGGACCCTGATAATAGCCATGGGTCCTCAGTCAGTCAGAAATGAGAAATTAAAGGAGGTTATACGGTAATAAAAAATGAATCCACAATTTAACCATTAAATTCACCCTAAGGCATAATTTGAGAAATGAATGCAAAACTTCATTTTCTTTCCATTGCAGATGAAATTGTTCCTCGCTTCAAAAAAGCCAGCTCCGTGTTCCGTTGTATGCGCGTAAATGAGCGAATCATTGAGGATGTGGACGAATTGAATGATTATGCCCGAACATTGACAGATGCAGCCGACTATTTCCCAGGTGGCATTTTGGGATATGATCGAGAGGGGAATGTGGTTGTGATGCAAAGAATGGGCCAATCCCATCCAAAACAATTGTCCAAATGTGGCCGAGTCAGCGATGTTTACAGGCTGAGCATCGTGGAAACGGCTTTGCTTTATCAGGTGCTAATGGAATATAGCTTAAATAAATTATATTTATATTCCAGCTTATTCGTCTTCAAGAACGCAAACGGCGACGAAAACTAGGCTTACGGGTCATCATCGATTTGGAAGGCTTCAACACCGATCATTTGACAACATTCGGCCTCAAAGTCTATGGAGCATTGTTGAAATCAATGCAGGACACATTTCCGGATTTGTTGCGCCAAGTTTATGTGATCAATGCCCATTACCTGGTCAAAACGGCATACACAATAATCAAGCCAGTGTTGTCGGAACAAAGTCGAGAAAAAGTCGTTTTTCTGGACAGTGCATTCCAAGAACAATTGGCCCAAGATATTGGAAAGGAGAATTTGTTCCCAAAATGGGGAGGAACAAGACAACCAACTAGAGGACATCCAGAATTTGGCACTCTTCGCACGGGTGGAATACCGCCTACAAATTTGAGGTGAACCATTTATAAAAAATCAAAGAATTTAATGTTGCCAATTAGTACAATAATTAACATTATATAATTTTAATTAATTCCTATTAAACTTTTAAATTGAAATTTATAAGCTTAGTTAGCTAATTCTGAAATGATTTGAGATTTTCTATTATACTCATTTTTCTACAGATATTCACCCAACACGCATCCATATATGCCCGAAAGCCAATTGAAGAAATTTTCGGTTCCTGCCAGACAAAGGCGCGAAATTGAACTGATTATTCCTGCCGATGGACATTTTATGCTGCATTGGTTTTGGACAAGTTCATCCGACATTGATTTTGGCCTAATGATGATTATTGGGGATGAGGAGGAGGACAATGAAGGAAATGGAACAGAAAAAGAGGTGGAAAATTATGGTTGAATTTAAGAAATTAATTTTATTTATAGATTTGGCCAATGTTTCGCTTATTAACTGATTTTGTGCCGGAATTTGGTTGTGCGAAAGTTGAGCCTGGCCAAAAATACAAATTCGTTTTCGACAATTCATTCAGCGTTTTCACCCGAAAAGAAGTCAAATTTGGCCATAAATTGGTGGAAATTGAGGATGAAAAGAAAATAACAACGAAAATTGATGAGGAGAAGAAATTAGAATTGCAAAATGAAAAAGAATTGATGAAAGAAGAGAAGGAAAATGAAATGAAAATTGAAGGAAAATTCATTGCAAATAATGCCGTTAATTAATTGAGAAGAATATTATCTACAAAAATTCATTATCAATTTTTTATTAATTTGTCAATTCGAAATCAAATTTATTTAAATTTTGTATTTGTTTATAATATTTTTTAATATTCTATTCAACTTTTTTAAATTCCATATCAACCTTTCGGTACAAATTATTTTATTCATTTAATTATATTTTCCAATCTACTATTCCATTTATTTTTGCATTTTGGTTGTAAAAGATTGTAAATTTCTCCTCTCCAGAAACCCAAACACAAAATGAATGGCCATAAAATCGTCACTTTTTGGTGCTATCCAAACTTTGCCTCCAGCAAATCAAATGTGCTCCTCTTTTCTTTCTGGCATAACTCAAAATGCCACCAAAGAGGAGAGGCCAATGAAGACGACACCAAATCTTTTTACTCTTCTCAATTTCTTCCCCCATTTTGCGTCCTCTTCTTTGGCCTTTCGGTGCCGGCGGCTTGGCCTTTTCCAGTGGCTCCCAATTGTCTGGCCATTTTTGCTCTTCCCCCAAGGGGAAAATCGACGACTCGTTTGGGTCCATTGGCCCAACCCTCCTTTGGCCAAGGGAAGCCAAACTTCGTCGCCCTCTCCGGCCATTAGCCCCCCCCCCCCCCCCTTTCTTGCCTTTCCCTTTTCCAACCCCCCAAGCAATGCTAATCGACCCACCCAAAAGCGGCATTCCCCTCTCTGCTGGCCTTCCTCCATTCCAGCAGTTTCCCCCTTTCACTTCCATCTGGCTTTTTGTCTATTTGGCCAAATGCAATTTCCGGCAACACTGAATGGCTAAACGGAAGAAACCCCCCATTTTCCACAATGCTGTAATGTCCAAAAGGGAAATGACCAAAAGAGGCGAAAAAGCCACAAAGCCAATCCACAAAAGTGGCCATTTTAGAAACCAAATTTGTTTGTTGGTTTCTTTCCATTTTTGACCACTTCACACCTTTTTGTTAAACAAATCCACAGAAAAATTGTTGCCTTGCAAGCGAAAAAAATGGACATTTTTTTACTTTTTTGTAAAATTTTGAATAATTAGTATTTTTTTTAATTTTTTATTTTATTCATTAAATATTTGTGCAAATTTTTTTATATGTACAAAAGGCAAAAAATATACACTTTTTCTCCAACTCCTTTCAAATGCAACCAATATGAAGAAAAAACACAAAAGCAAAGCCGCCGCTTTGGCCCAAATCTCTCCGCAAATCTCCATCATTGACTCTTTGGGTGGCTTCACTGACTGAATAATTGTCCGGAAAATGTCCTTCTCTCCCATTCTCCCTTTCTATTGTGTGGATTCCAACAAGAGGACCATTCTTTCCACTTTCCAGGCAAACATTTCCGGATCAAATACGCGCCAACCAGCTTGCCTAACAAAACAATATTTGGGGTGGGAAAAGACCGGATAAATAAAATAATAAATAGATGAATGCGTGCATTTTGGTTGATGCAAAGTATTTGCGCCTTTTTGCCACTCCATTTCTCTCCTTGCCTCTCGACACAAATGTCAATCGAGTCAAGATGAAAATGTGTGCGCAACACAATCAAAAAATAAATGGACCATTTTGTTCAAATCATATTCCAAAAAAGCCAACCAGCCAACCCACTTGTCATTTTTGGTGCCCTTCTTCCCCTTTAATATTGCCGAAGGGTCGTTCCGCCACGCCCCACTTCCGGTCTACCTCTCGACTCAACAAAACTCCTTCCCCTTCCATCCAATCACAGTTTTATTTAATTCGATAGCAAAACATTCGCAACATTTTAAACGAGAATGAAAAATGAATTTATTCGTTCGGCGAGAGAATGACTTTTCTCGATGGGCGGATATGAGAAATGATCAGCAAAGAATGGCGCAGACATCGATCAAAGCCATCCATTCCCAAATAAGTAAAAAATCATTCACCCGTTCAATTCATCCATCAATCCCCTTTCCTTTGTATCCTCTAAATGTTCTCTGCGATTTTCGCAGTCTTTTGAGATGTGCACTTTTTGCCGCCATTCCCCTTTTGGCGGCTTCTTTCTTCCAATATATTCGCCCCAATATCCACTTTCCGCAGTTCATATTTTTATTCCCCCATATAATCTATTTCCCTTCAATAAGTTCCAGTCCAATGCAAATTGCAAAACTCTTCGTTCCTCCGAGTGCCAACATAAAAAATGGCAGTTCGGTGCGCGAGAATTGGCTGGTGGGAAGGGAATATTGAGACACGAATTGAGGGAATTATTGCAGAATGGACTGCCCCCAATGAATTTTGCTGACCATACCGGCCATTTTGTCAGCTGGAAGGATGGGAAGATGACCTCCAAACTGTCCATGTGCCCAATAATGAATGCAAATAGCACCAATTCACACTTTCAACCCAACAAACAATTTCCCACACAAAACTGGCAATTGTCCTTTTCTCGCTTTCCCAATTTGATTGGGGAGATGCCATCATTAAATCGGCGCCAATTCCCCTCCCTATTTGACCAGCCAATAAGCCGATGAGAGCGCGGGGGTCAAGGCTGGCATAATGGCCTACTGCTGGCCATTTTAACAGTTTGAAATGGCCTCAATAATAATAATAATAAAAGAGTGGCAATTAATTCTGCCCTTGGTCATTGGCCATAGATGGCAAACAATTGGAGTTGGCCATCGGAGATTATTTATTCCAAGTGTGGGACTTGAGAAGGAGGCTCACAAATGCAAATGATGAGCCAAAAAAGGAAATAATATATTAAAATGGGAGGGAGGAATAATGAAAGCGAGAATTATAATAGAAATGGAAAATAGGGGGGGGGGGGGGGGGGGGGAGGATAAATTGGCCTCCGGGCATTTGTTGGGGGAAAATGGGATATGGTCAGCCGACAGCACAAAAAGTTTAATGAACTTGTGGAGATCAAAGAGGATTTTTTTTATATTAACAGATTAGCTTTCTTTTCGCATTATAAATATAAAATAGCCAGTTTCGATGTAGATTAATGCATTTTGAGCAAACCAAAACCACATTGAATTCATTCAGTCCCATTACCACCCATTTTCATCATTTCATTCAATCCAATTCTCAATATTCACAAAAATATAATTTCCATTTTTCCAACTCCTTCTCTTCCCGGGCTTTTGCTTTTCCCATATCGCGCCCTCAACTTTTCGCCCCGGTTGCGGTCATTCTTTGCTTTTTCCCCTTCCATTTTCCCAAATATTCATCCCCCTCATTTTCGCCTGTGTCCAGTGTCCACCCTTCTTCCATCTGCCTTTTGCCCACAAATCCTGTGAAATTTGACACTTTTCTGGGGGCAGCTGCTGCTCCTTCTGACGACTTTTCCCAGGAAGATTTTCGGAGAAGAACCAGTTGAAGAAAGGGGAAGCGCCAGTAGCAGATGATGCAAATGGGATTAGCCCACCCAATGTCCAAATCCGGCGAATTCCGCAAAAATCCGGGGCATGCCCTTCCTCCATAAATAAAAGGGATAATTGCGTTTGTATTTGGCGACATATTTTAGAAGTAAGAAATTTGGCTGTATGAAATTGTGGCGCATCCATATCCTCATCCAAACTTTTAGACTAAAATGCAAAAGTAATGGCCAACTGTTTTTGGGGGCAGCCTAATCTTTAAGAATTATGATTATTTTGTATGTGAATTGTTAGCTTTATTTCCCATACATTTTGATGATCAATTCCCACTCATTTTATATTCATTTGCTTTTTTTTCGTTTTATAAAATTCTTTCAAATTGCCATTCCCTTTTCATTTTGCACTGATTTAATTTTGCTTTGCCATTTCCCAAGGGAAAATGGCCTTCACTTTAAATTAACCAATTTTTTGGCTTCTTCCAATGCAAACAGCTGTAAAATGAACGGATTTGGGCAGCCAAAAGGAAAAGAATATGCAAAATAAAATTCTCATCCGAATAAAAAATATTCCATCTTCATTTTTATTTCAATTTTGGGCCACCCATCCATTTTTTCGGCGCCTCCAATTTGTTTTCGGCCCCCTAGTTTTATTGCCCTCCCCTCGATAATTTGTGATGTCCCGTCGCTGCCGACACCGATGCCACTTCATCGAACGACTCACCCGAGAATGAGGTTGACCCATTGCTGATCTCATCGGTCATAAAATTTGTCGGCTCGAGGCCGAAAAGAAGCAGCGAAATAAAATTTGGTTTTTTCTTGCGTAATTTTCTCCGCTTCGGAATGGGAAAATATTTGGCCATCCAAAAATATTCATTTTTTGGCAAATTTTTCAAAAATGTCTGAATTCACGATCCACTTTCAATCATAACCACGGGCTACTAAAACATGAAAAGCATCACAAAATTTGCCCTCGCCAATCTGCCACTTTCCAATTATTCCCCAAATTCCAATTTTCATCCTCCTTCATCATCATTCAAGCTTTGCAATTTGCCCCTTTTCCTTCATTTCATGCTCCGTTTTTGCTGCTCCAATTCACTTCTTCACCATTTTAATCCAGCCTTTCCTCCCATTTCGACGCGCCAATTCACAGCCTTACGAGCTTGAAGAGCCACTTTTTGTGCTTTTTATATGGAAAATGGGAAGAACGGATGTGGATGGATGCGACCGTTGAATGAACGGGAAAAACGGGACGAGGATAAATGCTGGGAGGCAGCAGAAGAACCGGCTTAAACTTTCCACTTTCACTTCAAATAAAATTGATGGAAAATTGAGGTGATTTCCCATCAATCAGTTCCACAAAATTCACAAATTAAAAATTTATTTTCATTGTTTTGAATTGGATTAAATTAAACCAATTTAATAAAAATTCTTCCGATTAAATCCAATTTTAAAGAGGCATTTTCATTTTCTGCCCCCAATCCCAAATCTCAATTCCCGTCGCCAACTTTCGCCTTCCAATTCCAATTCGCCTTTTCCCTTTCGGGCATCGTCAAAATCCGAAAAGAAGGGCAAAATTTGCCTCTTATTTTCCTTTCAATTCCACCATTTCCATTCTCCCCCTAATTGCGTGTTCCTCCTCCAGAAAATGTGGTTTCCGAGGATTTGGCCAATTTTGCATTTGGCCGAATATGTTTTGAAGCCAAAATCGGACAAAATTTGGAGATAAAGCAAGAAAGAAGGCACATTTAAGCAGCGGATAGGAAATGCCGGAAAGTTGGGGAAAGAGCCGAAATGACGAATTGAAAAGATTTGTTTTCGGACCCAAAAATCAAAAATAAAATCCTCAATATTTCCTTTTATTAAATTTTGCTTTTTTTTTATTTAATCATCTGGGACTTTCCCTCCCATCCATGTTTGACCATTCTTTTTAAATTAATTCGTGGCCGTCTGTCAATCACACTTATCCCCCAATGACTGTCTAGGCCAAAGTGCACATTCCAATCCATTCCATTCATCCTCCCATCTATGGCCATTCACTCTCATTCACCCATTTTTTTTGAATGTTTATTTGCCGCTCCATTTATTCGATGCACATTTTTGGGATTAATCATCGAATAAAAAACACCCCAAAATTTATTAAACAAAACAAATATAATTATTCGGAATCAACAAAGAATGAAATGTGATCCCTCACTATGTTCCCTAACATTCCATGAATGGATTAAGTTTAGGCCATCCTTCCAGATCCGGTTACTGCCAGCCCACCCATCTTCAACGCATATTTGTCGTCATCATCAATTACAACATTCATTGGAAATGTTATCTGATCACATTTATCCTTCCATTTATCCCGTTCCTTCTTTTGTTGATCCACTCGAATATCCACTACCTAATCCCCTCAATCTCCATAATACCTTCATATCCACCCATCATTTTCTTGTTTTGTTCATTCATTCTCGTCTCCCTCTTTATTATTTCCTCCGTTCAATTCCGGTCCTCCATCTCCAAATCCCCCTCTCGTCTCCCAAAAGAGTACTCAATATCCCTTCTTGTCAATGTTTTTGATGGAATATTTGTGTGGATCAATTTCAAGTGGACTAAATGAATGTTGGAAATGTGCCACCCCCAATTTACGATGAATGGACCCTTCGGGGGAGGAGATTATCCCAAAATTGGTGTGCGGGTTGGGCAGCGGATTGAGGCCATCATGAACTGGGGGATGAGGGGAGAAAGGTTTTGGTTGAGTGCGCGAGAGGAAATGAGAATATTCCTCCTCATTTTTATGTCCTCATTCACAATCCAACCTGGACATCTGCTCCTGGTCGAGACAATCCGCCCTCCCTCAATAAATATAGAGTAATATTTGGTCGGATTATTTCCGGTTCATTTGGGCCTCATCGAGAAATTGAGAAGGCCATTCCCAATTTATGAATTATGATCTTATCCTGGCATTCATTTTCACTATTATTTTCCATTTTCCATAATTTACAATAAAATTGCACAATTATATTTTCCATTCTTCCGGCCGAATATTCCGATTAAATCCCCCGACCCCATCCCTCCGAATTGGCCAATCAATTGCACAAACACCTTTCCATCCCATTTTCAATTCACATTTGCCTTGTCCACTTTGTCCCCTCCACCCACTTCCACCGCCGATCCAATTCTTCCATTTTGCCCTTTTCCTTCCAATTTTCCATTATACATCCTTTACCCACCTGCTGCTGATGCTTTACCTTTCCCTTCATTTCATTTGCCATTTCGGTGGTCATTCACCAACAGCCACTTTTTTTGATCCTCCATTGCTTCAATTGATGGCCTTTCCTCCTCCAACAATCAACTCAAAAAATTATAAATTTGTAGATTTTTTCCCATATTTTAACCATTCTACATTAAATTTGCCGGATTTTGGGGCATTTATTTGGATGACCAAATTGACTATTCATTCCATTCCATTATTATTTTGGTCAATTATTCTCCATTTCATTCATTTCTCTCTCGAAGATTATTTGTGGCCTTCTCCCTAAAATATAATCCTCTCATCGCCAATAAATTTTTGGTGGGGTTATGGGAATTGGCCCCAATAAATGGTCAATGTCATCATTATAATTTCTCCCCAATTATTCTTATCTCAAATTTAAAATGAAGAACATTCCAATAATTGGCTTCCAAAATTGGACTTCATTTTTTCTTATTTTTACAACATTCATAAAATCATTCCACCAATATTTTTCAATTCTCGAATATTGCCTCAAATAAATTGGGCCTTGTCCATTCCCCCAACCAAATTGCACAGAATTTGTGGCCTCCAATTCCAAACTCGCAAATCCCAATTAGCCTCATCCTCCCCTCCTTTCCCTCATTTCCGTCCATTCCATTCTGCCCTTATTTTTCTTGACCGCCACCAATTCCATTCCATTTCCATTCGGCCGGGCAATTATCATTCATTTGGTGGCGGTCAGCCAAGGGGGAAAATCGGACGAAGAGAAGCGCAAAACCACTAACCCCCACGGCTTGTCTCGGCAAACAAACACAATTTTAGTTGGGTGGTGGTCAAATTGGTTGGGCCAACCAAAATAGACGATCAACGGGGAGGAATGAGGGTCATAAACATGCAAGAAAAATGGGCGGCATCGGACAAATTTGATGACTATTTGGAAGGCGGGGATTTGCTTTTTGTTGTACAAGGAGAATGGAACTACCCTATACAACGGCTTATTCAAATGTGGAATTGAAGAGGCTGAAGGGCAGATGGCCGTTTGCCGCCACCCCTGAGGGAAAGGCCATAAACGGCCCCGAAAATAGGAGGAGGGAAGATTTGTGGAGGATTGGCCTTGGATTGGGTCCAGATTTGAATGGATTGTCAATCCAATCCACTTGTCCAAATTCCCCTTCCATATCCACAGTTTAACAACAGCGGCCAACAGGCAAAATCCCCACTAAAGATTTGGGAATGGGATAAAATAAAAATAAAGAGAAAGAGGCCATCATCCCCTTCTTATGAATAATATGAGTGGATTACTCCATTGAAGGTGCGTTGATTGTCTAATGGCCTCCTTTTCCAATTTAGTCCTCCTTCAAATTGCTTCTTTTGATTTGCGCGCGGCTTCTTCCCTTCCCATTTTTAGGCAATTTCCCAAATGGCCTAATCATATATATTTATATGCAAATTTTTTAATTATAATTTTATCCTTTTTCCTCTCATAAAATATATTCATTAAAAATTTTAAAAATCTATTAGAATTTCTAAATTTTTCAAAATTTCAAAAATCCTTCATTAAAATTTTAAAAAAATTTTCAAAAATCTTTATTAAAATTTCAAAATTTTTAAAAATCCTTCATTAAAAATTTTCGTAAATCCTTTCATTAAAATTTCAAAAATTTTTAAAAATCCTTCATAAATTTTTCTAAAATACATCACTTAAAAATCGTTGGAATATTTGCCTAAATTTTTCTCACGCACAAATTAATTTTCATCAGAATTCTCATCAAATAAATTGCCTGGATCGCTTCGTTGCCCTCTTCCTTCCATTCCCATCTTTCTTCACCTCGTTTTTTTTGCAATCCACGCAGCCATTCAAAGCATTCATTTCCTGTGGCAGCCGATTCATCCGCCCCTTCCCACCTTCTTCATTTTGTCGATTGCGCATCCACATTCCCAATTTTGACAGCAAAATGTGCTGATGAGGAGGGACAAAAGCCAGCCCCCCTCCTTATATCCCCCATCTACGCGTATTCAACAGCACCGGTCGGTCTACGGGTGGCTGTTTCCATTCTTTTGCGCGGATTTGGAAGGATGGGAAGCCAAAAGGGGGGTTGCCTTCTATTTCTGCTGCTGTTTTGCTGTCCATTTGTGCCCCAACCCCCGCCTCCTCATTATTCGTCGCGATGGCTGCCCCCATCCCACAACCACCTTTCTTCCCAATCAATCGGCCCCTCCAGCGATGGCTCTCTGTGGTGGTGGCCGATTGCCCTTCTCCTCTTCCTTTTATTCATCTTCTCCTTTTACCTTTTCCTCATTCATCCATTGGCCCTCCTCTTCGAGTCTACTTCCCTACATTCATCCCCGTAGCCGTAGCACTCGACCTGCTCATTCGTCCTCCTCCAAAACCAAAAAAATGAAGAAAAAATCGCCTCATCTTCTTCCCTCCTTCCATCTCCTCCGGCCATCATCAACCCCAAATAAGCAATTTTCCCGCTGCCAAAATTGGCTACGATCGATTCACTCATCAACCCATTTTGTCATCAAAGCGGTCGTCGGCCAAGTGAAAATTGTGGGGAAGAACATGAAGAAGAAGAAGAAGAACATTGCCGACCTTCTTCTTCCTTCCCTCTTCCATTTTCTTCCAATTTTCCTTCTCATCCATTCTTCATTTGCCCTCTTCCTTCCCACATCCATTGTTTGCCTGTCGCCAAACACCCTCAAACACAACCCCAAATGGAGGTCCCGGCTTCTCCTCCCCCATATAACCCCACTTAAGCCTTCCCGCCCTTTCACTTAGGGGTGAGGGGTCCCTTCGACCGACCGCTAATTCCGTTCGAGAGCCGGTCTTCCGCGCGACCGGACTGTGAGAGTGAGGACGGTCGGCCGCCGATCATTGCCGACCCCAATGCCCCCTCCTCCCACCGTCCTTTCCATTTTCCTCAACCACAAAAAATTGAAGCCAATTTTCGTTAGAAAAACGTTGAAAATTGGCTATCTCCTCACTTGGTCCGCGCGCGAACAAAAAATTTCCTTCAATTCCCTTTCGCCCATATTAATTGATCTTATCCAATTTTGAGGCTGATTAGTCATCGACAAAAAAACAAACATTATTTTCCCAATTTTCAGCAAAGGGAAGTGAACAAAGGAAGGGAACAACAGAAAATAATTCAATCAAAAATCGAAAATATGTTGTTCTCCTTCAATTGAGCCCATTTATTCATCAAAAATTATTGTAAAAATGTTAAATTGGCAAATCATCGAGGATGGCGGAGGGCCATCCTGCAGTGGATATCAAATGCCATCAGCAGAAAATGAAGCTTCAATGCCTAAAAATGATCCATCCGAAGGGAGGATTAGGGCCAACAGATGCTCAAGAGTCCCTGGCGAACACAAATTTATTAAATTACAAAAACCAAAACAATTGAATAGGCCATTGGGAACAGAGGAGGGGGAGGCCAATGCCTGCTTCTGCCGGAGAAGGCCGCCAGACAAGAATTTTCAATGGCAAACAACAAATCGGAGGAAAATATTAAAAATGCAATTCCCGAAAATTTCCATTCCTCTCCTTTTCGTTCTTTTCCTTGTCCAAATTGTAAATTGTCAAGAACAACGCCTTCAGCAGGATCCGGCAATTTTGTCCATTTTCCGTGACCAAAATGAAGGGGGAAAGGAAGTGGAATTGGAGAGAATGGTCAGTGAAGGAATTCCTCAAGAGATTTGTTAATTGGATCTAATTTTGAGGTGATGGACCGATCAACTGGACGAATTTATGTTGGAGCAGTCAATCATTTGTATGATTTATCGCCCGAGGGTTTGGCCATTCGGGAACATGCCATCACTGGGCCTCGCGCCGATTCAATGCTATGCGCTGGTGGGACTAATTTTGACATTAAAATTGACTTAATTTCATATCCAAAAAACATTTGCCACTATTTTTAAACTTTGAATCCAACCAAAATTGAAGCAAAAAATGTGAATGGAATGTGGCGTCCCTGTTAACCCCCAGCCAAACTTCTTCAATTTTCATTTTTTTCCTACTTTTTGTCGGTGTCCTTCGCCTCAAACCATTCTCCTCCATTTCCCCCACAAAAATATTCACCTAGAAAAAAGTGTCCATCCATTCGCCTTCTTCCGCCCCTCTCCGCACATTTGGCGTTCTTTTCTCCTTTCGGCGAAATTATATTGAGCGGACAAATGAATGGAAATGGATGGACCCAAATGTGGAGATGAAATTTATATGGAGGGAATTTGGATGGAATGGAGCGATGGACGGTGATTGGGGCGAAGATAAGCGAGCAAAAGCCAAAATGCGAGACCGAGAGCTCCTCTCCTCTTTTGGGGGTTTCGAATATATCATCGATATTGAGAAAGATCATGAAATGGAGAATGGGGGAAGATGGCAATTCGATATTGGAATGACTAATTCCAAAGGGAGGGATTTTCATTGGAATTTATTGAAAATATAATTATTTCAAAATTATCTAAAAGGATAAGAATAATTTTAATTACTGTACAAATAGAAATGGTACTGGAATAGGTTTTGCTATGAATTTTCCCTGAGGGCATATTCATTTTTCAATCGTATTGGCATCAGAATTCCTCATATGTCACATCTCACATGGATTCATCCATCCATCAATCTTTTTGGGTTGCAATTACATTTTTACTTTTTTTTGCCCCCATCCCCCTTTTTCATCATATTTGCCGATTATTGCCTGGACAATGTGCCCTGAGGGGTAATCAAAAATGGAATTGCACCTTTGGATGAATGATTGAGGGGCAACAATTCCCCGCAGGGTATAACTCGTCTTCCCTATTCCAATCATATTTTTTGGTGAAAGAATAAATAATGGATGATTTAAAAATATAAATATCGGATTTTGGTAAAAATCACGAACAAAAATATTTTATTTGTGCTTACCAAAATTTTGAATGAAAGGGTGGCGCCTAAAAAATTTGCATAATCAAAGGGCAAAATTGGAAGGAAAATGGAAAAAGAACGAACGAATTTGAATGAATAATAAAAAATAAATGAATATAATAAAATAATAAATATGGCCAATTTGTTTAGATGCCCTGAGTGTTTGCAAGGAACCATTGGTGCCAACCGATTCCCACACCAAAGCATTGGCTGTTTTCCCGGATTCGAATAAATTGATTGAATGCACTTCCCTCTATCAAGGCCGGTGCCGGACCAGGAATTTGTCGAATATTCGCCGGGAAACGGATGTTCGCTTTTCGAGGCCTGGCCTCGTTCCCAATGATGGACATTCTTCAACACAAATTTTTATTGGTTCTGGGCCTTCGGCCGGCTTCTTGTCCGGCTCATTTCCATCTTTGTCCGGCCAGAATTCACTTTCTCAGCCAGTTTGTCCCATTTTTCTCATTCCACAATTAAAAATGCCCAAAAATAGGCCCAACCCCGTGTCCTCTATGTCGGTTCCACTTATGTGCCAGTCAATCAGGGCCCCCGGGATGCATTGGATGTGCCGGCTGTCTCCTCACTTTCATTGGAGCCGGCAAAATTGTTCGATTTGACATCATCCTCAATTAGTTCTGGAACATATATGAAATTGGATTATAGGCGAATGCCATTCTTCAGGCATTCATTTATTTTAATAATATTTTAATAATTTGAATTATTTAGAATTGATTATGTGGGCGGTTTTGAGGCCAACGGATTTAGTTATTTTGCCACGAGACAGCCAAAATATACGCCACAGCCTGAACCTCAGCCAATCATTTCAAAAGTAATAAAGCATTTCACAAATTAATTTATGATATTTTTAAAGCTTGTCCGTGTCTGTACCCAAGATCCAAATTTCTATTCCTACACGGAAGCTCCATTGGGATGTGGATTGGGAGGCCAAAATTATAATTTGCTTCAGGCAATCCATGTGGCCCATCCTGGCTTCGATTTGGCCGCTTCAATGCGACTTAAACCCACCGATTTGGTCCTTTTTGCTGCGTTCATTCGAGGCGAAGGCCCCGAGAGGAATTTGACCACACGGGATTCGGCACTTTGCATTTATCCACTCAAACAAATTGAGGCCAAATTCTTTGAGAATATTCGCATTTGTTACAATGGAAATACGAGGACAAATTTGCCATGGTTCATTTATTAAAAAATGAATAAATAAATAAAATAATTGCAATTTTGAAGGTTCAATTCGGACAAAATGTGCACGGCAACACGTTATCCGGATTCGGAGATTATGTGTGGGAAAGATGTGAACAGCTATATTGGCGGGGAAATTCCCATTTCGGCAAGGGCCTCTTTGATTGATCGAACTTCTTTCTTCACTTCATTGGCCATTTCCTCTGTCCAAACTGCCACAATTGCATTCATTGGAACAAATGATGGAGTTTTGCATAAAGCATTGTTGGAAGGGAAAGAGGGCGAATCGCACATTTTTAAATCAATCCAAATTAGCCCCGAGGGACAATCAATCCTTCAAGACATGGAATTGGACGAAAAGAATGGATTACTGTATGCAATGACCAGACAGGCTGTTTATAAAGTAAATAATAATTTCCCATATTGAATGAAATTAAATTGGCTATCCTAATTTTCAAAGTCTTAATTTTTTTAGATTTTAAAATAAAAAATTTTCATCCCATAAAATTTTTCCATTTCTACATAATAAAATTATTGAAATAATTTTTTAACCAAAGTTAAAAAATTGAATAAACAATTGTTCAAAAATAATTTTTAAAATCAAAAAAAAATTTATCAAATTTCTGGAAATAAATAATATTAGCTTTAAATTAATCTGGACTGGATTGGGATGGGAAGAATTTATTTAGAGCAAAAATTATGGATTTGACAGAAATTACAAAATAAATGGCAAAATGGACCAAAATCTGGCAGCTTTCTTTTTTTGCCATAACTTTCTAGCTTATTTTTTTTATTCAATTATTTGATATCAAATGCTATAAAGAGCTTGACCCACTGGTATAAAAGCTTTTAAAACAATTACATTCTGAGATTGCCCGCTAATCAGTATGCACAAATTGATTACTATCCAGTATCCACCAAATCTACAAATTACTAAAATTGAAAATAATTATTAATTAATTACTTAAAATTTATAGGTAAATGTCCGCCTTTGTGCCCAATCATCCGATTGCCATTCTTGCCTTCATGCCGGCGATCCATATTGTGGTTGGTGTTTGAAACCATCTGCCTGTACAACACAGGAAGTCTGCGATGCGGATGCCCTAAACCCAAGGGCAGATTGGCTCAACTATAAATCCGGTCGATGCCCTTCAATTCGTTCTGTGGATCCAAAAGAACAACAAATCACCGTGTCCCGTCCATTGCAAGTCCGTATTGAGAATGCGCCACCGGCATTGGCTGGCCAGGATTTGCCACCCGCTGAATTGTATTGTTCCTTTCAATTTCCCAATCAAATGTTGGTGAATGTGACTGCCTCCTTTCGGGATGAAGATCAGTAAGAATTGGAATTAATTAAATTATTATTCAAGGGATATTATATTTAATCTGCGTCGAATAAATTAATGAATTTGTAAACTAGAAAATATCTAGATAGGGCTAAGTAAGTATAACGGTTCACAAACCATATATCCATCGAATAGAATTTTTTTATGGTTTAATCAAAATTAAAGAGTATTATACTAAACCCTTTTGATTTTTGGTTCAATACTAAATTAGAATTGACTAAACCAATGTCAAACCTTTTAAAAAAATACTTCTTGATTAGATATATCGATTGGGTATAAGCTTAAGATATACTGTACACTGAACCGTTATAATCTTTTCGGCAAATTCTATTTGGCAATTTCTGTTATTTATTCGTCAAATTAAACATTTTCCTTTATTAAACTGTATTATTCCTTCTCCCAAAGGGTGATTTGTGCCACTCCAACGCGTTCAAGCCTTCGTCCATTGATGGCCAGCCACCAATCTTTGCCGGAAGTCGCCAATCAAGGCCTAATTGCCCGTCTCTCTGTGGTCAAAGCAATCGATGCCGCCGTTTTGGCCTCTGCCAATTTCACCTTTTTCGATTGTCATCAGTTGCAAAGTTGCCAAGAATGTTCCTCCTCTCGTTTTCCCTGCGATTGGTGCGCACTTTCGGCAAAATGTGTTCCAAATGCGGAAGATGTGTGCCAAGGGGAGCCGTTGGTCAATTCAATTAGTGTATGTTGAAATTGAATACTAATTGTTGATTGAATTTAATTAAAATAATTTTAGCGTTTGGGTCCATCCTCCCGTCGAGGTCCAGAATTCTGCCCACGGTTTACAGCGTCCGAAGGCGATTTATTCGTTTCATCCGGAAAGCGTCGAACAATTTTGGTTGAGGCACAAAATTTGCACGACCAAATGGGCTCATTCAAATGCCAATACACATTGGAACAAGAGAGGGGCATTAGCCACGAAAAATTGGCTGAAAGGAAGGAAGATCGAATCATGTACGGGCGGGCGATTAATATCGAATCAATCCATTTTTTGTTGATTTTAGCTGTGAGGATATGCTTTTTGAATTTGCCGGCCCCGGTGATGGGAATGGGACGGCTATGGCCCGTTTTGACATTGTTTGGTCGCCGATTGGCACACCGACCACTTCCACAATTTTCCATCCTTTGGACAATGCCCAGGGGATGAAAGTGCATATTTATAAATGCCAACAATTGGCACCGAATTGTGGCCTATGTCTTGGCTTGGATTCCCAAAAATTCGATTGTGGTTGGTGCGAGGAGGAGGGCCGATGTGTGCCGAAAGATATGTGCCAAAATGGTAATAAACATTCAACACATTTTCCCATAATTTCCCTTCAAAAATAGATTGGCTTGCCCAAGGTGCCGGCGGTGTAATTTGCCCAAATCCACGAATTGAGGATTTTGAACCTAAAAAGGGTCCAATTAATGGGGGCACAAAAATCACAATTGTTGGCACAAATTTGGGCCTAACTTTTGCGGATGTCCGTGACGCTGTCCGAGTGGCCAGTGCCAAATGTGATGTCAGCGAAAATGAATATATTCCATCAAAGAAGATTGTTTGCCACACTCGGGCACCAAGTACACGTCAAAAACAGGGACAGGTAATGGAAAATGTGCTCCTTTTTAATGATAATTTATTCATTTTAGCATGTGGTAATTCGTCTACGTGAAGATCGAAAATACACGGCAATTTCGGCACAAACATTCACCTACACAAATCCACAAATCAGTTCATTCCAACCCTATCGGGGGCCAAGGAATGGTGGAACCGATATGACGGTTAGAATGGAAATGGGGAAATATTTAATTTCTTGAAAAAACTGAAAATACCGAAAAGATTAATTGTTTAAGCTTATCCTTGCCTTTTAAATATAGTTAATCTATAGATCTCGTCAAGTCTTTTTTTTTATGTCTAGTTTGGTTTAAATAATATTAACTTTGTTTTGAACCAAACCAAAATGGATTTAAAAGGTTTAATACCCTTTAATTTTGAGTTTCAACTAAACTATAACAAATATATATATATTCAATGCGTTTTGAAGAGCTCCATTCGATGATATATAGTTTATGACAAATAATTAAACCACTATATTGGCATTATTTACTCCTTTTTCGGCTCAAATTTTTAAATATTATCACAAATGAAAATGTGATTCCTATCCTAGTTTAATTTGACCCCTTTTTATAGATAATTGGCACGGACCTGGATTCGGGTGCAATGTTCAATTTGAGCATTGGGAATGTTCCATGTCAAGTTCGGCAACGTTCCTCATCGATGGTCGTTTGCCGAACTGGTCCAGCCCATTCCGAAAGGCCAGAACATTTGGTGTTGACCGCCGATGGCACTCAAGTTCGAGTGGAAAGTGTCCATTTTCAATACACGTAAGTTCCCCACTAATTAAATTAAAATTGCCTACTTCCTCCCATTCAGTGCCAATCCGTCCATTGATCGAGTGCTACGCCCAGTTTCAACCGTATCCGGGGGAATTCAATTGGATGTGAATGGAAAGGGATTGGATTTGTTGCAAAGAGCGAGGGTATTGATTACATGGGAGGGACAATTGTTTTATGGGGCCAAATGCGATGTGGTGGATGAACATTTGATGGCAAGTTATCATTTCCGATTACCAGCCCAGCATCTAGTAGATTCTAGAATTTACTAATTTTCAATATTTACTGCAATATATTTATTGAATATTTTAATTAATAATTATTTATTTTGTGTAGATTTGCCGAACTCCCCCATTGGAACTTTCCTTGGATCGGCGAAATCTTTTGAGTGCTGAGCGACCCTTGAGGCTGGATTTTGGTTTCGACTTGGATGGCACATTGACTGGGTATTAGCATATAATATGGATAAATCCATCCCAATTTCAGCAATTTAACCACTGATCGATCCTTCCCAAAATTATTGGTATTCCCGGATCCTCGACTTCAAGCCCTGCCTGAAATTTTGACAATTCGGCCTGGGGGCGATTTAGTGTTGAAAGGGCATAATTTGAATTTGGCCGCCTCTCCAAGGGATGTTCGCGTTACGGTCGGGGGTCTTCCATGCAATGTGAGTGCATTGGCCAGTAACACGTTGACTTGTGTTTTGCCACCGGAATTGGATGAAAATCAGAGGGATGAACAAATGGATGTGCTGGTCTATATTGGCGATAAAATGTAAGCTTAAGGGACAAAAATTATAATATTTAGACATTTTTTATTTAGTGAAAAAGTCGGCGAAGCTTCCCAACACCTTCGAGGCCAAGATCCTTCCCAATATTTGATTTTGGCGGTGGCTGTCGCTTTCCTTGGTGTTTTCCTTGCTCTGATGCTTTTTGTCCTCTATCGCCGGAAGGCAAATTCTCACAATCGCCAATTGCATTATTTGAAGGCGCAAATGAATTCAATTGAAATGAGAGTGGCACAAGAATGCAAAGAGGCATTCCATGAATTGCAAACAAAGTTGGTGATGACAAATTCATTCTAAAATATCTTTTTTACCCCTCTTTTACCCTAAAAAGTAGTTTTGACTTCTAATAAATCAGAAACCGGTTTTAGACCCTTCAAACCTTATATTATTTTTCAATACATATTGGCATAAGGTTTGTAGAGTCTAAAACCGGTTTCTGATTTATTAGAAGTCAAAAACTACTTTTTGGGGCAAAAAATAAAATTTGGGTTGAAAAATAACGTAAAAATTGCCTTCCTTTCAAATTTACCCAAATTTATTCCAGTATGAATGCATTGGCCGGAAGTATGCCTCAAGGTGCCTCATTCATTCCATTCCTCCCCTATGCCGTTTATGCCGCCCGAATTCTCTTTCCGCACACTCCACCAAATTCACCGGTCCATCCCGTCCTCCGTGATCTCACCGTCGATCAGGACCGGGCAGTCCAAGTGGAAAGTGGCCTTCGCCAGTTGCATTGCCTCCTTCAAAATCGAATTTTCCTCCTTTCATTTGTCCGTTCCATTGATGCCAACAAATATTTGTTGGTCAAAGATCGAGTCTATGTTGGATCATTGCTTATGGTCATCCTTCAAGTGAGTTTTTGAATGGATTTTATAAAGGGAGAATTCAAGATTTGATAGAAAGTAGTTTCTATTAAAATTTATTAATTAAATCCCACTATTAAAAAAGCTATTATTTAATAATTTTGACTATGAAATTTTGAAAAATATACTTAAAATGATGTAATTCCTTATACAGGAAAGAATGGGCTATTGTACGGATGTGCTGAAACAATTGTTGAGGGATTTAATACGAAGGAATGTGGAAAGCAAATTTCAACCAAAAATTCTATTCCGTCGAGCTGAATCCGTGGCAGAGAGAATGGTTTGAATTAAATTAAAAAAGTATATAATTTTAATTCCCTTAAGTTATCCGCATGGTTTGCCTTTTTGATGTACAAACATTTGAGACGGAATGCCGGCAAATTTCTTTACCAACTTTATTGGGCAACAAAAAATCAAACGGAAAAAGGGCCACAGGATTCGATCACAATGGATGCCAGATATTCACTTTCGGAAGAGAAATTGCTTAGAGCCTCAATTGATTTTCGGGAATTGACCGTTTTTGTGTTGGCTGACAGTGCCTCAGCAATTTGCGATACTCAAGTTCGGGTGCTGGATTGTGACTCAATTGGCCAAGTGAAAGAGAAATGTTTGGATGCAAAATATAGGACAACACCACAATCGGAAAGGCCGCTGGCCAGCGAATTGGATTTGGAGCTGAGGACACCAACACATCGGATGCTTTTGCAGGTAAAAATAAACAAATTATTTTATAGCTTTAATAATTATTTGATTGGTATTTTTCTGTACTCTTCAAAATAGCATAAACCAAAATAAATAAAATTAATATCATTGGATAGAGGATAGCCATGTGTTTGATCTTTAATTTAATACCAAAATCATCAAAATCCCATCAGTCCTTGATAATTTATGTTTGTGACATTTAGGAACATAATTAATGGAGAACGTGAATACGTTTTTTCGATATCGTATTTTCTTTTGTTTTCACTTGATAACAGTAGGCAGCAATGGAAATTTTGTGTCCCATTTGATTTCGATCCTAGTGATAGTGACTTGAGGCTAGAAGGAGAATTTATGATCCCTCCATTTCAATCAAAAGAGACCGTATTTTCTCTTCTGCTGCTGATTGGATAGCAGAAGAAGGTCACTTGATTTCCAACAAAAAGGGGATAGTTGTCACTTGTCAAAAAGAGACCGTACTTTCTTTTTATTTGATATTAGAAGAAATGGGGGAAATTTTGTGCCTTACGAGGATAGTTGAGCTAGTTTTTGGCTCATATCCCAGCGAAGCATTAATTAATCCGGAAAATTTGGAAGCTCTAAAATCCTCTAAAAAGTGGCTATTTTAATTTTCTAATAGCTTAAAATACTTTATAAAATAAAGTGACTCTTTTCATCAAAAATTCTGGTTTATGTATGTATTAACATGCAAAGACACCTAATTCTTTTAAGCCTTGATTTAAAATTTTATAAATGCTATATTAGAATTTACATTAGAGTTAAAAATAATATACCTATTTTATATCGTTTTATCGATTTTTAATTATTGAATTATTTTTATTTAAAGGATTTGGACACCACTTCCCGTTGTGATGGAGGATTTTGGCGTCAAAACACATTGGCCCATTACAAAGTTGAGGATAAGGCAATGTTGGCGCTGGTGCCGAGGAATACCACCTCATCTTCTTACAATCTCTCATTGGTCAGTTTTGGATTCCACCACTGAAATATTCCTCCATTTTCTGCACAGATTTCGGACAAATCAGATAAATCCTCCGGATCAGGCGGCCTTTCGGCCCATTTCCATCATCAGCACACGGCCACCACAAACAGTCCAGTACTTCAAAAGGCCCATGGCCTATTCAATGGCACAAATGGAAGTTTGGGTGGCCATTCAACGGGAGGAGGAGGCGGAATGCCAGGCAAAGACCCGGCAAGCACAATGCGCGTTTTCCATTTGGTGAGGCCAACTCATGGTGGAATGATGCAGGGCCAAGATGGTCATCAAGAGCAGAAAATGGTCACCGAAATATATTTGACCCGACTGTTGACAATGAAGGGAACATTACAAAGGTAAAAATTAGAGTAGTTCAAAGTCGAGTTTTGACCGTCTCGGTTTTAAATTCGTTTTCGGTTTTTGAAAAAAAGTCAGTTTCGATTTCTCCTATTTTCGGTTACTTTCAGCAAATATTCCCAATTCGGTTTTTAAATTCATCAATTTTCTCAAACCGAAATCAATTTGAACAATTCTAGTATAAAATGTTGTAGTCCATCTCGTTCACTGCTGACCAAAACTAGTTTAGGAGCAGACATTGTAGTTTATGACTAATGGCCATATCTCGGTTTATACTTCATAGGTATTCAAGGGCATTAATTTATGTCCCTTTCGATTCATTATGATAGATAAAAATGGGAATTCTGACTCAGATTTAATTGGTTTAAAAATGTTAAACCAGTTTAAAAACCCAAAATTTCAGTCTTCCAAAACTTAGTTTCAATAAAATCTATTTGAAATTTTATAAAGAAACCACCCTAAGAAATCGATTGAGCCAGAGATAAAAGTGTACGATAATAGAAAATACTTAACAAATTCGGGTTGCAACATAAACATTATTTTGAATTTGAAGGATTATTTAATATTTTTCTCACCCTTCACAGATTCATTGAAGATTTTTTGGAGACAATATTCACAACGGCCTCCTCCCCTCAATGTCCATTCCCACATTGCATCAAATATATGTTCGACTTTTTGGATGATCAAGCCAGGGAGCATGGAATAATTGAGCCGGAAGTTGTGCATGCATGGAAATCGAATGCATTGCCCCTTCGATTTTGGGTCAATTTGATCAAAAATCCGGACTTCATTTTTGACATTCAAAAGCCCACAAAAATTGAGGGTTCTTTGAATGTGGTGGCCCAAACTTTGATGGATGCCTGTTCAACGCAGGAACAACATTTGACCAAGGATTCACCGAGCAGCAAACTCCTCTTTGCCAATGAAATGGACAAATATCGGCAATGGTGCCAACGATTTTATGCCCAAATTGGGCAAATGGAACCAATTGGGGACAGGGAAATGGCAATGCTTTTCGCGGAGGAAAGTCAGGAACATGGCCAAGAATTTATGGTCTATTCCGCATTGAATGAGCTATATGCATATGTTAGCCAAAATAAGGTAAAATGAATTAGTATTTTATTTTAATGTGGCTTTTCTATTTGAAGGAGTTATTGTTTGAGGAATTGGGCCAAAATGAATTTGCGCTGCAACAACAATTGCCAATGGCATTGCAAAAATTGTTGGACACAATGGAGGCACCACCGGACGCACAGATGCTCCTAAATGGGTCCATTTTAATGTCCGATGCTTATGCCGAAAGCAAAGCTCGATTGGTCCAGCCGGGCACACATTTAACCGGGAACAGCCGGTTTTATTGAAAACAAGAAAAAACTTTGATGAAACTAAAACGAGCTTTCTCCTCAAATTCAAATAAAAAAGCCATTCCTTTCCTTCCATCCTTTCAATCAATTAATTCTTCATTCGGTCAATGCCTAATGCGGGTTCCACTAAATTTTTATATTTCATTTTTTTGTCAATTTTCTGGCTCATTCCTTTATTATTTTGTGTACCATTCTCTCCGATCCAATTTTTTTAAAATTTTTCCGTCCAAATTATTTTTAACGCAAATTTATTGTTTTTTGCTCCAATACATTTTTCATTTGTAAAAAATATTCCAATTCCCCCTTCCTCAATCAGTCTGGCTTTTCTTATTTTTACGCAGAAATGTTTCTTCGATTTTACACGCAAATTTTTAAAGAGATAAACAAATATAAAATTAAAATTATTTGAATTCAATGTAAATTTGCAAAAAATATGTGTATTTTTTTACCAAAGGTTTGACTGAATTTTGAAGAACTTTTTGAGCATTATTTAATAAGTAAAAAATTATGGATGTAAAAAAATACATTTTTATGTGGTAAACAAAACGGAATTTATTCATTAATGATGAATTAATGCACATTTTATTAGAGGAAATTGGGACATTTTCCATTATATTTTGGTTCCAATCAACCATAAAGCCTCAAAATCAGCCAAGAGGAGGAAATGAATAATAGTCTTAATATTGGAAATGATGATGATGTAAATGCCTTTGAAGAAGACGTCAAGAATTCTTCCCATTCTTCGGCTCCAGAATTTCTAACTCCCACATGATTTGACGATGAATTCAGTGGTTCTTCTACTTCATCATTTTCATCCTCATCACGCTCTTCTTCCCTTCCATCATCCTCCATTCTTCCATCAATATTGTTGCCTTTTTCATGTTGTTCAGCCAATTTCACCTCATTTTCCTCCTCATTTTCTTCATTTTTCATTTCTTCGTGTTTTGTCGCAATTTTTGTCGTGCTCATTTTTTCATGAAGGCCACTTTCCATTGTGGTTGTCGTCAATTTTCCCTCCTTTTCCCCATCATTATTTTCCTTTGTCCGCATCCAAATTGAGCCAATTCCCTTGGATTCCTTTGACAATTTGTTTTTAGCTGTATTTGGTGTTATTGTTTGGATGGGATTAATGCTGGTTAATTCGGTTATTTTGATTGTTTTTGTTGTCATTGTTTTCTCTTCTTTTGTTGTTGTTTCGGCTGAAGTCGATTCCAAATGGATTAAAGGCCCACGGATTCGATTCATTTGAGAGGGTGGCACAAATTCCAATTGAAGATGGCCACGGTTTTGGCCTGTTGAAATCAAATGAATTTGTTTCAATTAAACCATAACTTTTTACCTTCATCACCGTGGTATTCCCATTGACCATCTCCCTTTGAATTGCCTTTGGCATAAATCACAAAAATTGGACCGGGGCCAAGTGGATGATCGGTTGGCTCAATTTCTGTAGCCAAAAATATGTTCAATTTTAATATTTTGTGTTATTTACCGGGCACAAGTCGTCGAAACATTAAAATACTTCGATTTGTATTACTTTTGAAGCCATATGCGGCACTCAGCGATTCTTCTCCATCCAACCATCCATCCTTCAATGGACTACTTTTGTCCCTGGAATACATGTCGGCAATATGCAAAAAAGTGCCATCCATCACTGAGCCCATCACCAAATCCACACAATCCATTGGATGAAGGGGCGATTCCAACCATTCTTTGGCTGCAAATTAATTCATATTTTGTGTCAATAATTTTGTGAATGCCAATTTTCTGTCGAAAGATTTAAAAGATAACTACTTAATGCCTGATTTTAAACCATATAATCATCTAGATGCATCGATTGATTTATTGGTTTCCAATTTTTTGGTTTTGATATAAACCCCGACAATCTATAGAAGGCCAATCGATGCGTTTAACCAGATCTATTGAATATGGTATTATAAATATAAAGTTCATAGGGTATTAGGCATTAAAAAGTTATTAAGCCTTCGGCCAATGAATTTAAACTTTCGGTAGTTTTTCCTTATTTCGTTGGGATTGGGACCAACCAAATCCACTAGTTTTGGCCAATTCAATATCGCTTGTTGAATCAATTTGGGGGAATAGACGGCAAGAGGGCGGAATTTGCAATGGCCGCCAACCCAATGCGACCCAAGAATTTGTGGCAAAATCCAAAATTAGCTCCAAATGATTTCCCATCAAACGCCAATATAATCGATCATTTTCGTTTAAATCCTTTCGTTGATAACATTCCGGATTGAAAAGGCCATAATGGAATTGGCCATCCGAATTGGATGCACTCGGTCCATTGTGATGGAAACATTTTTGGTCGGCTGGATCTGGGTCGGATCCTAGGTAAAATTTTGGCTAATTAATTATTATTTTTCAATTTTTACTTCGTTCACAATTTATGCCAAAGAAGCCAAATTGGCAGAAGCAACTTTTTTGGCCTGGAATTATTCCATCCTGAACGCATTTTCCCCCTTGACCACATTCTGAATCATTTTCGCAATCATCTTAAAATTTAGGTGATAATTTGATTGGCCTAAAAGATGGAAAGGGCACCTCGATTTTGGCATAATTCCCCGGAGAATCCATGTTCACATTGGCAATGTCCATTCGCCCATTTCCCATTTTCAGTACATCTTTCGATCAAAGACTGTAGGGAATATCATAGATAATTTAGAGTGAATTATTTGGCCCATACCAATTCCTCATTTTTGATGTCGATTTCGGCACAACTTCGTTCCAAATTGCCTTCTCCTCCTTGTTTTTCTAGGAGTAATGTACAATTTCTGCATTCCAATGGAAAATAGAATTCAGCAACAGTAAATTGTGCACCGCTAATGTTGAAATTTATGAAAAACAATATAGAAGAGCAATTATTAAATACCTTTTATTTGATGTGATCACTGGATCTGCATCTGATGAGGGAAAATTCAAATTAACAGAGATGAATTGATCCAGAGGGAAAGTGGACGTTTCGGATACCTCTCGGCCATCTTTTATCTATCTATATTTATAGCTGCTTATAATTAACGAATAAATACTAATTAATCTGGGATTTCAGTATCCAAGGGTAATTCTTTTATCTATTTCTTTATAGCTTAGGTGAAGCAAAAACCATCGGCGGATTTGTTAAACCATTGGAAAGGTCAAGGTATCATCCTCTTCAATTTGACTTTTTAAAATTTAATAAAATCTAACTTTAAAAAAACTGAATATTTTGAAGGAAAACGAGTCCAAAAAATTAGAAAGAGCTTTCAAATCGCTTAATGCCTCCCCGAATAGATTACTTCCTTGTTAGGGCTTGTCTCAAAAATATGGCCAATGTATTTTCTATTTCAGAATTGATCACAAAAAAAAATATTGCCTGACCATTTTTGCCACGCACTCCATTTGCCACAAAATCGCCTCTTTCATTCAATAGGCTTAATCGGATTGTGTCATTCTAAAAAGTGAATTTTCCCTGAATTATTCCCTCAAATAATTGACTTCATTCTCCGTTGCCATCCTCCAACTCAATTTGTAGGCTTTTCCCGACTGAAAATGCGTCAAAGGGCTTCTTGATGATTTTGGTACACCGCAAGGCCCCAAAGTGCGAGGACTGTCGAGGAAGTCAAAGGGTGGATATCGAGCCTCTGGGAATGTCAAAATAATGTGGCCAAAAATGGTGGAAGGAAGAAGAAGTAGGTTAATTAAGGGCAGAAGGAATTGAAAGTGATTTAGGGGAAATTTTGGAAGAATTTTAAGCATTTTTTTTGCTGGAAAATTTGAGGAAATTTAATAGCATTAAAAATGATAATTTTATTATTTACGCCTTTTGTATAATTTATAAAAAGTTTTATTTATCTCATTGGCATTTTGGAAGGAAAAAATGGGGAATATTCGCACGGGAATTCATTCATCACAAATGTGAATGATGACAATTTGATAAGCCCAACAAAATATAATAGCAATAAATCTTCACCAGCCAATGTTCCAGTGATTGCGGCTAATGAATGAATGAATGAATGGATATATTTGGGGGAGATGGACGGATTCCAATCGCATTTTTTGGGAGTTGGAACAGGGAAATGGATGGATGGGATGAAATGAATGAATGCGCAATTGACGAGTGCAAATTTGTTTATGGAAGGAAGGAAGGAAGGGATGATGGTTTGCCTTTACCCTATTTGGGCAAAAAAATTGTTGACCATTTGAACGGGCTTAAAAGGGCGGAATAGGAATGGAAGGAAATAGTATAAAATTTAGTTAATCTTCTTTAATAAGCCACATAATGGATTTATTTATTTAATCAAAAATCTGAATTCTGAATTAGGAAGGAAGGAAAATTCAACCTTGCTGACAATTCCCTGTGGCGAATTTTGTGGCCCTTAATAAAAATGACAAAAATATAAACGATAATAGAGTAAAATTTAGGGCAGAGAATTAAGGTTCTTTTTAACTTCTAAAGACTCGAATGATGAGTCTTTCATTTAGGCTAATAGATCTTAGATCTTGGAGGATGGGTAATGGACTATACCGCAAAATTCGAGGGCGCAAATTACGGTTAACCGGCAATTCCTTTGATTTTTATTATAATTCTTGTTAAAATTTGGTGGTAGGGAAAGGCGATTTCAGAGTGGGAATTGGGGGAATGGGAATAACCAAAATTGGGTAAATCTTAGAAAAAGTTTTCTGAGATGGAGGATGAAGCCAGGCGGATGGTAAAGAAATTTATGGACTGAATGAACGAGTTGTTTGGACGAATATAAGGAATAATGGAGGTGAGTGAGTGTGAACGGCCCATTTGGTCGGTGGGAATTTTTGGACGGAAAGAATGGAAATTGAGGAGAGAAAATCACAAAAATGGGCGCATTTCTGGGAGTGAAAAAGTGGATGGGCTAATGCTAAAAGCCTGGCGGCGGATATGGGAAAATGATGGGCGAACATAAAAACCTCACACCACGATCAGAGCCGAACACTCATCGGCTCATTTTTCTTACTCATTCATCGTCCAGCTAAAGTGCAATTATGGATGAATGGTTTCGCTGGAAGGGACAAGCCAAATTAGGTTTAATCTTTGGAGGATGTTTGGAACCTCTGGAAATATATGGCAAATATTAAGTATTTAGGGAACTCAAAGGCCATTTTACAATCACTTCCGATTATGCTGTGGATCCCAGCGCTCATTGGCTTCATGAAAATCCTAACCAAACTTGTTTAAAAAAGGATAATCCTCCTCTTCATTGGGAGGAGATCACTTTCTCCTCCAAATTTATAAATACTATTCACAAATAGATGTTAGCATTTTTTGGCGGGGAAGTAAATTGGATGAAAATGAAGAGGAGGGTGAGGAATGAGGATGATTGAGAAAAAATGCCCAGGCAAATGCTTTTCCTTTCCATTGAACCAATCAAAGATGCGCAAAAATGGAGGAGAAGGAGGAGCTCCTTATTATTATATTAATGAACAATTTGGAAGAATGTGCGGCTGCGGGGGAAATTGAATGATGTTGGGGAAACGGATGAATGGGAAAAGAACAGATTAGAATGGATTTGGAGAATATGGAGTGGGAGAGGGATGATGAAGCCTCCTTTCCTTGCGGGCAAGCTCCTTTTTGGAAGAAGGTAGTCCATCATTTTCAATTATTGTAATGCCTAAAGAGGAATATGGAATGAACCCAAACTCCAATGCACCTCTGACAATGTTGAACTGAAATTTGGAACAATATTGTTGTATTGAATAAAAAGAGAAATATTTATGCAAATTAGTGAAAAATGAAAATAATATTTTTAAACCGGGTTTTCTAGGCAAATTTTGGACTATTTTTTCACCATAATTATATCCAATTAATTCCAATTAATAAAGCAATTGCCAAAAATGTTGCCAAATTCAATCTGTTGGCAATTTGACCACTTTTTTGTTGTGCCGCCCCATTTTCATCACTGATCATTTGTGCCGGTGCCTGTGTTTTTTCCGCCACATCTTCATTGGCCAATGGCAAAATTCTTTCTTGTTCTTCCTTTCCACCAATGTCCTCTTCCTCTTCTTGCTCATTCTTTTCCACTTCCTCTTCTCCATCGTATTCTTCATTCCAGGCTTCAACCGCTTCACCATCATCTGCAGATTCCACTTCATTCTGTTCCGTACTCGTTGATTTTATTGATGGCATTGTTGTTGTTGATCGATGCCAAAAATATTGTTGTGTGGATTTATTTTCATCCATTTTTGATGTTTGCCGATTTTGTCTTGCCGTTGTGGCCATTAACGACAATTTTGTGTATTTATGCCAAATTGGTGACTTTGTTGTGGTCCTCGAATGTTCCATTAATCCATTAGCTTTTCCAAATTTATTTCCTTTAAAATTTAAATCCATTTATATTCACCAAATAACGAAAAACCAATTGATGGAAGTGGTCCTTTTTGTGCCAATTCATTCAATGTTAATTCGCTGATTACACCAAATTTCGCTGAAAATGGCATTCGTAGAACACATCGAGTTTCAGCTGTATGCCCTTTCCCGGTTATGTCCAATTTGGACAAGAATAATTCAGTATTTTGGTTCTTTTCCATTGTGAATATGGCAATATGACGATCCACAGAGAATCCTGTCATAATTGATTCATCAAACGATGATTCAGTGTTGATTGGAAGCAAATTGAAACGATGGAATTTTGTTTGCTTTGGTCTAAAATATAATATTAAAAAGTATTGTACCTATTTCTTACCTGAATATTAAATCAAATGGACAAGTCCATTCAATTTCGGCATTTTTCTTTCCCAAATTTTTTGGCACCGCAAAAATGCGCTTCCTTTGTGGATCAATGGAAAGCATCAAATCCTCAGGGCTAATTCCATTTTGCATTGATTGAATTCGAAATTGTTGAATTGGATGAAGATGGCCACGGGCAGAAATTTGTAATTGATCAACGGTCCAATTTTGGACATTTGATGATTGAGTGGAAATTTGATAAAATAAATCAGAATAAAGGGAATCCGGAAACATGAGTTGAGGGTCAACAATCAATGGCCGAGAATTGCTGCTATTTGGAGGGGCATTTGGCCGAGAACATTTGGCAAATCGAATGAGGGCCGATCGAAGGGAATAGCTGGTTAAAATATTTAAATTTATTTAATTTAAATAAAAATTACATAAATAATTCTGGGCCATGAATTGACAGAGGATTTGGCATTTCCACGGGCAAAATGCAAATTTCATGTGCATTTCTTTTGTACAAAAGTTGAAGAGAAGGCTGTGCCGATTCCATGGACCAAATTAATTGGACTCGAGATGGATGGCATTCCTTGGAATGGGCCAAAATGCGAAGGGAAGATAGCTAAAAATTATTGAATTTATATGAATTAGAAATATATATTTGATTGACTTTATTTAATTGATCCGGTCGAGCGATCACAAATTGGCAATCCTGTCAAAATAATAATTAAAAAAGCATTAAATTAATAAAATTGCCTGGGTGAGAGCATAAAAATGGAATGGATTATGTGTTGGCTGATGTTTTGAATGAATTGTAGAATTTGAATGGTTGTTTTGGCCATCATGCGATCGGAAAATGGGCGAAGGACATTGATGTTGACGGCACATTGCGAAGAAAGGCACAATGAAGAGAAAATGAAAGACAAATGCGAGAAAAATCAGCGCAAAATACGACATTTATTAGCCATTATGGAAAATAGTCGAAAATTGAAGGAGAATAATTCCATTCATTCCCAGCAGAGGATATTCAAAAAAAATGAAAAAATATTGTAAATGGCGTGACAAAAATAATAATAATTTGGGGTTTGGCCCTAGAGCAGCAGCTGGGTTACCAAGGGATGAAAAAAAACAATAATAAATAGAAAAGAAGGGAATTGGGGGATTTGGGCAAAGTGGGGAACAATGGGAGGATTGAGGGATGGCACAAAATGTATAAAGAGAAGGCCAAGACTTTGGAAGATTTTTCGAGGGGGAGAACGCCTTTGGGGAGAGACCCTTTTGGCCACCCTTTCTTTCCGCCATCATCTTTTTTTGTGGATGGTCCCGGAGGCAATAATGCTTCTTTGACAAGGGGCTAAGTGACTACGAAAGGAAGAAGAAGGAATTTTTGCCGAGGGATTTTGGTTCGTCCCCGTGGGGCTTTCTTTGCTTAAAGTCGCACCCAAAGGGTCAATCCCTCTCCTTTTTGAGGCAAAAAGTAAGGATGGAAGGGAAAAGGCAAAAAGAGGGGGAATTGAAATGCAAATGGCCGAATTGGCCTCTCTAAATCCAATTTTTGGGTGGGCCATTGCCTCGCATCCATAACTCAGTCAGTTTGTCAAAAGGATTGACGGCAAAATGCCTTCAAATTTTACTTCTTTTCATTTAAAATGGCAAAAATATGATGAGCAGAAAATGAAGATAAAATAAAGTGTGAAAATGCTGAAAACATTCCCCCAGGGAAATGTCAAAGAAATGATGGACAAATGCCAAACTAACATGAAATAATGACTATTGTGAATATATTTCAGAAAATTCTGGAAATGACTAGATCCTTGATTGGCTAATTTTGAAATTCTCGGCTTCTAGACTTATTAGTATATATTACATAAACAGGAATGGAATATTCTCATTCCGACTCGTCATTGTCAATAGAGTATATGAAATTTTAAATTTCAGACTGCTGGTATGAATTTGGCTTTATAGAAATAAAACCGTTTTGGATTTAAAATATTTCAGTTATTAAAACAAATTCGTAGCTTTCTGAATTTGAAAATTTCATAGACTTTTAATGCTAAATCTACCGCGACGAATCGAATGAGAATATTCACATTCTTTCTTTAGAACAGCAGAAGTCTATTCTAGATAACCAAAATTGGCAGCTTGGGATCTTGATCTTGTCATTTTCTAAATTGTCTGTATTACATAAATAAATTTATTTCATACGAATAAATGGGCTTTTTGAAAAAAATGCCAGCATTTATTTAAATGGATTGTGCCAAACTGAAGTGAAACAATTTTTGGCACCCCTTTTGTGCTTAATGGACCATAAAATGGTGTGAACACTTTCCGTTGGCATTTTAAACGTTTTTTTTGGTGGATTATATTCCAAAAATGGATAAATAAAATTGAGTTGGACAAAATTGTAAAGAATATTTCAAACAAAAATTGCAACAATGGAAATTTGTCGGGGGCTTTTCCCCTCCTATTCCGGCACTCCTTATCCTTATCCAACAAATTTATTCTCTTTTGTCAAAAGAAACAAATACAAAATGATGCATTTTATTCGGAGAATGTCACATGGAAAAATTGAGGGAAAATCCACTTTTTTATGCGGCCATTGCCTTCAACACAGGGTCTTCACTCGCATCCAATGCTTTTGGCCTTTTCATCGGTTTCCCTGGCTGATGATTGTTACCCAATTCCAAATGGGCCAATTGGGCACAACTTTCGGGCAAAATTCGTTCATTTCCAGTTAAAATGTGCCAATCAAGTAAATCCGCTGAATGCCATTGTAAATATGTTCGAACCAATTCCGTGGCAATTGCTGCTTGGCCAGGGGAACAAATTTGGCCTTAAAATGGAGGGAAAATTTGCGCAAAATATTGATAGTGTGAACCAATAATTTCCTCATGACATTTTGCATAGCATTGTTGGAATGTGCAAAGTGTGTCCAATTCTCGTTCATATCCGTCCATTTCATTTTCCCCAAAAACTTTGCCCAATTCTGCTCTTCGATGCCCACCACCCGGATGGCAACTTTGATCGCATCGAAGGAAGCTGATTGGCTCACTTTCCTCCAAACATGCCCGGGCCCTGAGGAAATGCTGACGTTTGAAAGTGCATAAAAAATTGGATGGAGAGAAGACACGATCCGCACTCTGCAAAAGGGGATTAATTAATTAAGATAATTAATGCGATTTTTATTCCCAAACATTGGCCAATATTTTAACAATCTTTTGGGCTATTAATGAGATTAATATATTAAAATTTTAGGCCAACATCCTTCTGTACATCAATAAAATATAATTGACCCGAATATTATGGGCCAAAAAAGGAAAATTACTCGATTTTGGCCTAATTTTTCTGTTGTCAGCACTTTATTTGACTTCTCATAATCCACTCATTCTTTCTAATCACAATCAGAGTCATACATAGTACAAAATTATTAAATTAAAATTTGTTAATTTAAAAAATTGATTTGATGCACAAAATTAATGTGACGTAATTTTCATTCAATCTACCTGATCACCGCATCTTTCAATAAAACATTGAGTTTGTCGATTGGAGAGTCGGCAATAGGCCAAAAATGATGAATAATCCAAAACTTTTGGATGGAATGGGAAATCGTAGAAATCAGTCACATTCAGGCCAAATTCCCTCTCAAATTCGTGGAGCCATTCTCCATTGCATTCCTGCAAATTAATGATTTTGGTTTCTATGGCAGCACAAAATCGAAATGTTGTGAATTTTTGCTATTTTCTATGGATTCCAATAAGTACAATAATTCATTATGAATCTTCCAATCATTCTTTCGATATCATTTTATCTACTTTTATGCACAAAAGGTTATTCCTCTAAATAATTAAATTAATTAAAGAATATTAAAATTTA
This sequence comes from Pratylenchus scribneri, assembly GCA_030063045.1. Taxonomy (NCBI): domain Eukaryota; kingdom Metazoa; phylum Nematoda; class Chromadorea; order Rhabditida; family Pratylenchidae; genus Pratylenchus; species Pratylenchus scribneri. The sequence continues at coordinate 91,773 of JAQSEB010000014.1, read as the reverse complement.
AGCACAAGAGGAATCCATTTCGAATTCATTAGCAGCCCAATGCCAATCACAATTGGCCCAACTTTATGGAAATTTTGGAGAGGATGAACTTGATAATTTATTCAAAACTAAACGAACTATAATTTGCCAAATTCCGTTAATCATTTTTTAAATGAATTTTTTATACATTTTTTCCAGTCCTTCTCTCCAAATATTGCGAATTTCCCAATTGCTTAATTTGACCTCAAGCCTTCTTCAATGCAATCAACTTCCATTTGACACTTTTTATAACACAAAAGTATTTAAATTACAAAAGAAAAATATTTAATTTGACGAAAAATTACTGTAACGAAAATGGCGAAAAAAATATTTAAAATGCCGAAAAGATTATAATCAGCAGTTCAATGGTTAATCCTAGGCCTCCAAATTTTAAACCAATTGAAAGAGCTCTTCTAGTCGCATCATTTGACTATGGTTTAGATTGGGTTTGATGAATTTTTATTTGGTTTTAAACCAAAATCCGAGAGTTGGGTCAAACGGTTTAACCCTTAATTTTTTAAAACGAACTATACACCAATTAATATAAGAGTCAAGTCGAATCAACTCGGTTTAAGATTTAAGGATCTAAGATAAACTTCGAATCGTTTTACAATCTTTTGGCCAATTTCAGATTTTTTGGTCAAATTGAATATTATTTATCAATTCTAATAAATCTCAAAATCTTTTTATTAGACCCAAATTGGTCGTTCAATTCGCCTCGCATGTTTTGACCCTTTCCAAAATGGTTTGACAATTTTGTTGGCTCATTTTGGCCACCAAACTACTTCGCCATCCGCTTTATTTTTTACTCGTCAACATCATCCATTATGGACTTTGAATGATTTGCCAAAAGCTGAACCCAAATTTAAACGATTCCCAACTTTGGATTTGAGATTGCCTCCTGATTTTTTCTATCCATTTGGTGGATGCTAATTTTGTATATTCTTTTCAATTTTTGTTTAATTTGAATAAAATTTAAATTTTACTTGAAAACAACTTGGCATTGGATCGGTGGAATTGCCAGCGGCAAACATAAAATCCCTTTTATGCCTTCGATGGGCCAATTGCCTTATTAGGGAATTTTGTGTTGAGGAAGCGAGAATAATTTGAATTATGAGAAGAAGAATATTAAATAGCGAAAATGGGGGCATATTTTTGGATTTGATTTGATTGAAGGTGGATAAATTTGTAATTGACCCAATGGATGATATGAATGAAGTGGTAAATTGGAAAGAGCAGTGGCTGGCGGCTATTTTGCGCCGGAACGGAAAATTCGCTCTCAATAATATTGCGCAATTTTATTGGGTTAATCAATCGGAGCAATATAAAATGAATTGGTATAAAAAGCGAAAAAGTAAATATAATATAATAGGTAATTAGAATAGTTCAAAAATATAATAAATATTCAAATTTAAAAATTATCAAATAATATTTCAATAAATAATTTTGATTTCTGTCATTTCTACCCATCTAAAATATTTCCATCCTGCTGGCACTTCAGCAGTTCATTTATGGCCCATTTATGTGCCATCCATTTAGGCCGTTGTTCTCCCCTCCATTTTGCCTGGCAAACCAAAACAATATATTTTTATTATTGCAATTTTGCCCACATTTGGCCTTTCCCTGTTCGAGTGCACTCCAAACCAACCAATTCCCCCTCTCACTCATTCCATCTTGGACCTCACATTTTGCGGTTAGTCTCGAGTCTCTTCAGCAACCAAACAGAGCCTTTTTGTGGGCGGAAAGAAGAACAATATTGGAATAAAGGGTTGTTTGGTTGGTTGTTCCCCTCTTCGAATTGGGGTTGGGGCCCATATGGCCGAATGGATTAATTTGTCTTGCCCCCTTCTTCACTTCCTTTGATCCTTTCCCCTCCCCCTTCATCCATCCATCCCGCACTCGCTAATCCCCTGTCCCCTTTACCCCTTTATTCCCCATTTCCCTTTTGGCCCCTACCGCAGAGCAAATGCTGCGCAAACAATTCCCCCTGAGGGCCAGGTCCCCTGCCAACCACCCACCCCTCCCAATGTGGCCAATGGTCAAATGTTTTATTTCCTATGGCAATCAATTTGTGTTGGGCAAATGCTTCATCAGCTAAATCCACTTAAAGCCGACAAAATCAATCCGTCGCCAAATCTTGTCCATGTATCAAAAAATGAAGGGTCGGAGAACATAAAGGGCCCTCAATCCATCTTGACCCAACCATAAAAAATCATAGGGAAATTATATTCCTTTATTCACTTTTCCTATATCTTAAAGATTTAGGTGCTGAGATTTTGATGGGATTAGAAAGATTTGATGAGGTCAAATCTTCTTTCTGGCCATTTTGATTGAAAGGTGATTTTTTTGGCACCTATGAGAACCAATCAGTCAATCATTCATTTATACTTTTGGCCAAAATTGTGGATTGGGATGATGATTTGGGATTTCTTCTTCCTTTTTTAAAGACTTAATTTAAGCCACAAAAGAGATTTTTTTAACATTTATCATGCCAATTTTTTGCGATTTTTTGCCTCTTTTTTCCCTATTATTTGTCCCTTTCATTTCCAATTCAATTCAACTGGTCAATTTTCCTTTCCATTTTCTTCCAGAGAATCTATTTTCCATTTTCCTTTCAGCAGGTGTTCCATCTTCCGGCCTTTTCCGGCCTCCCATTTTCTTTCCCTTTTATGGGATCATGTCCACTTTCCTGTGGGTCATTGTCCTCTTTTCCTTGATCTTTTGCCGCGCACCTTCCTCCCTTCTCCCTTTGCCTATTCCTCGCCTAATTAACCTTTTGTGCCCGACTCACTCATTCCTTTCTCGGTCTTCCGCCTTCACATTTTTCCATAATTGCATTCGGCGCGGAAGAAGTCCAAAAGGCCAATGTAAACATTGTGGCGAAGATCCTCCCTCTCAACAACCAATGTGTGTTGTTTTCTTTCCAATACATTTTTGTGCCTATTTGCCACTTTTTTATTCTATCCAAAAATGTGGCACTTAACTTTCTTGGGTCATTCCATCACATGTCCCCTCTCCCCAACATAAAGACACTTTCATTTCAATGCATTTAGTGCCACTTATTTTGACCCTTCTTTCCAAATGACCATTCTAATATTTAGAATTGTCATTTCCGGGTAGAATTGGCCTTTTAACCCAATTTGTTTCAAAAATATTCCAATTCAAAATCCATATCCATTCTTGTTCTCAGCGCCTATTTTGGCCAAATTTTGGCGGGCGCGAATTCCCTCACTCACAATATTCATTTATTCGCGGCCAACCTTTTCTCCCACCTTTTGCGCCTTCCTTTGTTTGCCTTCTTCTTGCCTTCCTTTTAAATTATTCACGGGAAGACCGACGACAACACCGGAAGGTCAAAAGGGCCAAAAGGGCAATGGAAATGGAAGGAGGAGGAATCTGTGGTTGGCCAATTGGCCAATTCTCCCCTTCTTCCATTTTACACTTTGTTGGATTTGTTACTCTTTGGCAATCGGCTGGGGACATAATTCATCTTCACCTGAAGTGAACCAAAGGATTTGTTCATCAACAACTACCCAAAAATGAATCAATCAAACAAAGGCACACACAATTGCCCTTCCAAATATTTTGACCAATTCAATTTGCACCTTTTGGGAAAACACAATTTCCCACTTGACTTCACAACATTTTAATGCCAAAAATAAATTCACCAAATATTATTTATATAAAGTTTCATGGGAAAAACACGTCAAACAGCTTTTAGCCACTTTGGTGGCTCCCGCATTATTCGCACTTTCCTCGTGCCCTTTTTTGGGGGAGGTTTTTTTACGCCTCACCGGCCTCCCGACAACCAATCCTCCCCCCCCCCCTTCATTTTATGCGGAACAAATGCGCCTTTTAGCCCCTTCCTCCTTGCAATGGACACGCCAAAAGTATATTTGGGGAAGAGGGGATTAGCAGCTTGAATGAAAGGTTGGAATGGAGGCTTATAGCGGATTTTGGGATGGGAAAAAACAATACAAAAATGTTAGTGGTGGGTGACCCATTTGGATGGAGGCGAGTGAACACAACAAACATTTGATGAATGAAAAGGGAAAATGAGCATTATTCCAGTTTTGGGTCGAATTAATGGGCACAAAAATAATGCACCAAAATACATTTCAGCTGCTCCATTTTTGGATGGGATTTATCCATTTGCCAATTATTTTTTCCCATTCATTTTTTTAAAAATGCGTTTCCATCCATTTTCTCATTTCCAATTCCACAAAAATAACCATCGGTCTTCCACCCCAAAAACCCATCTCCCCTAAATGGGCCCATTGCCCCTTTGGCCCATTTCCCTCAATTATTTCCTCTTCCATTCCCCTCCCCCAATGCCAAATCCATCGGTTCAATTTGTTTTGGTCGGCGGCTGTCAATTGGCCCTTTGCCCTTTCTTTTGGCCTCACATTCCTTTTGAATTGTCTTCCCATCCTTTTATTTTCGCTCAATTTGATTGTCCGAAAAGGGTGCTCCGACCAAATGAGGAGGCAGAATTGGCAAAGGCCACAAATGGATTGGCCAAAATTCCTTTGCCCCTCATTCTCTTTTTGTGTGTTCCATTTGGCTGCAAATTATTATGTGGGAATGGGAATATTGATGGACGAATGCAATGGCATTTGGTCCAAATGCCGGCACATGGCCCACCACCCTCCACCCCCCCCCCATCCATAAGCCGCCATATTTTTTCATCCAAAATTGGGCCTGTGCTTATCTTCATCCGCTCATCTGCCTTTCTTCTTTTCGCCAGATGGGGCCAAAAAAGAGAATCCATCAAAATATAAATCCAGTCGACCCGTTGAAATTGATAAATTTGCCTCCAATCCAACACATTTGGGGTGCAAATAAATAAACAATATTCTCCTCCAAAATGTACCCCATAAATTTGCCCTTTTCCAGCCATCCATTTTCCAATTCTCCCCAACAATTTCCATTTTCATCCAATTCCCATGAATTCATTTTCATTCCAATTTCGTACTCCGTTATTTTCCTCCCCCACTTTTTCCATCATCAATTTCCGTTATCCCGGCAAAAACTTTTCGGCTAAAATTGTCGGCTTCTGTGGCCTTCCAATGCCCTCTGGATCAGCATTTCACTCCCACCCAAAAGTATCAATTTCCCCTCGCGAATTGTCCGTCAGCCGCCCAACGGCCTGAACAAAAATTCGTCGCTGCGCAATTTGAATGGATGAAGTGAGGGAGGATTGGATTGGATTGGATTGACTTTTCCCTCTCTTTAATCCACAAATCCCCTCTCACTGCCGTAATTGCCCCTTTTTGGGCAGCCGATCATCCCATTTGGGGGAATTGAGAGGGAATGGAAGGGGGACGGGATTAATTGCGCATGGGGAATGTGGCCCTGGGAATATGGAAAATAAATACAACATTGTGGGGGATGAAAGCATTGAAGGTTGGAATGAGAAGGAGACTGTCAGGTGATCCGGGCAATCCTCCCAAAAAAGGAAGTCAACAATTTTGGGAAGAATTGTTGTGCTTTTGGGCAAAGCCAATTCTCATTTTTGGAATAGAAGAAGGTTGCATTCATCATTGAAGAAAGTGAGAAGATTCCCCAGTTCCGCTGCCAAATGCGCATTATTAAAAAGCAATTTATCATTATTCTCTTCAATCATTCCCCTTTCTATAATATTTTTTCTAAATATTTTCGCGCATTTCTTTTTTCAACTACTCATCAATACAATTCAAGTAAATTATTTAGTTTACATTCGAAATTTTCAAAAAATAGTCATTATTGTAAATTTTTCGCCAAAATCGTCTAAATCCATCCTAGCTAGCCATCTAGGTTACAAAACCAAGTATTCATATTTTATTTTTGCAAATTGTGAGGCCTAAACTAAATAAGTTACCCCCCCCCCCACTAAAATCATCAAAGGGAACATCCGCCTCTCCTATTCAAATTCATTGTCAATTGACCTCTCCGGTTTTGTTTGGGTCCAATGCAAATAAACAAATTGGACAAATTCACAAAGTTTTGAGTCAAATTTGGTTACATCGATAAAAATTTATAGGAAAATTCGCGCATATTTCTCATATCATCGAAACATTTGCCCCCATCAATCACTCTTTTTTTGCCATTTTTGGCCTCTTTCCATGGTCCAATCCAAACATCCTTCTCTCAAACAATCCCCAAAAGGGTTCCCCTTTTCCATTTCCCTCTTGTGTTGGTTCTTGTCCTCATCGACCACCCCCCCCCCCCCCCCTCATACCTTCCATTCTTCACCATTTTCCCGCGCACATCCCCATCCCCACTCATATTCCCCCTCCCCTATCTGCCACTTCAATAATTGCCCAAATTTGTTGTCTTTTTCCAATTTATTCGCCTTTTTTTTCTTGCCGCTTTCTTCCCATTCCCATCGTCCAAATTGATGGCCAAAAACAACTTCCCCTCGGGCAAAATAATCGTCCTTTGGGTGTGGATAATTGTGCCGCCGTCCACTTTCCCAGCCTCCTTTTGGTGCCGATGCCGAATTGGCCAAATCAAGTGCTGCTTCTCTTTAATAAATAAAGTAGACTATTTTCCTTTTTATTATTCTGATTCGTAAAGTACGCAAAATTTAACCCATTTTCCCGAAAATAGTTTCAACCGGTTTATGTGCTTCAATTTCATCCTTTTGCCCCTTTCATTTTGCCCTTAATCCCCCTTTCTCCTCACTTTTGAATGAATGGCCCTCTGATGATCCTTTTCCACCCCTTCATTTTCATTCCCCAAAATTCTATGCAAAAAATCCAATTTTGGCTCTTTCACTTATTTTTCCATTCCGTCACCCTTTTCAACCCTAAAGGGCCCATCTTCTTTCTCCCTTTCCCTTTTGGCCGCCACCCTCATTCCCCCTCGGCTGTTTTTGCCTGAATTATTTACTTGGCCAAAAGCCTCCCTTTCCATAGGCTGCCGCGCCGTTTTTGACGCTTCGGGCAGTGGCCAATGAATTTTTTATTTTTTTGTGAGGGACTAGCATGACCCCTTTCCTCCCTTCCATTCATTCTAGGCCAATTGGCCATTGACTGAATGAATGAGCATTTTTGGTGCCACAAATCCATCCATTCCATCCATTTCCTGTTTTCCTATGTTTCCTTTGCTTTTTGACCTGCGCAGAAATATGAGAAGAAAACGGCAAAATTGGCATGCGCAAAATCGAACTAATGCAAGAAAGGTGCCCACCTAAATGTCCTCCTCATGGCCCTCAATCCACTAAAATAAATAAGAAATATAAAAATTGCGTCTGGTGAACTTGTGAAATGGCCATTTGTGAGGATGTCCATTTCTGAATTGGACACGCCCATTCTGTTCTGCTGGAATATTCTCCCAAAATGGAATTTTTTCATTATATTTTTTAAGGTTCATCTTCTATTGGAGAAATTTTACCTTTTTATTTTTATTCCCATGCATCAATTCTTCAATTCTTTAACTTGGTTTCGCCCCATAAAATTTATACAATAGTTTTGCCTTCTATCCCATTCTACCATTTACAGCTTCCATTTCCTTTCCTTCCTTCCTATTCTTTTCAGATTTTTATTTTCTTTATTCAAAATAAAAATATATTTTTAAGGATATCCGGATATCCATCCCTTTTTCGTATAAATTCACCCTTTAGCCTTTACCCAATTTAAATATTTATCCATTTTTTGTTTTGTCAACTTTTCAACAATTTCTCCATCCGCCAATTTTGCCATTTTGCATGCTTTTTGCTCTTTTTACAATCCATTTCGCTCCCCTCTTTTGACTTCAATTTGCGGTGCGATTTCATTTCGCCCGATTGAACGTCGTTGTTGTGTTTGGTACCAATTATTCTGCTCAATTCCTTCTTCTCCTTGTCCTTTTCTCTTTGCGCCCTCCTTTCGGCCCATTTGCGTTTTGGCCGCCTTCTTCCCTTCCTTTGGGTCAGTCAAATGCAAATTTTCAGGGCAAGAATTATTCATTCCATTCAATCCTTCCATTCCCATTGGCCTACCTGTGTAATGCTCCATTTCCAGCATTGGATGGTCAATTCCCCCTTTTCTTTCTTAAGGCCATTGGCCCAATCCTAGTTTCCCCTCCTTAGTCCCTCGAGGGGAATCCCCACTCATTCCATTCCTGTTCCTTCCTTTCCGCTAATTTATTCCCTTCCCCCCCCCCCCCCCCCCCACCTCATATCCATCTGCCCCCCGGAAATAAGCGCGCCGATTTCCCCCTCAATTTCCGTCCACCACATTTTCCTTCATTTTTCATCGTTCAGGTCAAATGAACGCTCCAAAAACCATCAGAAGCAATAAAATTGTCGTCCCAAGGAGGAAAAGGCCAATTGCCGGTTAAACCATCCATCCATTTCCAAACAACACACCTGATCCTCTCAAATGCATGCCAAAATCCGGGAACAAATTTTGAGGCTCATCCTCAAATGGCCACATTATTTTATGCTCCTTTGGACGACGACCCTAATAATCGTTGATTCTAGGCTGCATCGAAGGGCACAAGGTGGTGAAATTTAAAAGAAAATTTTAAAAATTTCAACTCGAATTTTGTATGGAAATCTAAGCCTATTTTTATTATTATTAAAAAGCGGCAATCACCCCCATCTAATTTCCCCCTTTTCCCTTGGTTTGCATAATTTTACGGCTTCTTTTTCCCTTCTGCTTCCTTCCTTGGATGGTGATGAGAAGCGCGAGTTTTACGATTGTCCAGGCGAAAATGGAAATTAATTTTTGGTTTCCGGCATAGGAAATGTAAATAAATATAATAAATTGGGTCAGAGGGGAGAATGGTCAATTTGGGGTGGATGGGATGAGCAGCCGGAGGGAATTGGCCGGTGAATAAAAATTGTGGATATTGGCGAAGGTTTAATTAACGCCTAGAAAATATATTAATGAGAAATGACCAAAGGAAAACTTTGCTTTAGGGCATGAGAAATTGGCTGCAGGCGAAAAAGTTTTTATGAGAAAATTTTGATGAGAAAATAAAGAACAAAATAATTTTATACTTTTTTTGCAGAACTTTACGAAGTCCGTGTTTTTGAGGGTGCCCCAATTGGCACAAAAGCAACATTGAATGAGGCATTCGACCGGGCATTGCGCGAAATGAATTCATGTTTTGCCCAATTAGAGTCGGATCTTGAATGGCTCGATTTTGACTCGGATCGATTATTTTTCCAAACCGTCGCTGAATTGCCCCAAAACAGTTCCAGGCCTGCACAATTCGCCGTCCTTCATTTACTTTGCCCACAGCATAAAGTGATCCAAATTATCAATTCATTCTGTATTCATAAAAATATTCTTTGCAGCATTCCCTGCATTTTTCGGTGCACATAACCCGAAGGAATCGACATGCTCCAAAGTTTCTTTCCAATGATTATCGTTTCTATGCACCGGTGAATTTGCCAATTGGTTCGGAAATTGGCAAAATCCAAGTGCAAGATCAGGATCCAATCATTTATAACAGTCAGGTCAATTGCCTTATAATTAAAACACATTAATAAAACATATAAATATGTTACAAAATACAGACCTGGAAATGACTAAATATTGTTTTTAGAGCTAATTTTGGTAATCACGACTTCCGTCCTTCTTATTGACTCGAGCATAGGCTCATTAGACTCAGCATTGCTGATTTATGATATTTTAATTATAGAATGGTAACAAACTTAATGAAGAATAGAACCGTTGAAATTTAAACCCAAACCACTATTGGTTTATTAATTTTTGTCTAGGCATTAATTACCGTCTGAAATTTAAATTTCACAGAAATTTCCAAAATTGCCTATAATTTTATGCAGGTTCAATTGAGTATTGTCCGCTCCACGGCTTCGTCAGGTGCCTTTGCTAGTCGTGGATCGGCAATTTCTTCACAATCAAAGGATTTGGACGATGATCCATATTGGGAAATTGCCCGCAATGGATCCATCATTATTCGACGACGTTTGGGTGAATTGCGTTTGTTTCGGCCATATCAAGTCTGTTATTTGATTTCTTGCAATATCAATTTTTTGTTTTTTAGCTTCGTATTTTGGCCATTGATTTTGGTTCGCCGCAACTTTTCTCCCTTTCTAATGTCACAATTGTGCTTGTTTCCGTTTCACGTCAGTCCTCATTTTCCCATTCAAATAAATTAAAATTGAATTAGAACCTCAAAATGTTCGTGTGAACATTGCCAATACTCGATATCAAATATTCCAATGGGAATTGCCCATTTTTGGTGTTCCTGAACAATTCCGTTTAACGCTGAGGCGTAAAGGCGAATTGAGGCCAATTTATGAGGGAGAATTGGAGCCAACCGAGACAATGGCAATGACAAGGGTAAGAGAGCCAAAAAATAATTCAATTTAAATTTATTTTAAAGGTTCGCCTTCCAATAATTGCCCAAATGGAACTGTCAATTTCGGCGGTTGATGTGGATGGAGAGACTCCTTCGGAGGCAATTCCATTCCAAGCACTGGAATCTGAATTACACTGTGAGGGCCAATGCTCGGGTGGGGCAAATGGCCTTCCAATGTGCCATTATTCGCCGCATTCACATCAACTGGAGCAGGTGCCTGTCTTTTTCATCTAAAACGATTATCTGAACTTGGTCGGATTCGAATTATATCAACTGCTTTTTTCCCAATATTCCCTATTTATTAATAGGTCAAAAAATGTCTCAAATTTGAATTGTTTGCTGGTCTATTGCGCCTTTTTAACTTAATCTTTTGGCATGATTTTAGGCTCATTTGTAAGCCCAATGTCTAGTGCAGAAGCAAAAATAATATCAAAAAAGTGACCTGGCATTTTCAAAGTCGATTTTTTGGCCATTACTTTGTGCAGAGTTTCAAATAGAAATTTGAAAAGGGTTTAGAAAAGCGATAGGGTACCGACTACCGAATTATCAATCGATTAGTATTAGTAACAAACTTCCCATCTAAAGATCATTTTGAAGAAAAATAAAACTTGCAAAAGCAAACCAATTTTACGAAAAACAATTTATGAAACATTTATTAATTTAATTCCATCTTTTTTGCACAGTTCCGTGATGCAATGGGACAAAAGCATTGTTTATGTTTTGCCGGATTCTCGGGGGCACAATGTGACAGAATTGGTCACCCCATCCATTTCATCACTATTCAAATATTCTTATCTTTTAGAACATTGTCCTCCCGAACGATTATTGGAACACTACGGTGGCGTGGATTGGCCAGAGACGGCGGTGAACAAATCCGCCGGAATTCCATGTCCATATAATGATGATGGCCGAAGATTAGAGCGAAAATGTGGATGGAATTCGATGAGGGAAGAGGCAAATTGGGCAAATGCCACAAATGGCATTGGAAATGAAGGGAAGGAAACAGCCAAAATGATGGCAAAAAGTGGAAATGGATTTGAAGTTGGCGAACACGATGGAGGAGGACATTGCCGAACACAGGTACAAAAGCATAATTTAATTATGACCCCAATTTTTTGTATTATACCCAACTTTTTACCACAAAAAGTAGTTTTTGATTTCTAATAAATCATAAAACAATTTTGACTTTTGATCTTACCATCCTTATCTTTTGACATATACTTTTATTGGTTTTTAAATCAAACTGATTGGTTTAAAAAAAGATTATTTTTGTGTTTTCCGGAAAGAATTCTGATTTTTTGTGTTTCATTCCGGAAAGAATTCTGATTTTTTGTATTTTCCGGAAAGAATTCTGATTTTTTGTGTTTCATTCCGGAAAGAATTCTGATTTTTTGTATTTTCCGGAAAGAATTCTGATTTTTTGTATTTTCCGGAAAGAATTCTAATTTTTTGTGTTTTCCGGTGATTTTTTGTATTTTCCGGAAAGAATTCTGATTTTTTGTGTTTCATTCCGGAAGGAATTCTGATTTTTTGTGTTTCATTCCGGAAAGAATTCTGATTTTTTGTATTTTTCGGAAAGAATTCTGATTTTTTGTATTTTTCGGAAAGAATTCTGATTTTTTGTATTTTTCGGAAAGAATTCTGATTTTTTGTATTTTTCGGAAAGAATTCTGATTTTTTGTATTTTCCGGAAAGAATTCTGATTTTTTGTGTTTCATTCCGGAAGGAATTCTGATTTTTTGTATTTTTCGGAAAGAATTCGGATTTTTTGTGTTTCATTCCGGAAAGAATTCTGATTTTTCGTGTTTTCCGGAAAGATTTCTGATTTTTTTGTTTTTATTAATTCTGATTTTTTGTGTTTCATTCCGGAAAGAATTCTGATTTTTTTGTTTTTATTAATTCTGATTTTTTGTGTTTCATTCCGGAAAGAATTCTGATTTTTTTGTTTTTATTAATTCTGATTTTTTGTGTTTCATTCCGGAAAGAATTCTGATTTTTTGTGTTTCATTCCGGAAAGAATTCTGATTTTTGTGTTTCATTCCGGAAAGAATTCTGATTTTTTGTATTTCATTCCGGCTGATTTTTATGTTTTCCGAAAACAATTATGATTTTTTGTGTTTCATTCCGACTAATTTATTGTTTTTTCCGAAAAGATGGTAAACCATTTAACAGAGTTTATTTTCGGTTTTGTTTTCTAAACTTTAATTTTGGACCAAAATCTTGCATTTTATATACCATTCGATGTGTCTTATCTCAATGAGATCTACAAATTGGTATAAGGTTTGTAGGGTCTAAAATCGAGTATTGATTTATTAGAGTCAAAAATTACTTTGGGGTAAAAAATAAAAAGTGGATAAAAAAATGTGGTAAAAATTGCCTTCCTTTAATTATCCAAATTAATTATATGTTTTTACAGAGCTCAGTGCTAGTCCATCTTGGTGTTTTGGCAAATTATGGCCAACGGAGTGAGCAAACACTTTCGGGTCTTCAGTCCGTGATGCGATTCCTCGGCACACTTCTTCAATTCCCCGCATTCCAACCCCAAATTCCATCAGCACATTTTGATGCAAAAATTGCTGAACATGTTGCCCAAGTTTTGGACACATTGGTCGCAAGGAATTTATCCTCATTGAGTGGAGGCGGAAATTCAACGGAATTGAGTGAACAAGTGGCCGAATATTCAAAGGAATTTTTACGTCGATTACCCGTCAGTTTTTTACTAGAATTATTTTTAAAATTAAAACAATTTTTAGGTGCCATTTTCACTTCAAAGTGCCTCCGGTGGACTTCAAATGCGCGCCTGGGATCTTTTGCCTACCGTACCCACAGCCGACACATTTGTGGATGATCCAATTGCGGGAAATGGTCAAGGAGGATTCCAAATTGGACCATGTTTTGTCCAACCTCCACCACAAATACGACCGAGGACGGCACGCGCAATTTGCCTCCGAAATGCCACATTATTCCCCCTTCTCACTGGCCATAGTCCATTATTAATGCTCCAAATTGATGATGGACAAAAATGGACAAATAAAATGAATGGAAGTGATGATAAAATGGTTGAACAAAGTAAACAACAAAATGGACCAATTGTACTTGGTTTTCGATTGCCCAAAAAAGTGACACCCGCTGCTGGGCAGGAAAATTACACTTGTGCACAATTTGATCAACAAGGTGACAATTGACAAATATTTAAAATTTACCTTTATTTTTTTTATCAATTTACCATTTGGAAAATATTTAATTTAGCGAAAAATATTGAAAATTGTAATCATAACGGTTCAATATTTTATACTGTACCCCAAAACAAATGCCCTTTGATAAATCTAGTGGAGCGTTTGATACTGATTTGGGTTAGATTTAGCCAATAAATTAATTTTGTACAAAAATTGAAAGAAATATAACAGTTTAGTACCTCTTAATTTTTTATCAAACCATATTAAATTATATATCAAACGAGACGTTTTGATGATATCATCATTATGGTAGGGAGGTTGTGGGAATCTAGGACAAAACTTTTAACTGTCATAATCTTTACGATATTTTTAATGATTTTTTCGCCAAATTAAATACTAACCTTTACATTTAATGACATTTTTTACTTTTAATAGCTCTCAGTTTACATTTTTCCGTTTTTTCATTTATTCTATTTTTAAGAATATTTTATAATTGGCTTTTCCAAGAATATACTAAAATTGAAATATTTTTTAAAAAAACGCACAAAAGAATTTAAAATAAATTCATAATTTTCTCAGCTGGAAACAATTTCTTTTTCATCCACAAAAAAATAATCCAATTATCTTTCCTCTCAACAACCATAATTTTCAGCCCAAATTTGGTCCGCCTCCGGCATTGCCGTCCTCTCTCGTGAATTTCGTCCACATGGTCAAATTTTACTCTGCGAAGTTGATTCAATGATTGGAGGAGACGGAGAAGACGGAATTTTTGCACTTTTGCCAGAATCCATGTTTCGACCTGAATCCGCCCTACTTTTGTGGTTTTCAAAATTCGGCATTGCTTTCGGGGCCGCACTGACCATGGCCATTTGTTTTGGCTTGCTCCTCTCTTCCGCTTTTTTTCATAGGTCCATTCATTCATTCTAAAATATTTTTTAATAAATTATTTTTAGAAATTCGGATCCAGCCCAAATGGTGTTGCTTCTTTCTCTTCTTCTCCTCCACCTTTTCCATTTTGTCCTTCTCCTTCGGCCACAAATTTCTCATCTGCCTTTCGGCATTCCTTGGCCCACTTCTTCCGCCCTATTCTCCACCCTCCAATTGGCATTGCTTTCATTTGCTGCCTCATTGGCCCTCATCAATTCTTCAATTTATACTCGAATTGTTCAATTGGAATTGGAAATTCGAAAGGCTCAATCGCGCAATACTCGTCTCCTTCTCACACTTCTTTTCACAATTTGTACGAAATAATAATAAAATATTAATTTTATATTTGTCATTTTTACAGTTTTGCCTCTTGCCCTTTGCATTTTAACCTCATTTATGGATGGCCAAATTTTGGTCGGCCTTGATTCCGATGGACCGTATGTTTTTTTGGCACATTTTCCTCTAATGCCAATTTTCATTCAGTCAACTTCAACCTTTCAATTGGACTTTTGGTTTGGCCTTACTTCTGCCATTGGTCCTTTTCATGGGCTCTGCAATGGGTCTTGGTGCCTATTCATTTTGGTATGGCAATAAATTGGCATCTTCCTCATCTGGAAATTGGCCATTGGAATCTGCCTCACTTCTTCAACGACGATTACTTCATCAATTAAGGTATCCTAATTTAATATAGTAATTCGCAATTTGCCACATTTAAGTTGTGCCGGCGGTCTTTCTTGGCTTATTCTCCTATTCCCTTTTGGCAATATCCTCGCTCTACTCCAACATTCCGATCCAATCCGTTCTTTGGTGCTTTGTGTTTTCTATTTTTTCACTGCCCTTTCATTGCTTCTCTTTATCCGTATTCTTGCCCGAATCCATCGACGATTGCCATATACAAGAGGAAATGTAATTGATCAAGGCCCACGGGCATTACGTGAAAATACATTGGTAGCTCCTTTGGATGAAAAAGGAAAGAATGGAACTTTTAGCAATGGAAGAAATGGAGGGTCACAACATGGGAAACAACCGGTGAATTGGAAACAAAATATATCTATGAAATATATTTATATAAAATCAATTGAAGGTGTTGATCATCCAAGAACAAGGCCAAGCACAGCCAATTGCACCTGGAGAAATTGGGCTTGATCCAAACAACAATAATCACACATTGTTGGGCAGTCCAATGACAGATCAAGGCTTAGATAGGTACAAAATGATGGGATGCATAATGTAAAATCATTAATATTTAAAGACAATTTCTCCTGCGCCGTGCTGTTCAACCATCCCAACTTCAATCTTCTCAACCTCCATCATTGATGATTTCCAGCGGCCAATTTCGTCAACAACAACAATTGATTGTTCCACCCTCTTCAACCAATCAACAACGACTTTCTGGCACAGTTTCCACTTCGGCTGGCACCGTTCTATTGGAATCCGATGATTTGGCCTCTTTGGATCGGGCAATTGCCGCTCAAACCCAATTGATCCCGATACAAAATTCTAGAAATTTGCCGGCAAATTTGTTCGCCGAAATGGTTGGATTTGATGAGGAAGAAGATGATGAAGAGGATTTGGACGCATTTCTTGAACAACCAAATGGGCCAATGGGAGGAGGGGAAATGACGTTGAGGACACCACAACAGCAAGGAAGAAGGCCAAATGGAAATTTAGCCACCAACAATGGATCATCCCCCAATAATTTGGCACATCCCTTAGTCAGCGTTGTTTGACATTTCAATATAAATATTCTTTTTTTTTCACATATCATTCTTTTGATCTTCCCCATTTTATTGTATAGGACAAAAGGCAAAAAAATTTTGCAATTACTGTAATACAAAATGCCGGTCTTTTTATTCAAAGTATTTTTTATTCTTTATTTTCAAAGCCAAATCCCTTCCTTTTTGCCCTCATTTTCAATTTATTCATTTGAATGAATCTCTCCCAGATATATTTTTCACTTCCTTTCAAAAAAGCATATAAATATGTTAAAAAATTACACATTTGTATAAATTTGGAAAAATTTTAAAAATAATTCTATGCATTTTGGAATCA
This sequence comes from Pratylenchus scribneri, assembly GCA_030063045.1. Taxonomy (NCBI): domain Eukaryota; kingdom Metazoa; phylum Nematoda; class Chromadorea; order Rhabditida; family Pratylenchidae; genus Pratylenchus; species Pratylenchus scribneri. The sequence goes on along the minus strand of JAQSEB010000014.1, from coordinate 75,301 downwards.
TAAAAATGTGGATTGGGAAATTAAAAAGCAAAAGTGCTTTTGGTCAGCGACAAATGGAATAAAATGAAATTGGGGTTGGGGCTTTACCACCCTTTTATCATGTCAGAATTCCCCCAGGGACTCAAAAGCAAAAGGGATAAATGAAAAATGTGAAAAGAAGGCATAAGATACTAAAGTGACCAACACAGCCAAATAGCATTTTGAAGAACTTTTGAGGCTCATTTGTTGAAAGTTGCATCAAATTGGAAAAATTCTCCACATGCGGATTTAAAACTTAATTAAACAAACGGAATTATTAAAATCAGAACAGGCGGAATTATTAAAATCAGAACAGGCGGAATTATTAAAATCAGAATAGGCGGAATTATTAAAATCAGAATAGGCGGAATTATTAAAATCAGAATAGGCGGAATTATTAAAATCAGAATAGGCGGAATTATTAAAATCAGAACAGGCGGAATTATTAAAATCAGAACAGGCGGAATTATAAAAATCAGAATAGGCGGAATTATTAAAATCAGAACAGGCGGAATTATTAGAATCAGAATAGACGGAATTATTAAAATCAGAACAGGCGGAATTATTAAAATCAGAACAGGCGGAATTATTAAAATCAGAATAGGCGGAATTATTAAAATCAGAACAGGCGGAATTATTAAAATCAGAACAGGCGGAATTATTAGAATCAGAATAGACGGAATTATTAAAATCAGAACAGGCGGAATTATTAAAATCAGAACAGGCGGAATTATTAAAATCAGAATAGGCGGAATTATTAAAATCAGAATAGGCGGAATTAAAACACGGACCGCAATTCTGAAAGATTACCAATTACATTGCATAAGTGATAACCTATTTTGGATTGATTCATCGATCGATTTATACCAATTTTGTATTTTGTTATAAGGAATAAAATTTTAAATGCGACATGATAAGAAAATTGCTCTTTGGATTTAATTTATTAATGATGGAACCATCAAAAATAGGTCTATTATTTATTCAGGAAAACCAAATAACAATCGCAAAAACAAGTATATTATGTGAGATGAAAAATATTGTCGGTCCAAAAACAATAGGATTTATAATCAAAATAACTCAATGGGATTTTATATGATTGTATTGTTGTGTTTTCTTCATTCCTCGATTCTTATTATCGCTTCTGACTCTGACCATTATTCTCAAGCTAAGTTTTGACCGAATTCCTTAATTTTAAAATGAATTAAAATATTTAAATTTTATATATTTAACTAACCCCGATTTCTTGGATTTCTATTCCGACATGAGGCAATTTATATTGTTGCACCACTTGTTCCTCCCAATTCGCCTTCAAATGTTCTTGGCCTTTAGGGTGTCGAATAAGGAATTGTTGCGGCTCTTCATATTCCTCGTCCATATCCTCTCGAATTGCATTGGCATTTGGATTTGGGTAAAGTTCGAGGACTTCTCCAGTTTGTTCATTTTCCAGAATGAAACCGCCTTGTGCCAAATTAACAAATGGTATCATGAAATTGGCCGATTGAGTTGAGACACGGAATTGCTAAAATTAATAAAAATTATTTATTAATTAAAATTAAGTAAACCTCCTGGATTTTGTGGAAGAAAACGGGTTCCATTTGCTCTTGCAAGTGAAGTTCGAGTATTTTTGGCTTTTGATCAGCACGCGATTTGACCAGCCATTTGACCAACTCATTGAGACCAGCTTCATTTGGTTCGACCACGTCCATTATTGATTGAACATTTTCGATTAGAGCATGGGATTGAGGTTCAATTCGCAAAAAACGGGTCAACTTATGATGCGAAAATGAAGTAGCTTTCTTTGCCAGCATTTCGAAAAAACGGCGAGTTTGGCTTCTTTGTTCCGTGGAATGCAAGTAGGGGTCGTTATGGTTGAAGTCGTAGGACAGTGAAATTCCATTTAATTTTGACTGAATGCATTCAATGAAGTGCATAAATTGACCATCCAAATAGCTGAAATTAATAATAAATTATAATTCTTATTGATTAATTCTTACTGAATGAGAATTTCGTCAAATCCGGTGATGTAGGGTGGCGGTGGAACAGTAGCAATTGGGAGAGGGTTGTCCCAATCTTCTTCTATCAGCAGTTTGGCTTGAAAAATGCCATCATTGTTTTCTTCCCACCAAAATTCCAGCGGATAATCGACTTTGTATGGCTTCACTTTTCCATGGAGTTTTGGCCAACAAAGGCATGCAAATGTCGAACTTGCGGTACACATTGCGGAGTCGGCCATTTCCTTTCGTGTGGGCCATTCAAGTGTGTCCAAGAGCCAATTTGGTATACTGAATATTATTTTTTAATATTAAACGGTTTGTTTTGAGTAATTTGAACCGTTTTCCTCCGCCCTTTGCAAAAATTTTCTCTCGCAATTCGGTGAATAAATCGATGGACTTCCCTGCAGGCATTAATTCCAACTTTTGCGATAAACATGGATTTGATGGAATTTGTTGTGTTGGATCATTCTGCTGTTGCTAAATTGAAAAATTTGTAATTTAAAATGTTCGTTTTTTCAAACTTGCTGTCCCATCAGCATCGCTCTAATTGCCTCCAGTAATTTTATGTCTTGTTTCTTCATCAATTCGGCAATTTCCTTCATCATTTTTGCTTTCTTTGCATCCAATTTCTCTTCTTCCAAATCAGCCGATTTCTCTTCTTGAAGCTTTCGTTTCATTTCTTGCTGTGAAGAACCCGGATGATCAGACATTTTTAGGGTTGGTATATTTGTCAAAAACTGTAAAAAATGAACATAACAATAAGATAAAAAATGAGAAAATTAAATGATAAAAAGTATAAAAACAAACATTGATAATTGTTCAATAATACATAGTTTCCCCCCTCTTCCCAAATTTTTATTCAAAATGATTGCAACAAAAATAACATAGTTCAAAAATTAACAATTCAACAAATGTGTTCCAAAATCATCGGAATCGATTTTAATCGCCGGGTGAGGCAACATCGGCTGGCTCTTCCATACTTTCTTGCATTTCTTCTTCTTCTGCTGGCATTTCTTCCTTTGGTGCCATTTGCTTCAGACGTTTCTGGCGCAATTCGTTCAAACATTCCTGCAATTCGTCCGCCTTCTTCACCAATCCTTCTTCCGTTCTCTTCGCCACTGCCAAATTCGCCGCATTCTGGTCCCGTTTGCGTTTGGCCTCCACAATTTTTGCTCGCAGTTCTTCCAGCTCGTTGATGGCCTTATTGTAATTCTTCAGTTCTGAAAAATGACGAGAACATTTAGAATAGTTGGTTATTCATTATTTACCTTCGTCAATCTTGAAAAGCATTGCCTGGGATGGAAGTGTGGCACCAATCATTTCAGTCTCAGCCTGCTTTGCTTCGGTGGCCTCGATGCGCTCGCGAAGTTGAAGAAGTGAATTTTGGACTGAAATAAGAAAAAATCAATTAATATTATTGATTGGAAACTCACTTTTTGCCTTCTTATCGATGCATGTTTCGGTGGATTCGGCGAATTTGGCAGATTGATCCATCAAAGAGGCGTCACTAAATAAAGTGCAAAACCATGTAATCTTATTTTGATTGGAACAAACCTTTGCAAAACGGCATCAAGTTCACGCGTTGATTGTTCAGTTTCCGTGAGCTGGTCGTCTCCGCTGCCTTCCATGCTGGACAATTTTTGCACTTTGTCGGCTAATTTGGCTTGGCATTCGCTATCAATTTTCTGAAAATTATTTTGATGATTTGTCATTTTACTGAATATTCGCTAACCTTGCAATCGGCGGACACTCGATTTAAAAGCAGCATTTTGTATTTGTCATCAGCGTTCATCGATTTTTGATCAGCGTTTTTGTTCTTCGGCGATTTTAGATCATTGTTTTTGTTTTCCGTTGACATTTTTAGCAAAATAAATCAGTACGTTTTAAATTTTACTAAATTTAAAGGTTTGGATAATGTGGGATAATAAAATATAATAGGTAAAATTGTGGGGCATAAGATGAATAAAACTTGCTAAACGCTATTAGAAGTTTGGAAGCTTAAAGAAGAAATAAACTAACACTTAATTAATTACATTTTTGGAGAACCAAAATTTGGCGGATGGTATTGGGAAAGGAAACTCGGAAAAGAAAAAGAAACATAAGATTTATGATTCAGTAGATTATCAATGCTTTATTGATCAAATCAAGATAAAATTTGCAATCAATGCAAAATTTGTTGGCGTCACATTTCAAACGTTAATTTTCGCGGTAAATGTGATTCGTGGTAAAATAAAATTTACAGTAGGCGAACTTTTCTCTTGCAGAATTGATTGACTCTGCATTTTCCGAACGGAAAAGCTTAATTGTCCCTCAAAATGGGCTGAATTTTACATCAAATTTTCCTCTACATCAAAAGGGGCTGAATTTTGCATCAAATTTTCCTTTACATCAAAAGGGGCTGAATTTTGCACCAAATCGGGGGAATTTGTTTTTCACGTTGTAAATAATATAAAACGATTTTGGGACATTCCTGGGGTGCGCGGAAGTCAAAAAGGAGGTGCTCGGGAGAATGCCGGATATAGGGGGATTAATGTGGATATAGGGGGATTAAGGTGGATATAGGGGATTAAGCCCAGAAATGGATTGGAAATGGCTGGGAAGGCCACTAGAAAGTCGGTGAAGTATAATAGAGGTCCGGAAAGTGCGCGGGATTTAGCCGGATATAGGGGGATTTAGGTGGATATAGGGAGATTAAGCCAAGAAAAGAATTGAAAATGGCTCGGAAGGTCCACTAGAAGGTAGGGGAAGTATAATAGAGGCCCGGAAAGTGCGCGGGATTTAGCCGGATAGGGGGGATTATGGTGGATATAGGGGATTAAGATGGATATAGGGGAATTAAGCCGGATAAGTCTAGTTAGGGGCTAGGGATTAGGGTTATGGTCGGCATGGGATTTAGGGGCTAGGGGCTTAGGGGCTCGGAGCATTGGAATCTCGCGAAGCCGGAAGAAAAACAGCCTAAAACAGGACTCGAGCCCATCTATTTGGGGCTTAATCCCCCTAAATCCACGTATATCCACTTTTATCCGGCTTAATCCCACTTACCATCAGAGCCTTCGGCCCATATCCCAGACCTTTCTATGGCCTTCCGGGCCATTTCCCATCCATTTCGGGACTTAATCCCACTATATTCATCCTAATCCCGCTATATCCGGATATATCCCGCGCACTCTCCGGGCCTTCGGCCCACTTCTCGACCGTCCGCTGGCCCTCCAGACCATTTCCCATCTATTTCGGGGCTTAATCTGGCTTAATGCCCCTATATTCACCTTAATCCCCCTATATCCGGATATATTCCGCGCACTCTCCGGGCCTCTGTTATACTTCCCCGACCTTCTAGTGGCCTTAATTTATATTTAAATTAATTATAGATATTATTATTGATAAAGAGAGAAGAGGAATTAATGGGAAAAATTCAAATTCCCGCTCGATTTGATGTAAAATTCAGCCCCTTTTGATGTAAAGGAAAATTTGATGTAAAATTCAGCCCTTTTTGATGTAGAGGAAAATTTGATGTAAAATTCAGCCCATTTTGAGGGACAATTAAGCCGCACGTTTTTCCGAACTCACTCAAATATTTTTTGATTAAAAATATCAAAAATACTAAATAGCAACGAAAATTACGAAAATTCTTCAATGTCATTATGGAGGCCCTAGGCCGATTCTGCCATAAAAAACTGGCCGAAGTGTTCAGCGAATAAAAATGGGAAAAGCTCAAAAAATGATTTACGAAATAAAAAAGTTTATTAATGAATATTAAACAACATTGATTAAAAAGAATGTGCCAAATTGTTTGGGGATTATCCATTGTTGGTGGCCATATCATCTGGCCTTCTTGCTTCTTCCCTATTAAGGAGGCTTCATCCCCTTTTCCAGGAAGACAAAAGGAAAGACATTTTTTGCAATTAATGAAACAAAATGCTGGTCTTTTATTCAAATTATTTTTGTTATTTTTACACCAAACCAAATCCTCATTTTGCCATTCCCGTTTGTTCCTCCTACCTACAGATAATTTATACTTTTCAATTCTTTCCAAAAGTATATAAAAATGTATAAAAATATTAAATTCGCATTTGTATAAATTGGCAACATTTATAATAATTTCACATGCTTTTTGGTGTGTCAACAAAAAAAGTGGACATTAAACATTCTTTCGGTCAGCGACAAATGGAATAAAATGAAGTTGGGGACTTGACCACCCTTTTATCAAGTCCCAAAGGAATTCCCCTAGAGGGTCAAAAGCAAAGAGGATAAATGAAAAATGAGAAAAGAAGACATAAAGTGACCAACACAGTTAAATCGGGCATTTTCGCCTTTGTGGCACATTTTGTTGCTTCCAAAACTTTTGAAAATATTCTGCCAATTTTATTAAGAAAATATGAGACCAATTCCACCCCGAGTGGTCATCATTCCACCCTCATCTTCTTCAACGATTTCTTCCGCCTCTTCCGGCTTCTCCACATCATCCGAAACACGTCCATTGATTCAGCGGAATGCTCAACTTCGAGCTCGATTCTTTGATGAACACAAAAATGATGGGAGGGAGAGGCAAAGTCAAAGTTTAGAAAGAAGAGCAGTCAATGCAAATGGACCCGAAATTCGTTCCAGAGTCCGGTGAGTTTTTAGAAGAAATCCCCCAAAAATATTTAAAGCTCTTGTCGAATTCCTCCACCGCCCATTCCGCCCCATTATGCATTGATACCGGCCAATGGCCAAATTGAAAATGAGGGGAATGAAGGGCGGCCTTGGTGGCGACCACCAATGGAATCGCCGAGAGGCAAATTTGCCCCCAAAGGTGGCAGCTGGTGGACAAGACTCAAAGCCCATTTTCAGGACAAGGAAAAGGAATATGAAAGAAGCATTGGTCAGGTGAATTTGGAAAGGACATTGTTTGGGGTAAAAGTGGGAGGGAGAAAAAGAGGAGGACAATTATTTGGGCCAAACTGTGAAGGGGCTAAATTCTGAAAAACACACATTTTGGGCACAAGGAAATAATAATTTGGCCTATCCGGTCAGGCACAGGTTTTTGAGCCACAAAAGGTGGTTGGGCCAGAGGAAGAAGAGGAGGAAGAGAAGCCAAGGAAACGGCAATCATCTGGCGAAAGAGGAGGCAGCCGGGAAAAGGCGGTACCTGCCTGTTTTTTGTACACCGCCAACAGGAAGTGGGCCTTTTGCAAAAGCTTCCAATATTTTGGATATTCATTTATCAAGGAAAAACAAGGAGAATCGAATGGAACAAGGTCCACGGGAATATGTTTCTTGCAAGGATATTTTGGTGGACTTTTGTGCGCGAACTTCTTCCCATGGCATTCCATTCGTCGGGTTCATTTCCACATTTTGAGGAGTTCATCAATTACCAATTATAATTATTTTAGGACCCATTCCTTCTTTGGACGTCCATTCTGGGCCACAGTGACTGCCATTGCCTTTTGTTCATTCATCATTCAAACCTATTTTACTCTGTCCGATTATGTTGAATATCGGACAATCATTGAAATGCAACTGAAATTTGAGCCGGGTAAAAATAAATAATTTAAATGGAATTATTTAATTTCGTTTTAGCCCCCTTCCCGGCTGCTACAATGTATAAATTTATGTTAAAAAGTATTATTTTATCCAATTTAATAGTTGCAATTTGAATGCATTCAAATTGAGTGAAGTCCGCAAATTTGAGGAGATTGAACAAGGGGTGAGGCATTTCACTGGATTTTGGGAATATTCAATAAAAATATTGACAGATTCAACTTTGGGAAAGGGCCATCTCAACGCTTGATCGCTTCAAGGAATCTCCAACACGTCGAAGGCGTCAAGCAGTTTATCGGCCTGTTTTAGCCAGGTAATTTATAAAACAAAAATGAATTCACATTCAACGAATTAATATTAGATGCGTTTGCACAAATGCCGATGACCAATGTGTGCCACAACAAAATAAATTGGATGTTTGTTTCTCTATTATTGGCCCCTGCCTCTAATAGAAGTTCCCTTATAGCAACCCTTGGAGGGTTTGATAAATAAGAGTCACCTCCTTCTAATAATCGCCCCCTATTTTGAGGATTTATAAGGTGAAAAAAAAGTAAGAATATGATTTTTGCCCCTTCTGAAAGGTCAGGTCTCGAAAAATAGTAGCCCCAGGAGCCACCAATAGAGAATATTGATATATATTCATTCAATAATGCAGAGGAATCCATCCGTCTGTTTATGTTATGAAGATCAGGACACTGGCGACATTTGGCCATGCTATTTGCATGCAGTTTGGAAACAAAAAGTACTATTAATTTGACTATTTTCATTGTCAATTCCCACCTTGAAAGAAATGCCCACATTGTTCAAATTCAAATACATGCGATGACCCGGACAAACCACCAAATATCACTGCCACCACTCCATCATCAATTAGAAACAGAATCATCAATGATGAACAATCATCAAAGGAATCAGACGGACCCGTTGCTTGTCTTTGCCAACCAATTTCGCATTATTGCCTTCGGGACACTCGACAACCTGGACAAGATTTTGATTGGTCCATTTGGGGCATAACATCTTTTGAATTTAATGAATTCAAATTGAAGGTGGAATCCGCACAATTATTCCATCTATCCATCAACCACTCGTCCACCACCTTCCGATGTTGAAGAGGCTTTTGGCCTTGAGGTCAAATTCTTTTACAAGGGAATATTCTTCCTTTAAAATTTTAAGGACTTAAAAGATCGAGGCGCAATCACAACAAAGACAAAGGAGAATTTGATATTTTTGGGTATTTTCTTTTTAATCCCATCGAATTTTAATATTTGTGTATTTTTTGAGTGGCTGGAATGTCGAGGGAAATACGCCAATCTTTGAGCTATAAATTGCATGAATTCGTCCTTCGATGTTCATTCAATAGCAAAGATTGTGATTTGAACCGGTTTCATCAATTGAATATTAACTTTTTTTTAATTATTTTTTGAACAGAGATTTTCAAATCCAAATTGACCCGGAATATGGGAATTGTTGGACATTCAATTTCAATGATTCCGTTGAGCTCAAGAATTCCAGGGCTGGGCCAATGTATGGTTTACGGTTGTTGTTGAATGTGAACCAAAGTGATTATATGCCAACAACCGAAGCTGCTGGAGTAATTTTAAAATAATTTGGTTAATTTTAGTAAATTGTTTTTAGGTTCGAATTGTAGTTCATGAACAAGATCAAGAACCATTTCCGGACACTTTTGGTCCACTCAATTGCCCTCTAATTAATTATTATTTATTTTAGGCTATTCCGCCCCAACTGGCTTTGTTTCTTCATTTGGACTGAAAACAAAAATTTTGCATCGTCTCGATTCACCCTATGGCAAATGTTCGGACACTTTTCGTCCAGCTGGCTATATTTATGCGGAACATTATTCGCCAGAAGTGAATCTAACATAAATCCTAATTTGTTTATTTATTTAAAAGGGATGCTACCGAAATTGTTTTCAACATATCATTTTGGAAAGATGCGCATGCGGTGACCCTCGTAAGTTTTTAGGGAATTTGTTTGTATATTTGTTCAACAATCCAAATGAATAACAGCTTTAAATTTAGGAAATTTGATATTTTTATAGCTTCTGATTTGGTTAAATTGTTTAGAAAAAGGATTTGTGGATTTGATAGAAATTGAAAAAAGTTTGGAGCAAAAAGTTGCAAAACACAATACAAAAGAACCAAAAAAAGTGGTTTTATTTTTTAATCTTAATTTTATGGGCCTACTAAATTTGATCTATCATTTTTTAAAAAATTCTTTTAAAAAGAGCTTAGTTAACCTAATTTTATAAATTAGCTTAAAAGATTGCCGGGATTTAGCCTTTCAAAATTCGATTAATCAAATGTTCAGCGGGACTTGAATTTTTATAAAAAGAATCTATCGAAAATAATTTTTTTTAATAGGATTTCCGTTGCCAAATGAAAGCGAAGATCGTCCCTGTGATGCGCGGAATCCAAAAGAACGTGCATGTTTAGCAAATCAAACAGCCGTTTTGGGTGGATTCCATCATTTAACCCACGATTGCCATTGTGTTCAACCTTGCACTGGTTTCTGAAAAAATTTAACTCATTTTTATTTATGTTCCATTGCAGAACACACATTTGAGACTGCATATTCAGCTTCAGCATGGCCAGCACAAAATTTTAATAGTTCGCAAAAACAAATTATTATATTAAGAAATTATAATTTTTTCAGTTGGAAAAGATGATTGTGCTTTGGTTTTAGGCAAAAATTTCACAATGGAAGAATGCACAGAGTTAATTAAAAATATGTCAAATAATTTATAATAAATTATTGTAGATATTATCGAAAGAATACGGCATTAATTGAAATATATTATGAACAATTGAATTATGAAAAGTTGAAGGAAACTCCTGGATACACTGTAAATTAGGAGATTATATCCGAAAAATAGATTTCCTTATTTTAGCTTGTCAATTTGTTTTCTGATTTGGGCGGTAATATTGGCCTTTGGATTGGCTTTTCCCTCATAACGGTGCTCGAAATTGTGGAACTCATTTTTGAATGTCTCACTTATGGATGTAAACTTTGCGTTTATCGGCCTTTGCAGCGAAAGGCCCAAATGAGGAATCAACGAAGACATGATGATGATATTGAGGAGGAAAATTTGGATGGAAGGACGGAATTCAGGCACAATTAAATCATTAATTTTGGACATTTAATTAATTTATTAGACATGGAGGCAGTGGCCATTCCCAAATATCGCGTCGATCCTTCCATGGCTCCCAAAAAAGTCAGCAAGGATCGGATGGTCCCGCATTGGATGGGCATAAATATCAATATCAACGTCGATGGGCACGGGCTGGCAGTGCTGGGCCAACAAGAAGTTGGACCACTCGATTGCCAATTCGCCATACCGTAAATATGCCACCTTCAATTGATGAACGAGCAACGGTGGAGGAATCAAATGGGATCGCTTCAGCTGGCCCAATACTCGACCAATACACTTACACGGTAATTTCGGATGAAGTGGGGAAATATAATATTAATTATGATTAATAATATTAATGAGAATTTGTTTGAATGAACTACTTTATTTCCTTATTGGTTTTATCAGGAAAATTGATACAATTCCCTGGGGCATTTTTCTTGTATTTGGTTGTTCTCTCCCTCACCAATTACCGTTGAAATATTAAATCTGCTACAATACAATTTCCCATTTTGATCTTTGATATAATTTATGTTAATAATAATAATCCATCTAAATTAAATTCCATTTTCTTTAGTACACCTTCGCAAATCCATTCGACAGTCCAAAGAATGGAATTCGGGTTCATCAAAACAGTCAAATTCCGAATACCGTCCAGTTTGCCTCATCAATGTCAATTAAAAAATGAAAAGAATGGATGGATAGATAAATTTGCCGGATATTCTTAAATCAAATCTACTAATTTGGATATTTTTCTTTAACTAATCATTTCAACATTTGTTCAAAATTATCGTCTCGTCGATTGGAATCAACATTTATTTAAATTTGAACAATTTTTGTATAATTTAAAATTTATTCATTAATTAAAATTGGCAAATATATGTATGTTTTATAAAAAATATATTCTCTGTATCACTTTTGGCAAAAAAATCAAGAAGACTCTTTGGGCTATTTTAAGGCACATTTTTAGGAAGGAATTGGTTTTTTAAAAAGGACCAAATAATTGGTTAAAAAATATGAATGAGCATTAAATTTAGGGAGAATTGGCCTCTGCTCTGAATTATTAATTATAAAAAAGTGAGCGTGAGAAATTAGATGTGTTGCAGGAAAAAACAACAATTTTGATAGATTAGCATAATTCTGTGGGCATTCTACCAATTCATATTTTTTCCAAATTCATTTTGTGCCATTTGAAAGGCCATTCCCCATATTTGGGCTTTTCCCATTCATTACTGCTTTTTTCGTCACCAAATTTTGTTGTTGCCCATTAACTTCCTCGGTCTCATCATAATAAACTTTGAGGACGGCAATTTCGCCCGTACTAATTGTTTGGGTGCCCATTTCCCTCATTTCTGGTCGATTGGCAACAAATTGATTTGGTTGTCTTCGTTGGCCCATCAAAGGTGATTGTTGGGAGGAGGGGGCCGAAACTTTTCGAAGCGGTGGTGGAACATAGCCTCCTTGCGGGAATTGGCAATGTCCATTAATTGGAGGTTGCTGTGGAGTTTGGCATGAGCCACGGCGATGGCCAACTGGTGGTCGATAAATTCCTTAGAGGGAAAATTCTGCGATTAATTTGATTAATCTTAATCCATATAAAATTAACCATTCATTGGCAATTCCAACAATGGTTGCACTCTACGTTCTGCCATTGGCAAAAGCATCCCTCCATTCCCATTTGCCAATCCATTCCAATTATTATTTCCATTTCTGTTAATCATTTCCCTTCCATTTTGTTGGGGCATTTGCAATGCTTCGGCACTGAGTTGTTCAAAAAGTGGTCTAATTTGTTGTGGCATTTGTGAATGAAGAAGACGAAACAGTCCATTCGCTAAACAATGGCATTCTTCACAGGCAGAAAGTAGCAAATCTGGGCTTATTGGGCGATCGGCCCAACTAAAATTGATGTAATGTTTGCCAATCTAATAAGTGATTTCCTTACTTTGGTGTTTGTGACAATTTCCTTGGACTAACATCGCTGAGAACTAGCGATTGTGGATAATAGACTCGTTGAAGATTGACAAATGAAATTGCTCTAAGTTCGGCCATTGGTTTGCCAAATTTGTGGTGTTGAATGACGGAATGGGCGATCTAATATAAAAATGGTTTAAAAAATAACAAAGAATTGAACCTGTGTATCAAAAACATTGTGTAATTGTATTCCATATCGGTTGGCCAACAATGGTGACACTCTTCTCACATCATGGGTCACCTTCAATATCCGGTCTGATTCAAGCATTTCGGCCAATCCACTTTCCGTCAAAATTCCCTCACAATGGGCCAAATCGAACACAACAATTCGTTCCCCCGCCGGACAACAAACAACAATTAATGCGATAAATTGTTCCAAATGTTGATGAGTGCCAATGTTGACCACTTTGAAGTCGATAGAAACAAAGGGAACAGCGGATGAATCCGAATCTAGATCTGCCCTCAGGGCATTGACTGATTCCTACAAAATGTGCAATTTTAATTGTTTAGTATTTAAATTGGCGAAAAAACATTGAAATTAGTGAACATATTTTAATATTTTAACAGTACAATGGTTTGAGGTAGACCCTCAAACCCTATACTTATACCCTATCGATAGATCTCATAAAGATGCATCGATTGCCATATAAGTTTTCATGGTTTAATAAAAATTTAACGGTATTAAACCATTTGAATCGTCTTTCTTTTTTTGGTTAAAAGCTAGTTTAAAATTGATTATAACTATAAACCAAATCATTGTCAAACAATGTTTCTCGATGAGATCGATTGATTTAATGGTTTGGTTGTTCTAGTCTAGGATAAAGCATTGAACCGCCATTTTAAATATTTTTCCATTTTAATTGCCAAAAATAATAATTTGCCTGTGCTTGTCTCAATGTTTTGGCCACTTGGACTCTGCTCAAATTTTCCCGATTCAATGGAAACATTGTTGGCTTTTGCTGATCATTTTGATCATTATTGTTGTTGTTCTTTCCATTTTCCTCTGGGCTTGTTGCACTTCTCTCCGACCCAGTGGCATCTTCCGTAGAGCGACCACTTTCAGAACCGAATTCTTCGCCCGCAGGCCGATTCCTGACCAATTGGACTTTATTTGAACGAATGAAGAAAATATGGCGATTCAATTTGAGAAACATCAAAAGTTCCTTTAAAAATAGTAAAAAAATTTAATAGTGAAAAATTGCTTAAAATTGCCTTTGGATTGGTGGCCACTTCCTGTCGAAAATGATGTGGAAAACGTTCACAGAATTTTCGATAGAATTGGTCCAAAGGAATTGGTTGTTCCTCATTCTGCATAAAATAATTTCACATCAAATTGTCTATTCCAATAATTCCAACCTGTTCCAAAACTTCCTTCATATATTCAATGGCGGCCAATTTGGCTCGATGCCCGGCCAATGGTCTTCCTTCCTCATCCAAATATTCATCACCGTGTGCCTTCGGTTCAGGCATATTTTTTAATCGAACTCTGTCGCCCTCCACAATGAAATGATCAGTTTGGGCAGCCAAAAAGTCGGCAAATTCTTTCAAATGGCGACCAGAAACAAGTCGAACTTCCGGCGCTGCTTGGGATCGATGCCCAAGCAGTGATTTGATTTGCAGTTCAGGGCCAAACTTTTCCAATTTTTGGACAAAGAATTGGACTGCCTCCGCTACATAATCTCTTTGACGACCGGTGGCCGGAATATGCATGAGGTGATTTTTTCCCTCCACTTCTCCAAAACCCTTGAGCACAATCTTAAATGGATATTTCTCAAAATGATTTATTTTGTTTTATTTTTCAACCTGATCCCCATCCAAAATGAACAATGAAGGAAATTGGGCAAGGAATTCGGTCAATCCTTCCTGACTTTAATTTTACATTTTTTTAATGTTAATTTTCATTAATTTTTACGTAGTTCCAACTGCCTGACGCATTTCCTCGGTAAAACCGCGGGCACCGAATTGGCCTTAATAAATTGTGGGAATTAATTCATTCTTTAAAGGAGGACCCACAGCTGAGATCGTGGATTGTCCGTTGACCCCCTTTCAGCATTAAATGGTCAACAAAAAATAATAATGCCATATTCCGTGCCTCATCCATGGTTTCGGACGATTTTTTAAATAGAATCCGTTGTTTGTTAGAAAGAACAATGAATTTTTTGAGCGGATTTTGGAAAAGGCGAATTTGGCTTGGGCCTAGCCCAATTTCCGATTGAATTTACCCTCACCTGTGAATTGGTGAAAAATAGAGGCGATTTGGCGGAATTTGAATGAGAATAATGGAACCAATTGAAAAAAATTGATGGGGGATTAGCGATATGGAAATTTGAATGTGGATTCGGCGAAATGAAAATGGAAATCGCCATTTGGAGAACACTCATCAAAGGGAGGGAATGATGATTGCCGCTGGCAATGAAAATTAAAAAGTGGATGGAACGCAAATTGGTTGTGGAATTGGAACCAAACCATAAAATGGTTGTATTTGGTTTGATGAATGAAATAATGCAAAGCTTGCAGTGCGGAATGGGCTACGAGGATTTGCATATCAATACCAAATTCTCCATACAACTTTCACATATTCTCCATTCATTGTTAAACAGCTGCATCTTTTCGGAAAGATGAATGAAAATTGAAAGGTATTTTTGCTTATCTGCATATTTTTACCAAGAAATTTAATTTATTGGATTAAAAAATGATGTGGCAATTTTATAGCCATTTTTATTTGCTCGAATAAATAAATTGGGAAGAAATTATAAACGAAATGAGTCATATAAAAGGAAAAATTTTAACCCTTCAATTTTATTCCTTATCTATTTTATACCTGTCTCTGTCTGTGTGAAAAATCTGAGATCATTTTGATAAAATTAAATGTTTTTTTTATAATTTTACAGTTTAAGGAAGATTTGTCGATCAAATCCATACATATTTAGTATTCATTGAAATGAAAATATGATGTGTGGACAAGTTTTGAGCGCTCTCACGGGGTGGCTCTATTTTTTGTTCCATCTATGTAATCGGATTTATTTTGGGAAGAAAAAGCACAAATGGAAATTGTGAAAAAGTCGATGGGTCGGGAAAATGGTTGATGGACGGAGCCATTCATTCATCATTAAACCCTATTCAATTGGTATTTTTATTTTTCAAATTGTTGAATAGGCGAATTTGTTAGGGCCAAATGAGCGGCTGCATTTTCTTTCTTTTTGTTTTGGATTTGGACACAGCCGCGCAAAAACGGAAAAGGAGGCTGCTGATTTGTGACGGTGTTTATTGGGTTGTTGAGGCGGTTTTAATTGATTTTGTGTTGGGTATTGGTTGGAAGAGTTGAATGGGCGAAAGGCGCGACAAAATCGCCACCAAAACAGCGGCCCCCTTTCCCATTCCCTAAAGTCTCCCCTCTAGCGTCCATTCCCCTCTCCTTTTATTCACTCTTTCCGTTCGCTCGATTGGTTTTGCTTCCTTTCTCCTATACTGCTTTGGGGGAATTGATGTGCTGTTGTGGAATTGGTTGGATTTGGATGGCGCCGGAGACCCCGGCGATAAATGCCCAAAATTGAATAAATGCAGGGAGGTGGCGGCGAATTGTAAAATTGGGGTGCGAAAATTTGTTGAATAAATGGAATTTCGAGTAAATTGTTTATATGAAAACTAATTTAAATCAATTGGAAATGGTTCAGTAGGAGGGAGGCCTAAAGAATCAACAACCTTCCCATCTAACGAATAATCGCTTTTATCAGCGAATGCCATCTTTGCATGGTTGAAGGACATTTTGGCGAACGGATGGAATATTTTTATTATGGGTCATTTGATTGAGGAGAATGTGTTTCTTTATTTAAATTAGTCTTGGAAGCCACTCACTTATAATTAACTTCAATGTTTTATTGTTAAATTATAAGGCAAGGCCAAAGAATGTTGGACTCTCATCAAAGTCAATCTCGTCCCATTGTTTGCTGTCCGGTTGTCCTCCTCCCTTCCATTCCACTCGTCGTTAATATTGAAATGAATGTGTATCGATGTCGGCTATAAACGACGGTGGTAGTGGCCAAAGGAAGGGGGATGGGCATTTTGTGGGGGCGCGCGGAAAGAGGGGATCGACAAAAGATAGAGGAGGTGCGCTACCGTTGGAAGGAGGGGAGGCTGGCTGAATGACTGGGAATGTTTGTAATGGGACAAACAACAACAATCGAGGGGCCTTGGTAACTGAGGGATGGGGACACTCGTCGATGGTGCAAAGAAGATGAGGAATGAGGACGACGAGACTTATTCCGGAAAGCGAGATTGATCGGGAGCACTGTTGCTGCTGGTGGAAAGGGTGGGGGTGGAAGAATGGGGCCAATTTATTTGCAGATGCTAGCTACTTAAAAGAGGGAAAGAAGCAACAACCGATATAGAATAGGGAAATGGGCGAGAGCGTTGAATGATGGGAAAAGAGTGGAGGGATTGGGGATTGATCGAGAATGGAGAGAAGGGAATCATCGGCCGGCAGCAGCAGAGAATGGTGACAGATGGTCCATGGAAATGGAACTCTCGAACCACTCATAAAAGTGAGCTGCTGGATAAGCTGGGAAAATACTGCCGGTGGATGAAAACAGCTGTATGGACAATATCTTATTTTTCAAAAATAAACATTTTTTACTCGAATTTCAATCAATCAGAGGAAAAGACGATGATGATGAGATTTTTGCAAATTTTCTTTCTGAAAATGTAGATAAAAAACACTTTGCATTTGCAGTAGATTTATTCAAATAACGAAAATGAATTAGTGAAAATTATCAAAAAATTAGTTTTAATTCTTGGTTTTGTTTTTGGCCAAAATAATGTACCCCAACCTTGATTCATGAACAAGAACAGGGGAAAAATTGGTGTAAAAGTAAAGAAAAGAATTTTGTTTGTCTACAAAAATAGAAATACAAAAGAAAAATCGTTAAAAATTTCATTTGCCGCCAATTTAAAAAATAATGAATATTCTTTTTTTTTATTTTTATTTATGCATTCGCCTCGCCATCGCATCAGAAAGATATAGATTAAGCATGAAGTCCGCAATTTGTTTGTCTTGTCATGTCATTTGTCAAATGTCAAGAGAAAAGGTTTTTGCCGAACGAATAAGAAGTTCTTTTTGCCGAATAAATCGGTTTCTTTTGCCGAAAGTTTAATAACCCGTTGGTGTTTGTTCCTAGAACCTAGACGCATAAACTTATGCCCATTTTTTAAAGCTCGTCGAGGCGCGTTGTTAGATATATAGTTTGTCAGAGTTTGGTTCAAAATTAAAAGAATTATAAACCCAAAAACCGTTTAATACCTTTGTATTTAATCAAAACATGACAATTTATATACCCTTCTGCTGCGCGTTTCGATTATAAAAATGGGAATAAGTTTTATGCGTCTAGGATCCAACACCAACGAGTTATTAAACTTTCGGCAAAAGAAATCGATTAATTCGGCAAAAAAACCACACCCCGAAATGTTAATTGTATTGTATCCACATAATCCCCGTCAACCCTACAGCGTAAATAGAACATTTAATAGGAAAAATCTTAAAGTTGGTAGTTTAAATAGTTAGGGTTTGTACGATCAAGGAGAAACCGAATATCGCATTCGTTTTTCAATAACTAGATTGTCTGAATTGATATCGGTTCATAAACCTGTTTTTTTTTACAATTTTATCATTTATCAACGAATGAAGTAAAATTAAATTTCATACATTTCAGCAAAAAGTGCATATTATTTGAATATCAAATTCAATTTTAAAATCATTCGGATAAAATGGAAGCCAATAAAGGTTTTATAAATGTTAATTGTTTTTAATAAAATGCAAAATTTAAGCACAACAAGATTCGGACAAATCGACTGGAGTAATTACAATGAAAATCGAGAAGTTCAGCCAATTCACGAATCAAAAAGGAAAAGCTGGTCGCAGACTTAGTGATCCAATCTATCATCGAGGGCTACCATGGAGAATTCTTGCCAAAACTAAGGAACATAAGTACCTTAAAGGTCTCAGCTATTTCTTGCAATGCAATGCAGAAGATCAAGGTTTTTTTAACAAATTATCTTCAAAATTAACAATTTGGTTAAGACACAAACTGGGGTTGCCGTGCATCCGCCAAGTTGAAATTGTTGGCCCAAAAGGAAGGAAAGAAAGACCATATTCCTGAAACGATCAACCACACTTACTATGCAGAGGATAATCAATGGGGCTTTCCAAAGTATATGACATTTCAAGTAAGCACTTGATTATTACTTATTAGAAATTTATATTATGCAAAAATTGTCTCAAAAATCAAACAAACTAATAAGATATAAATTATTTGATTATATATTTTGCTATTTGCTCTTATAATAATTATTTTCACTCATCAACAGGTATTGATGGATCCCAAAAACGGCTGGTATGACAAGTCGACCGATTCAATCATTCTCAGTGCCGAGATTAATGCGGATGAGCCATTCGAGTAAGTAAAATAAATAATGGAATTTTTTGATTGAGAGTCATTTAGTTTTCAATAATTTATAAATTTTAGGAAGCAACCTGAAATGAGTAAAGATGTGGGCAATTTGTTCGACAAAGGGGACAAATATTCAGACTGCATTTTGGTCTCATCGGATGAAGTCGAATTCAAGGTTTTCCATTAATTTTTATCATTTATTAGTCAAATTTATATTTTCAGGTCTACAAAGGAATTTTGGCATGTCGCTCTCCGGTTTTCGCAGCAATGTTTGAGCATGGAATGGTCGAAGCGCAGAATGGAATCGTCCAAATTGAGGACATCCGATCGGAAGTGTTGGAACAATTACTGCGTTTCATGTTGGTTTACTCATTTTTATTAAATTTATAACTGATTTTATCGGAAAATATACACAATTTCAGATACAGCGGGAAAGAGCCGAATATGGAGAACATTGCTGATGAATTATTGAGTGCGGCCGACAAATATGAACTTCTCCAGTTGAAGGTAATACAAGAAGCAAAATTTAACTAATAAAATTCACATTTGCAGAAGTTTTGTGAACGCAAATTGGTCACTTCCTTGGATGATGAGAATGCATGTGGATTGCTGGCTTTGGCTGATCAACATTCTGCAAAACTTCTCAAAGCCGAGGCCATCAAATACATCCAACAAAATGCAGAAAAGGTTGAATAAAAATTGATTTGATCAATCAAAAAAAGTTAACATTTTAAAGGTCAAGCAAACGGAGGGTTGGAAAATGTTACTCAACGGGAATTACGGTGAATTGGTCGATCAAATTGTGGCGGCGATTGCTGGGAAATAGAACTGAGGAAATGATGCGGTGCAAATTTGGAACGGGTTAAAATGTGATCTTCACTTTGACTTAAAAATAATCCAATATATCATTCTTTGCTTTATTACTATAAATTGATCTTCATGATAAGAATTGTCTTTCATTCTATTCCACTTATTATTTGTTGATGTTAAGAACAATTTTCTCTTCAATTCTTGCCAGAAAATTGTGATATATAATTATTGTTTTTTGGAATAAATATAGAGCATAATTTCATTTGTTTAAAAATTAAATTGAATGGTTTCATCTTGGTCTTGAATCCCTAATTAGTAGATGATATTGATTGGTAGAGGAAAATCGATAATAAATTTAGTGGTCTTTTTGTTCAAAAATGAGAATACATTTATTAAATTTATTTTTTAAATAATTTGTGATCAAAATAGTCGAAACAAAACATTCTAATGAAAGAAAATCGATAAGTCAAATATTATATTTTTGTCGTTGCTTCTTTGCTTCCTCAAAGGCCATTTGTTCGCGTAGGAATTTTGCTCGTTCTTCTCGTCTAAAATTGAATATTTCAATATGTTTCAATGGTTTAATTAACCTTTTATATTCTTTCAATTGTTCAGTAAATCGCCGATATCTAAAAGTTAGAGGAATTTTGTATTTGAAAATCAATTTATAAATTATTTACTGTGCCATTTGCTTTTCTCGTTCTGCTTTCTTTTCTGGCGTTTCATTGTCCATTGAGTCGGCAATTGATTGAGCATATTGATGGAAAAATGGATGATTGAAAGCCCAAACCGCAATGACGGGAATGGCCACAATGAGAATGACTCGAGCAACTTCTAATCTAAATTATGGAAGAATGGAAATAAATTCATTTTTATAAATAGTTTTTGATGTTTAAATGCCGAATTGGAACTAGTAGTAAAGTTAACGTCGCAATTTACAAAAGTGAAGGTGGTACTTTTAGTTTTGCATCCTAAGTCCGGTCTAGCTCCGTTTTGTAGAGCATCCAGGACAAAAAAAAACTTTGGGAGTTCGAAAAGAAAGTTCGATAGGTTTAGGGTTGGCTAATAAGGTTCATATTTCATAATGAAGGTTTTTATAAAATTTTTTCGAAAATATCCAGTGAGGGTTTGGTAGCGATTTCAGGGGTCCTTCTTGGGAAGATAGCACCCCGGAGTGCCATGGCCCATGGGAAAGAGTTTTTGTAAAATACACTAAAAACCAAAAAATGTTCGCACTCACGCCTATCGGCGTTCTCAAAATGAAATTTTTGAGAGCACCCTGACTCAGAGTTGGTGTAATGTCTTGACCGCGCACTTCCCCCTCTGGAAAACCTGGAACCGTCACTTCCGGTCCAACCTCCATTTTTGTAAATTGCGATTAAACTACATATTCGGTTAAATTCTTTGACAAATGTCAATTTCAATTCATTTTACTATTTAATTATTCAATTGAAATAAACCTGAATGTAAATTTTTGCTTGGGTGTCCTGGACCGATTCCAATAATCATCCCTGGTTTTCTTCATATTTGCTGCAATTTTTGTCTGCATTTCGTCATTTATCCGCAACTCCCTCTGCCTCTCAATCCATTTTCTCATTCCTTCCGCCATTTTTAACTAATAAAATTAATTTAAAATCAATTTTATTTATTCCAAAAATGAAATAATATGCAGGAAATGAATCCTTTTAACATTTGAAATATGTGAACATTTTTTAATATAAAAAACATTTTTTGACAAAGTCGTATATATGTTTCATCAATTTTTTATAATAATTCAAATCGAATAAATTTGCTTTTGTGAACAAAAAATGGGCACATTTTTAATATTGACTAAAACAATAATTTTGATGCGAATAATTGACTGGGAACTGGGATATTGGCTGGCAACATTGGAAAATGTGTGGCATAATTTTCGGGAATAGGAATAATAAATTGGATTGAATTGAATGAATTTTAACATTTTTGACGAGATTTAACACAATAGAAAAAAGAGGAACAAAAATATATCGCTAGAAATTTATAGAAAACCGGAAAGAAGAGAGAGGTGGGTGGGTGAATCGGATAAATATATTGCACAGTGAATTTTGTGTTCGTTCAGTCAGTCTTCCAAATCCTCGGCCGGTGAATCATAAGCTAATGGCCTTAAATTTAAATTTTATTTTTCATTTTAAAAATTAATTTACATTATGAATGGCTGATTCCGGGTGCGCTTAGTGTGACCATAGGTGGTTGACGGTTTGAAGCATTGGGTAATCAGCGAATCATCCAAATCCATTGTGGCATTCAATGGTGATTCCTTTAGTAAATTTATTTTATTTTTGTCTAAACTTAATGGGAACCTGTTGAGAGAAAAATTCATCATAATATTGAATGTGAATTGCGTCGAAATGTTGTTGTTCTGCTGGCGTGGATTTCACCAATGATTTGGACCGCTTAATCGCCAAATGTTTAATGTTGTTGTGAGTCGGCGTCGGTTCTTCTCCATCTTCCGATAAAAGTCCATCCTTTAAAACAATTTATTCAAATAATTTTCTTATATTTATTTAAACCTTCTGTGCCCTTGCTTTGCATTCTTCTCCGCTTTTCTTCTTTGTCGATCCCTTGCTGACTGCTTCGGCAATTTTGTTCCAGTCGCTTTCCGATTTTGGGTTGATGGCCAATGCAATTGCCAACTAAAAAGCAATAAAATTTAATATTTATTAAATCAAAAATGCTTACATTGAGATTTGCCAATTCTTTATGTCCCCATCGTTGAGTGTTGTTGTTGTTCACAAGTGAATTTGAAGGTGATGCAATGGATGATTTCGGCTTAATTGGATTTGCATTGCCACGTTTGCGTTCTTTTTGTTGTTGTTGTTTACGAGGCGATTTCTGCTGCTTTTTGCGCGGCGAAGGCGAAGTTTTTTGCTTTCTCATTGAATTTTGAATAGGAAGGACAAGAAAGACTGCTTAATACTGCTTAATAATCGTCGATTATGAATTCTGAATTGAATAAAAATGTGAAAATTAAAATAATTTTATTGATCATTCATTTTTTGTTAAAAGAATTCACGTCAAATTAAAGCAAAAATAAATGATTTTAGGTAGGGAGGGTGGCGTGTTCGCGCGGCGCGTTTCACTGTTCGATCTCAATATGTTCTTGCCATTTTAACATTTACAAAATTAATGCTAGTCCCACAATGGACGACGTGTCAAGCGTCCGTGTCAAGCGTCCGCGTTTTGCTCCCACAGTGAGTGCGTCCGCAGCACGTTGCGTGGCACGGAGCGCAGCGCTTGACACGGACGCTTGACACGCAGATGCTCCCACAATGCACCCCGACGCTCAACGCTCGACACGGACGCTTGACACGGATCGTTTCAAAAAAAGTTTGAAAAACGCGGACGCGCAGCACTTTTCTCTATGCATTGTGGGAGCAAATCGTTCTGCGTGTCGAGTGTTGAGCGCTGCGCTGCGCATTGCGCGTCCGTGTTAATATCAATTTTTTGCTCCCACATTATTTAAGGAGAAAATAGGCCCGGACGCTTGACACGCAGCGCTTGACACGGACGCGCTGAGCGCGCTTCATTGTGGGACAAGCATAAGAAACTGGTTTAAAGCTTTACAATTTGCTAAATCCGAAAAATCATTGATTTTGTTGGTTTAATCCCCGGCCGATCGATAAATTAGCCGAAAGCCAGTTTGGATAAAATATCTTAAACGCATACGCATAGGACTTTTTTTTGGGGGAATTGCGAATTGCGCGTAGAGAGAGTTGTGTAGCATAGCAGTGCATGTGCACTCGGCTCTCGCTTTCGTTGGCACGAACAATACACTAATTTCAGGAATAAGACTCGGGAATTCATTTTATAAAATATTCCAGATCATTTTTACGGCTAAATTAATTTAATGCAACCAATCAAAATAAAATCAATTTATAAAACATCAATAATTTTAATTCAATTCATCATTTTTACATCAACTCAAGATATAAAAGATCAATGTAGAATATGCAAATTTTTGGTCAAAAGCTTTATGGATGTAAGTCAACAATTGATGATGATTAATGAAGAAAATTTCAGGGCTTGGACAGAACAGTAAAGCTTCATTTTGGTGGCGGTAATACGGATTGGGAGGAGAAGAAACTTGGAAAATTTAAAACAAGGTTACGAAAATTTTTATTCTTTCTCATCTATTTTTTTCAGTGAAACTCGTTTTGTTGAAGTGATGGAAAGTATTTGCGCTGGTGGTGAGGACAAGGAGAATAGGTTCAAAGTATGGTTTAAGAAAAATTATTCACATTAATAAAATTAATTTTAGTGTCATTCATTGGCAGAAAAACACGAAGAATTACTAGAAAAATGGTTTTTTGCACATCAAGATGAGGGACCGAGATTGGAAGAATTTTTATGCAATCAAAATCTTCAATTTTGTTGTGAAGAAGGATATTTTGGACCAAATTGCGCTCCATGTCCTGGAATAAAACAATCCGGTCAACCATGCTTTGGGAATGGCAAATGTGATGTAAGAATATTAAATTAAAATATTTAATAGACAAATTTTAATTTTTAGGGAAGTGGGTCGAGAATGGGAGATGGGAATTGTTCATGTTGGCCTGGTTATATGGGCAAAATGTGCAGTAATTGTGATTCAAATTATTTTCCAATTCAACAAAATTCCACATTCATTCAATGCGGAGGTAATTAATTATGAAAAATATTAAATTAATTTTAATTAATTTTTAGAATGCTTTGATGGTTGTTCAGGTGGATGCACAGCTGAAGGGCCAAAAGGTTGCAAATATTGCAGAAGTGGATATTCAATGGATGAAGAAATTGGATGCAAAGGTTTTGCTTTATTGTATTTTAATTGATTATGAAAATTACAAAAGATATTGACGAATGCACTGATGCAGATAAATGCACAAAAAGCAATGAAATTTGTGTCAATACCGAGGGATCTTTTGAATGCAAATGTGCTGATGGTTTCAAACGTTCAACAGATTCAGGCGAATGCGAAATCGATATTGAAGGTTAATATTCACTAAAATTAAATAAAAATGGTCTCTTCACTATCATCCCCTTCTACCAAAATTAAACCCTTTGACCCTATTCACCCGGAATATTTACCTAAGTGGAAATTGGTTTAAGCTCAACCTCCAAATCCATGGCTTGGACCTGTCCAATTGCTTCGCATCATTGCCTATTCCTCATTATTGATGATTTCTTTTTTTGTTTTCTCTTTGCACCGTTCAACCCTTACAATTTCCCTGAATGTTCTTACAATATTTTTTGTTCTTCTAATCGACTTTTACTACGAAGAAGAAATTATGAATAAAATCAGGCACTTAAAAAATAATAATTTATTTAAAAATATAAATTTAAATTTTAGAAGATGGAGAAGAACAATCTGAAACCGAAAAAGAAAAGGATGAGGACGAAAATGCTGATGAGAAAAAGATGGAAGAACAAAAAGAAAATATGGTTAAAGAGGAACTTTGAAGAAATATTTTCAATTGAATTTTATATGGGTTTTCTGTGATCTGTCATTTTTATACAATATTTATGTTTTTGAGGAGGAAGCTTTCAATTTGTCAACAATTTTTTGAATGTTAAGGCCTTTTTATATTGTTGTTATTATTTTTGTATAAATTCTTGGGTCGAAAATTGAATTAACAAGTTAAATAAAGTTTATATGCTTTTTAATACCTTTAAACTGTTAAATCATTTTACAACATTTCAACGTCTCGCAGATGTATCTAAAGAATATTTGTTTGAAGGAGCAACTTTTGGACTTAATTGACGATTTGGAAACAATAATAAAACAAGTAAAATTGACCAATTAATTATAAAAATTAATGGAAATGTTCAGATTTTGGAAACATTTTACATTGATAGAAAATTGACGGACAAAGAAGTTCAAGAAAAAGTGACCCAATTTATTGGACAATACAATGAAAAACAGACAGAATTAGCAGAATTGTTGGGCAAAGGTAAATTTGCTTTAAAATTATGTAAAAAATTTTTAATTTACAGTTGAGGAAAATCAAGAAATGGAACGTTATATTCGGCAATTGGAGAAAATTGTTGAATGCAAAGACAATTTAATCAGCAAAATTGCCACAGAACTTAAAATCATTGAAAATTCGCTGAATGAGGCAACATTTCAGGTTTAAATAAATTAAATAATTAAAATATTTAATATTTTAAGGCAGAAAAGAAATTACAATCGGTCAAACAATCTGAGGTGAATCGAGTTTTCTCGGAGGATGTCATTCGATTTGCACATTTGATCAGTAAACATCATTCCGTTGCAAGTCCAGCATATTGGAAAATTGGTGATCCATCTCGGCCATTTCCAACTGAAGCCAATTTCAGTTGTAGTGCTTTGTTATTGAGTCAAACACAACCGGTAAAATTCACGCTCAAAAATTAATCATTTTAATATCTTACCAAAAGAATGCACCATATCTCATACAACAGGGAGGACAAATGCAAATGAAACCGAATGTTGGAATATATAATTTGCCTCCCGGAATGCAACAAAAACCATTCACACCAAATTCTTCTCGACTGAACATTTTCCAACCTAATATGGGCTCACCGGCTACTGGCACTGGCTCTCCAAGAGGAAGACCACCGGGCGGTAATATTTCTATTTTGTTTAGGGCAATTTATTTTAAATTTTCAGGCGCCCGAATGTCATCGCCCTCGCCGCGTTCTTTCCCAAAAATTCTTCAACGTAATTCATCCCAACAAAGTCCCCGTTTCCCATTGTTGATGACCGGCCAACATCCTCAAATGTCATCTCCTTCCCAACAATCTGCGGGCGGCTCTCCAATGGTCCAAATGGGCGGTCCCGGTGGATTTATGTCGCCCACTCATCAGCAACAACAAATGATGATCAATTTACCGCCAAATATGAAGCAAGGACCAATGCAAATGATGCCGGGAACAAGCAGTGCAGCGGCTGATATTCCAAGAGTTGAACAAATGTCCAGTTCGAGTTCAAGTACAAGCAGTGATGATGAAATTTAATGACAAATCCATTTTCCAATTTAAATAATTTATAATGTTTTCGATTATTTTATTCCATTATTTTATATAAAAATTTCAATTGAAAATAAACCTTTACCATAAATGTGGAGAACGGAAATAAAGATTTATATAGAAATTAGAAAATAGTGGAATTCTGATGTCGAAATCCAAAAAATAATTTGAATATATTTGTATTTGATGATATCAGATATCGGCATTTTATAATGTGCCCTATTCGTAAATAGGGAATCTTGAATAGAGAGTAGAGAAGAGACTCTCTAACATTTTATTTTATGCTTCAAATTCATATTTTCTATTTTCAAACGCATTTTTTCATAAATTTTAATTTTTTGTTTTTAAATTATTGGTTTTTGTATTTCCATTTCCACTAATTCTGATTTTTTGTGTTTTCCGGAAAGAATTCTGATTTTTTGTGTTTTCCGGAAAGAATTCTGATTTTTTGTGTTTTCTGGAAATAATTCTGATTTTTTGTGTTTTCCGGAAAGAATTCTGATTTTTTGTGTTTTCCGGAAAGAATTCTGATTTTTTGTGTTTTCCGGAAAGAATTCTGATTTTTTGTGTTTTCCGGAAAGAATTCTGATTTTTTGTGTTTTCCGGAAAGAATTCTGATTTTTTGTGTTTTCCGGAAAGAATTCTGATTTTTTGTGTTTTCCGGAAATAATTCTGATTTTTTGTGTTTTCCGGAAATAATTCTGATTTTTTGTGTTTTCCGGAAAGAATTCTGATTTTTTGTGTTTTCCGGAAAGTATTCTGATTTTTTTTGTGTTTTCCGGAAAGAATTCTGATTTTTTGTGTTTTCCGGAAAGAATTCTGATTTTTGGTGTTTTCCGGAAATAATTTTGATTTTTTGTGTTTTCCCGAAAGAATTCTGATTTTTTGTGTTTTCCGGAAAGAATTCTGATTTTTTGTGTTTTCTGGAAAGAATTCTGATTTTTCGTGTTTTCCGGAAAGAATTCTGATTTTTTGTGTTTTCCGGAAAGAATTCTGATTTTTTGTGTTTTCTGGAAATAATTCTGATTTTTTGTGTTTTCCGGAAATAATTTTGATTTTTTATGTTTTCCCGAAAGAATTCTGATTTTTTGTGTTTTCCGGAAAGAATTCTGATTTTTTGTGTTTTCTGGAAAGAATTCTGATTTTTCGTGTTTTCCGGAAAGATTTCTGATTTTTTTTGTGTTTTCCGGAAAGAATTCTGATTTTTTGTGTTTTCCGGAAAGAATTATGATTTTTAGTGTTTTCCGGAAATAATTTTGATTTTTTATGTTTTCCCGAAAGAATTCTGATTTTTTGTGTTTTCCGGAAAGAATTCTGATTTTTTGTGTTTTCTGGAAAGAATTCTGATTTTTCGTGTTTTCCGGAAAGAATTCTGATTTTTTGTGTTTTCCGGAAAGAATTCTGATTTTTTGTGTTTTTTTTTTATTAATTCTGATTTTTTGTGTTTTCCGGAAATAATTTTGATTTTTTATGTTTTCCCGAAAGAATTCTGATTTTTTGTGTTTTCCGGAAAGAATTCTGATTTTTTGTGTTTTCTGGAAAGAATTCTGATTTTTCGTGTTTTCCGGAAAGAATTCTGATTTTTTGTGTTTTCCGGAAAGAATTCTGATTTTTTGTGTTTTTTTTTTATTAATTCTGATTTTTTGTGTTTTTTTTTATTAATTCTGATTTTCTGTATTTTCACTTTTGTGTTTACATATTTTGAATTTTTTATTATTTTTACTAATTTTTTTATACAAAAGTTTTTAATCAAATCGTTTTAAATATTTCACATCGATTTGTAAAATAATTATGTGATTAAGATTCATTTGTGTAATTGTTGATCAAGGTATTTGTGTTAGGTGATCCAAATCCAAATTGTTGTTGAGTAGCCATGGAATTTGCCAATTGTTGCACATCCTTTTCTTTGAATATTTTCTTGAGGGCAGGAAAATATTGGTTGAATTTTTGCCGATAAACATTGCTGGATAAAAATTGAAAATATTAATAATTATTTTATAAAAATCCCAATTAAAATATTGATACTATAGTAAAAGTCTAGAATATCGGTACTACTATAATTTTTAGTTTACCAAAACATAAGTTGGAATTGTCGTTTCAGACGAATTTAATTATTTAGATTGTTTTTATTACTTTTCTAGCCAAGGTTTTAATTAAATTTAGCTTTTTAATCCACAAATTGTACCTCATAAAATATAGAACTGGGCCATTTGCACTGAACACAACAATAATCCAAAGTGCCATTGTACCAGCCATTATTCTTCTTACAAACAAATTTGGGAAGCCAAAATAGTAGAAATAAAGTTGCACACTGCTTCGAAATGCAACACCAATCAAATTTAATGAAATTATGAAAAGCAATGACCGAATCAATCGTTGATTATTTTCACTGACGGCTGCAATTTACGGAAAATTTTGAAAAAAGATACAGTATAAAAAATTTTTCTTCCAGAATTAATGTTACCTTTTTTAATATTGGGCACAAAATTTACAACCAAGCCAATAAGCCCATAAATTGACATCAATAGTCCGCTCATTATCAAATTCCTGTACCTCATTAGGGAACCCCATTCCGTGGTTTGGCCAAAATCATTTCCTGAACATTGGACCATTCTATGGGAAAAAACAATTTTTTTTTTAAAAAATTATGATCAAAATATAAATTACCCAATTATAAATTTTTATAAGACAAACATTTGCTAATATTTGTCAAAATTAAAGCATTCATTTTGCAACTTCTATGGTAAAATTTTATTCGTTTCGCTCTCAAATAACGAAGTTCAATTAATTTCAAGATTTATTCTTCGATTTAAGATGAAAGAAATGAAATTTTAATTTAAATCGAAATTTAATAATATCATAAACATAAAAATAATATGTTAAATTTTCTATCTTTTTGAAATTACTGAAAATTAAAGAAATTATGTAAAATATTTATCAAAATTTTGTATTTTTTGTATGTTTATTTATAAGTTATAACAATGCTTACACATCCAAACTTGGAAATAAATCCATGAACATCACCCAAAAATCATAGCCAGCATAGATGAGAATCAACAGTCCATAAACAATGAGAAAATATGTTTAGTAGGTTTTGTTCCTTTTTTTGTACCTGTAAAAAACATTGAAATAAAAAGAATGGAATGAGTTTTCTCTATAAAATTAAAAATAAAGCTAAAAATAATTAATTAGAAATGAATTAAAATTATTGTTTAAAAATTGAGAAAATTCTAAACGAGGAAGGAAATTTGATAAAAAATTAGTTAATTATTTTTTGGTGCTATATCAATCTAGCAGCAGAGGAATTTGCTTCGTATCGTAACCCGAAAGGATTCTGTCCCCATTCTTTACCAAATTGGATAGAACACAGAGAGCAGCCGATCCATGCCCGTAAGGACCATCACCAATTGGGCCATGTCGCCACAAAGAACCATCACAAATAGTATCCAAAAGCATTGTTCATAGCGAATGAAGCGGATGCCTGTCAAAACAATGGCCAAACTGATATGAAAACTAGCATTGTCAAAAAGGGAGAAAAAGCAATCCAATGCGATCAACAAATTACACATTCCGTGCAATGATCTTAGAATGGGGGTGTTTAGGCTAATTTATAATTAATTATTCGATTTTCTCTATTTATATAATCTTTTCTATGCAAATTTTTGAGTTCAAAAAATTCAAAATAATCAAAATTAATTGAAAAAGTTAGCAAATTTATTACCCAAAATTAATTTCTAAAAAATGAAGCAAATTTAATTAATTGTTTTAAATTTTTAATACGGTATTTCCAATTCTAACTTCTCTTTATATGTGACGAATACGGTGGCAAAATTGCAAATAAATCCAAAAGAGGCAAGCACAGAACGGCCAACAGTGAAACCAATCAAAAATAATGCCTGCTGGGGCCCATCATCACGAATGAAGTATTGGTACCACTACAAAATTAAAGAAAGATTAAGAATATTTTTTTATACAGTAAAGGGAGCTATATTTATGTTTTTGTGTAAATAAAGAGAATTCAATGACATCAAATAGTTTTTAATATTTTCGTGCCAAAAATGAATTAAAATTGATATCGAATATATTTTGAATATTATGAATATTTTTCATATTTTTATTTTTTTTCCAGTAAATTGTTTAATATTAGGATATGATTAAGTCATTTTCATTAATTAATTTTATTCTATTCTTTTAAAATGAAAATATTAAATTCCTTTAATCGTATCAATTCACTTTTGACATGTATTTGGATTTTATAAATATTCAAAGCTTTTAAATGTTATTGATATGCTACCAAATTCAGTGAATAAATTTAATTTTACTTTACCAAATCCGCCGATGAATTATAAGAAGATGACATTATTCGAGAATTAATCAATGAAATAAATTTTTAATTATTCTAAAATTGAAAAAAAAATTTTACAGGTCTAATTGTATGCCAATTTATAGTTTTTTGACAATACAATTTAAAAGAGTGCAAAGGATTTTGTATTTGGCATGTGCCTAAAAACAATAATGTAGTGTGACCAAAAACAAAAATTGTCAGTCAATTTTGTATTTCAAGAAAATTAATTCTTTGAATTTATAAAAGAAATTTAACCATTTAAATATATTATTTCATTTAAAGATCAGTAATTTACAAAAAATTTCTGAATTAAGAAGCTTAATACTGATTTGATCAAAATTTTTGAAATATTCTCAAAAATAATTAAACAGCACTGATGTACTATATCTAATTAATTGAAAATATATGAGCTCTTTTCAAAAATACTTTAATAAATGATAGCACGCCATTTACCATTTGCTCATTAAGAATTTTCCCTTTATAATTTTGAATTTTGGGTACAATTAATATTGCTTAAATTTGTTATATAAATATGTCGCCTGCTAATGCTAATTAATTATATAAAAAAAACAAAATGAATAAAATTCAAGTTATTTAACAAAAAATCTTGTACTTTTAATTTCTTTTATACTGAAAAATTAAAAAATATTTGTGGGAATATATAAAATTTAATAGGAGAGAGAAAAATTAAAATTATAATTAAATTTAAAATATCACCAAATTATTTTATATTCAAGGGAAAATTTTGTAATTGTCTGGCCTTTGTGTACAATTTTGAATTATTTATGCAAAAGCACAAAATCAGCAGGTGGTCTGAAATCTGAATTTTGTAAAGAAGAAAAATGGCAATATTAAAATAAAACAAATATTTTTTAAATTAAATTAATATTGAAATAAATGAATTACTTTTGTCTAGATATTAATAAATTCATTTAGAAAATTAAAATTTGATCAAAACAATATCCAGATTTTTTCCAAAACAATTCTTTTATTTATAACATTTAGAATTTTTATTATTTTTAAAAAATAATCCATTTTTAAATAATCATTCATCATTTTGACTTTCAATTTTTGTTCAAAATTTTTTCGAGAATTTTTAATAAAAATTTTTGTAATGAAAAACCCAAAATGGATGACGACATAAAAATTCTTTATAATTGTTATATTTTTTAAAAGCGAAAATTCAATTAATCAAAAATGCTTTTTTCCCATTTTATTCAAACAATTGAATGAATTTTTTGATGCTTATTATTTGTTTTTTTTTCATTTTCGAAATTTTCATGAATGGAAATACGATGGATTTTGAATTGAATAAAAATTCTTTTTTCTTTTATTTTATTTTGCTTGAATAATCAAAAAACATTTTCCTTTTGTTCATTTTTGTATAAAATTTTATAAAAGAGGCATTTTTCAGGGATATATAAGTAGACAATTTGCCTAGCAGAAATATCATTTCGAATCAAAAACTTTTAAGAAATTCTTATTCCAAGAATTTTTTCAACTCTGACTGAGTGATTTTCAGAAAACTTTTCATATTTCGATAATTCAAATTTTACGTTTAAATAGAATTTTTAAGAATTATTGGCAAAAAATTTACCTGAAAATGAATTCATTTACCTTTCTTTCATTTATGGCGGTGATGGTTTTCTTCTTCTCTTCAAATGAAGGTAATAATGAAATTGAAAAATAATAGGAAAGTAAAAAATTTAATGTTTCGATTAAGTATTCCATTCTTTTAATACCAAATTTCGAATATTGTAAAAGAATTTCTATTAAAAAATAATAATTATAATAATTTAAAGCATTTTCTTTTTTTTTATAATATTTTTCAGCATTCCAATGTGTGGACAATACCGGCGATATCGATGTGGACAATGATGATGTTGATGGGCCGAATATGTTCATGTCGAAGATTGTTGCCCACAAACAATCGCCTCGTTTTTCTCCCCTTTCCCGTTTGATGAAAAGAGCCATTGGGGATGATAGTGAAGAGGGAAAATGCCAAGCCGATGATGGCGCCTACTGTATCAATGCCAGCTGTGTTGGTCAGTTTTATTTCATTTATCAATTTTAAATAGAATTTTGTGTCCAAAAATTTGCTTGCAAATTAAAATTTATTGGAAAGATTTTGGCCACATTTTTTCAACATGGGTGCCTCCCGAGTTCATTTTTGAACTCACAAAAAGCAATACAACCCATAAATATATTAATTGTCCTAATCTAGGGCAAAATTGTTCGGGACGAGAGCTGGGCCTTATAGGCTCTCCTCTCGGACCGTCGCTGGAGGCCTAACTCACCCAATGAATGGGATTAGGGATAAGGGGAAACTTAAGATTATTATTTTTATTTATCAATTGTGCCGGAAAATGAGAATAATAAATTGAAAGGCAAAAAGACGATAGAAGCAGAAAAGGGCTAGTTTAAAAAGAGAGATTGGGGCAATATTTGATTGATAGGGTGACGAGCCGATTAGGCAAAGGTGAGGGTACAGTAGGACAAATAGGAAAGACCCTTATGCATTGTAAGCATTGGTATTGGTATTGACATATATCATTTCTAATATTCATTCTCAAATAAAATATTCTCAAATTTTTATTTATTGGGAAAAATTCGAAATTCAATTAATTTTTAAGTGGACGAGGAACGTCAAACTGTGCAATTTTGCACCGGTCCAATGACGGAAAGAGTCACTGGCGATGATATTTGCGAGATGATCAACAATTTGTGCGAGGATGACTTCGGAGGAAATGGAGATTGCACTGCTTGCAATGAGGATAATTGCAACGAATGAATAATGGGAGGAGAATTTTGTGGAGATGAAATGATGAAAATAAATATTTTTGGATGTGAATTATTCCACTCATAATTTTATTGACAATTGTGGAATTTGGATAAAATTAATCAGTCAATTTTTGATTACTCTTTGTGAATTAAAAAAGTTAGCATATTTTTCCCAGCCCATGGCTGCTGACTAATAAATTAATAATAAAATAAGAATTATTTCAAGAAATCTTTCCAAAAACAATGAATTAATCATAACTTAGAAAAAAACCAAATTAAAATGGAAACGATAAAAAATTGGCAAATCAGGAAATTTACTATTAAAATATTTAAAATAAAATTGAAAACCATTTTAAATAATAAAAATTATTTTTATGCATATCTGTGACCACAGTGAAAACCAATTTTCCCGAAAAAATGATATTGAAATTAATCTAATTCACAGATTCCATTTATTCAAATCCTCATTCCAACCATAAAGGGCAAACTTAAAATTTTGGAATATTGAAATATGGTTGGCCAAAACCCAAAACTACTAGGTTTCTTGTCATATTCAAATTTATTTCCTCCCAACACGAATAAATTTGTGGGGATCGAATTATTTCATGGTGGCATTTCAATTCGAATTTTATTTGCATTTTTAATTCCAGCATGAAAGGGCAAAAGTGGATTTGAATAAAATGAGAATGTGGCCCCATAAAAGGGAGTAAATGAATTGGGAAAGTTTGTACAAAAGGGCATTCCTGGAATTCAATTCAAATAAACAAAAAATGAATGCATCCCGTCTCCTTCTCTTGATGATTTATTTGTGGATTTTGGCTGCTTTTATTTTCAATTATTCAACAGCCGCGAAGAAAAAAGTAAGAAAAAATCATCAAAAATGCATGACATACAAAAATCCAGCATATAGCAGTGAAATGAGCCAAAATGGCCATAAACGAGTGAAACGGGTAAGTCTATTTGATTTGATTATAATAAAATCGCGTAAGGTGTGCCCAGCGAGGGTGGACAGGACCAAATTCTAAATTCTTTCTTCGATAGAGCCTTTCGGCAACACCGATTAATTATTGATGGCATTTTGTAGGGAAAAATATATAGTAACTAAAAATTTCTTATAAAGGCAAAAAGATGCCGTCGATCAAATAATACATTCATTTTTTCCTTTCCAAATTCCTCACTTCCTAATTTTAATATCAAAATTTAATGAAAAATATAAATAAAATTGCCCAATTTAGTGTCCACAAAATTTCAAATGTATTTGAAAAGAACTTATTAAAAAGGATGATAATTAAGTTGATAATTAGGTACAAGCATAAAATTATTTAAAAAATTTTAACCGCAAAATAAAAAATTTATTAATTTTTTTGGTTTTTTTTTTTAAATTTTGCTTATTAGTCCCAGACTTCATCCTCGGAGCTCCGGTGATCCTCAAGAATTCTCCGGTGCATTTGCATCCCCTAATATCCGTCCCATTGTCCCCAGGGCAGCCTGATGAGATGTTCCCCGAAAATTTGTACCCTAGCGCATCCCCGTCCCCGGGGATCCAACTCTACTGTCAATCTCTATTTAATCATGAATGTACAATTTCATGCTCTAAAATGAATAATTAAATCTTTTGAATCCATAATTTTCTTCAATTAAAATATATTTTAATAGCTCATCAATGGATGGGAAGGTGACATTCGGCAAATGCCATGGATGGTTTATGTGTCATACACCTTCCAGCTAAATGGTCAAAATCGTTCTACCTTTTTCACTGCTTCCTTGATTAGTCCCCGGTATGTGCTCACTTGTGGCCATTGCGGTGGCTCTATTAATCGAATGACGGAAAACGACACACTCACCGTTGTGTATGGATCGGCAAACAAAAATGGAGGCAATCGAATTGTGCTCAACAAAACTGCTGCTATCCATGCTATCCATCGTCATCCAAATTATACCGAAACAGGGGGTCCTATATTTCGCGATCAGGCCATTTTGGATGTGGGTTATTTCATTAACAATTAAAATTTCTATTTTTAAATTTTAATCTATTTTTTCAATAAATTTGAATTTTCCAGTTGGGCCAAGAAATTGAATTTGATGAAACAGTTCATTCCATTTGCATTGTTTGTTTGGACCCAAATAGCACTTCCAGCCCTGAGGGAAATGCCACAATTGCTGGATGGGGAAGCACAGTTGGTATGTGGAAAATTTAAAATTCAAAAAAAATATTATCAATAATTTACTAGCCCCATGCATCGGAGCACAGACATTTCCTGTTCCCGATGTATTCCGATGGGATATTGTCCAAACCCATCCTTGCTTGTCACCAGCGCCTACAAAAATTTGCAATGAGGCCAACGCTCAACACACAATCGGCGGAGTTTGGAATTTTAATTTTTAAAATTAAATTATACGAATTAGTGTAGGAATGGATAAAAAAATTGGTAATAATTCGGTTTCTATTCTCTTTTTAGAAAAAAATTTAATTTATTTATATTTACCTTAAAATGCATATTTTGAGATTTTAGAGGTCGATGAATCCATCCTTTTTCAATTCGGATTAATCCAAATGGTCCAAAAACCGGTTTAAAATTTATAATTATTTCTCTTTACTTTTAATCTAATTCTGGTGCAAAAATAAATTCGAATTGATCCGAATTCAAAATGAATGCTCGGATTCTCTGAACTTCTTGAAAACACCAAAATATGCATTTTTTAAGAAGGTAAATACAAATAAATTCATTTTTTCTTAAAAAAGTGGGTTTTGCCAAACGAACCATTACTAAAAATTCAGTGTGTTTAAAAATAAATAAAAATAATTTTTTGGTGCTATCGCGGTTTATAAAAAAAAATAAAAAAGTGCAAATTGTTGCGTTTTATAAAAAAAAGTGCAAAAATATCGAAAAACCTTAAGAGATGTCCCTAACTTAAGGTGGCAACTTTTCATGAAACTTTGCTCTTTTAGACCATAAGATGCTTACACCTAATAAACTGTTATTTTTATTTACTAAATGCGCAAGTCTCAAAAATTATGGCCAAACGCACACCCGCGAATTTTTTCTTATAAAGGGAGACAGTGGTGGTCCAGCTTTAATGGTTCGAAACAACACGAATGATGGGCGACAATATCAAATTGGCGTACTCGGCGGAAATACTTGCAACCCACGCGAAAATAGATTTGAAAAAATTGATGGCGAATGGGTGGAGAAGATGACCGGTGTCAAATGCAAAAATTATAATGAAGATTAGAAGGAAGATTAAGAAAAATAATATCATCGAAATATGGTCAAAATTGTTTGAAGCCTGAATTTTGTTAATAAAAAATTGAAAAAATTGATATTTAATAATAAAATATCATAAATAGAAAAATTCTAGTGAATTCATTTATTTTATTTCTCAAATTATTTTTAACAAATTTTAAATAGTTATTTTTAATTGTTTTTATAAGTTCATTTGCTCTTAAAATAGTTTTATTTTAAGTGGAACAAAAATTTTACATATTAATTTTGTCTATTAATTTTGCGATAACTTTACTATTTGTCGCAAATTGCAAAAAGTTTATTTAATCTATGGAAACTCGTTAAAATAAACTCGCCTAGCTGAATGGAATTGAAGTTTGGTTTTCAAAAAAGATATTTTTTTTCATGGCTTGTCTTTGAATAAACATTTATAAAGCAAAATGGGACGGAAAAGAGAACCAATGGCCACAATAGCCAGAAAAAAGATGAAATGGGCCAAAAGAGTTTGCGATGTCTGTGCTGTGCTCTGGTTGGTAGCTTGCGGAGAAAAGAAAAATATGTGCGAATGTTTTCGCAATTTTTTCCATTTCGCTTTATTTCATTTCCATTCGTAGTATTATCTTTTCAATTTTTTTTTGTCAAATCAAAATCCTATATTATTTATTAAATTTATTAATTTCTATTTTTTCCTTATTGTTTTAAAAAGAATTATCCGCTAAAATGTAGACCTATTATTTCAACATTTCTTTAAAAAAATCAATTATTACCAATTCTAGCCGGAGGCATTTAAGATAAGGCTAATTTAATAACAAGAAAAATAATTCAGCAAATTTATTTATTATTAAATCGAAATTAATTGTTCAAAAATGGCCGACGTAAACACTGAATTGAAACCATCATCTGTTAACCAATATTGGTGGCTTTGGGAGCGAAATCCGGAAATGATGGCCAAATACGACTACGGGAATGAATGTGGCAAGTGGATGATGTTTTGGTATAGAGGCCCCCAATTGGATGAGAATTGGGCATTGGCAAGACGACTTTACAAGTTTTTTTCCCATTATTTTTATTAAATTAAAAATAAAAATCACTTTTTAAATTTTTTTTAATTATTAGAGAATTTATTTAAAATTCTAATATTTTTTTTTAATCAGCGAAGGCAAATTGACGGGAATTCATTCAATGAAAGTTGGCACAATGAAAGGAAGTTTAAATCCACTTGTCGAACCGGAAACCGTTCATTTGGTCAGAGGAATGGTTGGCATTGAGGCGAATGTTGCAATCGATTACAAAAATCCGGATGTGGTTGAGGCTTATCGCCAAATTGGAGTGGAAGTGCAAAATCATTTGAAGAGAGATGGCACTTTGAAGGAGGGCAACAAACAGGCAAGGGGAGGGCTTTAAATTAGTGGGAAAAAATTTATATAAATTTTTGAGAAATTTAATTTAATATTTTGTTAATAATTTCTTCAGGCCCCAATCATTTTCTATTGTGGCCCAGCAAGCAATGAAGCATTGGTCATGGAATATGGAAATTGCCTTATCCGCCAAATTCCATACAACAGCGCAAATGGACATATTTACTACAAAACGGATGCACAAACAATGGCAGGGAAACAGGCAACAGGTCGGAAATAATTTTAAATAAAATTATATGGGGATTGGCGATTGGGGAATATAAAATAGTGGAATACAAAATAACAAATTCATGGAAGCAATTTGGCCCAAAAATTATTAATTGATAAATAATATATTTTAATAAATTTAATTCCCCTGAATTTGATTTGGAAAAATAATTCTAATTAATTCAGGTCACAATCATACCTACAAACTTCCATTGCCGTCGCGCACTTTTCGCTAATATGGAATATAAAGAAATTGGAGAATAAAAAACGATGCAAATGAATGTTTTCATTCTAAAATTATTTGATCACCTTTTCGATTTGCCTTTGAAATGATCTTTAAATTATACCACAATTATTTATCAATATTATTTACGAATACATGCATAAATTTATCATTTTTAAATGTAAAAATGACTTATTCATTTGATAGTAAAATAATTAATAAATTTTATATGAAAAATAATAAATGGAAAATTTCTTATTAAATAGAAAAATAAATCCTAATTTGATCAAATTTGAATTATTTATTGCCTTCTTCATCACTAAAATGAATCAGTGACTGCTCCTTCGCTGGCACTGCTCACTTGTGCTGCATACTATAAAATTAAAATAAGAAAATTAATTATTAAATAAATTAATTTTGGTACCTTTGCCAAGATGCCTCGATTATATCTGGGCGCCGGCTTTTTCCATGCCGCCAATCTTGCGAGTATTTCCTTTTGTGGCACTTCCAAATTGAGTATTTGCTGTTCCGCATTAATTGTGATTGGATCACCGTCGCGCACAATGGCCAATGGTCCACCCATATATGCCTCAGGGGTGATGTGTCCCACAACAAACCCATGACTTGCACCCGAAAATCGGCCATCAGTGATCAATGCCACCTGCTTGCCAATTCCTCGGCCCATTATGGCCGCAGTTGGCGACAACATTTCGCGCATTCCCTAAATATTAAATATTAAAAGAAATTTAAATATTTCATTTTTAAAGGAATTCATCAAACAATAAATGATTAAAATCAATAAATATCAAATTTTAGTGTTTGCTTTTTAATTGATAATTTTTTTAAAAAATAATATAAATTTTATTTTTAAATTACTCTAAAATATATAAAAAAATAAAATTTACTAAAGGAAAAAATATAATTTTAAATTACTTTTTATTTTAAAAAATGTTCGACTCACCGGCCCGCCCCTTGGGCCTTCATACCGAATGACGACCACATTGCCTGGCTTGATTTTGCCGGATTGAATTGCCTGGAATGCGTCCTCCTCCCGATCGAATACTTTTGCATGGCCAGTGAAGCTGAGTCCTTCTTTGCCGGAAATTTTTGCCACTGCTCCATCCGGGGCCAAATTTCCTCTCAAAATGACCAAATGCGATTTTTTCTTGATTGGATTTGAAAGTGGGCGAATGATCATCTGTCCAGGTGGGTATGGCCCAACTGAGGCCAAATTCTCGGCTAAAGTTTTTCCCGTGATTGTGAGGCAATCTCCATGCAAAAAGCCAGCATCCAGCAATGTGCGCATCATTGGCTGAATAAATTGGGAATTTTATGGAATTTTTTTTATTTTGATTTTTTAACATTATAAATCTTTTATGACATTAATTCTAAATTATTTAATATAAAAAAATAAATTTCTTTGAGGATTAATAAAATTTGTGTTTGGAAATGGGTGCCGGTGAAGGATATTTCAACGGGCTCTAGAAAATTACAATTATATTGCCAAACAATATCTCAATAACAAAGAATAAAATTGGACACATAATTCTGCCTATTGGCTGCACCGGATAATTAAATACCCTCTATCAAAATCCCATTCTAATATTTCTCCATCCTCGAGCTTGAGGAACCATATCTCCTGGCAATATGATCTTATATCTAAATCTAAGCTCTTCAAAAGGCCGCTATAATTTGTTTAAAAATATCTATAAATTAAAGAGTCAGATCCCCAATTTTTTCAATTTTTGAGGAATTGAAAAATAATTCTTCCTCCTTGGGTTTTAATGGGCATTTATCATGTCGCATTCTGCGAACATTTTTCCCTTTTCCCAGCCGCCCCCTCCTCCCCCTCCCCATCCTCCTTCTTTCCGCTAAATCAGCGGAAAGCTTTTGCCTTTTAAGGCCAGCCCATGGGGGCACTTTTTTATGTCTTCCAGGATCATTCCCAGATCCATTATCTTCGTATTGAAAAGGCGAAAAATCCGTCCAGTTTTGAAATCAAATAAAGTTCTTTGCGGAAGGCTAAAGTGTAAATTTTATTTGTATTTTGCGAAATCGCAACTAGGGGTAATTGAGCCATTTCCCCCAAATTTCCCCCAATTTGACCCCAGTGTGCGACAGCTCAACCGTGGAAATCTTCGGCCTAGATTTCCCTCATTTTGCCATTTAATTTTTGAATTTTTTATCCCAATTTTCATCCCAAATCTTCCCAATGTCTGCCCCTCTTCGCGCCCAAATTGCCCTCTTAAAAGAGGCAGGCGATGAATTTATCGCCAATAAGAAAACCTTCCCCCTTCCCCCTGCTGATGGGATAAGTTTATCCACATATCATTCCCAATTACGTACCCTCATTTCGTCCCTCAACCACGAACTTTTGGAAGTTTCGGAGGTTGTAAATGACCTAACCCAAGTCCATAACCAGTGGATGGCTATCCGTAACTCCATGACTGGAGCTGAGCGGACAATTGATAATCCCCTTTATGACCAATTCATTATCGATACCCCTTACCTCCGCCTCATTGCGGACCTTAAGAAATACCAAAGGGAAATGCGCACTTCCCACCAGGCTCTCGCTGCCGCGCTTCCCGACCCATCCCAACAATCCAACCATTTACATCTTCCCAAAATTTCCCTGCCCAAATTTTCGGGCAATTGTACCGAATACGTGTCCTTTTCGAATGCCTTCAAAGCCGGAGTGGATGACCTGCATAATCTTTCCGACTCAGTCAAATTTACCTATCTTAAGGAGTGCCTTGAAGGCCCCGCTCTTTTGCTGGTCAAACCCCTTCCCCTCACAGATGCCTCTTATCATGAGGCACTTCGCATTTTGAAAGAGAATTTTGGCAATTCTGCTGATATAAACCGTAGCCTCCTCCCTTCCCTTCGTAAACTTCCCACCATAAAATCCAACAATGACCCCGATGTTTTGCGGTCCTTTATGGACCAATTTGAAATTTTATTCCTTCAAATGCTCGAATTGGGCTTTGAAGTCGACGCTATGCCAATTCAAGTGGAAATTGAATCCAAACTGCCCCCTGGAATTCTAGAGGACGTGCTCAAGGCCAAAGAAGATTCCGGCGACACCTGGACCACCGACAAATTGCGCACAACCCTCAAGGCCATTTTGAAGCGAAAGGAAGGCGTCAAGGCAATCCGTGACCAACAGAAGGAACTGGAACCGCCTCAGGCCAAACCAAGTAAGCCATGTAAAAATTCCGGCACTTCCCCTTCTCAGGCCCATCCCAATGCTGTCTATTCCCATTCTTCGTCCACCCAGCCCTCCCTTGAGGGCGAATTTTCTTCCTCCCTTACGTTTGCCACCCAACAAGAGGGAAAACCAACACCCAAACTCCCCTGTATTTTCTGCGTAAATCTAGGTCACTTTTCCGCATATTGCCCTCTTTTTACCACATTTGAGGCTAGACAGGCCAAAATTAAGGAATTAAATCGCTGTTTTAAGTGCCTCAAGGAGGACCATTTTTCCAACCAATGTCCCAAACCAGCCCAATGCAGTAATTGTAAGGGAAAGCATCCCCGCGCTCTTTGCAAAAAAGCCCTTGTGGCAAAGGGTAAATCTCCCTCAAATAATTCTCGGTCAACCCATGCGGCCCAAGCCACGCCGACCCAACCCATTCCTCCTCCATCCATTCCAGCACAAACCCCCCTCCCTCCTTCAATGGCCCCAACTCCTATGCCAACTTTCCATCCATCTTTCTACCCACACTTATATGCTGCCCCGCAGCAACAATTTGCCTTTCCCACACCAATGCCTCCAAGCACTCCATCATTGCCCCCTTCTAATCCTCCCCCTCAATCTATTCCAAATTCTGGTGGCGAATCCAAAGCCCCATCTTCATTTCAAACAAATGCGGCCACCGTAGTCCCAAATCCCACCGAACCCTCCCCTATTCTTCTTAAATGCGTTCGCGCAAAATTGTTTAACCCCGACCTCCCTTCTTTGACTTATGAAGGCATCGTCCTTTTGGACGACTGCAGTACCCACTCATACATTCACACCCCAATAGCCAACCAAATTAAGCTTCCCCTTTCTTCCAATTCAATTTCAGTTGGAGTTTTTGGTGATCCCCAAGTTAAATCCTCTCCCTCTTTTCGCACCAAATTTGGCATTCAACTTTTGGATGGCCGTCAATTGATTGTAAATGCCGATGCTGTCGGCCATTTGACTCAACCCACCCATTTTATCCCATATCGTACTGATTTGCTGCATTGTCCAGCAGAATTAATCCCCCTTTCTGAAATGGTTTCACCAAGTGTCCTTTTAGGGGCTGACTTCTATTATGAAGTTCAGCCTATTCCTATTTGCCGTTTACCTTCTGGCTATACTCTCCACCAATCTCTGCTTGG
This sequence comes from Pratylenchus scribneri, assembly GCA_030063045.1. Taxonomy (NCBI): domain Eukaryota; kingdom Metazoa; phylum Nematoda; class Chromadorea; order Rhabditida; family Pratylenchidae; genus Pratylenchus; species Pratylenchus scribneri. The sequence goes on along the minus strand of JAQSEB010000014.1, from coordinate 31,808 downwards.
CCCCCTCATTGCAGGGACGGCTTTTTCAAAATCAACACATTCCCCCATTCGTATGACTAATTTGTGCATTCAAAATCCCACTCCTGAACCCACCTCGGATTATTTTACCCTCGAATCCATTGGAATTCGAGATGACCCCTCGGACTATTCCGATGATGAGGTCCATAAGAAATTTTTGTCCCAAATTGAATACATTGATGGCCGATATCAGGTCAAATTACCCTTCAAATGTCCTCCCTCCTCTTTGAATATCCCATCAAATTTCGGCCTTTGCTATGGTCGTTTAAAATCCGTTTTAAACACACTTCAATCCCAATCAGGGATGCTCCAAAAATACAATGACATCCTCAAGGAGCAACTTGAGTTGGGCATAATTGAAGTGGTGGATGACCCATCCAATTTCTTTCCCCCTCTTCATTACATACCCCATCACCCCGTCCTTAGGGCGGACAAATCGAAACCCCCTCGCATTGTCTATGATGGCAGTGCGCATTTAGCCAAAACCCCTTCCCTAAATGAATGCCTAGACCCCGGCCCAGTTATGTTGCCCAGTTTAATTGGCCTTTTAATGAGATTCCGCCTCCCCAAATATATCATCATATGCGACATAGCCAAGGCCTTCCTTCAGGTCGGCCTCCATCCCAGCCACCGAGATGCCACACGCTTTTTGTGGCTCAAAGACTGTTCCCTCCCTCTTTCCCAAAATAATTTGCAAATTATGCGCTTCGCGCGCGTACTTTTCGGACTTGTATGCTCGCCATTTCTTTTGGCGGGTACTATTTTACACCTTCTCAATTCCCATCCTTCCCCAATTGCCCATAAACTTTTCAATAACTATTATATTGACAATTTGGCCTTACCGGCCACCACAATCGCCGATGGCCAAACCACATGCGAAGAGGTCATCAAACTTTTTTCTATCGGCAAATTCCATCTAAGGGAATTTGCTAGTAACTGTCCCCAAATCCTTTCAAAAATTCCCATTGAAGACTGCCTTCCAGGCACAATCCAAAAATTCCTTGGGCTCACTTGGGATACCCAAGTTGATGCCTTCATTTTCAAATTCCATCCATTCACTCTTCCCCCTTTACCACTGTCCAAAGCGGACTTTCTTTCCTTCCTTGCGGGTCATTTTGACCCCAACGGATTTTTTACCCCTCTCTTATTGCCCCTCAAATTATTCTTCCAATCCCTCTGTTCCCTCCAAATCAAATGGACGGACCCACTGCCGCCCCAAGCCATCGAGCAGTGGGGCCAAACCCTCAAAGAATGGAATGATGATACAGTAATCACCATTCCTCGCTTTCCTTCCCATTTACCCTCACCTCAATACCAACTCCACACATTTTCAGATGCATCTTTAGGCGCTATGTGCGCCGCAGTCTATTTGCGCATTTCTTCTCCCCTTTCCACTGCGGTGGATGTCCACTTATTTTTCAGTAAAACTAAGGTTAAACCCGCCAAAACCAATTTCACAATTCATAGATTGGAACTTATCGCTGCCCTTATGGGCGCAAAAGCCCTTTCTTTTGTTTATTCCCAAATTTCCGCCTCCATTCCACTCGACCCAACATTAAATCTTTGGATTGATTCATCAGTCACATTGGCTTGGATGAATTCAATTACTCCTATCCGTGATGTTTTTGTATCTAACCGCCTTAAATCCATTCGTCAAATCCCAAATTTGTTGGTTCGTCACATTGCTGGCGAAAATAATCCTTCTGACCACGGTTCCCGTCCTCTCGTTTCTTCCCCCTCACATTTATCCAAGCTAGATGATTGGTGGCATGGCCCATCTTTTCTCACCCTCCCTCCATCACAATGGCCAATTTCAAAAGAATTGGCTAATTTTTCTTCGAACCTATACAACACCCAAATTTTAAACCAGCAATCGATTCCCCTCCTTACATTGGCTACCACCCAATTGCCAAATTTGGAACGGTTTATTGACCCTTCCAAGTTCTCCCGCTTACCCAAATTAATGCGAATTACGGCCTATGCGCTTCGCTTTATTTATCATATTCGCCCCAAATTTAGTTCAGCATTTTCCCCTTCCCTTCCCCAATTTTCAACAAGTTCCCTCAATATTTCCATTCCGGAATACAACTTTTCCTTTTCTTTCCTGCTTCGACAGGAACAAACTTTCCACCCACCAGCAGACCGCGAAAATGCATCTTTAGGAATTTTTGAGGACCAAAACCAAATACTAAGGTCCCGAGGCCGTTTGGCCAACAGTGAATTACCCTATTCCACCCAAAATCCTATTTACCTTCCTCAAAAATCCCATTTATCGGCACTTCTCATTTGGGAAGTGCATTTATTAAACCTCCATTCAAGCAGTTTATCCACCCTTTCCTTTTTAAGGAGGCAATTTTGGCTTCCACGCGGTCTTCGTACCGTAAACCATATTCTATTCAAATTTTGTATACCTTGCCGACGGTTCAAAGTTAAGCCGTTCGGCCTTCCAAATTACCCCGACTTCCCCTCGGGCCGTGTTACCCCAGGCCGTCCTTTTGATGCTGTTGGCATTGATTTTTGTGGCCCAATTCACCTTAAAACCACTCCTTCTATTCGCAAATCCAAAACCCAAAAATTCTATATTTTGCTGTGGGCTTGCCTTAGAACCAGGGCTATTGCTCTGGATTTACTGGCCGACCAATCAGCATTTTCCTTTTCCCTTTCTTTCCGCCGATTTTGTGCCCGTTACGGGACTCCTTCCCGCATTTATTCCGACAGCGCCCCCACCTTTATTTCAATTTCCAAATTTCTAAATGCTAATTACCCATCTTCCCCCCTATGGACCTTTCGAGTCCCCCACGCCGCATGGCGTGGGGGACATTACGAGCGCCTAGTGGCGCTAATTAAGTTTCACCTCCGTCGTAATTTGTGCAAAGGACTCTACCAAAAAACCTTCAGTCCGGATTATACCCGGACAATTTTAGCCGAAATCGAAGTTATCATTAATTCCCGGCCTATTACGGCTGATTCTTCCGATCCATCCAATCCTCGCCCTCTTTCTCCATTACACTTCATTCGCCCATTAGGGCCCGATACAAATTTGCCCCCTTCCCTTTCCACTTTCGTTTTCCACAATGCTCAAATTGACCCAAATGATAACACCAATCCCGTTTTATCGTTGTGGGAATCCCTTTCCAAAATGTCCAAAAAATTCTGGGTCCACTGGACCCGTGATTATTTGACCTCTTTGAGGATTAGACAAAGATCACTCTCCTCCCAATCCAATCATTCACGTGAACCCCACAAAGGGGAACTTGTCCTAGTGATGGACACAAACATTCCCCCCTCACTTTGGCGCTTAGCGCTTATCTTGGAGATTTATCTAAATGGAAATGGTCTTCCCGACACAGCCCTTGTTCGTTTTTCAACCGGACGAACTACGGTTCGTTCAATTTCCCACTTATTTCCCCTCGAAACGTCGGAAGAATTTAACCAACGAACAAATCTTCCCACACAAAATTCCCCTCCACCAACCACCGCTGTTAATTCACCTCTTCCGATTCCCACAATTCCCATTTCTACCAATCAACCACAATCAGAGCATCCGCTCATTTCCGATTCTCCAAAGGGAGAATCGGGCAACATGGTACAATCAAATTTTCCCAATCCCGAGCCTTCGTCCATTTCCGAACACTCGGGAAACTTTCTGCAGCTCAGGAGCAGAAAGATTTTAAAGAAATGATTAAAACATTCTTCCGTTTTGCCGGGAACGGCGCCCTTCGGCGCTTTTATTACAACTTCCCAATTCCCATTTCATGTTTTCATTTTATTCATTTTTTCAAATATCCATCAAATTTCTCCCCAGTTTTATTCATATCCACTCTTTTTAAATTTGTTTTCATTTTTCAGATTATTATTTATCAACCAACTTTCCAATTCAACAAATGGGAAATGTGTTTTCCCTCGATTTGGTTTCCATCAATCTTATTCTTTTCCCCGATATGGGGAACAAATCTACTCCAATCTGGCCTTTCCTTACCTTCCTTCTCCTGGCCATTTCCCTCATTTTTGCTTGCGCCATCCTCGGATGGCGCCATTACCTCAAATCCAAGCCCCGTCCAATCCGCTTTCGCTGGCCACCCTCTTCCACAATTTTGGCCATTTTCCTATTCATCTGCATTTGCCTCACCCAAACCCATTCTCACCCCCTCTATCACGCCAATGCAAAAAATGGCAAATTCTCCAAAGCCATCAAATTTGCCAAAAAATCCCCCAAATATGTCGGCCCTTTCGCCATTCCACCCATTATTTTCATCCTCATGGAATTTGCCATCGACCACTTTTTTGGTGGCGACGCAGAATATGCCCATTTCATCCTCGCTTTCATCGGAGCAATCACGCTCCTTTTCCTTTCCATTTTGTCTGCTGTGGCAATTTATTGCCTTAAAACCGTTTGCCGTATTCCAATCCTTAATCGCCGCCCCAACTCTCCCCCTCCTCAAAATAACCAACAAATTGAGTTGGACACACTGCAATCCACTGTGCAGGAATTGGTTCAACGAACCAATCCTCCTGCCGCAATATTGCCTTCCCCAGTTAACCAATCCCCTTAATTCAGCTAAACCCATGCCTAAAACACGTTTATCGGATGAACAAATTTGCCTCTTTTTCTCTAACCTATCCCTTCATTCCGATCATTTGCCACCCCCTTTATCCATTAAGAAACTGAATTTGAATCCCCCAATTATTCCTCCATCAACCACAAAAATGGCTGATGACGATGTAAACGATTTGCTCGATTTTGACGACCCATTTGCCGATGGCGACGATTCATCCAACAAAGAAAAGGCACCGACACCAACCCGTGCCCCAATCCTTCCACCTGATGGTGAGACCCCAAAGGATGCTGCTGCCGATGATTCACCGCCCACTGGTCCCAAATTGGTGTCTTCTCTTGCTCCCATTGTGCCATCCAAACCAATAAAGGTAGTTACGAGTTCTGGGACTGTTTTTCGGCGCCCCCTTAAGAGAAGACTCCGAAAACTTCCAATCATCACGCGGACACAAATTCTACCCAATGGCGGCTCCTTCACAATCCCAATCATCCATGAAAAGTCCGTGTCGGCAGATGCATTAGAGCGTGCCAAATCTATGCGCAGGAAATTGCCCTCTTCCGAGGAGACCAATGGAGAAGATGGGCCGACCCAAAATGTGCCGACAAAGGAGGTCAATGGGCAGCCTGCCAATGGGGAAAATGTGCCAACTTCCAATGGGGAAATGGTGCCGACGGCCAATGGGCAAGAAATTGGAAAGAAGAAATTGGAGAAGGAAAAGGATGAAGGGCGGAAAAAGCCCAAATTCACATCGATCATTCCCCTTAGTGCAATCATTTTCCCAGTGGGGCCCCCTGTGCCCCCTCCTCCTTCCAAACCCACTCCCCCCATTCCCATTTTTCCAAATTTGCCATATGCATTTGTGGCACCCAATTTTCTTCCCAAATTGCCCAATTCATCGGCCCCGGCCGGTGTGTCGCATTCTGCGAACATTTTTCCCTTTTCCCAGCCGCCCCCTCCTCCCCCTCCCCATCCTCCTTCTTTCCGCTAAATCAGCGGAAAGCTTTTGCCTTTTAAGGCCAGCCCATGGGGGCACTTTTTTATGTCTTCCAGGATCATTCCCAGATCCATTATCTTCGTATTGAAAAGGCGAAAAATCCGTCCAGTTTTGAAATCAAATAAAGTTCTTTGCGGAAGGCTGAAGTGTAAATTTTATTTGTATTTTGCGAAATCGCAACTAGGGGTAATTGAGCCATTTCCCCCAAATTTCCCCCAATTTGACCCCAGTGTGCGACAATCATTTATAATTCCTATAAATAATGCCATTGAAATAAAAATACTAACATAATATTAGAGTAAGAAAAATGTAGAAAAGCTTCTTATGATCGAAATGCAATTGTCCCACCTGAATTCCCCCAATTTCGACCAATTCAGACATTAAATATCTGCCACTGGGTTTCACATCAGCCAGCACTGGGACTCGATTGCCAATTCGAGTGAAATCATCAATTGAAAGTGGCACATTGGCGGAATGGGCCATGGCAATCAAATGGAGAACTGCATTTGTGGAACCGCCCAATGCAATTACAACGGTGATGGCATTTTCGAATGCTTTCCGGGTCATAATGTCCCGAGGGCGAATTCCCCTTTGAATTAAGCCAAGGACGGCGGCTCCAGCACGCTGCGCATCGTCCATCTTTTTTTGAATAAATAAATATTAAAAAGTCATTAATTATCAATTACTTTTGCCTCGGAAACGGCATTTTGGGCTGAGGAATTGGGCAAACTAAATATTAAAAATTTGAGTGATCTGATTAGCCGGTATTTTAATTATCATTAAATAAAGTATATTTAATTTATCAAAAAAGTATTTTGCGAAATGAAATATTTAAAAATTTTTTGTCTTATTATTAACGTTCGAAACCCGTTCTTTAATTCTCTTTTTAATAGAAGTCCACTTTTGAGGATTTTTAAGTGGAAAAGGCAAATTTTTCTTCACTTGATGGTTCTGAAAATCTTAAATATTCTCTTTTAGTAGAAGTATAGTACCCTAAAGAGGCTGCTGAAATTTATAAGCCTAAAGGCTTCCAATGGGAAAAATGACATTGCATTTATCCCCAAAACATTAATCTAACTAAAATATAAAGCTAAATTAATTATCCATATTAATTGAATATTTATTGATCCAATTTAAACATAGCATCTTGTCTAATTCAATTTTAAAAATTATTTTATAAAAACTATAAATTATTTATATTTTATTTCCCTAGTCAATTAATCATAATCAAACCTCATTCCAAGTGCTTCAATGGCCGATGCCATTGTATTTGCTGTGTACATTCCACCGCATGATCCCTCGGATGGAATGGCACATGCCTCAATGTCCATTAGGCAATTATCGTCGATAATTTGGTTTGCATGTGCTCCAACCGCCTCAAAAACGGAGGCAATGTCCAAAAGAGAAGGACGGCCATCGGCTGATTTGGTTTCGCATTCCTCCGGTTGATTTTTAACAATGCAATCCAGTCGTTCAGCACGTTTCTGACAATTCTTTGCACATCCTGGCAAAATTGTGCCGCCATAAACGAAAGCGGCTGGTCTATTCAGGCGAGCAATGGCAATTATTGCGGCCGGCATATTTTTGTCACAACCACCGAAAATTCATATTAAGTAAAAAATTAAAATAGATTATTTATGATTTTATTGCGATTTGTTGATCAATTTTTGGAATGTTTTTAATAAATAGGATATATTAATATATTATTATCTTTTTATAACTCTTTTATGTTTTAACAAATGTTCTATAATAGGAAATTCCAATTAGGAAATATTTAATTTATTGAAAAACATCAAAATGGTCTATATTAAAATATTGGAAAGACAATAATAATAGAATTTTTCTTATGTCAATAAACAATAAACCTTACATGTACACAATAGATATATTATATCACGCATGATGAATCTTTTGATTATATTTTGGCTTATATTTAATCAATTTTTTAGTTTTTAACAAAAAAAGAAAATTGGTTTAAACAGTTTTTAAAAATTGTATATCATTCGATGCATCTTCAAGAGCTTTATCCAATTGTATATGGTTTGTTGATATAAGAAAACTCTACAAACAATTATAATTATTTTGGTTTTATAAACACTGTGGGAATGTTTGTTTAGAAAATTAAAATATTTTATATTTCACATCAAAGAATTCACCTATGACGACCAATCCATCGAATCCCTGGCAGCCGACCACAGTTTCAATTGAATCCGCAATAACCTCCCTGGACACGAGTGAATATCGCATCCCTTCCGTTCCCATTGCAATTCCATCCGAAATGGTTATGGTATTGAAGAGGACTGCCTTTCCGCCGGCACCATCCACCCCTTCTGCCGCTTTTCTGGCCAATCTGTCCAAATGCATATTGCACGGGGTCACCATACTCCATGCCGATGCAATTCCAATTTGTGATTTGGCAAAATCACTTTGTTTGAAGCCAACCGCATAAAGCATTGCTCGACTTGGCGCCCGGTTTGGGCCATCCACAACAATGGATGAATGGGCACGATGGAGTGATTGAGATGGCAATGGCATTTTGAATATTTAGAGAAGGACTTCTAATTTTTCTAGTAAATTGAAATGGAAAATATAAAAAGGAAAGAAAACAATCGCCATATTAATTTTGGGTGCTTTCCTTGATAAAATATTGATAACATCAATTTGAATTGAATGAATGATGAGAGGGAATTCCATGATTTGACATTTTATAATCGGATTAAATGGGTACAAAAAATAAAGTTAAATGATACGGGAGCACCAATCAATTTTATTTATTTTATCAGCTTGTATTCTTCCTTTCTAAATATTTCCTTTTTCAATTCTTGGAAATTGGCTTTTTTCTTTTTATTTCTTATCAAAATTATTCTTTTAAGAAGCAGAAGCATCTTGTGATTCTGGGTGAGAACAAAAATCTGTCAGAAAAATATGAAATAATATTTTATAAAATTCTCTATTGAAAGAATTTATGTGAATCTCCAAAATTAATTGTAGAATTTTGTAAATTTGATCATTCTTTGAAATATTGTCCACATTGTCCTTTTTTGACATGGACAGGACCATTGAATTGGCAAAAATATGATAGAAAAGAGGAAACAAAGAACAAGTAAAAGAAATTAAATTATGGAATTTCAAAATTTTACATTTTGGTTTTTCAATTTTTAATTTTATAATTGAAAATATTCTTTTAATTAATTCAGATAAAATTAATGTTTATGAATTCATGATTTTTTGTATAAAATGTGCAAAATGTACCAAATAATCATAGAATATTGCTCTCCATCAATTTTTTGGTTCGAAATATACTCATGGGCCCATTTTTTTCAGACCGAATAATTTTTCCAAAAAGTGAATTATTCTAAATTTATTCATTAAAGTTAGCACACCTGTTTTTGTATTTGAATCCAAAAAATGTGATAATCCGGTTAATGTTGCTTAATCTCAGTATGGAATATCATAAAATGTGAATATTTTACTTTTTATTTGCAATAATTGGACACAAATTTAACAAAATTGCATAAATAGAAATTTAAAATATGTGAAATAAAATGGAAATTTTTCAGAATATTAGAATTTATTTGTTTAGCTGGAAATAAATTTATATTTAATAAAGCGAAGATTAAATTCTAATTTAATATATATCTTTTTTTATTAACAGAATTAAATTTTCAATAAATAACAATTTTGAAAATAATTCATTGAAATTATTCAACGAAAAATTAACATTTTTTGAGGCAATTAAATTAAAAACTGGGCAACAATCCGCTCTTTAAAACATATGCTGTATTAATAAGCCTTTTAAGCCTAAACTAATTCCAAAAGCTAAGACTAAATTTTAATATTCCCTTCAAGTGGATAGATAGATGGCCTCATAAAATTATAATATAAAAATTTTAGCTAAATTAATAATATATTCTCATAAATTTTTAGCATATTGAGAGAATGAAATTTGCATTCATTTTCATTTTTATTTTTGCTGTTACTTTTTCCATTCTATCGTCAATTTTTGCTTATTCTTCATATGAAATTCCAATTGGAAGAGAAAATAATGAAGCATTGCAAAATTGGCTGGAGGGAGTGACCAAGGAATTGGAAAATCAAGGAAAGGTGGCACCAACTGTGCCAGCTGGTTGCCCATTTAGGGGCAAACCAATGCCAAATGAATGGTCAATTCTCAATTGGATAAAAATATATTTATTTAATATTTTCATTATTTTCAGGGAAACACCAGTCTCGAAATTTAATATTACATCCAACAATATTGGTGGTGGTGTGGATGTTGAGGCAAATGATTTTATAAATATCATTTTTTATTCTTCCGTCAAAATTGGGACACCCGGTAAATAATTAAAAATAATAATTAAGATGTTATTGTGGCCATAAAATGAAATACAATTAGGCTTTTTTTAATTCTTATTTCCGCTTAAATTAAAAGACTTAACCTTAGTCTTATTAGTCTCATATCAAAGTCGAAGCACATGTCCAAAATATTTGTAAAGTAAAATACATGAAAATAATAAATATTGATTTGTTTCGCATAGATCAAAATTATTTAATTCAATTATAGTACATTTCCATTAGTCGCTTTCATTCTAATAATAACCTATTTGGATGGAGTATTAATGAATAATGAATATATTGCTTTGCTTCTAGCCATTGCAAGGAAAAATAATTTTAAGTCTTTCTTTATGTGAAATATGAAATCAAATTAATAATTTTTATTATCATTGTTTTATAAATAAATATTTAAAAATGTACAGCACAAAATTTCAATATGGTCATTGATTCATCGATGCTTTTTTCCAATCAAATTCCGGCAACATATTTAATTAAATCGTCTACTTGTGAACGGGGAATGAATTTGACCTGTGAAAAAATGCGTCCATTCGATCCCAGGTATTCAAAAAATATATGAAATATTCAATTATTTTTCCTTTCAGTCAATCAAAAAGCTTCAAAGAATTAGCTAAATTTGACAATTTTTCTGTCGCCGAGGATATCATTTCGGTATTTTTCCTCTGGCATTTTTATCTAAAAATAGTCATTTTAAGCTCGGGAATGTTTCATCAAAGGGAAAATTCATGTTAATTGATGGCTCCAAATTTGTTGGCAATCTTTCCCACACATTTGAAGGAAAAATTGGTGGAGCGACTGTGCCAAATTTCCCACAATTGGATGGAGTACTTTCGCTGGCTTTTACAGAACCAAATGCTCCGGTAAATTTTTTATATTAAAATAAGAAAGAAAAATTTAATTTCTTTATTTAAAGATTTCAAGTGGGATGGAATATTTGTTGGCAAATCGAAAAGAGAAAATTGCAAGTGTTTATGTTGAGCCAACAAGGTAGGAAAAATTGGTTCATAATTCATTGAATTTAGTAAAAAATAAAAAATTAATGAAATTAAACTTATAGTCCTTATTCCGGGACTAATGTTGTTCGGGATTAGACTGGGCTAAGTTCTCGCCCCCAGTGCGAGGTATTTCGACGGGAACCTAAAAGCCCTCGATGGCCCTAGATTAGGGGATGGGAATTTGGATTGGACTTTAATGAATATTCAAAGAATGTCGACAAAAAGTGATTGGGAAAATGAACTAAAAAATGAACCTTTTGTGGGGAGAAGAGCGTTTTAAAAAGGCAGATTTGGGCAATATTTGATTGATAGAGTGATGGGTGATTAGGCAAAAATTAGGGGTACAGTAGAATGAATAGGAAAAGCCCTTAGGCATCTTTGACATTGACATCACATAAACATAAATAATTTTATGTAATTTTAATTGTTGGAAATATAAAATTATTATCAACCTTAATTTAAAAAAATAAATCAGAAATAATTATTTTACATAATTTACAGCGTATTGGACTTTTTCAAACAGCAAAAAGGTGCAGTCACTGTTGGTGGACTAAATTCTGCGAAATGCTCTTCCGATTGGGAATGGCATCCAATATTGGAGGGAGCAGAAAGATGGTTAGCAAAATTAATTTAAAAATTTTCATCCAATTTTCAGGCAAATAATGTTAAATTCACTAAAATTTGGCACAAATGAATCAATGGATGGAGGATGTGCCCATTTCTCCAGTTTGCATGCATTCATTTATGGACCCGAAAAAATTTTGGCACCAATTTTGAAATTGGTCAAGCCAATAACGCGAATGATGCTTGGATTGGTGAAAAATTGTCAATTTAATTTTAAATTTAAATATTTTCAGCACCCAAAGGATGTTGCCATTGAATGTGACCGTTCACTGTTACCGAATATAACATTCAATTTTGGGGGAAATCAAAATTATACATTCACTCCGGAACAATATGTCCTTGATGTGGGTGCATATTTAATAGTATTTTTATATTTTTAATAGATATTTTTAAAATCTTTCGTGAAAATCTTAATACCGAAATTTGTGGCCTCGAACTTTACAGCCATTATTAAAAACGAAATTTAGTTCAATAGCCACCCTCTGAAATCTATTACTTAGCCTAAATTCTAAACCATCCTCTGATGAGTTTTAAAATCCTAGTCTCCAGCCCTAAATTTTACTTTGTTATCGTTATATTTTTTTATCGCTTTTGGTAAGAGAAGACAGAAGAGAAGCAAAATTCGGGGCAAAAATTTCTCCTCGTGTATAAAATTATACTCTTTTATAGTTAATGCAAGAACAGCACAAATATTCTAAAAATCCATCACTAGAATGAATTATTATTTTACTAATTAATTATTAGTTAAAATATCTATATTATCTACATACATAAATTTCACATATATTTTAAAATATCATCTTATTTTAAAATATCGCAATATTCTTTTAATTCATTTAAACAAATTTTATAACTTTCTATTTTTTAAATCATATGTTAGAGAATAATTCGATCTAATTTTCCAATTTGACAGGTTATCATAAATCCTCGAAATTTATCGCAGAATATTTGCCATCTAATGATTCGTCCCATTCCTGGGGATTTACCCGAAATTTATTCGCTAGTCCCTCCGAATGGATGGTTCTTCGGCCAAGCATTCTTTAATTATTTCTGCGTTGCATTTGACTATGCCAAAAAGCAGATTGGATTTGCAAAGCATTCAATGGTGAAATAATTAATGAAAATGTGGAATGGAACACTGAAGATGAAATTTAACTTGATTGAAAAGATGATGAATATATTTTTGAGAGAGTTATTTAATAAATTATATGTTGAAAATATTTATTAATAAATAAAAAGTTTGACTGCTGAAATACCGGTGCATAATTAATAAAATGGTTCTTTCTAATAAAATTTATAATAAATACATAAATTGAATATATTCCATTTATAATTAGGAAATTTAAATCATTTAATTGTTCATTAAAGTTCACGGAATTTGGATCCCTGCGAATTTCCTTTCATCCCAATTTGGAGGAGAACATACGATGAGGTAAAATTGATCACGCGAATTCGAAAATTTGGGTTAATCAAATATATTCTCTTGAGAAAAGGAATAGAAAAATGAAATGAATAGGCCTAGTTATTTATTAGTGCGTATATTTTACATATTCACTTCCCAGAAAATTTAAAATTTAATTTTTTAAATTTACTGCATAAATAAATGGCTTTGTCAATTAAAAATTCACGTAAATTTATATTAAATTAAAAATATTTAAGTAAATTATAAAATAAAATTTAAGGATTTCTGCATTTTCTTCTTTTTCTGACTTTTCTACTGCAAAATTTAAGTAAGCCCGTTGATTGTGCCTGCAATCGTAACAAAACAAGAAAATCTACGGATTTGCCTCAAAAATACCAAAATCAGCCATCCACATTGATGGCTACAATTGCTTTTGAATCAAAAAACGAGGAATCGCCTTCAATGTTTTTGCGCACAATTATTAATGAATTTAAATCATATGAAAATGAACAATTTGATGGAAATGATGGCACAGAAATGCATCAATTGGACTCAAATATGAATAGAAAAAATCAAGAAAATGTTGATGAATCATTGATTGAACATCAGCAGGAGGGAGAATACAATGATGATGAAGAAAATGGAAATGGAATTTATGAATTGGTTTCGGATGTAAGTAAAATGAAATTAAGTTTCATTTATTTATTAATTTTTATTAGGCAAATGCCGCTTTGATTGGTCGACTTTGTTTGTTATTGGAACCAAAAAGGAGTGCAATTAGTGAAATTGGAAATGAAACTGGCAGTGAAAATGTGCATTTTACTAATAAAAATGGAACAAAACTACAAATAATTGAGTCAAATGCCTTTTTGGAATGCATGTAATCATTTCAAATTAAATTGTGTTCTAATTTTTTGAATTATTTCAGTCCATTTACTCCAAAAGAAAAAGTTGCATTTGGCCTTAAAAATTTCGCGCTAGGTATTTGGGACCTTGGCCAATGTAAAAATGGACTTCATTTTGATGCAATTCAACAAAAATGCGTGGAAAAAATTGGCATAAATGGGACAAATTGTGAAATAAAAATGGCAAATGTCAGCGGGGAAATGACCAAAATGAGGATGCCATCATTGCATTTTAATAATAGGCAAAATGGAGGAAAGCAACAATTTCTGAATGGATGTTATCCACAATGCCATCAAGGCCAATTTAATTAAATTTTTTTATTTAATTATTCAAAATTCAGATGAACTATTAAAAAATGGTTCATTTCCAAAATTGGAGATTGGAAAAGTGTGTTCATGGCTTGGTTCTTCATTTCAAGCCGATTTAACCAGTCCTCATCATTTTTTGCAATGTCAACCAAATAAATTAGGGTAATCCGAAAGTTTTACATATTTTTATTCACTTTTGTGTCAGTTGGCCATGTGGAAAATGGATTCGTCGAGAATGTCCTTCCTCTTCAGTATTTAATAATGCTTTGCAACTTTGTGTCCTTCAAATGGGTCAAAAAAGCAATGAAAATAAAACGGGAATGAATTCAACATTTAAATTGGAGGATGAAATTTGCCCACAAAATAGTTTACCAATTGAAGGACATTGCTCCGAGGGTGCCATTTGTCCAGGACGTGACACTTTTTGCAATAAAGTAATGTCCTATTTTGTTGAATACATAATTCATTTAAATATGTAGAATCATTGTTGCATTCAATTGAATGGAAATTGGAATAAAGAAGAAATGTTCCATCATTCCACTGCTGTTCAAATGATTCAAAATTATAAAAACGGTAGAAATATTTGAGAAATTGGATAATTTTAATAATTATACTTTTTATTAAGTATGTTTTGGAAGTGGCGTACTTCCGTCTGGCCCATGTTCACTCGACTGTCCTCCCAGTAAATTTTTAATTTAATTTTTACTTACCCGAAATTTTCGCATTAGAATTTCGTCTATTGGCCAATATTTTTGACAATGTTTCAACCTAATAATAAAGCATTTTTATAATTACATTAATTTCTTTACTAGGTTATTTTGATAAAATTATGAATGTTACAAAAATAATTGGCCGGAAATTTTGGCCAAAAATAGAAACTGTTCTATTTTGATATACTATGCAAATTTTTGGCCATATCTTTTTATTCTATCAAATCCATTAAATCTTTTAAATTAATTCAATTCAATCTTGGTTATTTAATATTATAATTTATAATATTCATTTAAAGAATTGATTTAATGTGATAAATTCTGATTAATTAATTTCATGTTCTTATTATATAATATATTTTTTGCAATAAGAATTCCTCTGTCAACCGAATATTGGTTGTTGTCCACATTGGCATTCAAATTGGGAATATTTGAATGTGATTGAATCGGACAATGATGATTTTGACGATGATGATTATGACCAAATTGGATCATTGCTTTGTCCGGGCACAGAGAATATTATGCCGGAAGGGGAATGTCCAAATTGTCTAGAGGCAAACTAACTTTTTTAAATTATAATTTTTATTATTTTTAAAATTATAATTCCCACAGAATTTATATTGTGTCCCTCGATTGGGTGGTTGTTGCCCTCACAACAACAAACTCCAAATTGATCTTTCATCTTCGGAAGCCACAGAATCAATTGAACAATTAAATACGGAAATTGTGCCTCATTTTCGATGTCCGGATGGAAGCCGATTAGGACCAAGATGTAGTGGAAGATGTTCCAATGGATTTGGATGTTATCGAGTAAAAAACAATAAATTAAATAAAAATAATAAATAAAATAAAAATAATAAATTAAATAAAAATAATAAATTAAATGAAAATTATAAATTGAATAAATATAATAAATAAAATATATAATAAATTAAAATAAATAATATTTGTTTGCCAGGGTTATTGTTGCCCCATGGAATGTCCTCCCGATTTATTGCCAATTTCATTTTGTCATCCAATACCAGCTTCAATTCCGGCCATTTCCACAATTCTTCAAAGTAGTCCGTGTTTTGCAATTGGCGCAAATTGTTTCCAAGGAATTTGTTGCCAATCGCCAGCAATTGTTCCAATTCCCGTTGTTCCTTCCATTCCAATAATGGCCAGCAGAATGATGACGATGCCCACAATTGTATGCTCAAGTGGAGTACCGGCAAGAATGGCATGCATTGGAGCTGTAGTATGTTAAAATTATCATTTTATAAAATATTTAAACGAAATAATATTAATTTCTAAAAAATGATAAATTTGGTTAGATGATTTTTATGGCCATATAATTTGGCCATAACAAAGTACATTAGAGCTTAATCAGGAATGATTCTACAATGAAATCTGATTTGGGCATGTTTGCGGCCTTAGAAAACTCGAATATTTTAAATAGAAAATTTTTATTCAAAATTATTTATTTGCAAAATTAAATAAATTTCATTTATAAACTCTCCCTCTTTATCATTAAATTTTTAGGTTCAAAGAAAATAATTGCCTATTTAAGCTTTTTTCATGAAATTGGTCAAAGCAAAATAAGTTTAAGGAACCTTAAAATAGTTGATTAGTTTTTTTATTCATTTTTTTATGAAATTTTCACGAAAAATGTGCCAAAATTGGTAAAAATAGGTCAAAATTCTCAAATTTAATTACAAAAAATAAGCAAAACTTTATAAATCCGCTCCCTAATTATTATAGCAATGTCCAAATGGTTTTGAATGTTCCAACGGTGGATGCTGCCCAATTCCATATTGCCATACTGGCCAACAGGCATTGGCCCGTTGCTATAGTCGAAAGGCTTGTACAGGCAAATGCAACAATTCTCAATCAATAATTATTGCTTATTAATTTTGAGTTGGTTCATTATGCATTGAAGGACTTTGTTGTTCACTGCCAATTTGCCATCCCGGCGTTTTTGCCACATCATTTTGTGGAATTGGACCAAATTCGGGATGTGCCGTTGGATTTGAATGCTTCAATGGAGGATGCTGTCCTTTTCCTGCGGCAGCCTGTCCTATGGGAATTGTGCCATTGGGCAGATGTTCAGGTATTTAAATTAGTATTTGATATTTATGATTTTTTTATTATTATTTTTATTTTGAGTAAATAAATTATCATTCAAATTTATCCAGAACCAATGGGTTGTGCCACTGGCTCAATGTGTTACAATGCATTTTGCTGTCAATTGCCAACTTGTCCAGGGCCTTCCGCTGGATTGGCCACCGCATTTTGTGAAGTAATGCCTTCGGCCCTTTCAATGGATCAGCCATTGATGCCTGTTGGTGGATGCCAAATTGGTTATGAATGCATTGGAGGTGGATGTTGCCCTTTGCCAATGTGTCCAGCGAGAAATTTAGCATTTGGAAGGTTAATTTTATTTAAATTTATATTATTCCAAATTTCCATTTTCTCCAGATGTTCTCGATTTGGTTGCCCGAATGGATATTCATGTTTTAATGGATTGTGTTGTCCTCCATCCCCGTCACCAATTATTCCAATTCAACCTGCTGCAATTTTGCCTGCGGCAATTTTGCCTATTCCAACACCAAAATGTTCCCTTGGGGCAATTCCAATGAGTTTATGTGGGCCGAATAATGCTTGCCCAATTGGCTATTTTTGTGATGGTATTAAAAATAAATTTATATATGTGATTTTCAATACATTTTAGGCTCAAATGGTTGCTGCCCTTTACCACTTCCATTATGTCCTTTTGGTGGTAGGGCACTTCGAGCATGTGTTCGAAATGCTGATTGCCCGGCTGGTTTTGGCTGTATCCCAATGGGTAGGCCTAATTATTATAGAATAAATTTTAAAATGATTTATTAAAAAATGTAAATTAAATTATTCAAATTCAGGAGGATGTTGCCAATTTGTTACTAATCCTCGTCCAACAATTTGTCCATTAAATCAATATCCGGTTTGCCAGTGTTCCGCTGGCATTTGCCCCCAAGGGGCCAATTGTAATGATGGAATTTGTTGTGCACCAAGTGAGGGAATATTAAATAAATATTTTATCGAAATATTAAATAAGATGTTGCCGTCTCATTCTATCAACCTGGAATGCGTTGTCGTCGTTCAACCGAATGCCAGGGTGCGGCCGCAAATTTGGCCCGTTGCATTCGAAATATTTGTGTTTGCGCAAATGGATCTCATTCAAATGGGGCCAAATGCGTTGAATCGAATGAAAATCAATTGAAAATTGCCAGAACGGGTTGCGATGAATTTGGTTCACAATGCAGAGTTCATTTGATTAGTCCTAAAAGGATGGCAATTTTTGGGGTGGCATTGGAGGGAAATCGAGTTGATAATAAACAGCAGAATAATATAAAGTCGGATTCAATTCAAAAGCCACCACTTTGGTTTAATCCGGTCAGAGTTTAATTTTTTTTTGAATAAAATAAATTTTCAAATTGCTCAATTTTTTGAAATAAATTCTCTAAAGATATCAAATTTAAATAATGCAAACTTTTTAAAATTATTTAATTAAAGATATATTCGGAAGATGCTTCAACGAAAGATCGGAATTGTTTGAATGGGAATGGTCTAAAAGAAGAGGAATTATTGGAATTGGGCGCAAACAAAATACATCAATTCGATGCCGACAAAACATGTTTGCCCAACGAAAAATGCATCCAAGGAAAATGCAAACGGTGATAATTTACAATTTACAATTTATTTTAAAATTATCCAAGAATATTTTTTTTGGTGAAAAATTTTGACATCGAAACATCAGAATTTAAGGCCATAAAATTTGACCAAATTGCCGATTCTTTATAAATCATATTTTGTTTCCTTTAAATAGCCGAAAGTGGCCCGGTGAAAATGGATGCATTGATGATTTGGAATGCCAATCTCGATGCTCAAACACAAAATGCGCTAATATTTCACTATTGAATTCCACAATAAATGGAGAAAATAGGGTACATGGAAGATGCATTTGTCAGGGGAATAACATTCTTCTTTTTGGCCAATGTGGTATTCTGCATTAAACTCATTATTTCAAATATATTAATTAAGTTGCAAAATGTCCATATGGATTTGTCAAAAATGGAATCGAATGTAAACCAATTAACGAGGATAAATTTTGGCAGAATTCAACACTATTAAAAATAATTCAAAATGAATTGGACAAAATAAATTGTTAATTGAATTAATATTATTTTGTAGCTTTTTAATTAATTTTCAGAATAAACTGCCATAGAAAATTAAATGTACACTGCAACGAAAATATATGGATATAATTTTTTTAAATTTTACTAAATATTATTTAATTAAAAAATATTTTTAATTTCGTATTTTTTTTTGTCCAAAAGAAGGAAAATAAAAATCAATATAATATTGAGGAGTGGAGTCTGCTGCTCTCGGCGGGTACCAGCCAGCCTCTTTTGCTATTTACAGCTGCCTCAATCTATTATTACGAAAGTAAATACTAAATAAAATGTACGATTGGTGTTTTTGAACTGAAATGATATCATCAAAGCCTCTTTCATCATAAATAAGGAATATTTAACCTCGCCTAGCATCATTAAAAATTTCATTTATTCGAATTCTTTTAACACACACCTATATATAATTATACCAATTTAATCACAAATTGTGCTTTTATTTATTAAAGAAAAAGATAACTATAGAATTCTCATTCCCGGCACTCATTTTCCATTCATTTCCACTAATTTATTCTTTCAAAAAATTTTATAATAAAAATTATTTTATAATAATAATAATTAATAAATATTTTTTGTTTTATTATAATTTGCTTAAATTTTTATTGTGATATAATTAAATTATTAATTTTATATATTTTTCAGATTTTATTTATTTTTAATTTTATAAATTGAATGGGTAGAAGAAAACGGGATAAAATGTAAGTGCCAATGTCAAAATTATTCACAAAAATAATTGATAAAATTAATTTAATATTAATAATTATTTTTTTTTAAATTCCATTTTTTAGACAAATTCAAATTTCCGCTGATTGCCTTTTGGATATTTTCCCATTTTGCCTTGGGGATCTTCAATTGTGCCAAAATTTTAGTTTAGTCAACCGTCTATTTTTCCTTGTGGCAAAGAAATATTTGTACAAATGTAAAATTAATTTTTCTAATATTGAATTAATGCAAATTTTGCAGACAATCCCCGAATTATTCCTGCCATCTATTTACGTTCAGAATTCAAAAATTGTAAATTTATTTATCACATTCCATTCAAATGGACACCGGCATGTGAAGGAAGCAATTACTATGGGGGAACTTGCGATTACAATGCTTACCATTGGGGAAGGTGATATATTTGAGATGGGATTTTAAAAATATTTAAAATTTTAATTTAGCTTGAAAAATAAATTTTATTTTTTATACTTTCTCTCAAAATTTCATATAAAATTGGAAATGTATGAGTCTTGCGAAAATGTCAAATTATAATATTTTTATCAATTTCAGAAAATAATGAAAGTGGTTACTTGTGGTTGTGGATGAATTAAATATTTTAAAATTATTTTTAAATATACTATCTCCAAAAATAATGAAAGAGTAGAATATTAAGTCTAATTTTATGAATTTAAACATTAAATAATTTAATTAAAAATTTAATCATAATTTTATAAATTGTATCTATTACTTAGTAAATGCTGCCAAAAAGTACCTCTACCTGAGGTTTCGCCTCCAACCAACATTTTGGGTTTTGGCAATATTTTCATCCAGGATTTTGTGGGCAAAAATTCAGAATCATTCAAATTTTTGCACTGCTCAAAAAGATTATTTGCCGGCAGAAAATGTCTCCTGGATATGAATGATTATCGAGAATTTTTGGAAAAGCATTCATTAAAAAGATTGGGCGAATTAATCAGCATATTTCGGGTTTGAATTAAAATTTCTTAAAAACAAATTTAAGAAATAATTTATATTCTTTTTAAAATTTTATTAAATTAAAATTTATTCTCTTTTGGTAGAATATTCATTTAAAGCTCATCATTTGTCACTTCTATTTTTTAAATTCACAGAAATGTTCTTCCTTGGCCATGGCCTATTCCGAATCTTGGCCACAACTTTATGAATTTTTGGTCACCAGGCTCCTTCATTGTGACATCATTTGTCTTTCATATTCTGTTAATAATTTTATATTATTTTTAATAATGAATGACCATTAATTTTTGATGTATTTATTTAGGGCAAATTTTATTAATTAATAAATTATTATTCAATTCAGGGACGTTCCCATTGGGATGAATCGCAGCATCAAAATGTGGCCCATTGTGCCAAATTGGCCATAGGCAATTTGATGCTTTGGTTGCACCATCAAAAAGATGCAAAAATTCGGATGCTGTTCTCGGACAATTCACATCTAATACCAATAGATTATCAGGAAAATCAAAGCGGAGATTTTAATGACCAATTATATGAATCTATCAAGAAGGTAGGTAATTGAATTTGTCAAACATATTTATGCTGAAAAATCGATATTTTTAGACTCGAAAACGTGACAAAATTTAAATTTTTTAAATCATAAATCCGAATTCTAATCCTAGAATAAACCTATTCCTAATTTTATACACTTTATTAAGTATGAAAATCATGGAATGAATCACTTTAGATGATTTGATTACATTATCAAATTAAATTGCAGAATATCGGCTATCTATAAGTTTAAATTTATTTAAATGAGTTCAGAAGTGATGAAGTTGTGCCAAAAACTATTTAATATGACATTTACTATTGATTAGCAAATTTTTCAATGATTTTTGGCACAATTCCATAATTCTGATTCAATTTAAATAAAATCAATATTATTTGATAGACACCATGCCTATTCTTTAATTTAATTAAAATATTCAAAATTAGTTTAGCATTTTCTGAGTAATTAAGGGCGTCAACGACAAATTGGGGTTTTGGCATATCAATTTCTTTTTGATTCAGCCAAAGTTTTTTATAATTTAATTATTTTTCTGAAACGAAAAATAATAAAAAATCAAAGAAATAAAAGTAAAATTTTGGGAAATTTTAAAGAAATTTTTGACGGCCAAAGAGTCCTGCACATTTTGTATCCATATGGAGTATCATCATTACGATTATGATTTTCACCATTATGATGCACGGGCGGCAGCAAATCGAGCCCAACACGGAGATGGCATTCTGGAATGGGTTTATAGGGAGGAAAATGAACGGACGAAAGAAGTGCTGGAACATTTCATCTTTTCCGAGATGCATAAGTGAGGGAAGGGTGGTTGGATTAATAAACATTTTGGCCAATTTAGCCAAAGACAACATCGAATTTTACGGAGAAGAAGTGCCAAATGTGAAGACAAAAAATTGGTTTCACTTTCCCGTGCGGACTACCCAAAGATGGATGAAACCGAATTTGATACTAAAATTTATATAACTCAACCTTGGAGACGACGAAATTGCACATTTTAAAAAGGGAATGGTTTATTTATAATTTTATTATGTCAGAAATAAATTCTTATTTTTTGTACTTATAATTAATCCGTAAAAAACCAAGGGTAAACCGCAAAGACGTGCGCAAATATTATTATTATTTATGCGAATAATGATTGATCATTTAAAGGAAAAAAGACCATCCCCCTCGGCATTATTCCAATGGCCATAGATGGAAGGAAAGGAGTCGAGGTTATGATGATGGGACCTTAAAGAATGGGTTCACTATTCACTTCCCCACTCATTTTTATTAAAATCAAAATTCCTGCTTTTATCGACTGAATTTCCCTTAAAAATTCCTTCCAAATTTAATTCAAAATGTTTTTTTTGGCTGAATTTTTCATTAATTTTAATTTGTTTTGGAATTATTGCCGATGGTTTTCTTCAAAAAGAGAAAACAAATGAATTAATGTGTAAATTTGTGGAAAATTATCAACCAAAAATGTCCAAAGAGAATGGCGCAATTTTGGCAGAAATTTCAAATTTATTGAAGAAAATGTGCGAAAATGAATTAAATGAAAAAGAAAAAATAAAACTAGTTGAAAATCTTCGAAAAAATTTGAGAAAAATTTCAGCATCAGAAAAATTAAAAAATGAGTGGAAAAAGAATTTGAAAAATTTGAGAAATGAATGGGAAGAATTAGAGGAAAATGGAAAAATTGAATCTAATTTGGTGGATACAGAATTAAATGAGGAGCGAGAAATTTTGGCTGAAATTGAAACAGAAAAAAAGGCAAAATTTGGGACAATTAAAATATTTTTGGAGGAATTTTTAATAGAAAAAGGCATTCGAAAAATTGACCAAATATCGAACAAAGAAATAATCAAATTAATTATAAAAATTGCGTTGAAATTCATGGAAAATGAAGAAAATTTGGTGGCAGAAGTCTTAAAAAAGCATCATCATTTAGTATTTGACCCAGGGGTGCCATCTCCAAAATGCAAAACCCCGGCATTCGGGTCTAAAAACCCGGCAAAACCCCGGCAAAAATTTTCAAAACCCCGGTAAAAACCCGGCATCTTTTAAAACGTGTTAAAATGCAATTTAGTAAAAGCTTGTAAAAATTTTCTACTTCAGATTTATATTTTTAATTGACTTTTTGAGCATGTGCGTTATGAAATAAAGATATCATAAGCTTTAAAAATCGGTCTGCCGTCAAAAAGTTTAGCCAGAAAAAGCCGCGAAGGAAGGAAAAAAATTAGCTAAAAATGGCCCTGATAGGTAGAAAAAGTAGCTAAAAAAGCCCTGATAGGGAGAAAAAATAGCTAAAAATGGGCCCTGCTTGGAAGAAAAATTAGCTAAAAATGGCCGCGCAGCGAAAAATTAGACCCAAAAATGGCCGCGCAGCGAAAAATTAGACCCAAAAATGGCCGCGCAGCGAAAAATTAGACCCAAAAATGGCCGCGCAGCGAAAAATTAGACCCAAAAATGGCCGCGCAGCGAAAAATTAGACCCAAAAATTGCCGCGCAGCGAAAAATTAGACCCAAAAATGGCCGCGCAGCGAAAAATTAGACCCAAAAATGGCCGCGCAGCGAAAAATTAGACCCAAAAATTGCCGCGCAGCGAAAAATTAGACCCAAAAATGGCCGCGCAGCGAAAAATTAGACCCAAAAATGGCCGCGCAGCGAAAAATTAGACCCAAAAATTGCCGCGCAGCGAAAAATTAGACCCAAAAATGGCCGCGCAGCGAAAAATTAGACCCAAAAATGGCCGCGCAGCGAAAAATTAGACCCAAAAATTGCCGCGCAGCGAAAAATTAGACCCAAAAATGGCCGCGCAGCGAAAAATTAGACCCAAAAATGGCCGCGCAGCGAAAAATTAAACCCAAAAATGGCCGCGCAGCGAAAAATTAGACCCAAAAATGGCCGCGCAGCGAAAAATTAGACCCAAAAATGGCCGCGCAGCGAAAAATTAGACCCAAAAATGGCCGCGCAGCGAAAAATTAGACCCAAAAATTGCCGCGCAGCGAAAAATTAGACCCAAAAATGGCCGCGCAGCGAAAAATTAGACCCAAAAATGGCCGCGCAGCGAAAAATTAGACCCAAAAATTGCCGCGCAGCGAAAAATTAGACCCAAAAATGGCCGCGCAGCGAAAAATTAAACCCAAAAATGGCCGCGCAGCGAAAAATTTAGCTAAAAATTTAAAAACACGGCAAAACCCGGCAAAATATGAAAAACCCGGCAAAAAACCCGGCACTTTCAAAACCCCGGCAAAACCCCGGCCGGGACATCAAAAACCCGGGAAATGCCGGGTTTCCCCGGTATTATGGCAGCCCTGATTTGACCCATTGGGAATATCCAAAAATGGACGGAATCGATTTGGACGACGAAAGAAACGTCAAAATGATGCCGCTGATGGATTTTTGGGAATGAGTGAATTTATATGAATTTTTAATTTATTTATTATTTTCAATTTAAGCTACCCTCTTCACCGTCCTTTATTTTGCACTTCAAATTTTTCAAACATTTTTGGGCCCCGCTGCATATGAACAATTATCCGCATATTTACTGATTTTGATTTGTGTCTACGCAATTTTATTTAATCTTACCAATCGAAGGTAATTGATGTTGACTGAGTGAGGGATGAATGGTGGAAGTGGAATGGAAATGAGGAATCAAACAAAGTTTTTTCCATTTTCGGGATTAAACATATTTATTTTATTCATTGTGAAAAATTTGGGAATTTAATTTGTCTACATTTTTAAATTATTCATATCTTGGATAAAATTTGAAAGAATTCAATAATTATGGCCGCCCTCAAGTATGTCAATTAAATTGTAATAATTTTTGAAAATGATTTAATATTTTTTCTTCAAATGCTTTATATTATACTAAAATCATATTTATTAAAATGATAGGATATAAAATTAGAATGTCAAAATATTGAAGCCAAAAATAGTGAAAAATGATCACACTTGCCTAAAATAAAGTAAAATGTCAGAAAATTTTCAAAGTTCAAAGAAGCTAAATAATTAGCTCCCAAAAATATATAAAATAAATTATCATTATTCATTTCATTTCCGTTTGCCTATATCAATCATCAGCCGCCTGAAGCAATATGTTTTCAATTGTAATCATTTTTATGAATAATTAAAATATTTTTTCCTTTAAATAGTTTTATACTGCAATCATATAAACCAATAGAATATAAAATTGTTAAAGTGCCTTGAAATATTGAAGCCAAAAAACAGCGAAAAGAAATGTGATCAAATTTGTCCGAAATAAAAGAATATGTCTGAAAATTATAAAAGAAGCTGAATAATCCCGAAAAAAATAAAATCAAATTCTTCTCATCAATTTTCATTTCCGTTTGCCAAAATTCCAACCACCAGAACAAATTCGTTAACATATTCAAATTCATTTCCCCTCAAGCATTATTTTGGCCTCCACCTTCACCAGAATCTTCATTACAGCATTTAATTTTGTTCAAAAAGTAGCATCCAAGACCGATTGCACCGGCCATGGCGAGAGCAATCACTACGGCTATTACAAGTGTGGCTTGGCGCTTTCGACGCCGGCGACGACGATCTTTTAATAATTGTTGGAATTATAATTTTCTGAATGAATACCTTTTCGCCCTGCCGGTATTTGCATAAAATCATTTTCCTTCAATTTTGTAATTAAATAAAGTAATCGAAAAGTATTCTCCTGATTGTGTTTTGCCTTTTCTTTGTCCCCATTTTTGCATTCATTTCCTCCGTTAAATTGTAAAATAATCAATTCTGCTCCATTTTTAATAACCGAGAAAATGTCCATCTTTAGGGGTGCAAGTGATTTTAAATGTTGGACATTTTCTTTATCCAGAATGGTTTTCAAATCGACTTAACGAAAAAATTAGTATTCAAAAATTACAAAAATGGGCAATAAAGTATTAATATCACCTTGTAATTTATGAAACAATTTCATCATTTTTTCTTTTTGGTTCAACATTGTTTTGATATTTTCCATTTCCCCCGTTATTTTGTGCAATGATTCCATTTTTCCATTATCGTGGCTTAATTTTTCCAAAATATTTTGAATATTTTCTTCATCGGTTTTATTTTTATTTTTATGATTGAATTTGTTCATTTGAAGATTAGCCATTTTGTTATCCTCTGCTTTGTGCAATGTCTAAATTTATTTTTATTATTATTTTTATTTCATAGATCGGAATTGAAAAATATCTGACTAAAATTACTAAAAAATAATTTACTATTAGGTTTCAATTCGAATGAAAAAATCTAGAGGAATTGATATGATTATATAGCCGAAAATAATTCGAAGCATTTTTATTTACGGCTATCTTTTAATTAAATAATATATTCCCCGGAAACATTTGTGAAATTTCCTTTATATTTAATTATTTAAAACAATATATTAACTTGTAGAGCCAAACCTGCTGCTGATTATGATTATTAGAATGTATTGGCATTTTGATGATTCCAATAATCAATTTCCATAAAAATGTTTGCTTATGAGTCATTTGAATGAATAGTTCCAAATCCGAATTTGGCACATGTCCACCTCCACAAACCGGTTCAAATAATTTTGTTACACCCTTAATTTCCTGGCCATTTTCTCCATGCACCATGTGAAATATTTCCATCCACATTTTCCCATTTTCAATATCAGAGGGGACCAAACAAAAAATTGGCATGGAAATGAGGGAAAGAAAAACGGAAATTTTAAAAAATTGTTGATGCATTTTTTGATTGAATTTGCCTCTTAAATTAAAATATTTTCAATTTTTTAAAATTCCACCTGACTAATTAATTTTGAATTAATGAATCATAAAATTATTTTGAAAGGAAATAAATTAAAATGAGGAATATTATATGGGCAAATTGTAATAAAAAATGCGATGATATCGTGGTGAAAATAGCTATTTTGCCACCACCTTCCATCAATTCCATTCCAGGAAATGCGGAAATTTGAAAAATTTACCGATTTCGGTAAAAAAATGCTAAACTAAATTGTTTATGAATATAGACTAAAATAATAAAGTATTCTGCGGTGATCAGTAAAATTTTACAAAAATGAAATAGGCTAGAAAAAGCCAGTATTATTTTTCCCAGCAGATTTTTGCCACAAGGAATTCTTTCATTCCAAAAATTTATACACTAATTTTTCCTACTAATGACATGATTAATGGCAAATTGATGAAGGAATATAATAATGTGAATTGGAACTCTAGGTGTAATTTTGAATTATTAATATTTTCAATTTTATAAAAAGTTCTATTCCAATTTTAAGCAACTAGAATTGGACGCAAACAAAAGCATTATAGTGCCCGGGTATTTTTTGCGAAAAGGAATAAAGGAAGGAGTGTTATATTTAAGTGGGGCGATATAAGGAATTCCGACCAGTTCGCATAGGCTTATATATGCGCCCTTTCTTTGGGCCAAATTTCATACCATCCCATCAGTGATCAGTGGTATTCGACTTTCTCCTTTTTCATTTCCCACTAAAATGGGCCGAATATGATGGTTGAATGAATAGCTGCTTCCTTGGAAGTAGGGTTGCGCCCCCGCAGTGCGGGGGCGGGTTGTGCGGGGGTCGGGGTTTGCGGGGTTGGCACTTGCGGGGACGGGTTCGGGGGTGACCCCTTGCGGGGGCCCCCGCGGGGATCCCCGCGGGGGCGGGGGTAGCGTAAATTTTTTAAAAAGCCACATTTTTCAAATAAAAAATTTTTTTGAAGAAAAATTTCATCCAAAAATGGCCGCGCAGCGAAAAATTTTACCTAAAAATAGCCTCGCAGAGAAAAATTTTAATAAAAAATTTTAATATCCTACAAAAATTTGGTCAACATTTCCCTATCGAACCCCATTTTCCTTGAAAAATCCAATAATATGGGGTGCATGTTCACCCCCGCGGGGGTGCGGGGGCGCGGGGGTGGCTCTTGCGGGGATGCGGGGGCGCGGGGGTGGCATATGCGGGGGTAGGGTCGGGGGTGAAACCCAAAAAGTGCGGGGATCCCCGTCGGGGGTGGCCCCCGCGGGTGCGGGGGCGCAACCCTACTTGGAAGAGAAGGGGAAAAGATATCCACCATCATATTCGGACAACTTCTGTTATCATATTTCATAATTATGGCCCATTCTCAATAAAAAAAATTAATTGGAACTATTAATTAACAAGCAAGCAAAACGAGAAAATAAAATATGGTGGCAGAAATGTGTGAACATCGCAGATATTTTCATAACCTTCGCGTAATTTGGAGTAATCTGGAATATGGAATTCCGACCAGAGCTGTGCCTTTCGGATTTTATGGCTCCAGCTCCGTACTCCGACCCTTAAAATTTGTGCTACAGCTCCGACTCCGAGCTCTGACCTTTAAAATTTTTAGCTCGGCTCCAGCTCTGGCTCCGGAGCCATTCAAAAGATTGACTTCGGCTCCTGAGTTCGACTCATCAGGAAAAAATTTTTTTATTCTTACTCCAAATTGGCTCAGGCACTTTTTTTTTGTAAATTCTTTAGAAATATGTCAATTTTTCATTTAACAATGGAAAATAATGAAAATGTGACAAATTATGGAAAATTTAATAAAAAATGTTCTAAAAGAAAGAAAATTTCTCTCAAAAAATCCGGAGTCGAGCGGAGTCCGGGGTCGTCTAAAATTTTTAACTCCGGCTCCAACTCCGTGCTCCGACCTTTAAAAATTTTGGCTCCGACTCCAGCTCAGGACTCCGACCCCAAAAATTTTTCGCTCCGGCTCCCGGAGCTGGAGTCGGGCTGGAGCTTAAGCCGGAGCTGGGTACAGCTCTGATTCCGACTAGCAGATAGTTCCTGATCAAATGTACCTTTCCTTTGGCCCCAATTTCATAGTTCATACCATCAATGATTAACAGCAGTTTAGTCCATTTTCCATACCTATTCTCCCCGGCTTGTTATTTCCCTTTTCTCCATCCGGGGCCCTATTCCAGCCAAAGAACCCATTCTCCCTTCCATACCCAAAAATATGGCCAATTTTAATTTCCTCCTCCCCTCTTCCACCATCATACTTCCGGTTCCTTCACCATCATATGATATTCGTGGCGGAAATGGAATAACAAAAATCCATCTCGCCACAAATTCCCCCTCCCCCCACCCCCCCAAGAAATACAGTGGGGCCAAGATTTATTTACTCAATTGCCCTAATAAATGACCGAATATCTGCAGAGGATGGATGTATATTATTTCCTGTTGTTGTTTTGAATTTCGGATGGATGCATTGCACTTTTATTTACAATGGCAAACTACATTTTTCCAATGATCATTTAACAATTGTGTTTTTTATGTTTGTTGATTAATTTAGAAAATAGGAAGCTGATTAAATAATAATCTATCGTAAAAAAAGAAATATTATCTATGATGTTATTTTGGTTGTATTCATTTGGATTCGAATTTAGGTTGTCGGAATTATTCGCATTCCCTTTTGCCCGAATGTAGACGTTGAAGAAGAATATTTAATTAAAGTTAAAATTATTCCTAAAATCTGTTAAACTTTTCTCAAAACATTTATTTAATTGTTTCTGCATCAATAAATTTTAATATCAAAATACGAAAAAATGGCACATCAAATTTTCAGTTTGTTTATTTTGGTTTCTTTTGAATTTACTATATTTTTAACCAAATATAATAGAATTTATCAAAAACTTTAATTAAAATCAAAATAGGCGGAATTAATATCAATCCATTATGTATGATTAAAATAGAAATTTACAGTTGCACTAATTAAGACATGTCCACATTTGCCCATAAAATTTTATTTTTATATACTAGCCCCTGCGGGGCTCTTTTCCCTTGAGATATGTGAAACTATGCTTGGGACACTTCGTTTTTGGAATCCCTGCGGGATTTCACTGAGTCTAGGTGATTTTGGGGACATTTATAGCTTAATCCCCCTTTATCCTTCTTAATCCCTCTTAATCCCCTTTTATCCGGCTTAATCCCGCGCACTCTCAGGCCTCCTATTTCCATCTTCGCCCCTTCGGGGCTCAGGGGGTGGCCTTCGGCCCTTTTCCCGCCTTAATCCCATCATTTTGACCCTTAATCCCTCTTAATCCTACTTAATCCCCCTTTATCCGGCTTAATCCCGCGCACACCTCGTCCTTCAGTTTCCACTTTTGCCCCTTCGGGGCTCAGGGGGTGGCCTTCGGCCCTTTTCCCGCCTTAATCCCATCATTTTGACTCTTAATCCCTCTTAATCCTCCTTAATCCCCCTTTATCCGTCTTAATCCCGCGCACACCTGGTCCTCCAATTTCCACTTTCGCCCCTTCGGGGCTCAGGGGGTGGCCTTCGGCCCTTTTCCCGCCTTAATCCCATCATTTTGACCCTTAATCCCTCTAAATCCACCTTAATCCCCCTTTATCCGTTTATATCCAGCCCAGCTACCGGGCCTCCGGCCCGGCCCACGTGCCTTCGGCACGCTTCCCCTTCACTTCCGACCCATTTCCCGCCTTAATCCCATCATTTTGACCCTTAATCCCTCTTAATCCCCCTTTATCCGGCTTAATCCCGCGCACCTTTAGGTTTCGTTCAAAACGGATATGATATTCGTGATCCCCGACCTCGATAACCCCATATAGGACTATTTTTGTGAAAATTTTGAAAAATCCGCTCCGCGGTTTACACCGCGGTAACTCGCGCACCGCTTCGCGGATCTCGAAAAAATTTTCATATTCGGGATCCCCGATCTCGACTACCCATTCCCCAGTGTTTATCTCGAAAAAAATTTTTTGAAAAGAGAAGGGTCCCCCCTATGGGTCTCAAAAAAACCGTTTTGCGCGCGGAGCTCCGCGCGGAATGGAAATTTTGGAAAAGTCAGATTTTTGTCGTAATCTACACAAGGTCAAGATATGGTTTGCACCAAACCGCTTGTCGATTGGACCATTTTAAAGAGAGCTTTAATTTTCCAAAGCTTTCGAAACCCACTTCAAATTCTAGTAATATTTTTATATACCCATTTCTAAAAAGGAAATATACATTAAATCTACTAATTTTCCCCGATGAATAATGTCATCATCATTGTCTGCCAATTCCAACAATTCCTCTTCCACCACCAGCAATAATTATTTCCATCAATTAAATTCGGGTCTTTGTTTGCTGATTGGATGGCCAGCAAATTTGCTTCTAATTTGGCTGATCATTTGCCGAACAAATCAGCAAGTATTGCGAATTTGGAGGTCCATTTTGGGATCATTTTATTGGCACAATTTAAGCCGTTTTCCTTCCATTTCATTCCAATTCCAGTTGTGTTCTCCTCCAAACAGCCATTTTCGATTTGATTGCCCCCCTCAATTTTGCCCTTATTCATCCAGTTTGCGCTAATCATTCTGATTTAATTTACGAATTTCACATTTCACTCATCAAAAGGTTGCAATGGCCGATGGCAAAATGTTTTCTATGTTCTCGATGGCCCATTCTCACGGGCTCGCAGCCTATTGCCCTTCTTTTATATTATTTCTATTCATTTGGCAAGAATTCACAAAAAATAGCGTGGCCGTTCAATT